>CM055065.1:19495466-19642286 GCA_029204045.2 Tillandsia leiboldiana | reverse complement strand
GGATTTACTGCGATCCGGATCGTCGTAACGAGATTGACGATTCCAAAAAAACAAGGGTTCGGGATCCGGATTGCAACTTCCCGATCCGGATCGTTCATGAATTTCAGCAACATCCAATGTTCGGGATCCGGATCAGAATAGGCTTGGATCCGGATTGGATTTGCACATGAACTAATACCCTTCGGGATCCGGATTGGATCATCTGATCCGGATCCTGAACATGCCCCATGTCCAGTTTTTGATTTTTATGCAATTAAAAATTCTTCCAAGTGTTTCTACACTATAAGAAAGTATTCGGATCACCACAATTATTTAGTTAAACATACCTGATCCTCTTGAATACTTTCTTCTTGAGATTGATGTAACTGATCCACAATTCTTCAACTTCAATCTTCAAGACTCAAGACACTGAGTGCCAACTTGAGCTCTTGTTGAATCTTTTCTAAGTCTTTGATTGCTGATTGACAATTTGATCCCTTTAAGACTCCGACTCAACTCACTGACTTGACTCACGAAATATGCCAACACCAAAATGCCGTAACAATCTCCCCCTTTGGCAATTTCGTGACAAAACCCAAAAATACATAAAAGCGCTCAAGTCACTCATCTTAAACC
The DNA here is from genome assembly GCA_029204045.2 of Tillandsia leiboldiana. NCBI lineage: Eukaryota > Viridiplantae > Streptophyta > Magnoliopsida > Poales > Bromeliaceae > Tillandsia > Tillandsia leiboldiana. The sequence continues at coordinate 19,641,671 of CM055065.1, read as the reverse complement.
AAAAAGTCGAAATTCAATGTTATCACCAAAACATTGATTTTCTTTGCGTGAAAGATCCAATAAATACAAAATTACATTTGAACCAAACAGTCCTAGAACATACTCTATGACTTAGGACTTGGAGTTTTAAAGTGATGTAATTCCTGCAAAACAAAACTCCAAACAAAATCAAACGTTAGTCGTTAGAAATTAAAATCCTACATTTGATTCGTCCTTTTGGTTCTTTTGTTTTTCGGCTCTTTCAATCATCTCTTTATCTCCCCCTATCATGAGCATCTCTAATATGTTCTCCATGTTCTCCATGTTCTCCCCCTTTGTGATACGATTATTATTTTCTGTTCTCCCCCTTTTTGTCACAAATTGTCAAACAGTGAACATACTAGACAAAAGGAAATCACTAACAGCATTAATTCATAGAGAAAGAGAGATAAAAGCTCAGTTCCGGTATATAACAAAAATGCAGATTGCGTACCGGTACCAGAAAGAAAAAATCAAATAATTTCTTGAAACAAATCCAGATTTTAGAATCTTTTCAAATACCGATTTAATTTGTATTCCATCAAGAAATCAATTTAAGTGCTTTAAACAGTGAATTCACACAGATGTCATTCAATCCAATTAATTTCACAAAATTAAAAAGATTTACTCCAAAATCATGAAAAATAAAGGTAAAACATTATAAACCGTTTTTCATGTTATATTCATCAAACACAAGTCATCAAAAATAATCTTGAGATCCAAAGTCTATCAAGATGTAACGGATGTACAAAGATGACTTACAGAGATTTCCAAATGACATCAATTTGATTTCTTACCCTTTCAAATTTGAGATAAGCACTAAAATACCTAAGGGTGGCTCTTTGAGCATCTTTCAACTATCCCACCTTATACCAACCAGGAGATTATTCAAAATAAGAGCTTTAAATTTAACTCTCCGAATGCTTCAACTAAACAAAATTTCATAAATAATTTTCAAGCATCCATAACATGTGGTAGCTTCACACACAGACCGGACGACCGGGGTGGCAGCTCTTTCCAACATGTGGTGGTAGTTTTCACACTCCTTTCGGATGTAACTCTTTCCACATCTTTTGCAAATCATTTCATTACCCTTGTAAGAATGCAATCTCTTACGTGAAAGAATTAAACCCCAAATTTTAGTCTATCGGTTGTCTCACGTTTATCACAATGAATTCACACAACCGATATAGATTAAGCATCTAAAGATCACACATGATTTCTAAAATTTGATGCTTATAATATCAAAAACTCCTATAATGAAGTATCTTCAAGATTATGATTATGGAGTAAAGTTGATAATCTATATAAAATTAATTTGGAGTGAATGAACGTGAAACCCCTTTTATTCAATGTACTTGTTCGTTAAAAACCTTTTGTTCAAGAACAAAACATAAAACCAAGAGCATTGAAAAAACATGTAATGCAAGGATTAAGAAAAATATGAGGAGAAAACCAATCAAAGCATTACATACAGTCATAAGCTATTTAGAACTTAAGACAAGGAAAGATATCACCTTTCCGAATCCAAAATCGCTGGATTTTGGGTTGTCTTGATTCATTGTGGTTGGGAGATGATAGCTTTGACTGTTGATCCAACTTAGGTCTTTGCCTCGCAGTGATCCACTTGTATGATTGATGATGTGGCTCGGACCTTTGGTGGGTTGAGTGAACTCCTTTGACTTGATGTGTCTTTTGATTCCGTTGAGTTCGCTCCGTAGATGAAGTTGCCGAAGAATTTTTCTTTCTCTTTTTCGAGCAATCCTTCACCAAATGTCCTTCAAGTCCACATAAGTGACAAGTTCTTCCTTTCAATTTCATTGTGGAACTTGAAGCATTCACAGTTTGGTTCTTTTTGAATCCCAAACCAACCTTGCTTGTTTGACCTAATCCGGACATACATTCAAGTTTCTTGGAACCGGTTGAAATCCTTTGTATGTCGGATTTAAGTTGATGAACTTGCTTGGTCAATGCTTGGTTGGTGACATGAATTTCCTCAAACTGCTTTTCAAGAAAATCAATCTTGTTAATATGGGAATTAACGACCGTTTCTGATTGATTTATCTTTTCTTGGAGGATTTTATTATTATTCAATAAAAGCTCTCGTTCCTCCTCGAGATCATGAAGTTTGATCTTTAAAGCATGATTCTCGTCTTGATTCTCAAGTCGTTGCTTCCTCAACTTCTTGATATGTTTGGCCATCTTCTTAGATTCCGCAAGAAGTTGTTGATATGCCTCAACGAGTTCTTCCTCGTCCGACTCCCCCTCACTTGATGACTCTCCGCCGGTTGTTGATGTTTCATACAAAATCAAAGGAGTAGAGTCAGTGACTAAAGATGATAAACAATTATTAGAAGAGGGAAAATGAGAGGCATGAGAAGCAACGATTTTTTCTTTTTCCTCTTTACTTGAGGTTGATTCATTAGAAGTAGAATCGTCCCAAGTTTTCGCTTGCAAAGCCTTCTTTTTATATGATTTCTTAGAAGGACAATCCATTGAAAAATGGCCGTAGCCTTTGCATCGATAGCATTGGATTTCCCCTTCGAAATCATCTTTTTCTTTTTCTTTAGAAGGTTTTGCAAAGCTTTTGAGTTTAGAGGATTTAGAACCCGATGATCCTTTAGAAGATTTCGTGGATGAAGATCCATCGGTTCGATTCTTCCAAAACTTCCGACGAAATTTCTTTACGATCCGCGCCAATTGTTCTTCAAAATCGGCAAAAGAGATTTCATCGTCGGAACTTGATTCGCTATCTTCTTCCTTTGTTGATTTGAATGCAATACCTGTAAGCTTAGAAGAAGACTTGGAAGAAACTTGATTAGTAGGAAAAGTCATTTCATAAGTTTGCAAAGCACCTACTAATTCCTCTATACTCATCTCATCCGGATGACTAACGGTTTCAATGGCGGTAACCTTTGCCCTAAACCGTTCCGGAAGAGTCCGAAGTATCTTTCTTACAATTTTCGACTCCGGGATCTTTTCTCCTAAATTAGCACATGTATTTATTACATCTTGAAGTCTAGTGTAATAATCTGTAAATAATTCATGCTCTTCCATATGAATAGAGTCAAATTGACTTGTAAGCATCTGGAGCTTTTGAATTTTTACAAGATTAGTACCCTCATGTGTAATTTTGAGAATATCCCAAATTTCCTTTGCGGTTTCACACGCGGAAATTCGTGTGAACTCAGTCGAGGAAAGAGAATTAAATAAAGCGTTCATACCTTTCCCATTGTAAGAAGATCTTTCAAATTCCTCTTTGGACCATCTAGAGCGAGGTTTTGGGGTAGTAGAATTTCCTACTTCCTCAACAGGATGCACCCAACCGTGTTCCACGGTTTGCCAAACACGCTCATCAATTGAGATGAGAAAAGCTCTCATCCGCACTTTCCAATAAGCATAATTTGTCCCATCAAAAAGAGGAGGTCTATAAATATTACCACTTTCACCTATCATGATAGATAAACCTAAAACCCTCTCTGATACCAATTGTTGGTTTTTATAGGATCCACAAGGATCTAAATAGGTACTATCAAACAACTAGAGGGGGGGGGGGGGTGAATAGGTGTAATACTTAAAAACTCAATCTCAGTGCAAAATAAAAACCAATGTGGAAAATAAAAATAGCACACCGAGATTTACGTGGAAACTCCAATCCAGGAGAAAAACCACGGGACCAACACGCAATAACAATCCACTAAGAAAAGAAGAATAACAAGGTGATTACCGACTCCACGGACTCAAACCCCTCCTTCAACTTCTTCGGACCTTGCGCTCACCGATTGCACGTCCACTGCACACGTTCGAATCCACGAACGCCACTCGAATCCACGAGCACACGTTTCGAATCCACGAAACGCCTTTAGCACACCGAATCCACGATGCCACGTCGAATCCACGACGCAAACTCGGCCGATAGAAATATTGGCTTCGATGGTGATCCTTTGCTTAGATTATCAATGAAGAACCATGGATGGAATCTCTAAGCAAAGATTAGATCAATTCGACAAAAGATATGTTCTTGAAAGAACCATCGAATTGACCTAAAAGAGGCTATAAAGAAGAACGATAAAAACCTAGCCTCTAGGGTTGCTCTCAAGTGTTTTATGAATTGATCGGTCGAGAACCCACGTTCTTGAGAAACCCTAAACGTCTATTTATAGTTTAGAAACCTTTGGAAAGAGATAAGAATAAAAAACATACCTTATCTGGAAATTTTCAGGACGGCGATCCGGATCGGATTTACTGCGATCCGGATCGTCGTAACGAGATTGACGATTCCAGAAAAACAAGGGTTCGGGATCCGGATTGCAACTTCCCGATCCGGATCGTTCATGAATTTCAGCAACATCCAATGTTCGGGATCCGGATCAGAATAGGCTTGGATCCGGATTGGATTTGCACATGAACTAATACCCTTCGGGATCCGGATTGGATCATCTGATCCGGATCCTGAACATGCCCCATGTCCAGTTTTTGATTTTTATGCAATTAAAAATTCTTCCAAGTGTTTCTACACTATAAGAAAGTATTCGGATCACCACAATTATTTAGTTAAACATACCTGATCCTCTTGAATACTTTCTTCTTGAGATTGATGTAACTGATCCACAATTCTTCAACTTCAATCTTCAAGACTCAAGACACTGAGTGCCAACTTGAGCTCTTGTTGAATCTTTTCTAAGTCTTTGATTGCTGATTGACAATTTGATCCCTTTAAGACTCCGACTCAACTCACTGACTTGACTCACGAAATATGCCAACACCAAAATGCCGTAACAGCTTTCTCTTTTAAAAAATGCTACCCAAGAAAACCTAGAGAAATCATCAACTAATAAGAAAATATACCATTTACCTCCCAAAGATGGTTGACGGGTCGGCCCCATTAAATCCATGTGCAAAAGTTCCAAAGGCCGTTTTGTACCTACGTGGTTCAAGTTCTTGTGTGCAGTCCTAGACTGTTTTCCCTTTTGGCAACCACCACACACAACGTTTTGTTTAAGCAAAAGTTTTGGAACCCCCTTGACCACGTCCTTGTTTGAAATTCTAGCAAGTTCCTTAAAATTTAAGTGACCTAGCCTTTCATGCCAAAGTGTTTCATTATCCAAAGAAACTAGGTTACATTTTTCAGAAAACTTATTAGGAACAACATAACAATTGTTTTCAGATCTAACCCCTATTAAAAAGAATACATGGTCCTTATCAGTTACAACACATTCAACAGATGAAAAGTTAACTGAAAAACCATTGTCGCAAAGTTGACTTATGCTGATGAGGTTAGACTTAAGGCCATCAACAAATAACACATTATTTAGAACCGGGCCATCTGGAATAGCTACTGTTCCTTTTCCAACAATTTTGGAAGACCGACCGTCTCCGAAAACAACGAGTCCTCCGGAGATTTTCTCAAGATTTTGAAAAACTATTTTTGTCACCGGTGTCACGCCCCGGGGTCGAAACTGCGACCCGGGCTCGCCAACAGATCCGCCACCTATGCCAAACCCGCATAGGCGAAGCGTCCTACCTGCAAAAAGAACTACAGCTAACAAATATCAGAGCTAAAAGATGCTGCTGTAGAATAAAATCAACCACTGTACAACTGAAGATAAAACAACAAGGTCCATCTCCCAAAAATGATAATCATACATTAACCTCGAGTACAAAACTCATAGCTCAACAGGGAGATATCTCAAATAAAACATCAGTGTACAAGCTCTCAACACATCATATCCTCACTACATCAGTCTCTCAAAAGAGGAAATAAATACCAATCTACCGACTATACTGAAGATCTCCTCCAAAGGGGGTACCGCTACTCTCCAAAGATGGGTCTGGATCTAGCTCGCTACTCCCTCACCACGCACAGCAACCACAGAACGGCAACACCCGCCAAGACTCTGCAAAACAAAGAGGAGAAAGGACAAAAGGGGGAAAACCCCCAACGGGCGTGAGAACTACGCAATAAGGGAGTTCTTAGTGGGTATCGCCACAAGGCCCGACAATCTGCCCACCAAGACTACTAGAGGCAAAAGATAACCGATGCAGTAAAACTGAAAGAAGAAGCTGGAAACACTCTACAGCTACCATGCCTCTATCCAAATGCTCAAATGGGGAAACTCTGATGAAGATATGCAACACTCGCACACGAGGTGCTCAATTGACCCAATCGAGCTGACTGCCACATCGGGTCCAGTCAAACCTGCGCCCACCTACAACCACCTCCCGCTGACGGGCAGGAATTACGTAGGGCGTCCAAACGGACTAACTCGCTATCGAGTAGTGGCTCATGCAGGCTATAGTCAAATCCATGCTCTCTCTCTCAGAACGGATAGACTCAAGATGCTCAACCTCTCACACAATGGTCAAAGAACTCACAACGACCACGGGACCACCGTCAAACCCCGAACGGTTCCCAACAATACTAGCACTGGTCTAACACAGCTACTAGACTCCACTCGGTCCCCCAGGCACGAGTGTAACAAAAAGTATCTGCCTGAATAAACCCAATCGATAGACCAGTAATCACTGGTACTGCCTGCTCTGCTGGTGCAGTCGCATCCCAAGGTAAGTAACAGATCGGCATCGAACCGTCCGATCGCACACAAAAGTAAGTAACAGACTGGCCTCGATCCGTCCAGTCGCACACTCCGGAGTGGCACTCGAGGGGAGCGACCCACACGAGTAAAGTAACTCTGTCATCAGTATCACCAGTATCAAGTATCACGGTATCGAGTATCTCTGTAACCACTGTCTCATAATAGCAGGACTGGATCAAGACTATGATCAAAGTGGGAAACTCCGTCCACTAACAAAACCCCGATCTGATGCAATAGCACTCAAAAAGTGGGAAACACCATCCACTAGAACAAATCTGATACCCAATCTGATGCAATAGTCAACATCCGGTCAACCGCCCAAAGTCCGCGGTCACCGCAATAACCCACAACCCACAATTGGGTAAATTAATCAAGATCCGGTCAACCGCCTACTGTCCGCGGTTGCCGCAATAACCCACAATCCACAATTGGGTAAATTAATCAAGATCCGGTCAACCGCCTACTGTCCGCGGTTGCCGCAATAACCCACAATCCACAATTGGATAAATTAATCAAGATCCGGTCAACCGCCTACTGTCCGCGGTTGCCGCAATAACCCACAATCCAACATCAAGCACACCCTGTCTCTGACCCTAAGGTCCCAGCTACACTATCCCAAACCTCTGCTCGAACCCGAGCAACATGACTCAAAAGTCTAAATGAAAAGGAGAAAGAAAGCAATCATGGTTTCTCCTAAGTCAAATTCCAATATGTAGTGCAGCAGTAAAAGATGGCCTAACTATATGTCCATACACATATGTCCATACAAGCATGCAATTGTCCTCAAGAAGAATAAAGAAAATAAACCTCATGCCAAAATTATCAATGACCATACCTGTCCATAATTCTCAATCCATAATGGCTCCTCAGAGTAGAACCTGCACATAACTACATAATCCTATCCCAATGCATAAACCATCCTCATAAAAGGTTATGTGCTAATATGGCATGATAATTAATCATAAAGGGTATCCTTGCCTTAGATAAGCTTTCACTAATCATCAACATGACTATTTGATTAATACCATTGTCATACTGTGAATAATTCACTTGCAATTTCCATAAAATCCTCATTGTTAAACTTACCGATCAATCCCAGCTATTGTACCATTCACCTGCATGCAATGCTAACATATGAAAATTTAGAGAACCGTCCACCGGTTCCGGGAATAAGGCACCCACCTGAAAAGCTGACTGTCCAAAGCCCAACAGCTGAAAACACCAAATAACTCTAATCCCTTGCTCCAATAAGTTCAGCACACCCGTAACACTCCTGGCACAATACAAAGTCCACTAATTACACTAGGCTCCCAAATATAGCACTTAAAACCACATACAACCTCGAATTCTGAACTGTTAAATTATCACCTGCAGATAGTGCCCAGAAAATTCCAATAAAAATATCACAGCAATCCTTGCGTCGATAGCTTCGAAACGGTACCTTGCACGCCCAAATCGGAGTTCGGTAAGTCAAGATAAAAATTCGGCAAGGGGGTACACTCATACAAAAATCTGTATTAAAACTGTACACTGTTCACTGAGAAAACAGTAATTTTCACCTCTGATGAAATCTCAGAAAAATCCAAGAAAAATACGAGCGCGTTCCTTGCGATCTGTAGATGAAAAAGTTGTATAAGCTCGTTTCCGGCTGACGCTTGTGCGCAAAGATATGGCCAAAACACCTCGATGCTGTCCCACAAAGCCAAGCAGAAAAAGGGTCACAGTGTTGCCTCGGGATCCGTGCCAAAAACTCGCAACGGGAAAGCGCGATCAATACGAAAGATTAAGCCCTACCTCTTAGGAGTCTGTCGGCGCAAGAATCACAGAAAAAGGAGCTCGGGGTAGCCCAGGGGAGCCAAAACACTGTCGCTGCGCCGAAGAAGAACACTAGAAAGCAACATCGCGCCGCACCGTAAAATGGGGAACCTCGGGATTCGTGCCCCCAAAAATCCCAAAACTCTGCAGGAAGATCAAGAACTTAGAGGTGAAAAACTTAGCTTAAGGGAGCTCGGGCAGAGGAGGTGTGGTTTGGGAGAAAAAGCCCCAAAACAGAGGCTCGGGCTGCCTTTAAATAGGCTGAGGAAAACAATTGGGATAATTCCCAATAAGTCCGGATTTTCGGGCGCCCGGAAATTTCCGGGCGCGCACAGTGCGGCCCGGCCCACCACTTTCGGGCGCGCACAGTGCGGCCCGGTCCACCACACAGTCCAGTCCACTACTCCCCCGGCCCTCACTGCACCCGGTGCACCTGCGCCCGCGAATGGCGACGCGACACGTGGCCCGGCAACCCGTGCACCACGCACGTCGCGCCGTGGACCGCGCACGTCGCGGCTGACCCGGGCCGTACGGCCACCTGCCCCGCCGTACGGCCACCTGCCCCGGTCACCCACTCCACCGGTTGCGTGGACCGGGAGCACAACACCGAACCAATCACCTCACGCCACGTGTCCACCCGGTCTACCGTGCACCCGGGCCCAATTTCAGTGGACCGCGCCTGCAGAACCGGCCAACCGGAGAGCGCCACGTGGCCCGCCCCCGGTGCACGACCTCCGCGGTGGACCGCGCGCCTGCCCGCGCGCTCAGCCGCCTGCCCGCGCCCTCAGCCGCCTGCCCGCGGCCACCAAACGCCTGCCCGAGGCTGCGCAGCCGCCCGCCGACGCTGCCCGCCGCCGCCGGCCGCCGCCGGCGATCGCCGGAAATACTGTTCCGGCATGAACAGTACCCGCAAGCTCAAAAACAGTAAGTAATTAGCCCATCTTGACCGTTTTCGCGCGCTGATTCCAAATCCGGCGTCCATTTTGCCAAATTCCAATCCTATAATTTGCCGGAGGCTCCCGGAAAGGTATTTTTAATCCGAATTCCGCGCCGAGCCTAAATTTGATATCCACTCCTCGCGTAAACTGTTCTAAACATCCGATGTGGTCCCCCGATTACCTACGAGATCCATTTTAAGCCCCGAGTCCATCTCTTGTGTCCAAACAGGCGCGCGAACACCGCCGACATGCCACGTAGGCTTCCAGAAGCTGCTGGTCACACTGTAGAAGCCCTGCAAAGATCCGGGTCACCACATCCTCCCTCACTAAAAGAAAGTTTCGTCCTCGAAACTAAGGCAACTCCCAAGGAGTCCCAGAAACCAGGGGTCAATACTCAACTCCGCCGTCTCCAGCTCCCAAGTCACCTATCACTCCCCGTGATTACTCCTCAGCAACAACAACAGCAACAACCAGTACGGCATAGCCCGATTGCGCAATTCCCTCACCTCACGAGTCGGAATTCGCAACGGCGTCCCTCGTACTCCAAACTCTCACAGACCCCAGAAGGAACGAGTCAAACACGGGCGAGGGGTCCAAAACATGACACTCCAGAGCTGAGACGCAGAAAAACCTCAAAAACTCCAACAAAAGGCGGGGGGGAAAAGGAACAAACAGCCTGAGTAACACGCTCTAAAATCACTCCCAAGAGCCAGCTCAACCAAAGCGACCCGAATCACATCCACACAAACACCTGCACAGAAAAGGGGCCCAAACAAGCAGGGGTTCACACTCGGTCGCCCTCAACCCTTAACCACCTAAGTGGATTGCTCAGCCGCAGCCTCTCATCAAAAGGGATCCTCAGGGACTCAACTCAAACCCTGCACACAAGGATGGCCCCACACAGTGCCAGCTATGGAACCGTCAAACTCGACTCCCAAATAGCTCTTCTGCTCCAGGCATCCGCCACCACAGTGGCTCTGTCGGGGTGATACTGGATGCTCACAAAATCCAATGGTGGCTCTACAGCCACTACGGGAGGTATCACTATAACTCACAAATCCATCTCCCACCACTGACTAGGTTAGAATCGGCTCTGGTACCAATCTCATCACCCGGTCATCAAGCTCTGCTGGCACTATCCGGTCCAAAAACTCCTCACCCCAACAATGACCGTCGATCTCGGCCAGTCTTAAATAGCATCCACTTTGGCCGAATTTCCACCGCCGCCCCTTCGGCTAGAAGAAGTAATCTAGGAAGATATGCTCTCGAAGCTAAAACTTGCACCACAACGACTTGGCGAAAAGCTTCTTCCCCACAGACCTTGTCACACCATATACAAATGCTGCACAAGCTCTAAACACTCAGGGAGGGGGTAAAACCAAAATATTCCTGGAGGATGCCGCTATCAAACCGTTCAAGGCCAACTGAAACACAAAATTCCTCAATCTAGAGGCAACAGGGCATTAGTCAATCCATTGGCTTCACTGTACTCGTAATGCCCCTACTGTGTCCTGAACACCATCTAGACAATGCCCTCATCTGAAATTCCAAATTGGCGCAGGCATCAAACAATAACTGCCGGAATATAGCTCCTTCAAAAGGTTCTAAATAATACTTGGACCTGCCTGGACTCCAATCCCAAAGGGCTCTCACCGTCGTGTATCAACGACGTGGCACTAGGTCAAACAAACCCTCTATCCAACAGATCCCTGCACCGGTGCGATCAACTCTCCCAGCTCTTACCGATAATCCAAGTGGTGCTACTGAGGTTGGCGCGGTTTCCAGAACCACGTCAACCGCAATCAAACTCTCCCTAACAGGCGGCATAATCATCAACTCGAGTGGACTCACACCCGGAATTTCGCAGCAATAGAAATATCCTTTGGTCCCGGCGCCACCATAAGCTCTTCTCACACAGTCGCTAAACCCTGTGTGCTCGAACAATCTCCCCATAACAAGCCTCCTTTGTCTGCCTCGCAAAAGTCACAATCAGCACCCTCTCTGCACTTAACCATCCAGTGGTGCCGTGCCAACCAATCCCAAGCACTGGGTCAAAACATCGAACTGCCACCCATATCAAGAGGTTTGCTGGTATAACTCATGGTCTCAACGACACTGAACAAAACCCACAAGCCTCCTCCACTTGCACAATGCCAACAGTAACCTGTACCTCAAGTGCATGTGGTAACGACTCTACCTCTAGCCCATGCAGGAACGCAACATGTCCTAACTCCGACTGCTGTGAAGAAATCGCACCTGCGACAACTCAATCCACTACCGTGGCGCCCTCCAACCGGGCGGCACAAATTCATCCGCTCGATGCAAGTGGTCGTCGCTCAGCCTGCCAAAATATCTAGACCAATCACAAAGGGAGCCCGACCTCTGTCTCTGCTCACGCTGAGGCAACAGATACGATCCTCCGCAGACAACAAAACCACGCTACCGTTGCGCTACTCTGATATAGACACTGATACTGCCATCGGGGTCCGCCCGATCCCCAACATCTCAGAAGTCCATCATTGCAACCGTCATAAGACAAAACACCATTAATCCATGCAATTCCCTATACACTTATCCTTTCTAAGCTCACCCCTCAATCCCATATGATATAATCAAAATATGCAAGTTATAAATCACAAAGGGTAGAATTCCCTTGGGTAAGCTTTGCATTAACCATCCACAAGGATATCCACCACCCAGGAAAGCAAGACGAACATGCCTCTGCCTGCCGATCTGTCCTCCATCACCTAGCGCCAAGCGCCTCCCTCCAGAACTCGCCTCTAGCGGCAGATCCCCATCCAAGGAACTGCAGTGTCCAGCTCCAAACACAATGCCTACTCCGACGAGGCATCCACAGTCCAAAACCCGAACATGAGGGACCGAAAAGAAACTAAAGAGTATCCTGGTGCAATCCACTCCCAATCTCACTTATCCTATGTGCCTCGTCCCTCGAAACCTGGAGCACCAGTTCAACAACTGCATAAACTCTCTAGCACAGGGAGGCTCTCAATTGATCACTCCATCACCCCCAACCACGACTCTGCCTCCAAAGGCTCCAAGCTCAATCTTACGAGTCGGGGTGGTTCATCTGCCAAATCTGGCTCACTAAATCAAACATGCCCCACAGCTCCTCTGCTGTCAACCATCCACCCTACCTCAGTGCCTTGGCACTAAACATTGGCACGGAGGGGGCCACTCGCTCTATTGGCACTACAAAAATCCCTGCCGCTGAGGGTACTACATCCTGGTGGTCTCAGAAGAAAAGTACAGTCGGGCTGCCCACTGCTCTGACAACTGCGTCACCAAACTAGCTGCTCACACTGCCGCTGATATGTCTCTAAGAATCCTGCCATCTGGGTCCGGAGTTCTCTGACCTCAATCCGGGTATCCGGCCCAAAACCAAACGCTCAAGTTCAACTGCCATGACAGGATGCACAAGGGTCCCAAACCCAGCGTCGGGGAGACACCGCTCGCCACGACGAAACCACAATTCAGCACACAACAACGCTCTACCCAATCCAGCGAAAGTCTAGAGCATGTCACCCATTCCATAGCGTTATGTTGTCTGCAGCCAACATAACTACTTAGGAGAATAAGCATGCCAATCACTCGTTCCCGTCCCTCGGGAGAGGTGTAAAACTCAATCAGGACTCTCGCTACAAATCACGACTCTCACGAAGTCATCCTAGGGTCTAACCACAAGCCTAGGGTTTCTAAGTCCACCATGACCTACAACCTAGGCTCTGATACCACCTAATCTGTCACGCCCCGGGGTCGAAACTACGACCCGGGCTCGCCAACAGATCCGCCACCTATGCCAAACCCGCATAGGCGAAGCGTCCTACCTGCAAAAAGAACTACAGCTAACAGATATCAGAGCTAAAAGATAAAACTGCTGTAGAATAAAATCAACCACTGTACAACTGAAGATAAAACAACAAGGTCCATCTCCCAAAAATGATAATCATACATTAACCTCGAGTACAAAACTCATAGCTCAACAGGGAGATATCTCAAATAAAACATCAGTGTACAAGCTCTCAACACATCATATCCTCACTACATCAGTCTCTCAAAAGAGGAAATAAATACCAATCTACCGACTATACTGAAGATCTCCTCCAAAGGGGGTACCGCTACTCTCCAAAGATGGGTCTGGATCTAGCTCGCTACTCCCTCACCACGCACAGCAACCACAGAACGGCAACACCCGCCAAGACTCTGCAAAACAAAGAGGAGAAAGGACAAAAGGGGGAAAACCCCAACGGGCGTGAGAACTACGCAATAAGGGAGTTCTCAGTGGGTATCGCCACAAGGCCCGACGATCTGCCCACCAAGACTACTAGAGGCAAAAGATAACCGATGCAGTAAAACTGAAAGAAGAAGCTGGAAACACTCTACAGCTACCATGCCTCTATCCAAATGCTCAAATGGGGAAACTCTGATGAAGATATGCAACACTCGCACACTAGGTGCTCAATTGACCCAATCGAGCTGACTGCCACATCGGGTCCAGTCAAACCTGCGCCCACCTACAACCACCTCCCGCTGACGGGCAGGAATTACGTAGGGCGTCCAAACGGACTAACTCGCTATCGAGTAGTGGCTCATGCAGGCTATAGTCAAATCCATGCTCTCTCTCTCTCAGAACGGATAGACTCAAGATGCTCAACCTCTCACACAATGGTCAAAGAACTCACAACGACCACGGGACCACCGTCAAACCCCGAACAGTTCCCAACAATACTAGCACTGGTCTAACACAGCTACTAGACTCCACTCGGTCCCCCAGGCACGAGTGTAACAAAAAGTATCTGCCTGAATAAACCCAATCGATAGACCAGTAATCACTGGTACTGCCTGCTCTGCTGGTGCAGTCGCATCCCAAGGTAAGTAACAGATCGGCATCGAACCGTCCGATCGCACACAAAAGTAAGTAACAGACTGGCCTCGATCCGTCCAGTCGCACACTCCGGAGTGGCACTCGAGGGGAGCGACCCACACGAGTAAAGTAACTCTGTCATCAGTATCACCAGTATCAAGTATCACGGTATCGAGTATCTCTGTAACCACTGTCTCATAATAGCAGGACTGGATCAAGACTATGATCAAAGTGGGAAACTCCGTCCACTAACAAAACCCCGATCTGATGCAATAGTACTCAAAAAGTGGGAAACACCATCCACTAGAACAAATCTGATACCCAATCTGATGCAATAGTCAACATCCGGTCAACCGCCCAAAGTCCGCGGTCACCGCAATAACCCACAACCCACAATTGGGTAAATTAATCAAGATCCGGTCAACCGCCTACTGTCCGCGGTTGCCGCAATAACCCACAATCCACAATTGGGTAAATTAATCAAGATCCGGTCAACCGCCTACTGTCCGCGGTTGCCGCAATAACCCACAATCCACAATTGGATAAATTAATCAAGATCCGGTCAACCGCCTACTGTCCGCGGTTGCCGCAATAACCCACAATCCAACATCAAGCACACCCTGTCTCTGACCCTAAGGTCCCAGCTACACTATCCCAAACCTCTGCTCGAACCCGAGCAACATGACTCAAAAGTCTAAATGAAAAGGAGAAAGAAAGCAATCATGGTTTCTCCTAAGTCAAATTCCAATATGTAGTGCAGCAGTAAAAGATGGCCTAACTATATGTCCATACACATATGTCCATACAAGCATGCAATTGTCCTCAAGAAGAATAAAGAAAATAAACCTCATGCCAAAATTATCAATGACCATACCTGTCCATAATTCTCAATCCATAATGGCTCCTCAGAGTAGAACCTGCACATAACTACATAATCCTATCCCAATGCATAAACCATCCTCATAAAAGGTTATGTGCTAATATGGCATGATAATTAATCATAAAGGGTATCCTTGCCTTAGATAAGCTTTCACTAATCATCAACATGACTATTTGATTAATACCATTGTCATACTGTGAATAATTCACTTGCAATTTCCATAAAATCCTCATTGTTAAACTTACCGATCAATCCCAGCTATTGTACCATTCACCTGCATGCAATGCTAACATATGAAAATTTAGAGAACCGTCCACCGGTTCCGGGAATAAGGCACCCACCTGAAAAGCTGACTGTCCAAAGCCCAACAGCTGAAAACACCAAATAACTCTAATCCCTTGCTCCAATAAGTTCAGCACACCCGTAACACTCCTGGCACAATACAAAGTCCACTAATTACACTAGGCTCCCAAATATAGCACTTAAAACCACATACAACCTCGAATTCTGAACTGTTAAATTATCACCTGCAGATAGTGCCCAGAAAATTCCAATAAAAATATCACAGCAATCCTTGCGTCGATAGCTTCGAAACGGTACCTTGCACGCCCAAATCGGAGTTCGGTAAGTCAAGATAAAAATTCGGCAAGGGGGTACACTCATACAAAAATCTGTATTAAAACTGTACACTGTTCACTGAGAAAACAGTAATTTTCACCTCTGATGAAATCTCAGAAAAATCCAAGAAAAATACGAGCGCGTTCCTTGCGATCTGTAGATGAAAAAGTTGTATAAGCTCGTTTCCGGCTGACGCTTGTGCGCAAAGATATGGCCAAAACACCTCGATGCTGTCCCACAAAGCCAAGCAGAAAAAGGGTCACAGTGTTGCCTCGGGATCCGTGCCAAAAACTCGCAACGGGAAAGCGCGATCAATACGAAAGATTAAACCCTACCTCTTAGGAGTCTGTCGGCGCAAGAATCACAGAAAAAGGAGCTCGGGGTAGCCCAGGGGAGCCAAAACACTGTCGCTGCGCCGAAGAAGAACACTAGAAAGCAACATCGCGCCGCACCGTAAAATGGGGAACCTCGGGATTCGTGCCCCCAAAAATCCCAAAACTCTGCAGGAAGATCAAGAACTTAGAGGTGAAAAACTTAGCTTAAGGGAGCTCGGGCAGAGGAGGTGTGGTTTGGGAGAAAAAGCCCCAAAACAGAGGCTCGGGCTGCCTTTAAATAGGCTGAGGAAAACAATTGGGATAATTCCCAATAAGTCCGGATTTTCGGGCGCCCGGAAATTTCCGGGCGCGCACAGTGCGGCCCGGCCCACCACTTTCGGGCGCGCACAGTGCGGCCCGGTCCACCACACAGTCCAGTCCACTACTCCCCCGGCCCCCACTGCACCCGGTGCACCTGCGCCCGCGAATGGCGACGCGACACGTGGCCCGGCAACCCGTGCACCACGCACGTCGCGCCGTGGACCGCGCACGTCGCGGCTGACCCGGGCCGTACGGCCACCTGCCCCGCCGTACGGCCACCTGCCCCGGTCACCCACTCCACCGGTTGCGTGGACCGGGAGCACAACACCGAACCAATCACCTCACGCCACGTGTCCACCCGGTCTACCGTGCACCCGGGCCCAATTTCAGTGGACCGCGCCTGCTGAACCGGCCAACCGGAGAGCGCCACGTGGCCCGCCCCCGGTGCACAACCTCCGCGGTGGACCGCGCGCCTGCCCGCGCGCTCAGCCGCCTGCCCGCGCCCTCAGCCGCCTGCCCGCGGCCACCAAACGCCTGCCCGAGGCTGCGCCGCCGCCCGCCGACGCTGCCCGCCGCCGCCGGCCGCCGCCGGCGATCGCCGGAAATACTGTTCCGGCATGAACAGTACCCGCAAGCTCAAAAACAGTAAGTAATTAGCCCATCTTGACCGTTTTCGCGCGCTGATTCCAAATCCGGCGTCCATTTTGCCAAATTCCAATCCTATAATTTGCCGGAGGCTCCCGGAAAGGTATTTTTAATCCGAATTCCGCGCCGAGCCTAAATTTGATATCCACTCCTCGCGTAAACTGTTCTAAACATCCGATGGGGTCCCCCGATTACCTACGAGATCCATTTTAAGCCCCGAGTCCATCTCTTGTGTCCAAACAGGCGCGCGAACACCGCCGACATGCCACGTAGGCTTCCAGAAGCTGCTGGTCACACTGTAGAAGCCCTGCAAAGATCCGGGTCACCACAACCGGTCATGTGACGGGAACACCCGCTATCCAGATACCAAGACGAACTATCATATGCATGCAAGGAAACATTAGTAACAAGACAAGGGAAGATTTCACCTTTGCGCACCCAAACCTTTTTGGAGTGCGTCGGTAATGGTCGTGAAGTTATATGCCTAGGTGAAAGCGTCTTGTTAAGACGATTGCTGCTCCTTGATGAAGTCGTCTTGCGCAGTAAACTACCAAGGTTCTTTTCCTTCAATTGATTTGCAATTGATTTCCGAGGAATCACCTTTGTGGTAGTCGTTGCAAGAAGCGCTTGAGTTGAGCGTTTGACTCCCGTCTTGCAATATCTTCTTATGTGCCCTGAAACACCACAACGAAAACATACCTTAGATCTTGACGATCCCAAAGAGGATGAAGTAGGTTTGTTGTCGTTGTTTGTCTTGAATTCCGGTGTCAGAGGAGGAGATATCGACTGAGGCACAAAAACTGTCCCACTCGAACTTGGACTGTTTCCAGTTTGAGTGTACCCGAGGCCGAACCGATTTGTTTGACCAAGACCAAGAAGCCTATCCAACTTACTCCTTCCTGAAGAGAATCGCTTCAAGTCATCCTTGAGTTGGAAAATGGTCTTTGTCATTTCAGGTTATCCTGTCGAGCCTCGTTGTAGAGCTTTGAGAAGTGATCCGCTTTATCCACCAGTTTTGTATGTTCCTTCTCAAAAAGCTCATTGGACTCTTGAAGGGAAACATTTACTTTTATCAGATTTTCCCTTTCCACTTCAAGAGCGTTTGAGAGAGAAGTTGCTCTTTTTGCTTCTTCTTCGAGATCATGCACTCTCCCTCTTAAACTCTTGTTTTGCTTAGCCACTTTCTTTGAATCCCTCAAAAGTCTGTGGTAGGCTAAAGCAAAATCTTCACCTTCCGAATCATCCGATTCGTTGTCCGTTGCATTCTTTTCAACAGTGGAGTTGGACAATGACTCGGATGTACTTGCCATAAAGCACATGAAGGGTGAAGATATGGACGCGTGGAATGCCGTGGAGCTCTTTTCTTCATCACTTGAAGATGACTCATTTGACGTTGAGTTGTCATCCCAAGTGTCGACTTGCATCGCCTTCTTCTTTGCCGGATACTTGTTGGGACACTCCGTTGCAATGTGGCCGTAGCCTCGACATTTGAAGCATTGTAGTTGTCCCTCTGAACTTTTCTTATCCTTTGAAAAGTTCTCTTGCTTTCTTGACTTGTAACTCGAAGTACCCTTGCCTTTGTTCGACTTTCCGAAGGATGGAGATTTACTTGAATTACCCCTTCGAAAGTTGCGGCGAAACTTCCTTGTCAAGAGAGCGAGCTGCTTCTCAAATTCCTCCATAGAAAGGTTCTCGTCATCGTCTGAGGAGGATGTATCCGCGTCTTCTTCCTTAGTTGTTTTCAACGCATAACCTGAAGACTTAGAAGAGGATGCTTTTCCAGAAGAATTGTTAGTAGTAAATGTCATTTCATATGTTTGTAATGAACCAACTAATTCTTCTACACGCATTTCGTCCGGGTGTTTAATAGTTTCAATGGCTGTAACCTTTGGGCGAAATCGTTCAGGAAGAGTTCTTAAGATCTTTCTTACAATCTTAAATTCTGGAATCTTCTCTCCCAGGTTAGCACATGAGTTTACGATGTCTTGCAATCGTGTATAGTAGTCCGTGAAAGATTCATTTTCTGCCATCAAGATAGAGTCAAACTTGCTCGTAAGCATTTGCAGTTTCTGAATCTTCACGAGGTTAGTTCCCTCATGTGTAACCTGAAGAACATTCCAGATTTCTTTCGCAGTCTCACATGCCGAGACGCGAGAGAATTCAGTTTGAGATAAGGCATTAAAAATAGCATTAATTCCCTTGCCATTGTAAGAAGATGAATCTAACTCTTCCTTGGTCCATTTCGACCTAGGTTTTAAGGTGCGAACATCAGAGATAATTTCAGTTGGATTAGACCATCCTAATTCAATTGATTGCCACACCCTTTCGTCGATGGAAATTAAAAAGGCTTTCATTCGTACTTTCCGGTACGCATAATTAGTTCCATCAAAGAAAGGGGGTCAATTGATGTTTCCACCTTCAACCATTGTTTACAACCCTATTCCCTCTCTGATACCACTTGTTGGGTTATATGTAATGTAGATCTAAATAGAGGAAAAAACACCTAGAGGGGGGTGAATAGGTGTAAACGTATAAACACTCAAAAATCGTTGCGATAAAAACCCAATGCGGAAATAAAAATAACACGCAAGATTTTTACGTGGAAAACTCCATCACCGGAGTAAAAAACCACGGGACCGATAACACGGTAGAAATCCACTAGAATTAAAACACGTACAAGGTGATTTACCGTACACACTTACGACTCAACCTTTTCCATACGCTCCTAGAGGATCTTCTCCGCTCGCTCCGCGACGCTTCTCGAATCCACGATCTGCGCCCAACGCCGAATCCACGGCGTCCAACGTCGAATCCACGACGTCCGACCGAATCCACGGTCTGCACCCAATAGCACCCTTCAAATCCACGAACGTGCCTCGCTCCGAATCCACGAGAGCGGTTGAACCTTAAATCCACAAGGACACGCGAATCCACGCGCCGATTTTGGGGAAATCGTTGTTTTTGGGTGGTGATGATCCGCCGAATACTTAGATCAAAGATAGATCGAAAATACCATCTAAGTATTCATTAGTTTGATTCAACTCAAGATGTGAGTATGAAAACCTAGAATCAAACTAATCAATATAGATGAAGAAACATAGAGTATTCTCTAATAATTTCCTTTCTTCTCTATATGTGGATCTAGGGCCGTATAAGATGATATTTGAATATGACGGCTCTATATCAATTATGTGGATTTTGGATTCTTGGATTAACCCTAGAAAAAGAGTCATAGGGTCTATTTATAGGTTAGAAACATTTGGAAGGAGATAAGAATCAAAAACCTAACATTTCTGGAATTTTGACGGACGGCGATCCGGATCGGATTTGGGCGATCCGGATTGCAGTAGCAATAAAGACAGTTTCCAGAAAACAAACGTTCGGGATCCGGATCGGAATGCCTGATCCGGATCGTTCATACATTTCAGAAAACTCAACGTTCGGGATCCGGATCGTGAGATGCTGCGATCCGGATTGAAGTAATGTATGAAACAACAACCTTCGGGATCCGGATCGCTGGCTCTGATCCGGATCCTGAACATGTCCGAACACCAGTTTTGATTTTTATGCAGTTAAAAATTCTTCCAAGTGTTTCTACACTACAAGAAGTATTTGGATCACCAATAATCTTTAGTTAAACATACCTGATCCTTTTGAATTCTTCTTTCTTGAGATTGAGTTAAATGGTCCAACTTTCTTCACCTTCAATCTTCAAGACTTGAACCTTTCACGAAACTACGCCAACTCAAATTCCGTAACAGAAACTCCTGCCGCGGCCTCACCGTCGCCAAACTCTCCCCCCTGTAGGACCCTGTTGCAAAGTGGGAAGTCAGCGACTAAACAATAATAATAATAATAAAGCAGGGTAAAGAAATGCGTCCAACCGTAGACTATCCGGAGCAACCACCCTCCCAAGAGGGAAAAGAAAACACGAACACCTGTAAACCTACAACACCTGACCACGTCGGACACCTACACCGACGGGTCGCACCGCTCACACCTCGGCGCATCAAAACCCCACACCTACAGGGGCCCCACTACGTCACCTCGTGGGTATACATGGGTCATAGACCACTTTTTCGGAAAAGGGCACCCTTTGTGGTGGCCAAACCGCGGGTACGCGTGCTGCTGCCTCGAGCATAGAAATCACACATACCGTACAAAATCAAGAAACGAGAACTATAGAGACTATCATCTACATATAGTCAGATAATAAGAACCACAGAGACTATCCACAATACCTCAGCTAAAATGCACAAATAGTATGAGTTACAACGTCGGAAATGCCGTGCTAAGTCACCAAATAAAAACCCACCTTTTGTCGTCGCTCTGTGATCGCCGCTAGGTTCCTCTGCGTCTCGGCGTGCTCCCCGAACCTACAAAGTCCCCCCCCCCACCCGGGGAGAAGTCAGTGCCCATAAAACACGAGTACCGGGAAAAACGTACCGTCCTACTCCAACGTGGGGCGGGGTCCTCGGATTCGACGGCCGCGGCGGCGGCCCGGGTCGGAAGTAGTGGCGGAGATGACCCCGCCCCGCCGTGCTGTCCGTACACGCGGGAGGCCCCGTGCGGTGCCAGAC
Source organism: Tillandsia leiboldiana (assembly GCA_029204045.2). NCBI lineage: Eukaryota > Viridiplantae > Streptophyta > Magnoliopsida > Poales > Bromeliaceae > Tillandsia > Tillandsia leiboldiana. The sequence continues at coordinate 19,620,064 of CM055065.1, read as the reverse complement.
CAGCACGGGCACCCCATCCGAAGAGGCCCCGCGCGGCGCACAGCCCGCCCGCGCGGGTGGCCCCGTGCGGCGCTCAGGGCCCGCACGGGCGCCCAGCCCGCACGCGCGGGCGGCCTCGTGCGCGCTCAGGGCCCGCACGGGCGCCAAGCCCGCACGCGCGGGCGGCCCCTCGCGGCGCCCAGGGCCCCGCGCGGCGCCCAGCCCGCACGCGCGGGCGGCCCAGCGCGGCGCCCAGCCCGCACGCGCGGGCGGCCCCGCGCGGCGCCCAGGGCACCGCGCGGCGCCCAGGGCCCAGTGCGGCGCCTAGCCCGCACGCACGGGGGGCCCCGGGCGGCACCCCCTCCCTTCCCGCACGCGTCCGGCGTCTTGCGGCGGCGGTGGTACGGCTGACCGGGGTATCCCCCACGTTCTCCCCCTCCCCCGCCTCATCCGGCGATGAAATCAAAAGAAAACTACCCTAATGCAAAAATTAAACCCTCATCTTTCTTTGCGCTTTCAATCCGCCGATCAAGAAGGAGGAAGGGGAGGATCGTCGCGCGCTCGCTTGCCGATTTTGCCGGGAGGGCGATGGTCCTCACTATCTTTGATCAACACCGCCCGGTTCTCCACGCCGTCAGGTAGAGGGAAGGAGCGTTTGGGGAGAGGGTTTCGCGTCTTTGCTCCGCGGTGACCACTGCACAGGACAAGAGGAGTGGAAAATAATCCCTAAACCCCAAAACGCGTAATAAAGCGATCGGGCGAAAAGCGAAGTGGGAATTAAACCAAACCTCAAACAGAAGGGCTAGGTCAATCGGGTGCGAACCAGGGTCCGGTCTGCCTCGATATTCGTGTTAGTCGCCTGAACTGCTACCAATCTTCCGGAATTTATTCTTGGAGATTCCGGGGTCGGAAAACAAAACCGATCGCGCCACCGTTCTCCGTTTCGCGAGCTTTATTGCCTAAAAATACCAGCGAGCCCCGACGGTCTGCCCAGAAAAAGGGAAAAATAAGCCACACTCCGGACCCCTTAAGCGAACCGCGGTGCAAAAATAAAACTAAAATAAAATCCAAAGTATGTTAAAACCAGCGACTACTACACCACTCACCTCTTAAAACGACTTTCGTCCCCGAAACTCAATCCTGGGTTGCGGAGAAAAGATCGGGGTAGCACTCCCTCATTTTTGACTCCAGCTCCCACATCGCTTCTCGCTCCTCCTGGTTGTTCCAGAGCACCTTCACGTAGGGGATGACTCGGTTTCGCAGCGCTTTGCTTTCTCTTGCTAGGATACGCACCGGGGTTTTCTCGAAGCTTAGGTCCTCCTTGAGTTCGAGTGCGGAGACGTCCAAAACGTGTGATGGGTCGGAAAGGTACTTCCGGAGCATGGACACGTGGAATACATCGTGGACTCGGTCGAGGTTTGGTGGTAGGGCAAGGCGGTACACCACTGGGCCAAAGCGCTCCAAGATCTCGAACAGTCCCACAAACCGTGGGCTCCGCTTGCCCTTCAGCCTGAAACGCTTGATTCCTCTGGATGGCGAGACCCGCAAAAATACGTGCTCTCCCACTTGGAATTCCAAGTCGCGGCGCCTCTGGTCTGCGTAGCTCTTCTATCGGCTTTGGGCGGTCAGTAAACGCTGCTTGATGAGGCGTACCTTTTCTTCAGTTTCTTCCACTAAGTCGGGTCCCAAGAACTTCCGTTCTCCCAAATCGTCCCAACAGATTGGGGATCGGTAGCGCCGCCCGTATAAGGCTTCGTAGGGTGCCATCTGTATGCTAGCCTGATAGCTGTTGTTGTAAGCGAATTCCACGAGAGGAAGGTAGCGTGCCCAACCTACCACCCAGTCAAGTACACAGGCGCGAAGCAGGTCTTCGAGAGTCTGTATCACTCGCTCCGACTGTCCGTCCGTCTGGGGGTGGAAGGCTGTGCTGAACTGTATTTTGGTCCCCATGGCCCGCTGTAGACTCTGCCAAAACTTCGAGACAAAGCGCGTGTCTCTATCCGAGGTGATCGATGCCGGCACTCCATGCAGCCTCACGATCTCGCTGATGTAGACTTGAGCTAACCGCTCTCGGGTCTAGGTTGTATGAATGGGCAGGAAGTGTGGTGACTTGGTTAACCGGTCCACTATGACCCAAATCGCATCGTGCCCCTATTGTGAGAGTGGAAACCCCGTGACGAAGTCCATGGTGATCTGATCCCACTTCCACTCTGGCACCGGTAAGGGCTGTAACTTTCCCGCAGGTCGTTGATGCTCCGCCTTTATCTGTTGACATACCAGGCAATGAGCCACATGTCGTGTTACATCCCCCTTCAGCTTAGGCCACCAGAAGGTCTGCTTAAGGTCCCTGTACATCTTCGTGCCCCCCGGATGCGCCGCATAAGGGGCGCGGTGTGCCTCTGCTAGGATTTCCTCCTTCAACTCCGACGAATCCGGCACGCAAATCCGCCCGCGGAACCGTAGGGTGCCGTCGCCTTCCACTGAAAAATCGCTCTCTTGGTCCGGGGAGATCTTGTCTCGTACGAGCTGTAAGTGAGAGTCGGTCTGTTGTCTTTCCCGGATCTTCTCGAATAGCGTCGGCTTGACTACCAAGGTTAAAAGTTGCGCAACCGTGCCCGCTGGTACCACCTCCAACTTTAATCGTGCGAACTCCGCAATCAAGCTGCTCTGCTCAGTTATCGCGCCTCCAGACACCCCTTCTTGTTGCCCCTTCCTGCTCAAAGCGTCTGCCACCACGTTTGCCTTCCCGTGGTGGTATTGAATTGTCATGTCGTAATCCTTCAGTAACTCTAGCCACCGTCTCTGCTGCAGGTTTAATTCCTTTTGGGTGAAAAGGTACTTAAGACTTTGGTGGTCCGAGAAGACGTTACAGTGGACTCCAAAGAGGTAGTGCCTCCACAATTTTAAAACGAAGACCACTGCGGCCAGTTGCATCAGAACACCCCCAATGAGGTAGTTCTTTTCGTAATCCTTCAATTGCCTGGAAGCGTAGGCTATTACTTTTCCCTGTTGCATCAGAACACCCCCAAGGCCGATCCTTGATGCGTCGCAGTACACTTCATAATCCTCTCCGGGTGTCGGTAGTACAAGTATTGGTGCCCTGGTTAGCCTTCTTTTGAGTTCCTCGAAGCTCTCCTGGCTTTTAGCTGTCCATATAAACTTCTCCCCTTTTCTGGTCAACCGGTTTAAAGGGGTAGCAATCTTCACGAAACCTTCGACGAAGCGTCTGTAATATCCTGCCAGGCCCAGGAAACTGGGGATCTCTGTCACCGTCGTCGGCGGCTGCCAGTCGACCACCGATTCCACCTTCTTGGGGTCCACGGCGATTCCCTTCGCCAAGATCACGTGAACTAGGAATCCCACCTCGCGTAGCCAGAATTCACACTTCTTGAGCTTAGCGAACAGCTTCTGCTCCCTGAGGGTTTGGAGAATCGTTCGTAAATGGTCCTCGTGCTCCTCGTCGGTGGGTGAATAGATCAGGATGTCGTCGATGAAGACCACTACGAACCGGTCTAGGAAGGGTCTGAAGATCCGGTTCATCATATCCATGAAGACTGCGGGGGCGTTCGTAAGCCCGAACGGCATAACCGTGAACTCGTAGTGGCCATACCGGGTCCGGAAGGCGGTCCTTGGGATGTCCTCGTTTCGAACCCGGAGCTGATGGTAGCCCGATTGCAGATCAATCTTTGAGAACGCCATCTCTCCTCGCAACTGGTCGAAGAGGTCGTCTATTCTGGGCAGGGGGTACTTATTCATCACTGTTACTTTGTTTATCCCTCTGTAGTCGATGCAGAGACGCAGGCTTCCGTCTTTCTTCCGCACAAAGAGTACCGGTGCGCCCCAGGGCGACACACTCGGCCTGATAAACGCTTTGTCCAAGAGGTCCTCCAGTTGCGTTTTAAGCTCCTTCAACTCCACGAAGGCCATTCGGTAAGGCGCCTTCGAAATAGGCTGCGTGCCCGGTAGTAGTTCGATAGGAAACACCACCTCCCGTTCAGGGGGCATCCCGGGCAGTTCCGTTGGGAAGACATCGGGAAAGTCCCTCACCACTGGGATGTCTGAAGGTGTCGTCGAGGGTTGGGTAACTAGATCCACCGATGCCAAGTAGGCCACACACCCACCCTCCACCAACCTTCTGGCCCGTGTCGCTGAGATGACCACCGGGAATGAGATGCTCTTGCACGCCAGATACACATGCTCAGGGAAGCCCGGTTCCTGTAGTCGCACCTGCCGCTTCTCACAGTCAATAAGTGCCTGGTACCTCGAGAGCCAGTCCATGCCCAACACTGCGTCGTACTCCTTCAGGGGAATTACCACCAAATCCCAAGGGCAAGCTAGTCGCCCTAGTTTAATCGGGCAGGCGGCCACAAAGCTGACCGCCTCCAAAGCCCCTCCCGTCGTTTGGACCGTCAATCAATTTTGGAGGGGTATCTCCCCAAGACCATGCACAAACACGAAGTCACGAGAAATGAAAGAGTGTGTTGCTCTGGTATCAAAAAGAGTCCTAGCACGGGAATTTAAAACAGAAGTAATACCTGCTAGTGCGTCCTCCGGCGGATCCGTCTCTTGGCGGGTCATCGAGTAAACTCGCCCGCCAGGTTGAGGCTGCCTATCCTTCTCTCGCCGTGAAGCAGGGGGTCTAGAAGTTGACCCCATAGGAGCTTTCTCCCGCCCCGAAAGCTGTGGCGAGGGCGTAGAAGCTGCAGAGGACGCAGATCCCCAGGCTAAGGGGCAGTTGCGGCGGAAGTGCCCCTGTTTGCCACATCGGAAGCAATGGTTGCCTCTTTGGGGGCAATCTCCCACTCGGTGCCCTGTTAAGGAATTTGTGTTGGCGTATTTCGTGAAATTGATTAAGTCTTGAAGATTGAAGATGAAGAAGTTTGGATCATATACCTCAATTTCAAGAAAGAAGAATTCAAAAAGATCAGGTACGTTTAACTAAATATTTTTGATGATCCGAATACTTCTTATAGTGTAGAAACACTTGGATGAATTTTTAATTGCATAAAAATCATAAACTGGACATACTACATGTTGAGAGTCCGGACTTGACATTACAGTCCGGACCCCGAACATAGGATAGTTCATGCGCAATTCCAGTCCGGACCTTGGTCACTTCAGTCCGGACCCCGAACGTGGAATTTGCAGAAAATTGCATGAACAATCCGGACCGTGGAAATTACAGTCCGGACCCCGAAGGTATGTTTTTCTGGAAAAAGTCTATTTCGCTACGACAGTCCGGACCGCCATAATTCCAGTCCGGACAGTCGTCCTGTAAAATTCCAGAAAAGGTTAGTTTTTGGTTCTTATCCTCTTCCAACGGTTTCTAACCTATAAATAGACCCTATGATTCATTTTTTAGGGTAGATCCGTATACGACTGAAATAGAAAAATCCACATATAGAGAAGAAAGGAAATAACGAGAATAAATCTATGTCTCTTCATCTATAATGATTAATTTGATTCTAGGTTTTCAAACTCAGATTTTGAGTAGAATCAAATTAATGAATACTTAGATGGTATTTCCGATCTATTTCTAATCTAAGTATTCGACGGATCATCACCACCCAAAAACAACAATTTTCCAAAAATCGGCGCGTGGACTCGCGTAGCCTTGTGGATTCAAGGTGCAACCGGTCTCGTGGATTCGGAGCGAGGTACGTTCGTGGATTCGAGACGTGCTACTAGGTGAAGACCGTGGATTCGGTCGGACGTCGTGGATTCGACGTTGGACGCCGTGGATTCGGCGTTGGACGCAAATCGTGGATTCGAGGAGCGTTGCGGAGCGAGCGGAGAAGATCTACTAGGAGCGTATGGAAAAGGTTGAGTCGTAAGTGAGTACGGTATATCACCTTGTACCTATTTTAATTCTAGTGGATTTCACCGTTTTATCGGTCCCGTGGTTTTTTACTCCGGTTTGGAGTTTTCCACGTAAAAATCGTGCGTGTTATTTTTCATTTCCGCATTGGGTTTTATTGCGCAACGATTTTTGAGTGTTTACGGTTTACACCTATTCACCACCCCTCTAGGTGTTTTTTCCCCTATTTAGATCCAATTAATCATAACCCAACATGCCCTCCCCCACATATAACACAAGGCCTGTCCCCCGTCCTCGGCCCTCCTGTAGGTGCGCTCCGAGATCCTGACTGTGGCCTCCACCGCTTCGGGGGTCGGCTCCCACTAGAAGAGCCTCCCCCGGAGTACTGTTGCTGTCGCTTCCTTTCCTCATGGTGCACCGGGCCCTCCCTCCTGGCGTGCGTAACAGCGAACCCGCGCTCCACCACCGTGGCCCTGTCGACCACCGTCTGAAAAGTGTGCAAATCGGCTGCTTGCACCACTTGGAATATATCGCTTCGCAAGCCATCCACGAAAAGTTGCGCCTTGTGGGACTCGTCCCTTACAACGAATGGGACGCAGTTGGCCAAACGCACGAACTCGCGTTGATATTCCATAACAGTCCTGCTCCCCTGCTGGATGTGGTTCAAGTCGTCCTCCAGTTTCTTTTTGACGCTGTTGGTGAAGAAAGCCCCGAACAGGTCCTGCTTGAACGTCGTCCATGATGGGAGCACGGTACCCTTGGTGGGATCAGGGCGTACCGTCTTCCACCATAAGCGGGCGTTCCCCTCCAGGAAGTAGACCGCTAGGGGAACCCGCTCGCAATCTTCCATGAGCAAGTCCTCGAATAATTTTTCCATCGAACCCACCCACTTCTCGACGACCCAGGGATCGGTCGTCTCCCCTTCGAACGAGGGTGGATCGTATTTCTTAAAGTCGGCCAGGTTGGCCCGCACGCGGTCCCGCTCAGTCAGCGGAACTGACCCCTCCCCCGTGGCGGCGGCGGCCACAGTAGGGGAAGGGGTGACCACGGTCTCCCCCGAGGTACCCCCGCCGGTGGCTCCCGGCGCCGGTCCCGTAGTTGCTGTCGCGGGTACCGCCGCTGGTGTCGTCGTCTGGGGTGGCGGCACCTCGGCTGCTGCAGTTGCTGGAGGGGCTACTCCTGCCCTGGCCCCCATCACTTGCGGTCCCGTCGCCGGCGCGCCTAGCCCTTGCGGAGGGGCCGTGGCGACCGTCACCGTCGCGGCCAGTTGCTATTGCGTCAACTGACGCACGTGATCCGTGAGAGTCGCCAGCTGCCCCACCATCTCTCGCAGTTGTTGTCGCAGGAGCTGGTTCTCTGCGGCCGCCGACGTCGTCGCTTCTGCCCCTGTATCCTCGGCCGATGATCTAGTACCGGCCATGTCTGTACACACAAAACATAAGTCAGCTCTAGACTCCGCTAACAAGCAATGAACCACCTGTCGAGAGAAAAGGACTTAGACTCTTTCCCCCCCCTCGATCACTCGCGTCCTACTCTCCTATACCCTATCCATTCCATTCATTTGTAGCCAAGTGAAGTATTCCTGTGGACGTCGGCACAAATTGTTGTGAGTGAAAGGTAAGATCGCTCTGATACCATCTTAATCTGTCACGCCCCGGGGGTTTATTTTAGCGGAAACGATTCACAAAAAGGTATGTGTCTGGCGCGTAAATTTTTGTTTTATTTTTTTTTTTTGAAAAACCTTCTTCCCCGGCGTGTGCCCAGATCCGCCGCATATACAGAATCACTCTACAAACGGACAGAGTCTCCTCTGTATATGCACGGTGTCGCGGCTAGTACAATGTCCAAACACGGATATCCATTCAATCACAACAGTTTCAGACATACACACATTCACAAATGCTGAATAAATCTCACGGCCGATCAGTTTGAACGGATAAAACCACAATTGTTGAAACGGCGCCCTCCCAGCACCCAGATTTTGAAAACCCGTTTCGAAAGCAACATAAACTCAGAGGTTTTGGAAAACAGTGCCCACACGACACTTAGGTTTTGAAATCCATTTTCGCAGTTCGTAAATCCACAAGGTTTTGAAAACGGTGCCCACACGACACCCAAGTTTTGAAAACAGTTTTCACAATCTTTTCTTTCGTTTGCTCCTTTTTTTTTTCTTAAAGTGGCCAACAGAGATGAAAGGAAAATAAATAAATCATTAGATACCATGCCGACATCCACACCGACCCCACGAGGGTATCGAGAACCACACCACAGTCTACAAATAGTAAATGAAATGCGAAAGAAAAGAGAAAGTACTATTCGGGGTCTCCAGAGACCCATAAACTCCTGCCGCGGCCTCACCGTCGCCTATCTCTCCCCCCTGTAGGACCCTGTGGCAAAGTGGGAAGTCAGCGACTAAACAATAATAATAATAATAAAGCAGGGTAAAGAAATGCGTCCAACCGTAGACTATCCGGAGCAACCACCCTCCCAAGAGGGAAAAGAAAACACGAACACCTGTAAACCTGCAACACCTGACCACGTCGGACACCTACACCGACGGGTCGCACCGCTCACACCTCGGCGCATCAAAACCCCACACCTACAGGGGCCCACTACGTCACCTCGTGGGTATACATGGGTCATAGACCACTTTTCTGGAAAAGGGCACCCTTTGCGGTGGCCAAACTGCGGGTGCGCGTGCTGCTGCCTCGAGCATAGAAATCAAGCACACCGTACAAAATCAAGAAACGAGAACTATAGAGACTATCATCTACATATAGTCAGATAATAAGAACCACGGAGACTATCCACAATACCTCAGCTAAAATGCACAAATAATATGAGTTACAAAGTCGGAAATGCCGTGCTAAGTCTCCAAATAAAAACCCACCTTTTGTCGTCGCGCTGTGATCGCCGCTAGGTTCCTCCACGTCTCGGCGTTCTCCCCGAACCTACAAAGTCCCCCCCGGGAGACGTCAGTGCCCATAAAACACGAGTACCGGGAAAAACGTACCGTCCTACTCCAACGTGGGGCGGGGTCCTCGGATTTGACGGCCGCGGCGGCGGCCCGGGTCGGAAGTAGTGGCGGAGATGACCCCGCCCCGCCGTGCTGTCCGTACACGCGGGAGGCCCCGTGCGGTGCCAGACCAGCACGGGCACCCCATCCGAAGCGGCCCCGCACGGCGCACAGCCCGCCCGCGCGGGTGCCCATGCGCGGCGCTCAGGGCCCGCACGGGCGCCCAGACCGCACGCGCGGGCAGCCTCGTGCGGCGCTCAGGGCCCGCACGGACGCCCAGCCCGCACGCGCGGGCGCCCAGCCCGCCCGCACGCGCGGGCGGCCCCTCGCGGTGCCAAGGGCCCCGCGCGGCGCCCAGCCCGCACGCGCGGGCGGCCCCGCGCGGTGCCCCCTCCCTTCCCGCGCGCGTCCGGCGTCTTGCGGCGGCGGTGGTACGACCGACCGGGGTATCCCCCACGTTCTCCCCCTCCCCCGCCTCATCCGTCGATGAATCCAAAAGAAAACTACCCTAATGCAAAAATTAAACCCTCACCTTTCTTTGCGCTTTCAATCCGCCGATCAAGAGGGAGGAAGGGGAGGATCGTCGCGCGCTCGCTTGCCGATTTTGCAGGGAGGGCGATGGTCCTCACTATCTTTGATCAACACCGCCCGGTTCTCCACACCGTCAGGTAGAGGGAAGGAGCGTTTGGGGAGAGGGTTTCGCGTCTTCGCTCCGCGGTGACCACTGCACAGGACAAGAGGAGTGGAAAATAATCCCTAAACCCCAAAACGCGTAATAAAGCGATCGGGCGAAAAGCGAAGTGGGAATTAAACGAAACCTCAAACAGAAGGGCTAGGTCAATCGGGTACGAACCAGGGTCCGGTCTGCCTTGATAATCGTGTTAGCGCCTGAACTGCTATAAATCTTCCGAAATTTATTCTGGGAGATTCCGGGGTCGGAAAACAAAACCGATCGCGCCACCATTCTCCGTTTCGCGAGCTTTATTGCCTAAAAATACCCGCGAGCCTCGACGGTCTGCCCAGAAAAAGGGAAAAATAAGCCACACTCCGGACCCCTTAAACGAACCGCGGTGCAAAAATAAAACTAAAATAAAATCCAAAGAATTTTTTAAAACCAGCGGATACCACACCACTCACCTCTTAAAACGAGTTTCGTCCCCGAAACTCAATCCTGGGTTGTGGTGAAAAGATCGGGGTAGCACTCCCTCATTTTTGACTCTAGCTCCCACGTCGCTTCTCGCTCCTCCTGGTTGTTCCAGAGCACCTTCACGTAGGGGATGACTCGGTTTCGCAACGCTTTGCTTTCTCTTGCTAGGATACGCACCGGGTTTTCCTCGAAGCTTAGGTCCTCCTTGAGTTCGAGTGCGGAGATGTCCAAAACGTGTGATGGGTCGGAAAGGTACTTCCGGAGCATGGACACATGGAATACATCGTGGACTCGGTCGAGGTTTGGAGGTAGGGCAAGGCGGTACGCCACTGGGCCAAAGCGCTCCAAGATCTCGAACGGTCCCACAAACCGTTGGCTCAGCTTGCCCTTCAGCCCGAAACGCTTGATTCCTCTGGATGGCGAGACCCGCAAAAACACGTGCTCTCCCACTTGGAATTCCAAGTCGCGGCGCCTCTGGTCTGCGTAGCTCTTCTGTCGGCTTTGGGCGGCCAGTAAACGCTGCTTGATGAGGCGTACCTTTTCTTCAGTTTCTTCCACTAAGTCGGGTCCCAAGAACTTCCGTTCTCCCAAATCGTCCCAACAGATTGGGGATCGGCAGCGCCTCCCGTATAAGGCTTCGTAGGGCGCCATCTGTATGCTAGCCTGATAGCTGTTGTTGTAAGCGAATTCCACGAGAGGAAGGTAGCGTGCCCAACCTACCCCCCAGTCAAGTACACAGGCGCGAAGCAGGTCTTCGAGAGTCTGTATCACTCGCTCCGACTGTCCGTCCGTCTGGGGGTGGAAGACTCTGCCAAAACTTCGAGACAAAGCGCGTGTCTCTATCCGAGGTGATCGATGCCGGCACTCCATGCAGCCACACGATCTCGCTGATGTAGACTTGAGCTAACCGCTCTCGGGTCCAGGTTGTATGAATGGGCAGGAAGTGTGCTGACTTGGTTAACCGGTCCACTACGACCCAAATCGCATCGTGCCCCTGCTGTGAGCGTGGAAACCCCGTGACGAAGTCCATGGTGATCTGATCCCACTTCCACTCTGGCACCGGTAAGGGCTGTAACTTTCTCGCAGGTCGTTGATGCTCCGCCTTTATCTGTTGACATACCAGGCAATGAGCCACTTGTCGTGTCACATCCCCCTTCAGCTTAGGCCACCAGAAGGTCTGCTTGAGGTCCCTGTACATCTTCGTGCCCCCCGGATGCGCCGCATAAGGGGCGCGGTGTGCCTGTGCTAGGATTTCCTCCTTCAACTCCGACGAATCCGGCACGCAAATCCGCCCGCGGAACCGTAGGGTGCCGTCACCTTCCACTAAAAAATCGCTCTCTTGGTCCGGGGAGATCTTGTCTCGTACGAGCTGTAAGTGAGAGTCGGTCTGTTGTCCCTCCCGGATCTTCTCGAATAGCGTCGGCTTGACTACCAAGGTTAAAAGTTGCGCAACCGTGCCCGCTGGTACCACCTCCAACTTCAATCGTGCGAACTCCGCGATCAAGCTGCTCTGCTCAGTTATCGCGCCTCCAGACACCCCTTCTTGTTGCCCCTTCCTGCTCAAAGCGTCTGCCACCACGTTTGCCTTCCCGGGGTGGTATTGAATTGTCAGGTCGTAATCCTTCAGTAACTCTAGCCACCGTCTCTGCCGCATGTTTAATTCCTTTTGGGTGAAAAGGTACTTAAGACTTTGGTGGTCCGAGAAGACGTTACAGTGGACTCCAAAGAGGTAGTGCCTCCACAATTTTAAAATGAAGACCACTGCGGCCAGTTCTAAGTCGTGTATCGAGTAGTTCTTTTCGTAATCCTTCAATTGCCTGGAAGCGTAGGCTATTACTTTCCCCTGTTGCATCAGAACACCCCCAAGGCCGATCCTTGATGCGTCGCAGTACACTTCATAATCCTCTCCGGGTGACGGTAGTACAAGTATTGGTGCCCTGGTTAGCCTTCTTTTGAGTTCCTCGAAGCTCTCCTGGCATTTAGCTGTCCATATAAACTTCTCCCCTTTTCTGGTCAACCGGTTTAAAGGGGTAGCAATCTTTGCGAAACCTTCAACGAAGCGTCTGTAATATCCTGCCAGGCCCAGGAAACTGGGGATCTCTGTCACCGTCGTCGGCGGCTGCCAGTCGACCACCGATTCCACCTTCTTGGGGTCCACGGCGATTCCCTTCGCCGAGATCACGTGCACTAGGAATCCCACCTCGCGTAGCCAGAATTCACACTTCTTGAGCTTAGCGAACAGCTTTTGCTCCCTGAGGGTTTGGAGAATCGTTCGTAAATGGTCCTCGTGCTCCTCGTCGGTGGGTGAATAGATCAGGATGTCGTCGATGAAGACCACTACGAACCAGTCTAGGAAGGGTCTGAAGATCCGGTTCATCATATCCATGAAGACTGCGGGGGCGTTCGTAAGCCCGAACGGCATAACCGTGAACTCGTAGTTACCGGGTCCGGAAGGCGGTCCTTGGGATGTCCTCGTTCCGAACCCGGAGCTGATGGTAACCCGATTGCAGATCAATCTTTGAGAACACCGTCGCTCCTCGCAACTGGTCGAAGAGGTCGTCTATTCTGGGCAGGGGGTACTTATTCTTCACTGTAACTTTGTTTATCCCTCTGTAGTCGATGCAGAGACGCAGGGCGACACACTCGGCCTGATAAACCCTTTGTCCAAGAGGTCCTCCAGTTGCACCTTAAGCTCCTTCAACTCCACGAAGGCCATTCGGTAAGGCGCCTTCGAAATAGGCTGCGTGCCCGGTAGTAGTTCGATAGGAAACACCACCTCCCGTTCAGGGGGCATCCCGGGCAGTTCCGTTGGGAAGACATCGGGAAAGTCCCTCACCACTGGGATGTCTGAAGGTGTCGTCGAGGGTCGGGTAACTAGATCGACCGATGCCAAGTAGGCCACACACCCACCCTCCACCAACCTTCTGGCCCGTGTCGCTGAGATGACCGCCGGGAAGGAGATGCTCTTGCACGCCAGATACACATGCTCAGGGAAGCCCGGTTCCTGTAGTCGCACCTGCCGCTTCTCACAGTCAATAAGTGCCTGGTACCTCGAGAGCTAGTCCATGCCCAACACTGCGTCGTACTCCTTCAGGGTAATTACCACCAAATCCCAACGGCAAGCCAGTCGCCCTAGTTTAATCGGGCAGGCGGCCACAAAGCTGACCGCCTCCAAAGTCCCTCCCGTCGTTTGGACCGTCAATCGATTTTGGAGGGGTATCTCCCCAAGACCATGCACAAACGCGAAGTCACGAGAAATGAAAGAGTGTGTTGCTCCGGTATCAAAAAGTGTCCTAGGACGGGAATTTGAAATAGAAGTAATACCTGCTAGTGCGTCCTCCGGCGGATCCGTCTCTTGGCGGGTCATCGAGTAAACTCGCCCGCCAGGTTGAGGCTGCCTATCCTCCTCTCGCCGTGAAGCAGGGGGTCTAGAAGTTGACCCCATAGGAGCTTTCCCCCTCCCCGAAAGCTGTGGCGAGGGCGTAGAAGCTGCAGAGGACGCAGATCCCCAGGCTAAGGGGCAGTTGCGGCGGACGTGCCCCTGTTTGCCACATCGGAAGCAATGGTCGCCTCTTTGGGGGCAATCTCCCACTTGGTGCCCTCCCCCACATATAACACAAGGCCTGTCCCCCGTCCTCGGCCCTCCTGTAGGTGCGCTCCGAGATCCTGACTGTGGCCTCCACCGCTTGGGGGGTCGGCTCCCACTAGAAGAGCCTCCCCCGGAGTACTGTTGCTGTCGCTTCCTTTCCTCATGGTGCGCCGGGCCCTCCCTCCTGGCGCGCGTAATAGCGAACCCGCGCTCCACCACCGTGGCCCTGTCGACCACCTTCTGAAAAGTGTGCAAATCGGCTGCTTGCACCACTTGGAATATATCGCTTCGCAAGCCATCCACGAAAAGTTGCGCCTTGTGGGACTCGTCCCTTACAACGAATGGGACGCAGTTGGCCAAACGCACGAACTCACGTTGATATTCCATAATAGTCCTGCTCCCCTGCTGGATGTGGTTCAAGTCGTCCTCCAGTTTCTTTTTGACGCTGTTGGTGAAGAAAGCCCCGAACAGGTCCTGCTTGAACGTCGTCCACGATGGGAGCACGGTACCCTTGGTGGGATCAGGGCGTACCGTCTTCCACCATAAGCGGGCGTTCCCCTCCAGGAAGTGGACCGCTAGGGGAACCCACTCGCAATCCTCCATGAGCAAGTCCTCGAATAATTTTTTCATCGAACCCACCCACTTCTCGACAAACCCGGGATCGGTCGTCTCCCCTTCGAACGTGGGTGGATCGTATTTCTTAAAGTCGGCCAGGTTGGCCCGCACGCGGTCCCGCTCAGTCAGCAGAACTGACCCCTCCCCCGTGGCGGCGGCGGCCACAGTAGAGGAAGGGGTGACCACGGCCTCCCCCGAGGTACCCCCGCCGGTGGCTGCCGGCGCCGGTCCCGTAGTTGCTGTCGCGGGTACCGCCGCTGGTGCCGTCGTCTGGGGTGGCGGCACCTCGGCTGCTGCAGTTGCTGGAGGGGCCACTCCTGCCCTGGCCCCCATCACTTGCGGTCCCGTCGCCGTCGCGCCTGGCCCCTGCGGAGGGGCCGTGGCGACCGTCACCGTCGCGGCCGGTTGCTGTTGCGTCAACTGACGCACCTGATCCGTGAGAGTCGCCAGCTGCCCCGCCATCTCTCGCAGTTGTTGTCGCAGGAGCTGGTTCCCTGCGGCCGCCGACGTCGTCGCATCTGCCCCTGTATCCCCGGCCGATGATCTAGTACGGGCCATGTCTGTATACACAAAACATATGTCAGCTCTAGAATTCGCTAACAAGCAACGAACCACCTGTCGAGAGAAAAGGACTTAGACTCTTTCCCCCCCCCCCTCGATCACTCGCGTCCTACTCTCCTATACCCTATCCATTCCATTCATTTGTAGCCAAGTGAAGTATTCCTGTGGACGTCGGCACAAATTGTTGTGATTGAAAGGTAAGATCGCTCTGATACCATCTTAATCTGTCACGCCCCGGGGGTTTAGCGGAAACGATTCACAAAAAGGTATGTGTTTGGCGCGTAAATTTTTGTTTTTTTTTTTTTGAAAAACCTTCTTCCCCGGCGCGTGCCCAGATCCGCCGCATATACAGAATCACTCTGCAAACGGACAGAGTCTCCTCTGTATATGCACGGCGTCACGGCTAGTACAATGTCCAAACACGGATATCCATTCAATCACAATAGTTTCAGACATACACACATTCACAACTGCTGAATAAATCTCACGGCCGATCAGTTTGAAAGGATAAATCCACAATTGTTGAAACGGCGCCCACCCGGCACCCAGATTTTGAAAACCCGTTTCGAAAGCAACATATACTAAGAGGTTTAGGAAAACAGTGCCCACACGACACTTAGGTTTTGAAATCCATTTTCGCAGTCCATAAATCCACAAGGTTTTGAAAACGGTGCCCACACGACACCCAAGTTTTGAAAACAGTTTTCGCAATCTTTTTTTTCGTTTGCTCCTTTTTTTTTTCTTAAAGCGGCCAACATAGATGAAAGGAAAATAAATAAATCATTAGATACCATGCCGACATCCACACCGACCCCACGAGGGTATCGAGAACCATACCACAGTCTACAAATAGTAAATGAAATGCGAAAGAAAAGAGAAAGTACTGTTCGGGGTCTCCAGGGACCCAGAAACTCCTGTCGCGGCCTGACCGTCGCCTAACTCTCCCCCCTATAGGACCCAATCGCAAAGTGGGAAGTCAGCGACTAAACAATAATAATAATAATAAAGCAGGGTAAAGAAATGCGTCCAACCGTAGACTATCCGGAGCAACCACCCTCCCAGAGGGAAAAGAAAACACGAACACCTGTAAACCTGCAACACCTGACCACGTCGGACACCTACACCGACGGGTCGCACCGCTCACACCTCGGCGCATCAAAACCCCACACCTACAGGGGCCCCACTACGTCACCTCGTGGGTATACACCGGTCATAGACCACTTTTCCGGAAAAGGGCACCCTTTGCGTTGGGCAAACCGCGGGTGCGCGTGCTGCTGCCTCGAGCATAGAAATCAAGCATACCGTACAAAATCAAGAAACGAGAACTATAGAGACTATCATCTACATATAGTCAGATAATAAGAACCTCGGAGACTATCCACAATACCTCAGCTAAAATGCACAAATAGTATGAGTTACAAAGTCGGAAATGCCGTGCTAAGTCTCCAAATAAAAACCCACCTTTTGTCGTCGCGCTGTGATCGCCGCTAGGTTCCTCTGCGTCTCGGTGTGCTCCCCGAACCTACAAAGTCCCCCCCCCCCCCCCCCCCCCCCCCCCCGGGGAGAAGTCAGTGCCCATAAAACACGAGTACCGGGAAAAACGTACCGTCCTACTCCAACGTGGGGCGGGGTCCTTGGATTCGACGGTCGCGGCGGCGGCCCAGGTCGAAAGTAGTGGCGGAGATGACCCCGCCCCGCCGTGCTGTCCGTACACGCGGGAGGCCCCGTGCAGTGCCAGACCCGCACAGGCACCCCAACCGAAGCAGCCCCGCGCAGCGCACAGCCCGCCCGCGCGGGTGGCCCCGCGCGGCGCTCAAGGCCCGCACGGGCGCCCAGCCCTCACGCGCGGGCGGCCCCGCACGGCTCTCAGGGCCCGCACGTTGGAGTAGGACGGTACGTAATAAAGCGATCTGGCGAAAAGCGAAGTGGGAATTAAACCAAACCTCAAACAGAAGGGCTAGGTCAATCGGGTGCGAACCAGGGTCTGGTCTGCCTCGATAATCGTGTTAGTCGCCTGAACTGCTACGAATCTTTCGAAATTTATTCTGGGAGATTCCGGGGTCGGAAAACAAAATCGATCGCGCCACCGTTCTCCGTTTCGCGATCTTTATTGCCCAAAAATACCCGCGAGCCCCGACGGTCTGCCCAGAAAAAGGGAAAAATAAGCCACACTCCGGACCCCTTAAGCGAACCGCGGTGCAAAAATAAAACTAAAATAAAATCCAAAGTATTTTAAAACCAGCGGCTACTACATTCTAACCTATAAATAAACCCTACGATTCATTTTTTAGGGTAATCCAAAATACGGTCGAAAAAGAGATATCCAAATATAGAGAAGAAAGGAAATAACTAGATTTAATTCTATGTTTCTTCATCTATATTAATTAATTTGATTCTAGGTTTTCATACTCAGAATTTGAGTAGAATCAAATTAATGAATACTTAGATGGTATTTCCGATCTATTTTTGATCTACGTATTCGGCGGATTATCGCCACCCAAAAAATAACAATTTTCCCAAATCGGCGCGTGGACTCGCGTGGCCTTGTGGATTCAAGGTGCTACCGCTCTCGTGGATTCGGAGCGAGGTACGTTCGTGGATTCGAGACGTGCTACTGGGTGAAGACCGTGGATTCGGTCAGACGTCGTGGACTCGACGTTGGACGCCGTGGATTCGGCATTGGACGCAAATCGTGGATTCGAGGCGCGTTGCGGAGCGAGCGGAGAAGATCAACTCGGAGCGTATGGAAAAAGGATGAGTCGTCTGTGAGTGCGTTATATCACCTTTGTACGTGTTATAATCTTAGTTGATTTCACCGTGTTATCGGTCCCGTGGTTTTTTACTCCTGGTTTTGGAGTTTTCCACGTAAAAATCTTGCGTGTTATTTTCATTTCCGCATTGTGTTTTTATTATGCAAAGATTTTTGAGTGTTTATCGTTTACACCTATTCACCCCCCCTCTAGGTATTTTTTCCCTATTTAGATCCTTATTATTGAGGTGACCCAACACAGTCGGGACATTTTCAGGCAGCATGCCCTCGAGCAGTGCTTACGGCAATACCGCTTGCGACGGCACCCCCGCTACCTCTTCGGGATAAAGGAGCTCCTCCGATTTACCTCCAGGCAGATAGGGCCACGACGTCGGGGCAGACCGAGCGGCGACCACCTACATCGAGCGGATGAGTCTGTACCGCCCGGTTGGAGGGCGCTACGGTAGTGGACCAGGTTGTCGCGAGCATGATTTCTTTACAGCAGTTTGAGTGGAGTGTTTTTGGCTTTCCTGTCTGGACTGGAGGTAGAGTTTTTACCACGTGCACTAGAGGTACAGATTCCTGTTGGTGTTTTGCATGTGGGGGAGCCTTGTGGATCGTGTCTAGTACAGTTGAGACTTGGAATTATACCGGTAGGTGTTACGGTTCTGTGACAGCTCCACGACTCAGATTGAGCACACAGGATGGACCAGTTGGTGCGGTATCGTGCAACTGCTGATAGTAGAATGAGAACGGTTACCCTTCCGCGAGTTGGATAGGAGGAGTTCATTCTCTCGGCTTGTCGGCGTATCCTTCCTGCAGCTGTGGCTTCAGCGGTTTGGAACTGGGTGCTACTTTTGGATCGTTGGTGACGATTAGGACTAGAGGTTGTGTCCTTAGGGGTCACGGTTAGATCGTAGCTTCCGTTTTGTGCCCACGGCAGGAACGACTTCAACACTTCTCTCCATTTTTCTCGCCTGTGTGCTGAAATTTTCGAACAGGATGAAAACTTCGAAAGACTGCTCCAGAAATGGAGACGGTGCTCGAACCTGTTCTTATTTGATTGGGGCAAAGGCACTAGTCCTTTCGGAATTTTCGGACTTTTTATTAATTTCAGCCGTTTTCTAAATTGAGAGTTGGGGGTTGATGACCTTCCTGCTGGTGGGGCCTTTACCCTTCTTGTGGTGGTGTTGGCGTAGTTCGTGTAGATTTGGACGAGTAGAGTTGGTCGTTCTTCCTTGTCCTCTGTCCTTTGGAACTCGTGAGGTTTTTTTCAGCTTTTGGACTCCTAGCCGTGTGGACTCGCTTCGCGGAGTGTGCGTAGCTACTGGGGAGCTGGAGACGGTGTTGATGGATACTTACCTTTGGCTTTGGAACTCCCATTTTGAGCCGTGTTAGTTTCGAGGACGAAACTTTCTTTTAGTGGGGGAGGATGCGAGGACCCGGATCCCCGCGTTGGGTTTGCTGGTTGTTTGGCAGTTTTTGGAGGCCTGCGTGGTGTGTCAGTGCTGCTTGTGCGCAATTTGGACACTAGTGATGGACTTTGGGCTTAAAAAGGGATCACGTGGGAATTGGAGGACCCGTCGAGTGTTTAGAAATGGTTTCGCGCGTCACAGATGTCAAAATTGGACTCAGGGCGAAGTTTGCATAAAAGATCACCTCTCCGGATGCCTTCGGTAATTTTTAGAGTTGGAATTTGGCAAAACGGACTTCGGATTTGGATTCAGCGCGCGAAATCGTTGAAAATGGACTATTTACTTGCTTTTTTCGGCGCCCGGGTGACGCGCACGTTTTTCGAGGTGCGTGTGCGAATCTTGAGGTGCGGCGCGCGGCTCGAGGCGCGGGGGGCGCAGCTGGCGCGCTGGGGAAGCGAGCCTTCCTGCGCGGGGGACGCGGGGGCCGCCACGTTGCGGGCCCCCATTGACGCCCGCGCGGATGCAGGGGGTGCGCGCCCGTGTGGCGCGCGGGGTGTCCCGCGCCTGTGTGGCGCGGTGTAACGCGCCCGTGTGGCGCGCGGGCTACGTTGCCCGCGTGGCGCGCAGGGATGGGCGCCGCGTGGCGCAGGGGGCGCGCGCCTGTGCCTGGTGCACGCGCCCCTGTGTGGTGGACCGCCAGGTGGCGGGCCACCATTGGGGGGCTCCGTGGACCGGGTCCATGGGAGCACACCCCTCTCCTCCTTCTTCTTCTTCTCTTCTTCTTTTCTTTCTTCTCCACCCGCACACCATTTCTCCTCTTCTTCCCTTTCTTCTCCAACCGAGCACCTTGAGAGAGTGAGGGAGGGGATTTCGTGGGGTGCGGCGGTGCGCCGTGGACCTCGCGGCGCGCGCGAGGTGTTCTAAAGGGCCGGATGGGCGGCGCGACGCTGTCGAGGTAGGTCCCGCGTGTTGATTTTTGTGGTGTTTTGGCACAGTTTTGAGGCGTCCTTTTGGACATTGGTTTTGACCCCTTGCTCTTATGCATGTTTGCGTGCGGATTCCGGCAGCGTGCACCGTTTTGCGTGCGGATTTCGGCAGCGTGCTCCGTTTTGCGTGTGGATTCCGGCACCGTGCTCCGTTTTGCGTGCGGACTCCGGCGGCGTGCTCTGTTTTGCGTGCGGACTCCGTTTTTCGTGCGGATTCCGGCACCGTGCTCCGTTTTGCGTGCGGATTTCGGCACCGTGCTCCGTTTTGCGTGCGGACTCCGGCTGCTTGCTCCGTTTTGCGTGCGGACTCCGTTTTGTGTGTGGACTCCGGCAGCGGGCATAATTTTGCGTGCGGACCACGTGGAGGCAAGGTAATCGCGTGGAGCCCAATTGCAAGTGTCTACGAGCAATTGGTGGCAACCGAGGTGGGTTGGTTTTTTTCTCTCCAAGTCTACGGACTTTCTTCTAATTTTATTATGATAGGATTTTGCATGCCTGTTTAAGTGTTTCATTGGAACTTTGACTAGCACCCCCGTCATATGTTGCATGTGTTTAACCAGACCAATAGAGAACCTTAATCTGGGCTAGGTTCTTTTATGCTTTAGACATCTCACACACTGCATTTCTTTCTGGACATAGAGTTCCTCGCCCGGGTAGTGGGCCGAGTGGTCAGGGTATTGTGGGACGGGTGTTGCACTCGGGCCTGGGGGCTGAGTGGGGTCTGGTGGCTGTGTTAGGCCAGTGTTAGTGTTTTGGGAACCGTTTTGGGTAAACGGTGGTCCCAGGTCTTTGGTCATTTCTCCGTTTTACTCGTCACCACCATGTTGTGTTCGTGGTGCACGTGTGTTATCAGGACCTTGAACCCAGAACGTTTTTGGACACTCATGATTTTAGTAAACCAGTATTTTCCTTCCGAATTTCTAGGGGTCGTCGGAGCCTGTTCTTGTTTGATTGGGCGTCGGCATCAACCCTTGGGAGTTCGGAAAATAAACTTATTTTTAACTGATTTTTCAAGAACTAAAATCTATAAAAGTTGATTTTCTCAATTCAAGACGGTTTTCAAAAAAAAGGGGCAATTTTATCCTCACCCCAAGGGGGTTGAGTGGAAATGATATTTTATAATAAAGGTCATCTTTTCTCCTAAATTTCCTCACCCGACCGGGGTGAGTGATCTGGGTTCTAAGGGTTGATTTCATTCTTGGGTTGAAAACAACGGGAGGCTACGCCTATAGTCTGTTCTTGTTTGATTGGGGTCGTAGGTATTAGTTTCCCGGGGTTTTCGGACCCTTCGCGGTTCTGGCTGTTGAGCGTCTCCAGCCCGTGAGTTTGGTGTGTTGAGTTGGTTTCCCACTTTAACCGAGAGGGGCCGAATCCCTAAACGGTAAAAGATCGAGAACGTCGATAGGTTGAGCCTAGAGTATGTTCTTGTTTGATTGGGGTTCTAGGCACCGGCCTAACGGATTCTCGAACCTTTGCTGCGCCAGTCGGTTCTTCTCACCTATGAGTGGGGTGTCTTTTTGGGAGCCGTTTGGAGTGACGGCGGTCCCAGCTGTGTTGTACCTTCTTTTAGTGGTTTAGTGTTGTGAGATTGAGTCGTGGAGGGTTCTCCGACTGAGTGATGGTTTTTGGTTATTCGAGTTACCGATCTGTTTGATCGTGGATTTTAGCCTGCTGAGACTGAGGTTTTATGCCAGTATTGAGATACTTGAGTTCGCGGGGTCGCTCCCCGCGAGCTATGCTCCGGATGCGATGATGATACCAAGCTTGACGAGGCTGCGATGTGGTTACTGAGTTAGTCCTTGAGGGACACCCTACGTAAGACCAAGCCCTGTTTGGGCATGAGTGGCAGTAGATGAGCGCAGGCTTGACTGGTCCAAAGAGGGACAGTCATTGAGATTGGGTGATATGTGAGAGTGAGTTTCACAGCATGTTCATAGTAGAGTTTTCCCTTGAGCATAGTACTTATGACATATTGTCAGTAGTGAGTGGATGCATACCATCATCTGTGTTCTTTTTCCCATTGAGCATAGTAGATAGAGGCATGATAGCTGTAGATACTTTTCCAGCTTATTTTTCATTATCACAGTCTTTTTCTGTTATCTTATGCCTCTAGTAGACTTAGTGGGCAGACCGTGGGTCTTGGAGACGGTACCCACTGAGAACTACTGTAGGATGTTGTTCTCACACCCTCTGTCGGTGACAGGTTGCTGAGGCTTTTTCTTCCATTCCTGCCCGAGCTGGCTCGACGGACCGAGGACAGGGAGTTGCGAGATAGTTTCCTACCAACATAGTTCCTTTAGAGCGAGATAGATGTACCATCCCGGACTGTGGGATTCTCTGGTTATTGTTATATTTCTAGTTTTTAGTTATCTCCCTTTTTGGATTCGTAGATGTTGTATAGGTGGATTTTTTATTTCTATCTGACCTTGTATTATTCAGGTATTTGGGGAGATGGACTTTGTATTTATTTTCAGCTTTGTATTAGTTTGATTTTATATTACAGCTTCATTTTCCGCTCTGATATCTGTGTAGCTGTAGTTCTATCTTTTGCAGGTTAGACGCTTCGTCGGTGCGGGGCTTCCCGTGTCGACGACGGATCTGTTGGCGAGCCCGGGTCGCAGTTTCGACCCCGGGGCGTGACAGAGGTTGCCATGATTCCAGTCTCAGGGTCATGGATCTCAGAGGAGACAGAGACCAGGAGGTTCTCGACAGACGAGGTACCAACAGTAGTGTCAGGATGAGTATATCATTTGCGGTGGGCCGCATTCATCGCCATAGTGTGACCTCAGAAAAGGGCGATGTTTTTCATATGGATAGTCAGGATATTTTCAGGCAGAGTCTCCTATAGTAGGGCTCATGGTTTTGCCGTTGGCGACGGCACCCCCACTACCCCTTCAGGATGAAGAGGTTCATCAGACTTACCGGTAGGCTGTTAGAGCCGTTATGCCGAGGTAGATAGAGCGATGGCCACCAGCATCTAGTGGATCGCATCTCACCTGGTGTGGTTTTCCTTATGGTCGTCAGAGATAGTGTATGTTTGTAGCCGACACCGCTTGTGTGTGTTTTAGTAGAGCAGGGGTGGCTTCGCGTGGGCCAGAGTTGGGACTGTTGGCTGGTGCGCGTGAGGATCAGGTTCCAGATCACGCATAGCACCTGGATGAGTGTTGCCAGTCCTGCCCAGTGCAGATAGGACCTTGGATTTGATCCATCGAGTTTCTAGTCCCACATCAGCTCTGAGATGTTGATATGAAGTTGGTTAGGGATTGGTTAACCCAATATTATGCTATTATGGATTGTCGAGAGAGGACAATGACCCTCCGTGGACCTGGTCAGGAGGAGTGTGTTTATAGAGGATGCTAGATCACGACAGAGGTTGAGTCGTGGTCGTATCGCTGTGCTAGCAACTGTAGAGGAGGTGCCTACGGCGGCACCGGGACTAAAGAATATCCTTATCGCCCATGTGATCCCGGGTGTGAGTCTACCTGAGCTGTTATTGAAGCCGCCGTTTAGTGGGATTGAGATCGAGTTAGTGATTGACATGGTTTTGGAAACTGCGCCGACTTCGGTAGCTCCTCTTGGAGTATCACCGTGAGACAGAGAAATATAACTGATAGCTCCGTTGCGGGATCTGATGGATCGAGAGGCCTTTGTGACCCAGTGCCACACCGTTGATACACGGTGGTGATGCCATGCCGATGGTACACGACAGTGATGCCACGTTGTGAGTGCACAACGATGAGGGTTCCATGATGGTTCGAGCACAGACAGGTTGGGATTGTATTTTGGTAGATGCCTTTTTGTGGAATTGGTAGCCCTATGGTACCACATAGCCGAGGGCTGTGCCCTGATAGTGTTCAGAACCCGGTAGAGGCATTTGAGCTTTCAGCACGGTCAAGTGGTTTGAATAAGGCCCTGCCGCCTTTTTGGATTTGAGGAATTGTGTGTTCCAGCTGTGTTTGGACGGATTGGTAGTGGTACCCGTCGTGGATATTTGGATTTATTTCCGAGGTGACATGGAGCATAAGGAGTACTTGAGGATAGTGCTGCGACTTCTAATCGAGAAGAAATTGTTGCCAAGTTGAGTGAGTATGCACTTTGACTTCGGAAGGTTTTGTGGTTAGGCCATGTGATTTCAGCTGTAAGAGTGACGGTGAACCCAACAAAGAGTGATGCCGTTGGGATTTAGCCTTAGCCTATGTTAGTGACAGAGGTCAGAAGCTTTTGGATTAAGCTAGGCCAGTGTAGCTTGGAAGAGATAAAGCTGAGGAGGATGCCAGCATTGATGTAGATGTTGCCAGTGATAGAGAGAGAATGGAGTTATCCAGAGACCCTTGAACTTGAAGTACTTGGTTACTTAGGAGGATTTTTGGTTGAGGCAACGCCGGTGGATAGAGTTTTCAAAGATGTATGATTGATATCACAGTATTATCCCGGCAAGGACATTATGGTCAGTTACGCCTTGTCTAGGCGAGCAGTGCAACCTTGGAATGAGGTGTGCGAACAGTGGACGCCACTTTTGGAACTCGGAAATTGAGAGTTAGAAATTTGGGGAAATGTTCCCGATGTTGAATTTCTTCCCCTGTTGAGGGATGTGTGAGTGCATTTGTGGAGTTTGAGCATTTTGGTTGCTAAGGAGCAACGGAGGAGTTATGCCTAGTGGAGGCTTGGAGTTTTGGATTTGGAGACCATGATGTTTGGAAGCCACTAGCCGCAGGGATATATATATAGATTTGAGTTACGCGGGGAATTTGGTCCGCGAGTATTTATCTGGCTGGAAGAAGTTTATTTGATCACCCGCATGTCTTGGATTTCACTTCCTTGGAATTGGACGAGAATCTGAGTTATCAGGAGCAGCCGATGCAAAATTCTTGCTCGTGAAGCTAAGGAATTGTGCAGTCGGATCATACCGTGGTGAAGGTTTCGTGGAGCTTTTGTGAGTGAGAATGACCACTTGAGAGCTTGAGGATGAGTTGAGTATTTCCTATCCCCATTTGATTAAGTCACCCTCCTGAGTTATGGATTTATTTTGGTTTCGAGGACGAAACCCTTTTTAAGGAGGGGAGAGTGTAGAGTACCGGGACTTCGGATAGTGCACCGACCTCGCAAGATGGCGTGGTGTGGAGAAATCGCCTCGAGCGTGTTCCATGTATGTTTACAGATGAGTTCGGGTTCAGTCGGATCGACGCGGAAGCCCCAGCTTGAATCGGAGTTTTCCGGGCATTGTGCACTATTAGAGGGCTGGTTTTGTTGAGCCCCGACTCCACAGTGGTGCACAAAAAAATTGGAAAATGTTTGGAACAAGTGTATTTTCAGATTACAGCAGAGTTCGGGAGGTTTCGGATTGATGCGGAGGCCCCGAAGGCAAAAAGTGAGTTGGAGTTGGCAATTATTTGAACCGGTTTTCGGATTGAGCTCACCGACTCCACAGTTGAGCTTTTTGAGTGGGAAAAGTTTTGGACAAGTGTATTTTCAGATTATAGCGGAGTTCGGGAGGTTCTGGACTGATGCGGAGGCCCCGAGGGCAAAAAGTGAGTTGGAGTTGGCTTAAATTGGATTAATTAATTAATTAATTGGTTAATTAGCCTGAGAGAAGGAAAGAAAGAAAAAGAATTTAAAAGAGAAAATGGAAATGGATATTAAGTGAGATTAGATATTTTTGAGTTGAGGGATTATTTAATTTCTTCACCAGCTGCCTTCCACTAATTAAGCCCTCCTTAATTAGCATCGCCACGTCATCGTCACCTTCACCTGCAAATAGAGGAATTAGAGGAAAACAAAGGAAGAGAAGAAAGAGAGAAAAGAAGGAAGAAGGAGAAGAAGAAGTAGAGAAGAGGGGATGTAAATGGAGATTTGGAGGGTGGTGATGGTGTGGGCCTATTGCCATGAAGCCGAGAGGAGCGATCGGAGCACGCGCGCGTCGAGCCTCCAACAAGGTAAGTGCAGTTTTTAGAGAGTGAGAGAGAGTGAGCTTGGGTTTTTGGTTTTATTGAGGTTGGTGATGGTGTTGGAGTGTGTGGTTTGGACTGGCTGTCCATTTGTTGGAGGAGGTGCCGCAGTAGGGAGCTGCGCGGGCGCGCAAGGGCGCCGCGCGCGGCTGGCGCTAATGATGCGCGGGCGCCAATGGGCGTCGTGCGCAGCGGGTGCGCGCGGCAGGGGCGCGCGCTGCGGGCGCCGCGCAGAGGAAGGCTCCACGCAGCAGGGGCGCGCGCCGCACAACTGTGGGCACGGGGGCGCGCGCAGCGGACGCGAGCGGCAGCGGGTGCGCGCGGCAGCGGGCGCGCGCACGGCGCAGCGGGTGTGCAGCGCGCTGCAGGCGCGCGCGGCAGGCCCAGGAGCCGCGCGGCAGGCCCAGGCGCAGCGTGGCAGCGGCAGAGGCGCAGCATCAGCGGTGCAGCGCGGCAGCGGCAGCGGCTGGCTGCGGGCGCGCTGGTGCCGCGCGGGCAGCGGCTGGGCAGCATGCATCGGCGAGTGCGCAGGAAGCTTCTCTCGCGGCGCGCGGCGTTTTCGACGGCCGGGGGCTGGTTTTTGGCGGCGATCGCGTGTGTTGGCCGCGTTTTCACTGATCTTGGGCTTTTTCCTATTTTCTTGCAGATGGTGGTGGCTGAGACCTTGGTGGTGGCCTTGTTGAGGCTTTGGAGCTTAGAGAAAGAGAGAGAGAATCCTTTTTTTAGTATACTGTGAGTTATGGTGTTGGTGCTGTGAGATGTATGTGTGTGTGTGCATTGGAGCTTGTAGAGGGTTGTGTGGATTTATGTATTTAATTTGTGCTGGAGCATTGGTGTGTATTGTATGTTGGCTGAGGAGCGAGCCGGTTGCGCGCAGGATTTTTGTGAGGACTCGAGGGAATTTAATTGAGCTTCCGAGGATTTTTTTCCATGGTTCGCGGCATTGTGCGCGCGCGCGGCACGACTTTCAGAGTTTCATCAGTTTGAGGATTCGGCGCTTCACCGACTTCGGCTTTGCCTACGGAAAGCGATCCAGGTGGGTTGGATTTTCTCCAAAATGTGTGGAATGCCCTTTAATGCTCCTGTATGCAATTTGATCATGTTTTTAGGCTATTTTTTTCACTGCGGTAAAATCTGATAGTTGCCAGGAAATTTTTAGAAAATTATTTAGAACCCCAGATTATTTTTAGTAGACTCCTGATATTATATGACACTAGATTTCATGTTTTGTTGGCATCATATTTGCACCTGGATCGTTTTAAAAATGGAGAAAACCTGTTTTAAGCAAAATCAGCATTTTCAAAAGTGGTTTTTAAATTATGAGTTTGCCAGGGGTATGCCATAGGTTTAGGGTGCATGTATACTCGTGCCAGGGGGCCGAGTAGATTTTTAGAGCATTGTGTGTTGAGTTCTAGTGTCATGTGAGTTGAGTTTCCTTGTGGGGATTGAGGTGATTGTTCTAGATCATGGATTGTGTTTTTTTTTTCTGATTTAGTTATGGAGGTGGTTCTCCGACTTAGATTTGAGAGTTTTGGGGTTCTGGCAGATCGAGTCGTGGAGGTTTCCCGACTTAGCCATGGGTTGTGCATTATCAGATTGAGTCGTGGAGGGTTCTCCGACATAGCTGTGAGAGTGTTTGGGCACTTCCTGATCGAGTCATGGAGGGTTCCCGACTGAGTTGTGTTATTTGAGCATTGAGCTTCCGATCTGTTGATCGTGATCATAGCCTGCATGAGCCGCTTGTTGAGACAAATGTGACACGCTTGAGCTCGGTGGGGTCGCTCCCCTCGAGTTACGCTCCGGATGCGATGATGATGCGCCTAGTTGATATACTAGTGGTCGCTTGATACCCCTGGCTGAGTTACCATGGGGTCACTTTGCGTGAGATTGAGATAGTCCGTGTGGGACGCCCTACGTAAGACCAACTACTTTTTGGACGTAGTGGCAGTAGGTTGGCACAGGCTTGACTGGACCCTATGAGGCAGTCATTGAGATTGGGTGATTTGAGCGGGTGGTTGCATATTATGTTCTTAGATGGTTTTTCCTTTGAGCATTGATACTAAGGCACTTTAGCAGTAGCGAGTGTATGCATAGCATGTTTATGGTAGAGTTTCCTTTTGAGCATCATGGTTGACACATATTAGCTGTAGTTTCTTTCAGCTTTCCTATCTATCTATCTGCATACCTATCTGTTTGCCTCCAGTAGACTTAGTGGGCATACCGTGGATATTGGCGACGGTACCCACTGAGATCTAACTTCTGCAGTAGATCTCACACCCGCTGCGGTGACAGGTTACTGAGGTTGCTGTTCCGACTTAGCACGCGCGGAGATAGCCGATCGAGGGAGGACGTGGTCGAGTAGTACCTTACCAGCATTGAGAGTCAGAGGTAGATGTACCCTGTATATTTTTTATGATTTCACTTTTGTACTGGACAGTCTAAGAGATTTGTGAGGGTTGTACTTGTATTTTCATAGTTGAGAGACTTGTATTGAGGATTTGTTTTTATTCAGATGTTCAGTGTTCGATTCTGTAGCTTTTAGTTCTATTTCAGCTCAGATACATGTTTAGCTATAGATCTTTTGCAGGGTAGACGCTTCGTCTGTGCGGCAGTTTCCGCACAGATGGCGGATCTGTTGGCGAGCCCGGGTCGCAGTTTCGGCCCCGAGGCGTGACAGATTAGGGTGGTATCAAAGCCTAGGAATATAGATCATTGAGGACTTAGTGACCCTAGGCTATTGGTTGGACAGTAGGACGACTGTCGTGAGAAATCCCGACAAAATCTGTCACGCCTCTCGAAAATATTGCCGAAAGCTCGAACAACCCTCTCGAGTCCTTTACAAAATCTGCGCGCACTCCAGTCCTCTCCACGGCCGGCTCACAGCACGTGCACGGCACCTCGGCTCCGCGCAAAGAACAACCCACAACCTCAGCTCAAACAGCACAAAAGAGAAGCAACACAACCAATATCCAACTCAAAATCTCATTCTAAATCCATAAAATAAATTCAAGGATCCAAGCTAGGAAGATCTGTCGCATACCTCTCACGTGCGGCCGACGCGCGCGCGGCTCCGTCAAGCTCCAAGCAACAGACCACAAGCTGCACTTTCACAAATCACTCTCCTTTCCTTCTCCCTCTTCTCCTTCATTTCCTTGCTTCTCTCTTTTCTTTCTTTCTTTTCTCTCTTTCCTTTCTCTCTGTCGTGGAGAAGAAGAGGCAGGGGCTGGGCTCTATATAGAGGGTGGATGGGTGTAAAACAGTGGGAGGGGAAATTACCAAAAGACCCTCCACTAAAAAACCAAACCCAGCTCAAATCGGGCATCCTGGGGCATTGGGTACCGGTACCCAGAGTGGGGTACCGGTACCAACCGGTTTAGTTCCGGAACCAACTACCTGGTTCCGGAACTCAGCATGCAGTTCCGGAACCAGCATGTTGGTTTCGGAACTCAATGCTCCACCTCACAAAATCCAGGCTGAAGCTCCAAAGTCCATGCCAACAACTCACTTTACGCCCCAGAAGCCTCCTCTTCACTCTGAAATCTCTCGAACCACGCTGTAAACGTAAAGTACACATGTTCCAAGCTTTTCCCACTCAAAAAGCTCAACGGTGGAGTCGGTGTGCTCAATCCAACAATCCGGCATTCTCAAAAGAAAATCCTCACTTGCATCCTTTATTCATTTTCTTCTCATTTCTTTTCTCTATTCCACAGCGGTTCATAATCAATTAATTAATCTTTTACTTGCCAACTCCAACTCACTTTTCGTCTTCGGGGCCTCCACATCAAACCGAAACCTCCCGACATCCGCTGCAACCTAGAAATACATGTATCCCAACACTCCCAATTTTCTGTGCGCAACCGCGGAGTCGGTTCTCTATCCAATCCAGTACTCTACAAGTACTCAACAAGTACACAATGCCTCGAAATCGCTGATTCAAACATGGCTTCCAAGTTCGACGCCACTAACTCACTTCTCTTCCCGGAGGATTCTGCGTCGATCCGAAACAATTCAAACACAACGGTAAGCACAAATGGAACACACTCCAGCGATTTCCCCGCACCACGCCATCTTGCGAGGTCGGTGCACTCTACAAAGTCCCGGTACTCTACACTCTCCCCTCCTTCAAAAAGGTTTCGTCCTCGAAACCAGAATAAATCCATAACTCAGGAGGGTGTCTCAATCCGATAGGAACAGGAATACTCAACTCATCCTTAAGCTCTCAGGTGGTCGTTCACACTCAACAAGATGGCTCCACTGAACCTTCACCCAAGGTATAATTCGACTACATAATTCTTCTGCCTCACAAGCAAGAATTTGCATCGGCTGCTCCTGATAACTTAGATCCTTGTCAAATGCCAAAGGAGTGAAATCCAAAACATGCGGGTGATGAAATACACTTCTTCCAGCTAGATAAAAACTCGCGAACCAAGCTCCCCGCGTAAACTCGAATCTACACATCCGTGCGGATAGTGGCCTCCAAAATCATGGTTTCCAAGTCCAAACTCCAAGCCTCCAATCGGCATATAACCTCCGTTGCTCCTTAGCAACCAAAATGCTCAAGTTCCACAAATACATCACTCACATCCATCCATAGTGGAGGAAGTTCAACATTGGAAACAACGCTCAACCTTTAGCTCTCAATTCCAAGTTCCCAAAAGTGGCGACCACTGATCGAACACCTCATTCCAAGGTTGCACTGCCCGCCTAACCAAGGCGCACTGACCATAATGTCCATGCCGGGATAATACTATAGGATATCAATCATACAGCTCCAATAACTCTGTCCACCGGCGTTTCCTCAATCAAAATCCTCCTGAGTAACCAAATAAATCAGGTTCAAGGGTCTCTGGATAGCTCCATGCTCTCTCTATCACTGGCAAAATCTACCTCAATGCTGGCATCCTCCTCAGCTTTAACTCTTCCAAGCTACACTGGCCTTGCATAGTCCAAGAGCTTCTGACCTTTGTCACTAACCTAGGCTTAGGCTAATTCCCAACGGCATCACTCTTCGTTGGGTCCTCTGCCACTCTTGCAGCCGAAATCACAAGGCCCAAAAACACAAAACCTTCGGAAGTCAAAGGCATACTCTCTCAACTTGGCAACAACTTCTTCTCTCTTAGAAATTGCAGCACTATCCTCAAGTGCTCCTCATGCTCTATATCTCCTCGGGAATAAGTCCAAAATATAATCTAATCCACCAGTCCAGTATAAATCAAACTCAACAACTGGTACGCCAACTCGGTGTAGAGCTCAAACTCACGCCGATACAACAACTCGGTCCAAGTACCGCTGGAACACACAATTCCTCAAATCCAAAAGGCCGCAGGGCCTTAGTCAATCCACTTGACCTTGCTGTAAGCTCATAATGTCTCTACCGGGTCCTGAACACTATCAGGGCACAGCCCTCGGCTGTAAGGTTCCATAAGGCTATCCATTCTACAAGGGGCATCTGCCGAAAAACAATCCAAACCTATCTGTGCTCAAACCATCATACAATCTCACCATTGTGCACTCACAACGTGGCATCACTGCCGTGTACCAACGGCATGGCATCACCACCGTGTATCAACGGTGTGGCATCACCACCGTGTATCAACGGTGTGGCATCATATCCAAATATCAATCTCTCGGATCCTCACTGTCGTATTCCCACGACGTGGTACTGGGTCACACAGACCTCTCGATCCATCAGATCCCGCAACTGCGCTAACAGCTCTCACTCTCTGCCTCAAGGGAATCACTACAAGGGGTGCTGCCGAAGTCGGCGCGGTTTCCAAAACCATGTCAATCACCGTCTCGATCTCAATCCTACTAAATGGCGGCTTCAAAATCAGATCTGGTAAACTCTCACTCGAGATCACACGGCGATAAAAATACTCCTTAGTCCTGGTGCCGCCATAAGCACCTCCTCTACAGTCGCTAACAAAGCGATACGACCACGACTCAACCTCAGTCGTGCTCTAGCATCCTCTATAAGCATACTCCTCCTGACCAGGTCCATGGAGGGTCATTGTCCTCTCTCAACAATCCATAAAAGCATATCATTGGGATAACCAATTCCTATCCAACCTCACATCAACATCTCAGAGCTGATGTAGGACTAACAACTCAATGGATCAAATCCAATGTCCTACCTGCACTGGCCGGACTGGCAACACTCATCCATGTGCTATATGTGATCTGGAACCTGATCTTAACGTGCACAAACCAACAGTCCCATCTCTGGCCCACACGAAGCTACCCCAGCTCTACTGACCCACACAAAAGCAGTGTCGGCATCAACCAAGCTCTAACTCCGATGACCATAAAGAATACTACTCCTGGTAAGACGCGACCCACTATCCTGGCGTCCTCTAACCAACTGCACAATCTCATCCACTAGATGCTGGTGGCCATCACTCAATCTGCCTCAGCGTCACGGCTCTATCAGCCTACCGGTAAGTCGGATGAACCTCTGCATCCTAAGGGGGGTAGTGGGGGTGCCGTCGCAAGCGGCAAATCCAAGAGCACTACACTGGGACACTCTGCCTGAAAATGTCCAGACTATCCACATGAAAACATCGCCCTTGCCTGAGGTCAAACTATGGCGATGAATGCGGCCCACTGCAAATGACATACTCATCCTGACACTGCTACTGGCCTCCTCGTCCGTCGAGAACCTCCTGGTCTCTGTCTCCTCTGAGACTCACGACCCTGAATTGGAATCATGGCCACCTCGATCCACACGACCGTCCTGAATCAGACGATACTGGACGTCTCTCTCTGGAGCTGGTCCCTCGCTCATCGTCCTCTCTCGGACATGATCACAGATCCTCGGTCAATCCATCGAGCATGCACAATCGCTGCATCTAAAGTCGGCGCTCGCCGAGGATGCACAAGGTGATAGATATCCCGATGCAATTCCCTCTCAACAATCAACTTTCTGGGCCTCATCCTGGGCAACATGGGGCACACTGCTCAACCGTCGAGGAAACTCGCTCCAAGTCCTCAACTACTCTCCCGGTGGTCCAACGGGACGAACTCGACGCCACAAACTCTCGGCGTCTTTATCCAAAGGTGCGCAACCAAGTGCACCTAAAGCATCTCCTGGATGAACAAGTCCTCAACCAACCTTCCCATAGCAGCAATCCAGTTCCCGGCCTCCCAAGGCTCCAACTCTGCCCCAAAATCTATAGGGGATGGAACTGGCGGATGTACCACAACCGATCGGCAAGCTCTCGCTGCTCCTGCACGACTCACAATGCGAACTGGGTCGAAATCGACGATGTCGCGGCCGGAGGTACTACTGGCGATACCCCGGGAGATACTCTCTGCTCAAGCATGCGAACCATGCGCTCTATGTTCTCATCCTGGCGCCGCGTCGCCTCAAACATCTGGGCTACCTGGCCCGAAACTCTCAGTACTCACTCTGCTCTGTCCATTCAGCCTCTCGTTGTTCGGGCTTCTCATCCAAGGTCAAACACGCCCTCACCGCTGCACGGCGTCTCGGAGGCAACAAGGACAACTACCACGACCAAACAACAGAACCACAAACACTCTCGACCCAATCAAGCGAAAGTCTAAAACATGTTAACCATTCTAAAGCATTATGTTGTCTGCAGCCAACATAATCACTTTAGAGAATAAACATGTCAAATCACTCGCCCCAATCCCTCGGGGGAGGTACAACTCAATCAGGACTCTCGCTAAAGTCACGTCTCTCGCGACAATCATCCTACTGTCCAACCAAATAGCCTAGGGTCACTAAGTCCTCAACGACCTATATTCCTAGGCTTTGATACCACCTAATCTGTCACGCCCCGGGGTCGAAACTGCGACCCGGGCTCGCCAACAGATCCGCCATATGTACGGAAACTGCCGCACAGACGAAGCGTCTACCCTGCAAGTCAGATCTATGGCTAAACATGTATCGGAGCTGAAACTAAAACCAGTAGCTACAGAAATCAACTGAACATCTGATATATAAATAATAATCCTCAATACAAAGTCTCTCAGCTATAAAGATACAAGTACAACCCTCAGCAATCACTCAGACTATCCAGTACAAAAGTGGAATCATAAAATAAACAGGGTACATCTACCTCTGACTCTCAATGATGGTATGGAACTATCGGCCACGTCCTCACCTCGATCAGCTGTCTCCGCGCGAGCTAAGCCGGAACAGCAACCTCAGGAAACCTGTCACCGCAGCGGGTGTGAGAACTACTGTAGAAGGTAGTTCCCAGTGGGTACCGTCACCAATATCCACGGTATGCCCACTAAGTCTACTGGAGGCAACAGATAGGTATGGAGATAGATATATAAAGGAAAGCAGGAAATGAGCTACAGCTAAAATGTCACAACATCATGCTCAAGGAAATCTCTACTATAAACCTGCTATGCATACACTCGCCACTACTAAAATGCCTCAAGTATCATGCTCAAAGGAAACTCATCTAAGAACATGCTATGCACCACTCGCACACGAGGTGCTCACAAATCTCAAATCTCAATGACTGCCAAAACTGGCTCAGTCAAGCCTGCGCCTGTCGTCTAGAAACGCACCTGCCCACTACCACGTGGGGCGTCCTACTGACTACTATGGACGCACCTGCCCACTCCACGTGGGGCGTCCTAAACTGACTACTAGGAACGCACCCGCCCACCCCCGTGGGGCGTCCTAGTCTGTCTATCTCAATCATCATCACGCATCCGGAGCGTAACTCGAGGGGAGTGACCCCACCGAGCTCAAGTATCTCATCAGTCTCAACTGTCTCATAAGCGTCACATGCAGTCTATGATCCACGATCAAACAGATCGGATACTCAATACTCGAATAACACAACTCGGTCGGGAACCCTCCACGACACGATCAGGGAATGCCCAAACCCTCTCAAAGCTATGTCGGAGAACCCTCCATGACTAAATCTGATAATGAACAACCCATGGCTAAGTCGGGAAACCTCCACGACTCGATCTGCTAGAGCCCAAACTCTCAAAGCCAAGTCGGAGAACCATCTCCACTACCAAATCAGAGATACAAACCCATGATCTAGAATAATCCCACCAGGGATCTCAACTCACATGACACTAGAAACTCATCCCACAGAGTTCTAAAAATCCACTCGGCCCCCCGGCACGAGAACATATGCATCCTGAACCTACTCAATCTCTCTGGAAGCCCACGATATTTTAAAACCATTTTCAAATCTCAGTTTTCATTAAAACCGGTCCGACGATTTTTAAAGTGGTTCAGGTGCCAATCTAATGCCAACTAAACATGCAGTCTAGCGTCAAATCATCCCTAGATCATGCTAAAAATATCTGGGGCTCATAAATGTCTTTTTATGGTTTTCTAGGCAACTATCAGATTTACCAGCTATGCAAATAATAAGCTAAACATGATCAACATGCATACAATAGCTTTAGAAGGCATTCCATACATCTTGAAGAAATTCCAACCCACCTCAAAAGCATTCCGCAGGCAAACGCTGAAGTCGGTGAAGCGCCGCACCACTCACTGCCAAAATTCTGCCGGAACACCCAAAACCACGCCGCACGCGCGCGCACTGTCGCGATCCTCAAAAATATTCCCGGAAGCTCGAACAACCCTCTCGAGTCCTCTACAAAATCTGCGCGCACTCCGGTCCTCTCCACGGCCGGCTCACAGCACGTGCGCGGCACCTCGGCTCCGCGCAAAGAACAACCCACAACCTCAGCTCAAACAGCACAAAAGAGAAGCAACACAACCAATATCCAACTCAAAATCTCATTCTAAATCCATAAAATAAATTCAAGGATCCAAGCTAGGAAGATCTGTCACATACCTCTCACGTGCGGCCGACGCGCGCGCGGCTCCGTCGAGCTCCAAGCAACAGACCACAAGCTGCACGTTCACAAATCACTCTCCTTTCCTACTCCCTCTTCTCCTTCTTTTCCTTGCTTCTCTCTTTTCTTTCTTTCTTTTCTCTCTTTCCTTTCTCTCTGTCGTGGAGAAGAAGGCAGGGACTGGGCTCTATATAGAGGGTGGATGGGTGTAAAACAGTGGGAGGGGAAATTACCAAAAGACCCTCCACTAAAAAACCAAACCCAGCTCAAATCGGGCATCCTGGGGCATTGGGTACCGGTACCCAGAGTGGGGTACCGTTACCAACCGGTTTAGTTCCGGAACCAACTACCTGGTTCCGGAACTCAGCATGCCATTCCGGAACCAGCATGTTGGTTCCGGAACTCAGCATGCAGCTCCGGAACCAGCATGTTGGTTTCGTAACTCAATGCTCCACCTCACAAAATCCAGGCTGAAGCTCCAAAGTCCATGCCAACAACTCACTTTACGCCCCGGAAGCCTCCGCTTCACTCTGAAATCTCTCGTACCCCGCTGTAAACGTAAAGTACACATGTTCCAAGCTTTTCCCACTCAAAAAGCTCAACGGTGGAGTTGGTGTGCTCAATCCAACAATCCGGCATTCTCACAAGAAAATCCTCACTTGCATCCTTTATTCATTTTCTTCTCATTTCTTTTCTCTATTCCACAGTGGTTCATAATCAATTAATTAATCCTTTACTTGCCAACTCCAACTCACTTTTCGTCTTCGGGGCCTCCACATCAAACCGAAACCTCCCGACATCCGCTGCAACCTGGAAATACATGTATCCCAACACTCCCAATTTTCTGTGCGCAACTGCGGAGTCGGTTCTCTATCCAATCCAGTACTCTACAAGTACTCAACAAGTACATAATGCCTCAAAATCGCTGATTCAAACAGGGCTTCCAAGTTCGACGCCACTAACTCACTTCTCTTCCCGGAGGATTCTGCGTCGATCCGAAACAATTCAAACACAACGATAAGCACAAATGGAACACGCTCCATCGATTTCCCCGCACCACGCCATCTTGCGAGGTCGGTGCACTCTACAAAGTCCCGGTACTCTACACTCTCCCCTCCTTCAAAAAGGTTTCGTCCGTGAAACCAGAATAAATCCATAACTCAGGAAGGTGTCTCAATCCGATAGGAACAGGAATACTCAACTCATCCTTAAGCATGTCTAAATGAACACAGATGAATAGTTCTATTTTATGAATTATCCAAAATAGAGGATAAATCTGTATGTGTAGATGAACACTGACGAATAGTGATATTTTATGATCCACCCAAAATAGATGATAAATTTGCATGTGTAAATGGACATAGAGAAAAGTAGAATTTTCTAATCGTCAAAAATAGATGATAATTTTGTGGGTTATGGAATAATAGATCTGAATAGGGGAAAAACCACCTAGAGGGGGGGGGTTAATAGGTGTAAACAATAAAATCACCAAATCGTTGCGTAAAAATAACCCAATGCGGAAAAATAAATAAGTACGCAAGATTTTACATGGAAAACTCCATCACAGGAGTAAAAAACCACAGGGCCGATAACACGGTGAAATCCACTAAGATTAAACACGTACAAGGTGATATACTGTAACACTACGACTCAACCTTTTCCATACGCTTCGAGTAGATCTTCTCCCCTCGCTCCGCAACGCGCCTCGAATCCACGATCTGCGTCCAACTTTGAATCTACGAAGTCCAACGTCGAATCCACGACGTCTAACCGAATCCACGGTCTTCACCAATATAGCACGTATCGATCACACGAACACACCTCGCTCCGAATCCACAAAAGCGGTAGCACCTTGAATCCACATGGCCACGCGAATCCACGCGCCGATTGTCCTCTTGGAAATCATTGTTTGTTGGTGATGATAATCCAAATACTTAGATCATAGATTGACAAGTAAACACCATCTAAGTATTCATCAATTTGATTCTATAAGAAATAGAGAGTTTGAAAACCCTAGAATCAAATTGATCAATATAGATGAAGAAACATGAAATTAATCGTGTTTTTCCTTTCTTCTCTATATATGGATTTTTTTGATTATCTAGATTACATGGATTACCCTAGACGATGAAAGTTAGGGTTTATTTATAGGTTAGAAACTGTTTGGAAAGAGATAGAAATCAAAAACAACCTTATCTGAAATTTTCCTGCTCGGCGGTCCGTACTGGCTTTAGTCTGATCCGGACTGTCGCCTTTTGACATAAATTTTCCAGAAAAACTAGTTCGGGGTCCGGACTCAAAAGAGGTTGATCCGGACTGTTCATGCGATTCAACAAACACAGAGTTCAGGGTCCAAACTCAAAAGAGGATGATCCGGACTGGAATTCCGCATGAACCAAACCATATTCGGGGTCCGGACTGGATGGTCCCGATCCGGATCCTGAACACTCTAAAAGTCCAGTTTTTGATTTTTATGCAATGAAAATTATTCCAAGTGCTTCTAAACTATAAGAATGTATTTGAATCATCACCAATATTTAGTTAAATATACCTGATCCTTTTAAATCCATTCTTCTTGAGATTGATGTATGTGATCCACAATTCTTCAACTTCAATCTTCAAGACTCAAAACACTTCACGAAATACGCCAATACAAAAATCCTTAACAATCTTCCCGTTTGGCAGTTTCATGACAACACAAGTAATCCACTTAAAATAAAAGGATATTTTTGTTGCTATCACCATATAATAAAAATTTACATGAATGGTCCAAATAAAAGTAAATACAAGAGATAAACTCCTAATACAAACTCTAGATTTAGACGCTTGTACTATCTGCAAAAGAAACAATTCTCGACAAAAGAAATCATTAGATACCTCAAGAATTTAAAACTTCAATAAGCAATCAGAGAGATAGAGTTTATACTCATGTAACTTATGATATTAATTATCAGATATGTATGAAAATAAACAATCAAAGATTCACATATCATCTAATATCAATAAAGTTTCAAATGTCATAGTTCAAAGTTCATAGTTCAAAGTTCTCAAACGTTTAACAAGTTCAAAGTTAAGTTGTGTCAGTTGTTGCAAGTCACGTGTCAGTTGTCACTTGTTAGAAATATTACATGCCCAAATAATTAGTCAAATAGTTAGTCATGGCATGCTATCACAAGTTTAGTTCTACTTACCTTCAAGTTCAAAGTTCTCTCTCCCTTTTTGTCACAATCGGCAAATCAAAAATCTAGAGGAAATAGTTCTAAAGTAAAGAAAACTTAAGGAGAAATGAAAATCCTGCAAGAACTAAACTGTTAGAAGAAAGACATAACTATTGTTAAGGATTTTGTTTTGGCGTATTTCGTGAAGTGGTTAAGTCTTGAAGATTGAAGATGAAGATGTTTGGATCATATACCTCAATCTCAAGAAAGAAGAATTCAAAAGGATCAGGTACGTTTAACTAAATAACTTTGGTGATTCGAATACTTCTTGTAGTGTAGAAACACTTGGATAGATTTTTAATCGCATAAAAATTAAGAAACTGGACTGTTATATGTTCAGGATCCAGATCAGAGTAATCCAGTCCGGACCCCGAACGTAGGTAGGTTCATGCGCAAATCCAGTCCGGAACACCCTTGGTTCAGTCCGGATCCCGAACGTGGATTTTGCAGGAATCGCATGAACAGTCCGGACCGTGGTATTTCAGTCCGGACCCTGTGGTGACCCCGATCCCCGTGTAGCTTCTCCCATGAACCGTGGTGTAGAACACCTAGTGTTGGTTTGTCTGGCCCATAGTGCATCAAAGGGATGCCACAGATGGACCCTGTGTGTTATCCACAGCTGGATTGGCCTTCGGCTGCATTTGCCAAATTTTTGAAATGGTTTTGGGCCAAACAGAGGTTGGATTTGGATTCAGCGCGGAAAAACGCTTGAAAACGGCTATTTGCTTGTTTGATTCTGAGTCCGGAGGCCCAAAAATGGACTCCCGAAAGTTTTCGCTGAATTTCGGTGCACGGGAGGGGCCGTGGACCGCCGGCTGCCACGTGGCGGCCTGTCGTTGGCCGGTCTGCAGCGCTCGGTCCACAGAGCGCCGTGGCTGGGTGCATAGGCCCGGCGCAGGGACACGCGGCGCCGCCTGGTTGGCGGGCTCAGGGTGCGCGGTCTACAGAACGGGCGCGGCGGTGCATGGACCAGGGCAGGGACACGTGGCAGTCCCCGGTTGGTCGGTGCACGCGGCGCGGTCCACGGAACCCGAAGTAGGGTGCGTGGACCGGGTGCAGGGGACACGTGTCGGCGTGCTATTCGCGGGCTCACGAGGCGCGGCGCACGGGACGCGGGCGAGCGCCTCGGGGCGCGTTCGTGGCGCGTTCGTGGCAGGCGGCGCCTGCCCGCACGTGTGACCGCGACAGTGGTGCGGGACAGGTGGCGCTCCGCTATTCGCGGGCGCCACCTACCCGTTTGACCGGGGAGGCGCTAAGCGGCGGCACCACACGCGCCCCGCACAGCTGTTTGCTGTGCGAGACACGTGTCGGTCTCCGGGAGGGCCACGTGGCCACTCCCGGCACGCCCCGCACAGCTGTTTGCTATGCGGGTGACGTGGCGACGCAGGGGCATTTCGGGCGCATCTTTGCGGTATGGTGTTCCGCCGGTTTCGGGCGGCCGAAACGTGGTCCAGCGCCCGAAACCGGGGACAATTCGGTCATTATCCGAATTATTTGGTGGGCCTATTTAAAGCCCAAACCACATTCACCTTGGTCTTTTTCGCTTTTCCGAGCCTTTTCTCGCTTCGGTTTCTTCAGAGGAGTTGATCCCCGCGCCGTGCTGCATCCATCTGTAGATTTTTGGGATTTTACGTGGCACGCTTATCGAGATTTCCATTTTCTTGGCGCTTCGCGACGTTCCTTCTCCGGTGTTTCCTCCCGTCGCGTTTCAGTGCGCGAGCTCCCCCGGCCTACTCCGACCACCTTTTCGAGCGATTCTTTCGCCGTTGGAGCCGCGACAGGTAGGGCTTCGATCTTGTTATTTTCAGCATCTCCTAGTTTCGGGTTTTTCTTAGAGTTTTTCCATGCTTACTAGGACCCTTTGTTGC
Source organism: Tillandsia leiboldiana (assembly GCA_029204045.2). Classification (NCBI taxonomy): domain Eukaryota; kingdom Viridiplantae; phylum Streptophyta; class Magnoliopsida; order Poales; family Bromeliaceae; genus Tillandsia; species Tillandsia leiboldiana. The sequence continues at coordinate 19,579,351 of CM055065.1, read as the reverse complement.
TGTGAGGATTTCGGGGACAGCAGGATTGCTGCATGGAGTTCTCCGCGCTCGAGCGTCGGATCGAGGCGTTCTTATACACTTTTTGCATCTAATCGTCGCGAGGATTATCGTAGTATGTTTCTTGGATTTTTCCGAGACCTTACCGGAGGTATATTTTCTCCCTTTAACTGTGCATGGAATTACAGATGTGTTGTTGTGAGGTTGTGAGCACCCTGTGTTGTGGAATTTGTAACTCGGCCTACGGGGCTCGGATTTTGACGTGCAGGTACCCGTTTCGAAGGTCTCGGCGCGAGGATCGCGGTAGTATTTTTATCGAATTTTTCGGAGCCCTTTTAGCAGGTTAAATAATTGCATCTTTGGGACTGATTTTTCAGATTGTGGGTATTTGGTTAATTTTTGGAATAAAGTGTAACTGTGAACCCTGTGTTGTACCCAGGAGAGTTTGCGGGTATTGCTGGACCCGTTGGATCTGGATATATTGATTTTGGGGTATTATCAACTGTGGGACTTTGGACAGATAGCGCCTTCAGGTGGGTGGCCTCGTCTTCATGACCTTTGGACTGTTCAGTAACTCTATTGATGTAGGATCATACATCTTAGTACTTTTTAGCATGCTAGAATGTAGGAATGGATATTCCTTATATTATCTGAGGATCTTGTGACCTCTTTGCCTTCTATCATCTGTTTAATTATAGTTGTCTTGGAACTTGACCTAGCACCCCCGTCATATGTTGCATGTATAACCAGACCTGTAGAAAACCCCCACTTGGGCTAGGGTTATTTATGTTTAGACATCCACACATTGTATTTCATTCCTGGGCTTAGTGTTATCCTCGCCCGGGTAGTGGGCCGAGCGGTCGGGACTTCCTTTTAGTGTGGGATGCATTTGCACTCGTGCTTGGGAGCAGAGTGGAGTCTGGTAGATGTAGTTGATCGCTTGTCTGTGCCGGGAACCGTTTGGGGTAGACGGTGGTCCCGGGAGGTCTTGTTTCCCCTGTTTGGGTTGTCACCGCTGTGTTAGTGGCTATAGTGTACCAGTGTTAGCAGGACCTAGAACCCAGAACCCTTTTCGACATACACATGATTTTAGTCTACCAATATTTTCTTCCAAACATCGAAGGGCCGCTGGAGTATGTTCTTGTTTGATTGGACAAAGGCATCAGTCCTTCGGGGTTTGGGTATAAATACTTGTCTTCTAACTGTTTTCCTAAAAGAACTAAAAATTATTAAAAATGGGTTTCTCCTCAAACCAAGATAGTTTTTCAAAAAGGGTACTACTTTTAGTCCTCACCCTGCATGGGTCAAGTGGAAATGGTTTTCAGTAATAAATGTCACCTTTTTTCCTGTAAACCTCCCCACTCGAAAGGATTCGAGTGGTCTGGGTTCTAGGGGCCGTTCCTTTGTCGGGACGAAAGCCACGGGGGCTGAGCCTGGAACCTGTTCTTGTTTGATAGGGTTGTAGGTGTAGGTCTCCCAGAACTTTCGGGCCCTGGTTGGTGTCTTCTGCGTGTTGTATCGAGGTTGTCGTGTTCCCGAACTATAAGGGGGTCGGGAACTTCGATAGGCGGAGCCTAGAGTCTGTTCTTGTTTGATAGGGTTCTAAGCACCGACCGATCGGGTTTCCGAACCCTTATGGTATCGGTCTTTCCTGTGTTATCTGTGAGTTTAGTGTTCTGTTGTGGGAGCCGTCTGGCAGACGGTGGTCCCGACTGTGTGGTTTTCCAGCCCGTGAGTGAGCGTTGGTGTTGTTAGTCGATCTTGTTGATCGTGGTTTGGACTATAGCCTGCATGAGCCATATTGAGCTCGACAGAGATGCGCGGATACTTTCCTCGGTGGGGTCGCGCCCCTCTAGTGCCACTTCGGAGTTGGGCCTGTTACTTGCTATCACGACTTGTCGACGCAGTCCCTCTAGCTGGGCCAGTTTTGGCAGTCACAGACACCCTATGGTAGACCCATCCTGTTGAGGATGTGAGGCAGTAGGTGGGCGCAGGTTTGACTGGACCCTATGCGGCAGTCAGTGTAGATTGGGTGACTATACTTTGAGAGTTAGTAGATGCATCATGTTTCCATCTGTTCCACTTTTTGAGCATCTAGATAGAGGCATAGTAGCTGTAGAATTACTTTTCCAGCCCTTTCATTTCTGTATTTTATGGTTACTTTATGCCTCTAGTAGACTTGGTGGGCAGACCGTCGGGCTTGTCGGCGGCACCCACTGAGAACAACTTGGGATGTAGTTCTCACACCCGCCGTGGTGTCTTTTTCCCCAGGGACTTCTACTCCTGTTCCTGCTGCTCCAGTTGCTAATCCGGCTGATCGAGGTATGGGAGTCGCGAGATAGATCCCTACCAGTCGTCGTCCAGAGAGTAGACGTACCCCCTTTCTTTTAGAGAGTTCATGTTGAGAGACCTTTGTAGTGAGGTATAGAGTTGTACTTTTCTTTTGAGAGACTTATGTTTTTAGGGAGGACTTTGAGTTGTATATATTTTCATTTTCAGCATTTTACTTTCAGCTCTGATATCTGTATAGTATAGTTGATCTTTTGCAGGTTAGTCGCTTCGTCTATACGGGGCTTCCCGTATGGGCGGCGGATCTGTTGGCGCGCCCGAGTCGCAGTTTCGACGCCGGGGCGTGACACCGAACACTGTTTTTTCAGAAATTCTCTGAAAAACAACGACAGTCCGGATCAAGCCAAATTCAGTCCGGACCGTCGTGCGGGTAAAATTCTATTACAGTCAGTTTTTGATTCTTATCCTCTTCCAATGGTTTCTAACCTATAAGTAAACCCTAATTCTATCTTTTAGGGTAATCCACTATAAGTTTTTTATTCCGTACATGAACGAGGAAAATTAACGGAGAAAACTTATAAATCCACATATAGAGAAGAAAGGAAATAACTAGATTTAATTCTATGTTTCTTCATCTATATTAATTAATTTGATTCTAGGTTTTCGAACAAAGATTTTGAGTAGAATCAAATTAATGAATACTTAGATGGTATTTCCGATCTATCTTTGAACTAAGTATTCGGCGGATTATCACCACCAACAAAACAACGATTTTCCTCAAAATCGGCGCGTGGATTCGCATGGCCTTGTGGATTCAAGGTGTTACCGCTCTCGTGGATTCGGAGCGAGGTGCGTTCGTGTGATCGAGATGTACTACTTGGTGGAGACCGTGGATTCGGTCAGACGTCGTGGATTCGACGTTGGACGCCGTGGATTCGGCGTTGGACGCAAATCGTGGATTCGAGGCGCGTTGCGGAGCGAGCGGAGAAGATCAACTCGGAGCGTATGGAAAAAGGATGAGTCGTGTGTGAGTACGGTATATCACCTTTGTACGTGTTTAATCTTAGTTGATTTCACCGTGTTATCGGTCCCGTGGTTTTTCACTCCTGGTTTTGGAGTTTTCCACGTAAAAATCTTGCGTGTTATTTTTCATTTCCGCATTGGGTTTTATTACGAAAAGATTTTTGAGTGTTTATTGTTTACACCTATTCACCCCCCTCTAGGTGTTTTTTCTCCTATTTAGATCCATATTATCATAACCCAACCAGTGGTATCAGAGCGGGAATAGGGTTGTAAACAATGGTTGAAGGTGGAAACATCAACAGACCCCCACTCTTCGATGGAACAAACTATGCCTACTGGAAAGTACGGATGAGAGCATTTTTAATTTTCATCGATGAACGGGTGTGGCAATCAATCGAGTTAGGATGGTCAAATCCAACTGAAATTATTGCTGATGTTCGCACCATCAAACCTAGGTCGAAATGGACCAAGGAAGAGATTGACTCATCTTCTTACAATGGCAAAGGAATTAACGCCTTATTTAATGCTTTGTCGTAAACTGAGTTCTCTCGCGTCTCGGCATGTGAGACTGCGAAAGAAATCTGGGATGTTCTACAAGTTACACATGAGGGAACAAGCCTTGTGAAGATTCAAAAACTGCAAATGCTTACGAGCAAGTTTGACTCTATTTTTATGGCAGAAAATGAATCTTTCACAGATTATTATACACGATTGCAAGATATCGTAAATACATGTGCTAACTTGGGAGAGAAAATTCCAGAATGTAAAGTTGTAAGAAAGATTTTAAGGACTCTTCCTGAAAGATTTCGTGCCAAGGTTGCGGCCATTGAAACAGTTAAACACCCGGACGAAATCAAAGTAGAAGAATTAGTTGGTGCACTTCAAACTTATGAAATGACATTTCCTACTAACTATTCTTCTGGAAAGGCATCTTCTTCTAAGTCTTCAGGTTTTGCATTGAAAACAACAAAGGAAGAAGACGCGGATTCATCCTCCTCAGACGATGATGAGAACCTATCAATGGAGGATTTTGAGAAGCAACTTGCGCTCTTGACAAGGAAATTTCGCCGAAACTTTCGAAGGGGTAATTCTAGCAAAACCTCATCCTTCGTAAAGTCGAAGAAAGGCAAAGGTTTTTCAAGCTTCAAGTCAAGAAAGCAAGAGAGTTCTTCAAAAGACAAAAAGAACTCGGAGGGACAAATCCAATGCTTCAAGTGCCGAGGCTACGGTCACATCTCAACGGAGTGTCCCAATAAGAATCCGTTAAAGAAGAAGGCGATGCAAGCCGTCACTTGGGATGACACCTCAACGTCCAATGAGTCATCTTCCAGTGATGAAGAAAATAACGCAACGGCATTCCACGCGTCCACAACTTCACCTTTCGTATGCTTTATGGCAAGTACATCCGATTCATTGTCCAACTCCTCCCAAGTTGAAAAGAATGCAACGGACAACGAATCGAGTAATTCCGAAGGTAAAGACTTTGCTTTTGCCTACCATAAACCTTTAAAGGTTTCAAAGAAACTGGCAAAGCAAAACAAGGGTTTGAGAGGGAGATTGCAGGATCTCGAAGAAGAAGCAAAAAGGGCAACTTCTCTCTCAAACGCTCTTGAAGTGGAAAGGGATAACTTGATCAAAGTAAATGTTTCCCTTCAAGAGAAAAATGAGCATTTCGAGAAGGAACACGTAAAACTGGTGGATAAAGCAAGTTACTTCTTGAAGCTCTACTCCGAGGCTCGACAGGAAAAAATGGAAATGACGAAGACCATTTTCCAACTCAAAGATGATTTGAAGCGATTTTCTTCTGGAAGGAGCAAGTTGGATAAGATGCTTGGTCTTGGTCAAACAAATCGTTTGGGCCTTGGATACAATCGAACTGGAGACAGTCATAGTTCGAGTGGAACAGTTTTTGTGCCCCAGTCGGTATCTCCTCCTCCGACGACGGAATTCACTGCAATCAACGACAACAAGCCTACCTCACCTACTTCGGGTTCATCAAGTACAAAGGTATGTTTTCGTTGTGGTTTTGCAGGGCACATACGAAGAGATTGCAAGATTGGAGCGAAACGATAAAATCAAGCGCCTCTTGCAATAATTACCAACAAGGTCATTCCCTGGAAATCAAAGAAAAATTTTTCAAAAGAAAAGAACATTGGTAGTTCACCCCACAAGACGACGTCATCAATGAAAAGCAATCAATCAAACAAGACGCTTTCACCAAGGAAAATAACTTCACAATCATTGCCAACGCACTCCAAAACTCAAAAGGTTTGGGTACGCAAAGGTGAATTCTTTCCTTATCTTTGACTTTTTTGCGATTGAATGTCCTGTAACGTATGTAAACTATATATTTTTTTAAAAGGGGTTAGATCTGAAAATAATTGCTATGTAGTTCCAAATAAAATTCCTGAACATTGTAACCTAGTTTCTTTAGATAATGAAACTCTTTGGCATGAAAGACTAGGTCACATAAATTTTAAGGAACTAGCAAGGATTTCAAATAAAGACGTGGTTAAGGGGGTTCCGAAATTATCTTTTAATCAAAACATTGTGTGTGGAGGTTGTCAAAAGGGAAAACAATCAAGGGCTGCACACAAGAACTTGAACCACAAGGGTACCAATCGGCCTTTAGAATTACTGCATATGGACTTAATGGGGCCGACTCGTCAACCAAGTTTGGGAGGTAAATGGTACTTTTTTTTTTTGGTAGATGATTTCTCTAGATATACATGGGTAACATTTTTAAAAGAGAAAGCGGATACTATCGATTCTTTTCATGAGATTTGTCATCGTGTTATGATTGAGAGAAATGAAAAGATCGTTCGTGTTCGGAGTGATAGAGGTGGAGAATTCATCAATTCTAAATTCATTGATTTTTGCACTTCCAACGGCATAAAACATGAATTCTCTGCACCCTATACACCTCAGCAGAATGGTGTAGTCGAGCGCAAAAACAGGGTAGTACAAGAGATGGCGCGTGTTATGCTTCACAGCCGGAAACTCCCGTTACATTTTTGGGCTGAAGCAGTGAATACCGCGGTCTACGTAATTAATCGAGTTTTTTTGCGCCCGGGAACTTTAAATACACCATATGAGCTATGGTTTTGTAGAAAACCGAATATCAAATATTTTCGAATCTTTGGGAGTCGCTGTTATATTTTGCGTGATCGCGAAAATCTTGAAAAATTTGACTCTCGAAGTGACGAAGGAATTTTCATGGGTTATTCTACAAATAGTAGAGCATATCGGGTATTTAACCTCGAATCTAAAACGATGGTAGAATCTATTAATGTTAAAGTAGATGAAGCTTTTCATTTTGCATCTGATAAATCTACCCCTGATATGTCTCTTGATGATGATACTCCTGTAAATGCATCTTCTCATAATAATTCTTCCGATAATGTTGATGCATCTAACGGTTCTTCTAGTTTATCTGAAATGCAGGAATCATCACATGTACCTCCGAGTACTCCGTTAACGCAAACATTACGTATCTCCAAGGATCATCCAGAATCGAATATTATTGGAGACCCACAAGAAGGAGTCAGGACTCGGAGACAATTGGTTTGTGGAGTCGCATGTTACGTCTCCATGATAGAACCAAAGAACGTCAATGAAGCTCTTCGGGATGATTACTGGATTAAAGCAATGCAGGAAGAGCTCCATCAGTTCGAAAGAAACAAAGTCTGGGAACTAACGAAGCCACCGAAGCAACACAACGTAATTGGTACTAAATGGATTTTCAAGAACAAGAAAAACGAGGATGGTACCATCATCAGGAACAAAGCACGCCTAGTTGCTCAGGGCTATTCACAAATAGAAGGTATAGACTTTGATGATACGTTCGCCCCGGTAGCTCGTCTCGAGTCAATTCGCATCCTCTTTGCGATTGCTTGTCATTTTAAAATTAAGCTTTTTCAAATGGACGTTAAGAGCGCATTTTTAAATGGTTTTTTAAATGAGAAAGTTTATGTGGCTCAACCGAAAGGTTTCATTGACCATAAACTACCTAACCATGTTTTCCGATTGAAAAAAGCTCTTTACGGTCTAAAACAAGCACCGCGAGCATGGTATGAAAGGTTGGCAAAGCACCTTTTGAAAAAGGGCTACACTCGAGGGGGAGCGGATCGGACACTCTTTGTGAAGCATTTTCAGGATAACTTTATTGTGGCACAAATCTATGGCAATGACATTGTATTTGGAGCAACAAGAAACAACGATGCTTCAAAATTCGCGGAAACCATGGAAAGCGAATTTGAGATGTCCATGATGGGCGAGCTAACATATTTTCTTGGATTGCAAGTAAAACAAAATGAAGAAGGCATCCATTTGCGCCAATCCAAGTATGCCAAGGAGTTGGTTAAGAAGTTCGGATTAGAAAACTCTAAAGACTTTCAGACTCCAATGGGAACTAGCTATAAGGGATTAGGAAGTGAATCTCTTAGTAAAAGTGTAGACGAGAAGCTTTATCGCAACATGATAGGAAGTCTACTCTATCTCACGGCTAGTCGCCCGGATATATCCTTTAGTGTTGGGATTTGCCGAGATATCAATCAGCACCAAAGGAGGTTCACCTGAAAGCGGTGAAAAGGATCATCTGGTACGTCAAAGGAACACTGAATTTCGGAATTTGGTATCCTATGGGAACAACTCTTGACATAATAGGATATTCAGATGCCGATTGGGCAGGATCAGTGGACGATCGGAAAAGTACGAGTGGTGCATGTTTTTATCTTGGCCATTGCCTTGTTGCATGGCATAGTAAAAAGCAAAACTGCATTGCACTCTCGACTGCCGAAACGGAATATATTTCAGCAGGTAGCTATTCAACCCAACTCATTTGGATGAAAAGCGTGTTGAGCGACTTCCGAATTCCTGCGTCTTTGGTAACTATTCTTTGTGACAACACTAGTGCCATAAATATTTCTAAAAACCCTGTGTTGCACTATAGAACAAAGCACATTGAACTTAGATATCATTTTCTAAGAGAGCTAGTTGAATCAAGTATTCTTCAAATTTCTTATGCTTCAACTGAAGATCAATTAGCCGATATTTTAACAAAACCTTTGGATCAAAAACGGTTTATTCATTTGCGTAAAGCAATTGGAATGCTTTCTTTGAAATAACACTTTTTGAAATCATTGCTTAGGTTAGGTTTTGTTTTGTGTTTGTGTTCTTTATCTATGCTTGAATATAGAACATTAATTGAGCATTAGTATAATTGACTTTACTTGCAATCTTTCATGTTTTTGAGAAATTTATTATGGTTTGGATATCATGATAATTCATTTGATGCAATGATCATTTATATCAATTAGTTCATTTTTAATTGATCAAAGTCAATTTCTCTCTCAATGATCTCTTGGTATAGTGTTGATCATATTTGAAAATTAAGTTAAGTATGAATACGAGATCAATTTTTAGTTGAATACCTCATATCTTAAATAATTGATAGCCAATTGAGGGGGAGTATATTCAAATGTTTATGCTCAAAAGATGTGGAAAGAGTTACATCCCAATGAGGAGTGTGAAAACTACCACCACATGGAGGAAAGAGCTACCACCTCGGTCGTCCGAGTACTGTGTGCAGCTACCACATTATACAAAGCATTGTTTTTCTTGTTGATTAGAAAAAATGCTTATTGGAATACTTGACTCTGTCAAATTCCAAGGTTGGTATAAGGTGGGATTTTTATTGAAAGATGCTCAAAGAGCCACTCCTTATAATAAATTGACTAGATATATTATCTAACTTATTTAGGATTTCAAACATCTATCGATCTTGGTACTTTATTTTCTTTATTAAATTGATGATTTGATAAACGCATTACTCATTAGATCATGATAGATGTTCTTGAACTTGATCAACTTTAAAGGATTTAATTGTTATAAATTCTCGTTTCATTACTTGGATATTATTGATAGATTTAGCATAATCTATTTCTTTTGATATGAAACGATATTTTTGTTTAAATTTGATATACAAAAGTTCTTACAATCTTTTTCTGGAATTTCTGGAATTTTTCTAAATTTTTCTGAAAAAAAAGTTGGAGCCGATCCGGACTGGAATTCCTATTCCGGATCCCGAACGCAGAACTTTTCTGCGGGTAGCCGATCCGGACTGGATTCTTGATCCGATCCGGACCGCGGCTAGGGTTTATTTAAAACAAAAGGGTTTTTGATTTTATTTTATCACAAGCTTTTGTTTTCAAGTCTCCAGAGTTTCTCTCTCTAGAAAACAACCAATTTCGAGCCTTTCTAACTCGAGTTCTTCAGATTCAAGTAAGTCCTTTTGATCAAAACTCAATTTTTTCACTGGTTTTGCATTGTTCTTCATAACATGAGTGAAAATCATGATTCAAATTCAATTTTAGATGGTTTTTGGTCAAATTTCTTTTGAAATAAAAACTCTGGGTAGATTATTTTTGTTTATATGCTTGGTATTCTCTTGATTAACGAATTTTTAGGCTTCGATTTCTAAAAATTCGGTTTTAGGGCATATAATGAGAATTTTTGAAAATCATGGAATTGATCTATTTTTTAAATTTTTTTTGCAAAACTAATTTGATTCCTAGTCTCTCTACACGATAATGATTGTTTAGGTACAAATTTTCAAATTTTTGAAAATTAAACAATTTTTCGTGTTCTTGAGTTTTTGCTCACAGGTTCTTCGTTTACTAAAGCACAAGCAAGGATGGTGTTCACATGGATCATTGTGCTCCTTGTAGCGATAGTACACACAAGAGCAACGAACAAACCAAAGAGGGCTAAGAAAACTCGGGACGATTTCGAGACGGAATCTGAGACAGAATCCGTTGACTGGGATGAACTTTTGGAGAAAGGCACAACGCATGCTGCGGCAACTGCCTCGAAAGGGAAAGCCCCAGCAGCTTCAACAAAGGCGAAGACAGTGCCTACTGCTGCTGAAAAAGGGAAAGCCCGAATGGAATCAAGTCCAGCTAAGATGAAAAGAAATAGCATTGCCCAAAAGAGAGGGAGTGCTCGAGGTATCTCTATCGAAGAGCCACTCGCAAGCGAGCCTCCTCCACAATATTTTATAAGCTCTGAGAGGATCAAGGATTTTGAGAAGAGAGAATGCATTGGTGAAAGACATGTAAATGTCAAAGCTCTTAAGGAGCGATCTGCTTTGTTTGGCACCCTTTTTGACCAAGCGGGACTTGCACCTATTTGCAGCTTCCCGGAATCAACTGGCTACTATCTCCATCTTTTGAGGATTTTCTATGAAAATGAATCGAGACTAGTAGACCTTGAAGAAGGACAACGAGAAATTATAACAACTGTTAGAAATACAAAGCTAAAGATCACACCTCAGTTGATTGGAGAGGTGTTGGGAATGAAGGCCCGGGTTGATGGAGCTCATTATCTAAAGGGTCATATTTTCAGCAATACAACCTGGAGAGTGGTTGTCAATGGGATTTGTCTCCCAGATACTCAGTCGACGGGGAACTCAATTCTTTCGAAAGAACTTCGACCTAAGTACCGGTACTTGAACTTCATTGTTTGCTACAACATCCTACCCAACATGCAAACAAAAGTTCTTAGATGGGATAGAATGTTGTTTCTGTATCTTCTTGGAAACCCCACAGCAGCCTTGGGATCCAACTTCAACATTCCCTATCTCATCTGGTCGAGGATGGCGAGGTATGTGGAAAATACCCATCCTACTGAGCGACTTCCATTCCCAATGATCATAATGCGCATCTTACGCAAATTCAAGATCGACACTAGTGCGAGCTCATACATGCACAGTTTGGGAACCATTAATGATACAACGATTGTGAAGTCCCTCTCCACTCGACAGAATGAGCCACCAACGCCTCCTCGCAGTAAGAGACCAGCAGCAGCAGCAACAAGAGCACCAGCAGCAACAGCTTCAGCACCACCAGCAGCAGCTTCAACGTCAGAGGATGATGCCTCTGTTACGTCGATATATAAAGAACAACAACGGCTATCGTCAGAACAAGAACGAATGTCTAACGAATTCATAACGATGAGGGCCGACATAGGGGATTTAAAGAAAAGGCAAAAGTCCCTAGGGAAGTTAGTTAAAAAGATCTTCCAGAAACTTGGTTGCAGCAGTTCTGAGGATTCAGACTGATGTTTTTCTTTCTTTGTTGTTCTAATCTTTTTTTGTTTTGCAGGTTTTAGTTCTAGTTCTTACATTTCTTTTTCTAAACTTTTAACTCCCTTAATTTTGTAATTTTGGCTACTTTTAGTGACAAAAAGGGGGAGAGGGAGAGAGATATGAACAATGGTTTGACAATGGTTTGTGAGAACATTGAACTTTGAAAGGTAAGTATCACAACAACTTTGGTTTTCTATTGTGAATGAATGCATGCCTCAACTAATTATTTGACTAACTATTTGGGCATGTAATATTACTAACAAGTTGTTTGATGACTAATATACTTATGACATTTGGAATTTATTGCTTAAAAGATATGTCTATCTCTGATTGATATTTTAATACATATCTGCTTTTGCAAATGTCATGGTGAGTATAAACTTCATCTCTCTGGTTGGTTTTTGAATGTTAAATTCTTGAGGTATCTAACGATTTCTTTTGTCAAGAATTATTTCTTTTGCAGAGAGTACAAACGTCTAAGTCTAGAGTTTGTTTTAGGAGTTTATCTCATGTATTCATTCTTATTTGGATCTCAATTGTAAATTTTTGTTGTATGGTATTAGCAACAAAAATATCTTTTTGAATTTTCTTAAGTGGATTTTTGTTTTGTCACGAAACCGCCAAAGGGGGAGATTGTTAAGGATTTTGTTTTGGCGTATTTCGTGAAGTGGTTAAGTCTTGAAGATTGAAGATGAAGATGTTTGGATCATATACCTCAATCTCAAGAAAGAAGAATTCAAAAGGATCAGGTACGTTTAACTAAATAACTTTGGTGATCCGAATACTTCTTGTAGTGTAGAAACACTTGGATGGGTTTTTAATCGCATAAAAATCAAGAAACTAGACTGTTATATGTTCAGGATCCGGATTAGAGTAATCCAGTCCGGACCCGGAACGTAGGTAGGTTCATGCGCAAATCCAGTCCGGAACACCCTTGGTTCAGTCCGGACCCCGAACGTGGATTTTGCAGGAATTGCATGAACAGTCCGGACAGTGGTATTTCAGTCCGGACCCCGAACACTGTTTTTTTAGAAATTCTCTGAAAAACAACGATAGTCCGGATCAAGCCAAATCCAGTCCGGACCGTCGTGCGGGTAAAATTCTGTTACAGTCAGTTTTTTATTCTTATCCTCTTCCAATGGATTCTAACCTATAAGTAAACCCTAATTCTATCTTTTAGGGTAATCCACTATAAGTTTTTTATTCCGTACATGAACGTGGAAAATTAACGGAGAAAACTTATAAATCCACATATAGAGAATAAAGGAAATAACTAGATTTAATTCTATGTTTCTTCATCTATATTAATTAATTTGATTCTAGGTTTTCAAACTCAGATTTTGAGTAGAATCAAATTAATGAATAATTAGATGGTATTTCCGATCTATCTTTGATCTAAGTATTCGGCGGATTATCACCACCAACAAAACAACAATTTTCCCCAAACTCGGCGCGTGGATTCGCGTGGCCTTGTGGATTCAAGGTGTTACCGCTCTCGTGGATTCGGAGCGAGGTACGTTCATGTGATCGAGACGTACTACTTGGTGGAGACCGTGGATTCGGTCAGACGTCGTGGATTCGACGTTGGATGCCGTGGATTCGGCATTGGACGCAAATCGTGGATTCGAGGCGCATTGCGGAGCGAGCGGAGAAGATCAACTCGGAGCGTATGGAAAAAGGATGAGTCGTGTGTGAGTACGGTATATCACCTTTGTACGTGTTTAATCTTAGTTGATTTCACCGTGTTATCGGTCCCGTGGTTTTTTACTCCTGGTTTTGGAGTTTTCCACGTAAAAATCTTGCGTGTTATTTTTCATTTCCGCATTGGGTTTTATTACGCAAAGATTTTTGAGTGTTTATTGTTTACACCTATTCACCCCCCTCTAGGTGTTTTTTCCCCTATTTAGATCCATATTATCATAACCCAACAACTAGAAATCACTCTGAACCGGAGTCTTCGAAGCTGCTACAACCCAGCTTTGCAAAAATCTTCTTAACCAACTTGGTCAATGACTTGTACTTCTTCTTCAAGTCAACTTGGGCTGCAATAATACGTGCAAGGTTCGAAGAAATTCGACCTTGTTCAATTGAAATTCTCTCCTGTTCCGAAGATAAGCGTTGTTTCTCCTGGTAAATTGATCTCACAAAGGCTTCATCCTCTAACGTATCGAAAGGTCCTAGACCTGAAGCTGTTGCTGCTGTTGCTGTCGTTGCTGTTGCTGCTGTTGCTGTGGTCGCTGCTGAGGTTGATGGTCGCTTGCCTCGAGGAGGTGTCGGGGTGTTATCTGGTTTCTTAGGGAGTGACTTCACAATTGTTGAGTCATTAATGGTTCCCAAACTATGCATGTATGATGGCGAGCGAATGTCAACGTAAATTTTTTGTAAAATCAGCATAATTATCATAGGGAATGGAAGTCGCTCCGTTGTATATGGATGCTCCACATATCTTAACATCCTTGACCAAATAAGAAAAGGAATATTGATATTCAAGTACTCCGCGGCGATGGGATATCCCAAGAGATACAAAAATAACATTCGATCCCATCTTAGGACTTTAGATTGCATGTTCGGCAAGATGTTGTAACACACAATAAAGTTCAAAAACCGATAATCAGGTCGAAGTTCCTTTGAAAATACTGAATTTCCAGTTGAACTAGTATCGGGCATGCAAATCCCATCCACGACCACTCTCCAAAGTATTGTTGTCAAAATCGGTGCCTTCATATAGTGAGTTCTGTCTAGCCGAGCTGTCATTCCAATTACTTCTCCAATTAATTATGGAGTTATTGTCAAATGAGTGTTTCGGACCGTTGTTTGAAACTCCATTCTTCATTGTCCTGAATCTTGTTAGCACACAGATAAAAAGTTCTGACAAGATGAACACAGTACCCTGTTGTTTTAGGAAACTTGCAAATCGGAGATAGGCCGATTTTATCAAAGAGGCGACCAAAAGTCGCTGAGCGATCTCGAAGAGCTGCGACATTGACATGTCGTTCACCGATGCACTCGCGGTTCTCAAAAGCCTTCATCCGATCTGAGCTTATTTGAACAACATTTTTTTCTATTGGGGATTGCTCGCTCGCAATTGGTTCTTAGATCTCAATCCCACAAGATCTCCCTCTCTTTCTCGCAACACTCTTCCTTTTCATCGACGTGGGTTGCATTGGGGTTTTCCCTTTCTCTGCAGCAGTTGGCGGAGTCTTCGCTTTTGTAGAAGCTGGAGCTTTGCCCTTTGACGCAGACGAAGCCTTGGCTGCCAGTTAACTGCTCCTACTCCTCTTATTCAGTTTCCGACTCGTCCAATGGCACGAGCTCTGTTTCTCCCTGATCTTTTCTTGCTCTTTTTAGTTTGTTTGTAATCCTTGTGCTCACGAGAGCAGAGATGAAAACCATCACCCATTCAAACGCCATTGTTGACTGAGTTTTAAAGGTTTGTCCTGTGAGCAAGAACTCCAAAACATGGAAAAAATTGTTTAATTCCAAAATTTTGAAAAATTTTACTTAACAGTCCTTATCACATATAGAAGCTAGGAATCAAGACAATTTTGCAAAAAGAATTTTAAAAATAGATCAATTCCATGATTTTCGAAAAATCCCAAAAATTGCCCTTAAACCTAAGTTTCTGAAATCGAAGCCCAAAAATTTGTTTAGAAAATAAACAACAAGCATAGAAACAATTCTTAGGCATCCAGAGTTCAGATTTCAAAAGAAAGTTGATCAAAAACCGTGCAAAAATAAAATTATGGGATGAAATCCCTCACATTTTGAAGACCACAAGCAAAAACAGTGAAAGAACAGAGTTTTGATCAAAAACTTACTTGAATCGAGTGAGATGGAGTGAAGAAAGATCCAAAAGCTCTTAGATTCTAGAGAGAGAAACAGTAGAAACCAAAATCTAAAGCTTGTAAAGAATGAGAAATCAAAATCCAATCGGTTTTAATAAAAACCTAGCCGCGGTCCGGATCGGATTATGAGTTCAGTCCGGATCGGCTTTGCGCTGAAAATCCCATCGTTCGGGATCCAGACTGAGTCAATCCAGTCCGGACTGTCTGCAACTTTTTCTTCATAAAAATTTGTAAAAATTTCAGAAAATCCAGAAAAAGCATGTAAGCATTCTTGCATATCAACTTCATACAAAAAGTATCGTTTCACATAAAAAGAAATAGATTATGATAAATCTATCAATACTACCCAAGTAATGAAACGAAGATTTATAAAAGTTATATCCTCTAAAGTTGAGCAAGTTCAAAACATAAATCATGATCTTATGAGTAATGAATTTATCGAATCATCAATTGAGAAAAGAAAATGAAACACAAAGATCGAAAAATGTTTGAAATCCCTAATAAATTAGATAATGCTATATAGTCAATATTTTTTAGGGAGTGGCTCTTTGAGCATCTTTTAATTTGAAATTCCACCTTATAACAACCTTGGAATTTGACAGAATTAAGTATTCCAAAAAGCATTTTATCAAATAAACATTAGCACCATGCTTGGTAAACATGTGGTAGCTGCACACAGTACTCGGACGATCGAGGTTGTCACGCCCCGGGTGTAAACCAGAACCCGGACCCGTCTACAGATCCGTCGTGCACACGGTATTTCCCGCGTACACGAAGCGTGTCACGCCCTGGGGTCAAAACTGTGACCCGGGCTCGCCAACAGATCCGCCACCTATGCCAAACCCCGCATAGGCGAAGCGTCC
This sequence comes from Tillandsia leiboldiana, assembly GCA_029204045.2. Classification (NCBI taxonomy): domain Eukaryota; kingdom Viridiplantae; phylum Streptophyta; class Magnoliopsida; order Poales; family Bromeliaceae; genus Tillandsia; species Tillandsia leiboldiana. Next base: position 19,563,188 of record CM055065.1, on the reverse strand, counting down.
TACCTGCAAGAAAAGTACTACAGCTAACAGATATCAGAGCTATAAATGAAAATCTGCTGTAAAACTAAAATCAACCACTGTACAACTGGAAAATAATACAACAATGTTCATCTCCCAAAAATGATAATCATACAATATCCTCATATGCAAAATCAGAGCTCTACAGGGAGGTATCTCCAATAAATACATCAGTGTACAGTCTCTCAATACATATCATATCCTCACTACAACAGTCTCTCAAAAGAGGAAAATAAAATAACTAATCTAAAGAAGATCTCCTCTGAAGGGGGGTACCGCTACTCTCCAACGACGGGTAGGGATCTAGCTCGCGACTCTCTCGCCTCGATCAACAACCGCAGAATCAGCAACACCCGCTAAGACTCTGCAAGACAAAGGAGAGGAAGGAAAAAGGAGGGGGAAAACCCCCAGAGGGTATGAGAACTACACCAAAAAGGGAGTTCTCAGTGGGTACCACCGCCAGACCCGACGGTCTGCCCACTAAGTCCTCAAGAGACAAAAACTAACCAAAGCCGTAAAGACTGAAATAAGGAAGCTAGAGACTCTCAACAGCTATCATGCCTCTATCCAAATGCCCAAAAGTGGAGAACCAAAGAGTGGTATGCAACCACCAGCACATGAAGTGCACAATCGACCCAATCGATAGACCAGTAATCACTGGCACTGCCTGCTATGCCTGCTATGCCTGCTATGCCTGCCATGCCTGCTATGCCTGCTATGCCTGCTATGTCTGCCATGCCTGCCATGCCTGCTATGCCTGCCATGCCTGCTATGCCTGCCATGCCAGCCATGCCTGCCATGCCTGCCATGCCTGCTATGCCTACCATGCCTGCTATGCCTGTCATGCCTGCTATGCCTGCTATGCCTGCCATGCCTGCTATGCCTGCCATGCCTGCCATGCCTGCCATGCCTGCTATGCCTGCCATGCCTGCCATGCCTGCCATGCCTGCCATGCCTGCCATGCCTGCCATGCCTGCCATGCCTGCCATGCCTGCTATGCCTGCCATGCCTACTATGCCTGCCATGCCTGCTATGCCTCCTATGCCTGCCATGCCTACTATGCCTGCCATGCGTCTCGTACAACGGTCAACAACTCACAATGACCTTGGGACAACCGTCGATCCCCAAACGGTTCCCAACAACACTAGCACTGGTCTAAACACGGCTACTAGACTCCACTCGGTCCCCCTAACACGAGTGTAACAGTAAAGTAAACATCTGTAATAAACCCAATCTAGTGACGCCAGAAATACTGGTACTGCCTGCTGTGCCTGACGAATCGGGTATGCTGGCCAATGCATAACACCGATAAGGGATACGAGTTTCAAAGACTCAAAAGTAAGTAACAGATCGGCAACTATTACCGTCCGATCGCAAACAAAAGTAAGTAACAGATCGGCCACTCTAACCGTCCGATAGCACACTCCGGAGTGGCACCCGAGGGGAGCGATCCACACGAGTAAAGTATCAGGGATAGGAGTCTCAAGGACTCAAAGTAAGTAACAGATCGGCAACTATTATCGTCCGATCGCAAACAAAAGTAAGTAACAGATCGGCCACTCTAACCGTCCGATCGCACACTCCGGTGTGGCACTCGAGGGGAGCGACCCACACGAGTAAAGCATCACCGGGCAATAACCGCACCGGTGTGATAAGTAACAAAAGCAGGACTGGATCATGACTCTGATCAAAGTGGGAAACTCCGTCCACTAGAAAAATCAGATACCCAATCTGGTGCATAAATAAATATCCGGTCAACCGCCCAATATCCGCGGTTGCCGCAAAGCCCCACAACTAATCCAACCTGTCCCAGACACCAAGTCCCGACTACACTACCCAGAACCCCTGCTCGAACCCCAGCAACACAGACCACCTGACTAACAAAGAAGGAGAAAAAGATAACATGGTTTCTCCTAAATCAAGTTCCAAAAGTAGTGCAGCAGTAAAAGATGGCCTAACTACATGTCCATGCAAGCATGCTTTGTCCTCAGAAACAATAAAAGTGGGTGAAACATATATTAGTAAAGCATGCTAAAACATTCCTACTATGGTATACCAATCTCACCCAAGTAGGCCATTCCTTGCTTACCTCTCGCTCATATCGGTTGTACAACAAATATGCCTGTTATCAATCATAGAGGGGTGATATCCCCACATGTGCACTTACATTCACCATGATATAAAAACCTTATACAGTTACCAAATTAAGCTTACCCACCTGAAGTGCTCAATCCAAGGCAAACCTGGGGTCAGCGAAGAGCGTGGCCACTTGCACGCACAATCCTCTGAACCCATATCCACGGTACATGTCGCGCCAACCTCGGCTCCTAGTAGTGTTCCAAAAACATTCGCGAACCTTCCTGGGTAACACAAAAGGTCCAAAGTTACACTTCAATTCCCAAAATTAACCATGCACAAACACACAGAAAATCAGTCCCAAAGATACGCTTATTTCACCTGCTGAAGGAGCCCAGAAAAATCCAATAAAAATAGTACAGCGATCGTCGCGTCGAGACCTTCGAAACGGGTACCTGCACGCCCAATTCCGAGCCCCGTAGGCCAAGTTACAAATTCCACAGTACAGGCGCGCAAAAACATACAACCACACAACTGTAAAATCTTGCACAGATAAAAGGGGAAAAGTATACCTCCGGGAAGGTCTCGACGCGTAGATGCAAAAAGTATGGTGATGATCCTCGCGACGCGTAGATGCAAAAAGTGTATAGGCACATCTCCATCCGATGCCCGGTTGCGGAGATAAAAATCCGGCAAGGTGTCGCTGTCTAGAAATTCCATCAGCGGCAAATGGGTTTAAAAACGTACCCAGAACCCCAAATAAAGCTCAAATCTGAGAAAAGTGGACAATACAAGAATCGTAGATATACCTCTCGTGAATCCAGCGCCATGAAAATCGTCTGAAAATACTATCGGGGTAGCTCTGTGAATCTCTCAGACCGAAATGCGACGATAACGGGCCTGCGATGAAAGTATGTCGCTCTGTGCTACGATGCCGAAGTCGTCAACGCCGCGCCTTCCAAAAATTCCGAGCCTTCTCCACGAGATGCACAGCGAGGAGATCAACAACTTTGGTGAAGGGTGCACTGGCCAAAGAGCTCGGGAAAAAGCTTTACTTAGTGAGCAAAAGGGCCTATTTATAGGCTCAACCCGAAAATCCGGATATTGGGCTTTTGGGCCGATTTTCCGGGCGCCCGCACGAACCGGGCGGCTACAGTGTTGGGGCCGGCCCAACACTGTTCATGCCCGGAAAGCCCAGGGCCCGCCACGTCTCACCCGAACGGCGGACAGCCACATCGGCCATCCGCACTGAGGTGGCGACACGTGGACCGCACTCGGTCAAACAGTCGCCCACGTGCGCGCCTGCGCCGCCGCCCGACACCCCTGCACGCACGCGCCCCGAGGCAGCCTGCACCCGCTCCGTGGACCGCGCGCATGTGGACCAGCCAACCATAGATCGCCATGTGTCCTCCCCCGGTCCACCGTACACCTGCTCAAATTTCCCGTGGACCACGCCCACAACACCAACAAGTCACAAGCTGCCACGTGTCCTGCCTTCCGGTGCACGCCCGCCCGTGGACCGCGCACCTGCCCGCGCGCCCGCGAGCCTGCCCGCGCGCCTGCCCGCGCACTGTGCGCTGCCCGCGCCTGCCCGCCGCCGCGCCTGCGTCCGCTCCGCCGCTGCCCGCCGCCGCCGGCGCTGCCCCAGCCGCCGGAACAGTACAAGATGCCTCAAAATCCGTGCCGGGTCATCCGAGCTCCGAAAAAAGCAAGTAGGTAGTCCATTTTCATCGTTTTCGCGCGCTGAATCCAAATTCGTTGTCCATTTTGCCAAATTCCAACTCTAAAAATTTCCAAAGGCATCCGAAAAGGTGTTCCTTGGTCCAAACTTCGCGCTGAGTCCAATTTTAATATCTGTTTTGCGCGAAACCACTTCTAAACATCCGACGGGGTCCTCTGACTACTCTCGTGATCCATTTAACACACTGAGTCCATCACTAGTGCCCAATTGGTGCACAAACACCACCGACACGCCACAAAGGCCTCCAGGAGCTGCTGGTCACACTATAGAAGCCCTGCAGAGATCCATGTCACCACAAAGCGCCAGTAACCTGCTCAGATATAAGAGATAATAAAGAGCATAAAACATAGCTGAACTAAAAACTAATACATCTCATACTGAAGCTGGAAATAAAATACAGTACATCTGTAAAAAAATAATACATCTGTCTCTCCCAGCTCACCAAAAAGATACAAACAGCTGGCTAAAGCCAGACCCAAAAGTAAAGTACAATCGTCTGAGGAAATAATGTTACACCAACAGTCCAACTAACTTGCTCATCCTACCTCGAGATCTATCTACTCAGTCGTCCTCTCTCCTCGACCCGCCGCTGAAAACCCATCAGCACCCGCAGAAGACACTGCAAAACAAAGGAGAAGAAAAAGAGGAAAGAAGAATGGGGGTAAGAACTACTAATAAACCAGTAGCCTCCCCTAGTGGGTAAAGCCTCAAACTCCGACGCACCCACTAGGTCTACCAGAGGCAAAAAGGGGAAGAAGAGTGGTAAGCAATGAAACTGCTGAAAAAGGAAACTACCACTACTATGCCTCTAAATGCATCAGTAACCAAACTGTCCCGGTAACCCAATCTAACCGCCAGTAAAAACTGGTACTGCCTGCTGTCGCCCTCATCATCGGGCAAGTAATGCCGCGCCGATGTGATGGCAAAAACTCAATAACTGTCTGACCCCCACGCTCCAGAGGGGAACTCCCCCACGCTCTAGAGGGGAACTCGAGGGGAGCTACCCACACGAGGAAAGCATCACCGGGCATATAAAGCTGCGCCGGTGTGATAACCAAACTCAATCACTGTCTTACCCCCACGCTCCAGAGGGGAACTCAATGGGGGCTACCCACACGAGGAAAGCATCACCGGGCATATAAAGCCGCACCGGTGTGATAACCAAACTCAATCAGTGTCTGACCCCCACGCTCTAGAGGGGAACTCCCCCACGCTCCAGAGGGGAACTCGAGGGGGGCTACCCACACGAGGAAAGCATCACCGGGCATATAAAGCCGCGCTGGTGTGATAACAAAACTCAATCACTGTCACAAGTATCATAAAGGCAGGACTGGATCACTACAATGCCTAAGTGGAACAAATCCCTCCACTAAAGAAAACCCCGATCCCAAATCTGATGCATAACTACACATACGGTCAACCGCCCAATATCCACGGTCACCGAAATAACCCACAATCCAAAATCGGGTAAAATAATCTGTATCGGGTCAATCGCCTACTATTCGCGGTAGCCGCAATACCCCACAACCCATAATCAATTACCACCTGTCCCCGACCCCAAGGTCCCGACTACACTATCCCGAACTCCTGCTCAAACCTGAGCAACAAGAACCACCTGACTAACGAATAAGGAGAAAAGAAGCAAACATGGTTTCTCCTAAGTCAAGTTCCAACATGATAGTGTAGAGGTAAGAGATGGCCTAACTAGATGTCCATACAAGCATGCAAAAGTCCCGAGAAGATAGAAAGAGTACAAATATCATTTTCTGACTTATGTTTAGCATGATACAGTTCCTAACATTCAATATAGCATGATATCCCAAGTCCCATACCGTTCCCACATGAATAGCAAATATTAAACATATAAACCGCTATTCGTCCACAAATAACTATCCACCTATGCATGTCCAAAATATCCCCAAGTGGTACCCACCATCCAGGTAAATTACATGACCTCAATATCATAATCAATCCGCATGCAAGGTTATGTGCTGACATAGCAATCCACATGTCCAAAACCACATGCATAATTCCAACCCCGATCATAATTAATCAAAATGTCCAATATAGGGATCTCTCTAATATTCCTAGTGGGTATGTCAAAATAGAGGGATATAGCAACCACCCACCTGGAAGAACGCAATCCACAGCTGTAAAAGTCTCCTCGCTGACTAACACTCCTTTTTCCGCAAAGCACCCAAAACTGCGTATCACAGCACCACACACACACACACACGGCGTACAATTAATCCAAATAATGTACAATAAGCCGCTGTTCAACAACCAGTCCCGAGAATGGCTAAATTTTACCTACGAGATGAACTCAGAAAAATCCAGAAAAATAACCGCTGCGATCCTCACGGCGAGCCGATCGAAACGAGTACTTGCACGACCAATTCTGACACCTGTAGGTCAAGAAACAATTAGAACATCGTCGTAAGCCAAAACCTTCACGAACACAAGCCTGCAGAAACTCAGTCCCAAAGAAGCTTAATTATCACCTTTGAAGAGTCCTCCAAAAATTCTGATAAAGATACGGGTGCGTTCCTCACGAAGCGTAGATGTCGATCGAGTCCTCATACGTCTCATTCCGATGCCCGAAGACCGAGAAATCACAACAATATTCCACCGCTGTCCAAAACCTCGCAGCGGTACAAGAGGTCAAAAGATACCTCGGGAACCATGACAAAAACCCAAAATAAGGTAAAGAGATCAACACAGAAATCGAAGGCGTACCTCTCATGAATGCGCTGTCATGAGAATCGTCGAAAAATTCCTTCGGTTCAGCACTGAGGGCTTCTCGGACTGAAAAGCGACGAAAACGGGCCGAAAAAGAGGAACGTCGAGGCGCACTGTAAAACCAAGATCGCCGTTGCCGAGCCTCCAAAAATCCAGGGGATCCACCACAAGATAAAAAATATCAAGAGGAACAAGTTTTCTAAGGGCCTCTCCCTCTCAATCCCTCTCTAAGTCTCGAAAAAAGCAGAAAAAGAGAGAGAGGAGGGGTATAAATAGGCCCAGCCCAGCCCACATGGGCTTCCGGATTTGGGCACCCGAATCCGGCCCAAGGCCCATTACTGTGCGCGCCCGAAAGTCCCTGGGCGCGCCACGTCACCCGGTCAACGTCCCGCGCGCCCGCCAATCGCGGCGCGCCGCGTGGCGACGCGGTCCACGGCGGGGTGCACGCGCCGCGGTCCGCGCCGGGCCACCCGGGTCGCTGCGCCCGCCAATGGGCGAGCGACACATGGCCTGGCGGGTCCACCGTGCGCCACGCCCGGCGCTCTTTCCCGCGTGCGTTGACCAACCAATCAACGAGCGCCACGTGTCACCGCCTCCACTCGCTGCGCCCGGTGCACACACCCGATGCACCCGCCGAACCCGAAGCCGCCACTTGTCCCCAGCGCGCCCAATGGGGAGCCGCCACGTGGCACACCAACTCAGAACACCGCGCCTGCCCGCGCGCCTGCACGGCCCGCGCACCTACCCGCACTCGCTCCCGTGGGCCGAGCCCACTGCGCCACCTCTCCAGCTCCGCCACGTGGCGTATGGCACCACTAGAAAGCCGCCACGTGGCACACTCCGCGGTCCACCGGTCCACCGTGCACCCGAAAACACTAAAAACTTCCGGGTGTCCGTTTTCGGGCGTCCGGACTCAGAAAAATACAAGTAAATAGCTGTTTTCTATCGTTTTTCTGCACTGAATCCAAATACGGCCTCCATTTTGCCCAATTCCGCTTCTAAATTTCGACGGGTGCCTTCGACTAAACTCGGGATCAATTCAACACACTGAGTCCATCTCTTGAGTCCGAAACGCACCCAAAGAACGCTAACACCCAACAAAGGCCTCCAGAAGCTGTTGATCCAACAGTAATCCTCTTGTGGAAATTCGGGTCCTCACAGAGGTGGTAGCTCTTTCCTCCATGTGGTGGTAGTTTTCACACTCCACTAATGGATCTAACTCTTTCCACATCTTTTGAGCATGAAAAACTAAAAATTACTCCCCCTCAATTGGCTATCAATTATGTAAAATATTAAGTATTCAACCAAAAATTGATCTCGTGTTCATACTTATTTCAATTATCAAATAAGATAAAGACAATACTAAGAGATCATTGAATGAGGGATTGACTTTGATCAATTAAAGATGAAATAATTAATATAAATGATCATTGCATCAAATGAATTATAATGATATCCAAATCATAATGCACTTCTTTAAATATGAAAGGATGCAATTAAAGTCAATTATACTAATGCTCTACAGATAAAAAGAACAAAAATACAAAAAAAAACCTAACTAGCAAAGGTTCAAAAAAATTTTATGCAATAGAAAGCATGCCAATCGCTTTTCGCAAATGGATAAAACGTTTTTGATCCAAAGGTTTTCTCAAAATATCGGCTAATTGATCTTCAGTTGAAACATAAGAAATTTGTAAAGTACTTGATTCAACTAGCTCTCTAAGAAAGTGATATCTTAGTTCAATGTGTTTTGTTCTAGAGTGCAACACAGGGTTTTTAGAAATGTTAATGGCACTAGTGTTGTCACACAAAATGGTTACCAAGGTCGTAGGGATGCGGAAGTCACTCAATACACTCTTCATCCAAATCAATTGAGTTGAGCAACTTCCCGCTGAAATGTATTCCGCCTCGGTAGTAGAGAGAGCAATGCAGTTTTGCTTTTTACTATGCCATGGAACAAGACAATGGCCAAGATAAAAACATGCACCAGTCGTGCTCTTTCGATCATCCACTGATCTAGCCCAATCGGCATCCGAATATCCTATAATATCAAGAGATGTGCCCATTGGATACCAAATTCTGAAATTAATTGTACCTTTTACGTACCGGATGACCCTTTTCGCCGCTTTCAGGTGAATTTCCTTTAGTACAGATTGATATCTTACGCAAATCCCAACACGGAAAGAAATATTCGGGCGACTAGCCGTAAGGTAGAGTAGACTTCTAATCATACTTCTGTAAAGTTTCTCGTCTACACTCTCTCCTTGAGATTCACTTCCTAATCCCTTATTGCTAGTTCCAATAAGACTCGGAAAGTCTTTAGAATTCTCCAATCCGAATTTCTTTACCAACTCCTTCGCATACTTGGATTGACACAAATGAATGCCATCATTACTTTGCTTAACCTGCAATCTAAGAAAATACGTGCTTTGTTCCAAATAACGGTACCATCTTCATTTTTCTTGTTCTTGAAAATCCATTTAGTACCGATGATGTTTTGTTACTTCGGGGGCTTCGTCAATTCCCAGACTTTGTTCCTTTCAAATTGATTGAGCTCTTCTTGCATTGCTTCAATCCAATAGTCATCTTAAAGAGCTTCGTCAATATTCTTTGGTTCAATCATGGAGACATAACATGCAACTCCACAAACCAATTCTCTCCGAGTTCTAACTCCTTCTTGAGGATCTCCAATGATATTTGATTCCGGGTGGTCCTTGGAGATTCGAAGCGTTCGAGGTAACGGAGTACTCGGGGGTATTAGCGATGATTCCTGCACATTGGATGAACTAGAAGAATCATGAGATGCATCTAAATTTTCAGAAGATTTATCATGCAAAGATGCAATATCATTAGCAGGAGATTCATCATCAAGAGAGATATCAGGAGTAGATTTATTAGAAGAAAAATGAAAAGCTTCAGCTACTTTAACATTGAAGGATTCTATCATCGTTTTAGATTCAAGATTAAATACCCGATATGCTCTACTATTTGTAGAATAACCCATAAAAATTCCTTCATCACTTCGAGAGTCGAATTTTTTAAGATTTTCTCGATCACGCAAAATGTAGCAACGACTCCCGAAGATACGAAAATACTCGATATTAGGTTTTCTACTAAACCATAAATCATATGGAGTATTTAAAGTACCCGGGCGCAAATAGATACGATTGATCACATAGATCGCGGTTTTAACAGCTTTAGCCCAAAAATATAAAGGGAGTTTCCGGCTATGAAGCATAATACGCGCCATCTCTTATACAACTCTATTTTTGCGCTCGACTACACCGTTTTGTTGCGGTGTATAAGGTGCAGAGAATTTATGCTTTATGTCGTTTGAAGAGCAAAAATCAATGAATTTTGGATTTATAAATTCTCCACCTCTATCACTGCGAACACGGACAATCTTTTTATTTTTCTCAATCATAATCCGATGATAAATATCTTGAAAAGAGTCAAAAGTATCCGCCTTCTCTTTTAAAAATGCTACCCAAGAATATCTCGAGAAATCATCAATCAAAAGAAAAATATACCATTTACCTCCAAAGCTTGGTTGACGAGTCGTCCCCATTAAGTCCATATGGAATAATTCTAGTGGCCATTTCGTTCCCACGTGGTTCAAGTTCCGGTGCGTGGATCTGGATTGTTTTCCCTTTTGACAACCTCCACACACAATGTTTTCATTAAAAATTAATTTTGGAACACCTCTAACTGTGAAGATTCGGATCTCTGAGATGGTTTTGCAGAGCGAGCAGTGGCTTCTGGAGGCCTATGTTGTGTGATAGAGTTGGTTGTGCATGAATCGGATTCCAGATTTGGAACCGGCGCGAAAATCGAATCAAGTTTGCTTTTGCGGGGGCTTCCGGAAAAATTTAGGTTGGGAATTTGGCGAAACGGATAGCGGATTTGGACTCAGCGCGCGAAAATAATGAAAATTGACTATTTACTTGTATTTTTCGGAGCGCGGATGCCAAAACACAGATTTCGAGGCACATGTTACTGTTCCGGCGGCCAGGGCATTGCCGGCGGCGACGGGCAGGTGGCGGCGCGCGGCGGAACACGGCCGCGGGCAGGCGCGGCGCGCGAGCGGCGGGTCCACGGACATGCACGTGCACCGGGAGCACCGAGGATTAGTCATGCCACGTGGCAGCACCCTATTGGTTGGACGGTGCGGCAGCTGTGACACGTGGCATCGTGTGATTGGCCGACAGATTCCGAAAGACCCGGCGCGTGGACCGGGCGCGCGCGCCGCGTGAACCACGTGGGGACATATGGCACTGTTCCATTGGCGGGCACACGCCGCCCACGTGCGTGAGACATGCGGAGCACGGGGCGGCGGGACACATGGCGTGATCTGGTGGATTCGGACGGGACACGTGGTGTGATCTGGTGATTTCGGGCGGCTACAGTACTTTTCGGGCGCCCGGATTCTAGACCCGAATCCGACAGCCCACTATTTGGACTTTTGGCTATAAATAGGCCATTGAGAGCTTCATTTCTAGACTTTTTGAGATTCTTTTTGAGTGTCGTTTTCAACAATGAGTTCCTACTTCGAGTATTCTACACTTTTTGGGGTTTTGGAGAAATTTTGGAGACCGTTTGATATTTTTCCTCCCCGATCTCGCGAGCTTCGACGTTGTTTCGATATCGATCGTTTTCGTCGACTCTTCTTCAGCGGACTCCCCCGAGCTGAGTTCTTGGAATTTTTCGCCGATTTTTTAGGCCACTTTTCCACGACAGGTAGATCTTCAATTTTTGTATTCATTGTTTTGCTCTGTTTTGAGTTTTTATGGGAGTGCGTGTAGCATCTTCAGACCCCCTTTTTGTTGTTTCATGTTATAGACAGCGGAGGAGTAATCTTGCAATTTCTCGGCCTACGAGAGACGGAATTTGGTGTTTAAGGACTCGATTTCTATCTACAGTTCACGAGGAGTGCAACCGTATTTTTCTTAGAATTTTTGGAGGGCATCTCGCAGGAGGTAATTTCCTGTTATGTGGACAGATGTGCGATAAAATTACTATTTTGAGTGATTTGAGCTTACCACGATGTTCGGCTTATATCTCAGCGACCGGGTGGAATTTTTGGTCGATTTTTGGTGCGTTGGAATCGTGAGAACCTAAGGATCGCACCCGTTAAATTTCAGCTCTTTTGGACTCAGGATTAATGCACACATCCAGGTGGGTTGGAAGTCTTCCAAACTTTATGGAATGCCTCCTAATTCTGTTGAAAGCATGCTAGCATGCCTAGTTTAGCTATTTGTATAGCTGGTAAAATCTGATAGATGTCTAGATTATCTTTGAATGACAGACCTGAACCCCATTTATCATCAGTATGATCTTGAGACTATTTGACACTAGATTGCATGATTAGTTGACTTCCGAACTGCAGCTGAACTGTTTTAAAATCATTGAACCCGTTTTAATATAAAAAGTTGCTTCAAAAATAGTTTTAAACATTGTGATCACCCAGAGGGGTTGGATAGGTTCAAGATGCATGTACTCTCGCGCCTGGGGGCCGAGAGGATTTTTATTGACTCAGTGGATGGGTTTCCTAGTGTCTTGGGGGTTTGTGGGCACTATTAGATTGAGTCGTGGAGGGTTCTCCGACCTGTTTATGGGTTAGTTGGCATTTGAGTTTTCGATCTGTTCGATCATATATTATAGCCTGCATATGTCGCTTATTGAGCCAGATGAGACACGCTTTTTCCTCGGTGGGGTCGCATCCTTCGAGAGCCTCTCCGGATGCGATGATGATGATGTTGTGCCTGATGAGGCTGCTTTGCGTGATATTATTATAGTCCGATTGGACACCCTAGTTGATACACTAGGGGGCGCAGGCTTGACTGGACCAGATTTGGCAGTCATTGAGATTTGGGTTGATGTGAGCACCTCGTGAGCGAGTGGATGCATTGCATGTTCTTAGTTGAGTTTTTCTTTTGAGCATGATACTTGAGGCATGTTCTTAGTTGAGTTGTCACGCCCCGGGTGTAAACCAGAACCCGGGCTCGCCCACAGATCTGCCGTGCACACGGTATTTCCCGTGTACACGAAGCGCTGGTAACCTGCTCAGATATAAATGAAATAATACAGGAGCATAAAAACAGAGCTAAACTAAAACTAGTACATCTCAGACAAATGCTGGAAATAAAAGTACGATAAACTCTCAAAAATATACATGTCTCTCCCAGCTCACGAAATAAATACAACCAGCTGGCCGCAGCCAGACCCAAAATAAAAGAAAATACAATCGTCTGAGTGTACAGGGGATACATCAAAACTGCTAAACTCGAGATCGGGGAAGTAGCTATCTAATCAGCAATCCTCTTACCTCGATCCTGGGAAGAGGGTCCCGCAACTCCCGCAGAGGACACTGCAAAACAAAGGGGAAAAGAAAAGGGAAAACAGTGGGGGGTGAGAACTACTATAAAAACAGTAGCCTCCCCTAGTGGGTAGACCTCAAACTCTGACATGCCCACTAGGTCTACCAGAGGCGAAAATAAAACAAAGGTGGTAAGCTATAAGTAAAACTACTGATAAAATAAAGCTACCACTACTGTGCCTCTAAATACAAGCCGGAAAGAGTAACTACGGATGCATCGGAGAAAGAATCTACCAACAGGACCCAATCAGATGATCCGGTATAAAATCTGGCACTGCCTGCTCTGTCATCAATCTCACGAACTCAGTAACTCTACTGTCCAAATGACCGGAACCCAACACGGTCTGACCGGCACCCAACACGGTCTAAAGCCTACTCCGGAGTGGCACTCGAGGGGAGCGACCCACACGAGTAAGGTATCACTGTGACCAGTATCATCAGTATCGTAAAATAGCAGGACTGGGTCGCGACTCTGATCAAAGTGGGTAAACCCATCCACTAAAGGGAAACTCTATCCCTAATCTGGTGCAATAATAATAGTAATAACCCGGTCAACCGCCCATAGTCCGCGGTTGCCGCAATACCCAACCATCAATCCCTATCTGTCCCAAACTCTAAATATCTGACTACACTATCCCATACCCCGCTCGAACTTGAGCACACTATCCCCTAAGACTAGACAACAGGAGAAAGAGTAAAAAGCATGGTTTCTCCTAAGTCAGTTCCAGCATGATAGTGTAGCAGAAAAAGGTGGCCTATCTAGGTGACCATACAAGCATGCAAGAGTCCTTCACTTATTAAAATGATTTCAGTGTTCTAGTTCTTAAATGATTTACATTATGCCTTTGTTTGAATATCTGAAATACTAACATGCCATAAGCTAACCCATACACCTGCATATGTCCCCCAATTATACATAAAGCCTGATAAGGTTTTAGCCCATTATTATCAAAAGGTTTAATCAATTTATCCTTTGCCAAGAAATATTAATTCACTAATTGCTAGTCCCCTAAAGATGCAAATGGCAACAACCAATCAATACTTTCATACAAGCATGTTAAGTTCATTCCACTGATACAGCTATCAACATGATTTAGGAACATCTCTTAGTATGCCTAGTGGGTGATCAAAAGTGAGAGGTGACAACGGTACCCACCTCGAGCGCTAAATTCCTGTCCAAAAGCGAATCCCACGCTCGGTCCAAACAGTCTCTACAGTACTGCACCACAATCCCCAAAGAAAGAATACATAAATTAATATAATATTCCTTCAAAAAAATCTGCCCAAATTACAACAGCCCAAAGTTCCACTGTTTTCACCAGCGAACAATGCCCGAAAAAATCCCAGAAAAATACTGTCACGATCCTCGCGACGAACCCGTCGTAACGAGTACCTGCACGCTCAAATCCGAGTTTCCTACGCTGAGTTACAAATTCTGCCAGGGAAACACCCCAAACCAAACTGTCCAGAAAATCTGTGTCAAAGAGCTACAGTGAAAGGAGACTTTCACCTTCGAAAAATATTCCAAAAATTCAGGGGAAAATCCAGGAGATTCCTTCCGAAGTGTAGATGAAAATTGCTTTTGGAATCGCCTCGATCCGTCACCTGTGCGCAAAGATACAGCTAGAACACCGCAGTGCTGTCCAAAAATCCGCGAAGAAAAATGGGTCAAATGGGTGCTCAGAAAACTCCGAGGTCAGCATGGAAAACGAGGAACCTCAAAACACAGAGGTTGGAGTCCTACCAGTCGTGAGTCCAACGGCGCAAGAATCGGCGCAATCGGAAGTCGGGGTGAGTCGGGGAAGCCCGAACACTGAAAAGGGACGAAGCGGGTCGAAGGTGAACAAGCGTCGCGCCGCGCCGTAAAATCGCGAACCTCGGGATGCGTGCCTCCGAAAAATCCCCGGGATCCACCAAAGTGTAGAGCACTGAGAGAGGAGAAACTCTTCTGAAGAGGCCACTGCGAAAAGAAGTCTAAAAAGCCCAAAAGAAATGCAAGGAAGCCTATTTATAGGCCCAGCCCACCTCTGAAGTCGGCCGGATTCGGGCGAAGTTTTCGGGCGCATTGCGCCCGAAAACCCGGTCGGATGGTTCTCGTCCGACGCGCCCGGAAGCCCGAGGTGACGCCACGTGGCCTTGCAACAGGGAACAGCGGTGCAAAGGCTCCGCTGCGCGCCACGCGTCCCCCCGCGGTCAGCGGGGGTTGGTACGGCCCGCCAACGGCGAGCCGACGTGTGGCCCGCACTCGAGTGGCCCGACAGCCGTCTGGCGCCACAGTGCGCTCCGTACCGAGGCGCCCCCCACCGTGGACTGCGACTTCATAAGCCCGCCAGTACCATGCTGCCACGTGCCATGCACCCGGTCCACCGTAGCTGCGCAAAACTTCCCTGGACCGCGCCGCTTGCATCCGCCATTCCGGGCGCGCCACGTGGCCCGCCAGTGGTCCATGCACCTGCCGCTCTTCCCCCGTGGACCGAGCTGCATGAGCCGGCCAATGACAGGCCGCCACATGGCTCAGGCTGGTCCACGGTCACCTCCCATGCACCGAAAATCTCCGAAAACTTTCGGAAGCCCGTTTTTGGTCATCCGGACTTCAAATTTAACAAGCAAATAGCCGTTTTCAAGCATTTTTCTGCGCTGTATCCAAATCCAACCTCAGTTTGGCCTAAAACCTTTTCTAAAATTCGGCAAACACAGCCGATGTCACGCCCCGGGTGTAAACCGGAACCCGGGCCCGTCTACAGATCCGCCGTGCACACGGTATTTCCCGCGTACACGAAGCGCCAAACCTGCTCAGATATAAGAGATAATAATAAAAGAGCAATAAAAACAGAGCTGAACTAAAAACTAATACGTCTCAGACTGAAGCTGGAAATAAAATACAATACATCTGTATAAATGATACATCAGTCTCTCCCAGCTCACCAAAATAAATACAACCTGCTGGCAAGAGCCAGTCCCAAATATAAAAGTACAACCGTCTGAGGAAACATGGGTACATCAACAGTCCAGCTAACCCGCTCATCCTGCCTCGAGATCTATCTACTCAGCCGTCCTCTCTCCTCGACCCGCCGCTGAAAGCCCAGCAGCACCCGCAGAAGACACTGCAAAAGCAGGATTGGATCACAGCTATAAAGCCCCAGTGGAACACAACTCTCCACTAAAAGAAAACTGATTGCCAATCAGATGCAAAAGTAACCATCCGGTCAATCGCCCAATATCCGCGATTGCCGCAATACCCCACAATCCACAACCAGGTCTAACAACCGACCTCCGGTCAACCGCCCAATATCCGCGGTCGCCGGAATAACCCACAATCACAATCATGTCCCACATCCGACATCTGGTCAACCGCCTACTATCCGCGGTTGCCACAAAACCCTCTAGTCCATAATCATGCCCTATCACCGATGTCCTATAACCGACATCCGGTCAACCGCCCAATATCCGCGGTCGCCGCCAAAACCCATGATCCACAATCCAGGCCTCGGCTACACTATCCCAAACCCCTGCTCAAACCCGAGCAACAAATACCACCTGACTAACGAAAGGAGAAAGGAAACAAACAAGGTTTCTCCTAAGTCAAGTTCCAGTATGAAAGTGTAGCGATAAAAGATGGCCTATCTAGATTTCCATACAAGCATGCAAGTCTTCTCAAGGAAATAAAGGAAAGGGTGTCCAATAGTGGTTCCACATGTGTAACAATTAATAGCTCCGCATAGATATAACCATCATGCTAAAACATTATCCAACCACACATGTCTATAATCCATGTTCCATAATAAAGCATCACTATCCACCTATGCATGTCATAAAATCCTCAAATAGTACCAACCACTAACAGGATAATCATATAGTCCAAAATAAATGTTCCATTCCACATGCAAGGTTAAACGCTAACATTCTATCCATACAAACATGTATAAGTCCCAACCACTATCAGATATCCACAATAGTATTTTCCATATGATAGGCTCACAATTTTATATCACTTAAGCATGCATGTCCAAATAAAGGGATCACTCTAATATTCCTAGCGAGCATGTCAAAATAGAGGTAAACAACAACCACCCACCTCGATCGCTAATTCCAAGCCCAAATAGTGCTCTCGCCCAAACCGATAAGCCGCCGCGATCACTGTACAAAATTCCCAAAAGAACATACATAATTAACATACAATGCTCACACAAAATCTTTCCCAAACACAACAGTCCACAGTTTCCCTGTTTTCACCTGTGAAGAATGCTCGGAAAATTCCAAGAAAAATACTGTCACGATCCTCGCGACGAACCCGTCGAAACGAGTACCTGTACGCTCAAATCCGAGTTTCCTACACTGAGAAACAAATCCGACAAGGGAACCACCCCGAAATAAACAAATCGCAAATTCTGAATCACAAGGTTCTGCAAACAGGGACTTTCACCTTCGGGGAAAAGTTTAGAAAATTCCAAGAAAATTTGAGGATATTCCTCGTGATGTTTAGATTCAAAACGCCTTTTGAATCACCCCAATCCGATGTCTGTACGCGAAGATATGGCCGAAATACCGCACCGCTGTCCAAAACTCCGCCCAAGAAAAAGGGTAAAATGGAAGCTCGGGGAACTCCAAGATAAACTCGAAATGAGGAGGAGCTCAAAACACGAAGATCAAAGCCCTGCCTGTCATGAGTCCAACGGCGTGAGAATCGCCTCAATCGGAGGTCGGAGTAAGGCGGGGGAGTCCTCGCACCAAAATGCGACGAAGAAGATCACAAATGAACGAGCGTCGTGCCGCGCCGTAAAAATGCAAACCTTGGGATGCGTGCCGCCGAAAAATCCTGGAATCTGCAGATGGATCCGGCTCTGGGAGATGAAGATTTCTTGTGAAGGTGGCACTGTGAAAGGAGGAACAGGGAAAAAGTTCTTCACTGCTGAACAGGGGCCTATTTATAGGCTGGAAAAACAAATCAACAAATACCCAATATATCCCAACTTCCGGGCGCTCTGGATTTTCGGGCGGCTACAGTGTTGGGCCCGGCCCAACACTGTGCGCGCCCGAAAGTCCGTCGGGCCTCCACGTCGCCCCCGCAACAGCGGACAGCCGCGCTGGCCATCCACTGCGCGATGCGTGGACCAACGCGGCGACGACACGTGGCGGGCCCAAGCGCGGGAAAGCCCAGTCAGCGCGCCCACGTGCCGCCTGGGCCCGCCGCCTGCGCCCCCTGCCAGGCGCGAATCCCGAGGCACCCCGGTGCACCTCCGTGGACCCAGCCTTCATGAGCCTGCCAACAACAATCAGACACGTGTCCCGCTGGTCCATGCACCGCGCCCGCCTGCTCCGTGGTCCAAGTCCACTACACCGACCAATCTCAACATGCCACGTGTCCTGCCCCTGGTGCACGCCGGCCCGTGGACCGCGCACCTACCCGCGCGCCTGCCCGCGCGCTGCCCGCGCCCGCGCGCTGCCCGCGGCCGCTCCGCCGCCTGCCCGAGCCCGTCCGCCGCGCTCCGCCGCTGCCCGCCGCCGCTGCCGCCGTGCCGAAATTACTGTTCCGTCGTGAACAGTAACCGGTGCTCAAAAATAACAAGTGGGTAGTCCATTTTGACCGTTTTCGCGCGCTGAATCCGAATTTGACGTCCGATTTGCCAAATTCTAACTCCAAAATTTGCCGAAGGCATCCGAAAAGGGGTTCCTTGGTCCAAACTTCGCGCTGAGTCCATTTTTAATATCCGCTTCGCGCGAAACCACTTCTAAAGATCCAACGGAGTCCACTGATCACCCACGTGATCCATTAAGCCCGAAATCCGCCACTTGTGTCCAATTGGTGCACTAACACCTCCAACACACAGTACAGGCTCCCCAGATGTCACCAATGACTCTACCACAACTCTGCAGAGATCCAGGTCATCACATCCTCCCCCACTAAAAGAAAGTTTCGTCCTCGAAACTAAAATCAATCCTCAACCCGGAACCTCAACCAAATAGAGGGGGTAAATATCCAATCATCCACCACTCGAGCTCCCAAGGCTATCTAATACCTCCTCCAGAGACGCGATACAACCCTCGGGTCTCTAACTAGAACGAAGTAGAGACGGGCATTCCAGAAAACCGCACCACCTCATCCAAGTACAGCTGGGCTAACCGCTCGAGCTACCAAGTAGCCTGCATCGGTACAGGCATCTGCTCCTCCCAGGGTCTCAGATAATCCAACCACAAGTCCATCGGCACAAATGCTCGATCCCAATACCTTTGTACTCCCAAGGTATCCAATATAAGCCCCCCCAACTGATCACGTAGACTCTGATCTCTAATCTTTAAACAGTCGGGGTGTAGAAGCAATTCCCCAACTCTCCGGCATCAACACACAGCCATATGCAGTCGAGAAAACCAGATTACAAATCCACCTTCAGGAAGACCCGGGACCCTTACAGCTGGTAAATCAAATCCTCCATGCTCGACAAGGGTGCTAGCTCCAGATGGTCACTTCATCAAATTCCCGGGGATCCACACAAAGCCGAAGTGAACCAACCATCCACAACTCGAATAGCACCGGCGCCCCCAAAGGCGACACACTTGGTCCGACAAACTTTCCAAAACATCGAATCCTGGAGTTGTGTCCTCAACTCCCAAACTAGTGACATGCAAGACCACTCCAATAGGAGAACAGCTGGGAACTCGCAACCAAAGGGGGTATCCCCGAGTCCCAGCGCCACCGTAGGTCCCTCAACCACACCAGCCAAAAGTCTACTCATCCACTGCGAAACACCCGCCTCGCTCCCGAAATCAAAACTATAGAGGCGAAGATAACCCTCAAGCAACCCAAGTGCACCAACACCTCTGGGCCTGGCTCCCCAAGAAAACTGTCCTTGCGGCATAATAAACCGCCACGAAAGAAAACTGAACCCGCCAGCCCAACAAGTACCACCACACTGACCGCTGTAACATATGTGCTCCGACAGTCTCAGAAATCCACTATCCTGGAAAAAGAAATCGGGAATGCCTCCACCGACTGATCTGTCCTCCATCACCCGGCGCCAAGCGCCTCAATCAGAACTCGCCTCAAGCGGTAGATCCCAACCCAAAGGAACTACAATACCACGCTCCACACCCGGCGCCTACTCCAATGAGGCGTCCCAAATCCGTACTGGAGGGACCCAATGAGTTAAAAGGTATCCTGGCGCAATCCACTCTCAAACACTCATATCCTATGCGCCCTGTCCCTCTATACATGGAGCGTGCAGTTCAGCAACTGCGTTAATTCTTGCCAAAAAAGGCTTCCAAGTACTCTCTATCCCCCACCGAACAAGACCCTGCCTCTAAGGGCTCCATACTCAATCCCACGAATCCGAATGACTCATCCGCCAAAACTGGCTCACTCGATCGTCGCAATCCCACAGCTTACCCGCTGTCAACTATCCACCCTGCCTCGGTGCCCCAACACTAAACGTCGGCACGGAGGGGGCTACTCGCTACTCCGACAACTGTGCCACTGCGCTGATCCGACAACTGTGTCACTCGTCCGACAACTGTGCCACTGCGCTGATCTGACAACTGTGTCACCGCTCTGCTGATCTGCCTCCAACACACCTACCCTTCGGGTCCGGAGCCCTCAGACACCAATCTGGGTATCCGGCCCGAAACAACCAGCTCAGACCCAACTGCCGCACCAAGGTGCACCCGGGTCAGGGCCCAACGTCGGGGAGACACCGCTCACCACGACAAAACCGCAAATCAGCACACCCCAAACACTCGACCCAATCTAGCGAAAGTCAAAGACATTCCTCTATTTTTGTAACTTTATGTTGTCTGCAGCCAACATAACTGTCCCACAAAAATAGGATATGTCGATCCCTCTTCACTCACAGGAAGAGTCAAACAAATAAATCACCGACTTTCGCAAAATGACGCGTCTCTCACGCACTAACATCCTAGGGTCCGCCGAAAAGCCTAGGGTTTCCTAAGTCCCAACTGACCTATCCCTAAGCTCTGATATCACCTAATCTGTCACGCCCCGGGTGTAAACCGGAACCCGGGCCCGTCTACAGATCCGCCGTGCACACGGTATTTCCCGCGTACACGAAGCGCCAAACCTGCTCATATATAAGAGATAATAATAAAAGAGCAATAAAAACAGAGCTGAACTAAAAACTAATACATCTCAGACTGAAGCTGGAAATAAAATACAATACATCTGTATAAATGATACATCAATCTCTCCCAGCTCACCAAAATAAATACAACCTGCTGGCAAAAGCCAGTCCCAAATGTAAAAGTACAACCGTCTGAGGAAACATGGGTACATCAACTTTCCAGCTAACCCACTCATCCTGCCTCGAGATCTATCTACTCAGCCGTCCTCTCTCCTCGACCCGCCGCTGAAAGCCCAACAGCACCCGCAGAAGACACTGCAAAAACAAGGGAGAAAAAAAAGAGAAAAGAAGAATGGGGGTGAGAACTACTAGTAAACCAGTAGCCTGCCCTAGTGGGTAAAACCTCAAACTCTGACACACCCACTAGGTCTACCAGAGGCAAAAAGGAAAGAAGAGTGGTAAGAAATGAAACCGCTGCAAAAGGGAAATCTACCACTACTATGCCTCTAAAATAAAGTCCTAGACTGGAATAACCGTATGCAACAATAACCAACCGTCCCAGATGAACCCAATCTGTACCGCCCTCATCATCGGGCAAGTAAGCCGCGCCGATGTGATAGCAAAGTTCTTGCTGCCGCCCTCATCATCGGGCAAACGAGCCGCGCCGATGTGATAGCAAAACTGTCCATAACTGTCTGGCCCCGGCCTCCGGAGGGGATCTCGAGGGGAGCGACCCACACGAGTAAAGCATCACCGGGCAATAACCGCGACGGTGTGATAAGTAACAAAAGCAGGATTGGATCACAGCTATAAAGCCCCAGTGGAACACAACCCTCCACTAAAAGAAAACTGATTCCTAATCAGATGCAAAAGTAACCATCCGGTCAATCGCCCAATATCCGCGATTGCCGCAATACCCCACAATCCACGACCAGGTCTAACAACCGACCTCCGGTCAACCGCCCAATATCCGCGGTCGCCGGAATAACCCACAATCACAATCATGTCCCACATCCGACATCTGGTCAACCGCCTACTATCCGCGGTTGCCACAAAACCCTCTAGTCCATAATCATGCCCTATCACCGATGTCCTATAACCGACATCCGGTCAACCGCCCAATATCCGCGGTCGCCGCCAAAACCCATGATCCACAATCCAGGCCCCGGCTACACTATCCCAAACCCCTGCTCAAATCCGAGCAACAAATACCACCTGACTAACGAAAGGAGAAAAGAAACAAACAAGGTTTCTCCTAAGTCAAGTTCCAGCATGAAAGTGTAGCGATAAAAGATGGCCTATCTAGATGTCCATACAAGCATGCAAGTGTTCTCAAGGAAATAAAGGAAAGGGTGTCCAATAGTGGTTCCACATGTGTAACAATTAATAGCTCCGCATATATATAACCATCATGCTAAAACATTATCCAACCACACATGTCTATAATCCATGTTCCATAATAAAGCATCACTATCCACCTATGCATGTCATAAAATCCTCAAATAGTACCAACCACTAACAGGATAATCATATAGTCCAAAATAAATGTTCCATTCCACATGCAAGGTTAAACGCTAACATTCTATCCATACAAACATGTATAAGTCCCAACCACTATCATATATCCACAATAGTATTTTTCATATGATAGGCTCACAATTTTATATCACTTAAGCATGCATGTCTAAATAAAGGGATCACTCTAATATTCCTAGTGAGCATGTCAAAATAGAGGTAAACAACAACCACCCACCTCGATCGCTAATTCCAAGCCCAAATAGTGCTCTCGCCCAAACCGATAAGCCGCCGCGATCACTGTACAAAATTTCCAAAAGAACATACATAATTAACATACAATGCTCACACAAAATCTGTCCCAAACACAACAGTCCACAGTTTCCCTGTTTTCACCTGTGAAGAATGCTCAGAAAATTCCAAGAAAAATACTGTCACGATCCTCGCGACGAACCCGTCGAAACGAGTACCTGCACGCTCAAATCCGAGTTTCCTACACTGAGAAACAAATCCGACAAGGGAACCACCCCGAAATAAACAAATCGCAAATTCTGAATCACAAGGTTCTGCAAACAGGGACTTTCACCTTCGGGAAAAAATTCAGAAAATTCCAAGAAAATTTAGGGATATTCCGTGTGATATTTAGATGCAAAACGCCATTTGAATCACCCCAATCCGATGTCTGTACGCGAAGATATGGCCGAAATACCGCACCGCTGTCCAAAACTCCGCCCAAGAAAAAGGGTCAAATGGAAGCTCGGGGAACTCCAAGATAAACTCGAAATGAGGAGGAGCTCAAAACACAAAGATCAAAGCCCTACCTGTCTTGAGTCCAACGGCGCAAGAATCGCCTCAATCGGAGGTCGGAGTAAGCCGAGGGAGTCCTCGCACCAAAATGCGACGAAGAAGATCACAAACGAACGAGCGTCGTGCCGCGCCGTAAAAATGCAAACCTCAGGATGCGTGCCGCCGAAAAATCCTAGAATCTGCAGATGGATCCGGCTCTGGGAGATGAAGATTTCTTGTGAATGTGGCACTGTGAGAGGAGGAACAGGGAAAATGTTCTTCACTGCTGAACACGGGCCTATTTATAGGCTGGAAAAACAAATCAACAAATACCCAATATATCCCAACTTCCGGGCGCTCTGGATTTTCGGGCGGCTACAGTGTTGGGCCCGGCCCAACACTGTGCGCGCCCGAAAGTCCCTCGAGCCTCCACGTCGCCCCCGCAACAGCGGACAGCCGCGCTGGCCATCCACTGCGCGACGCGTGGACCAACGCGGCGACGACACGTGGCGGGCCCAAGCGCGGGAAAGCCCGGTCAGCACGCCCACGTGCCGCCTGCGCCCCCTGCCAGGCGCGAATCCCGAGGCACCCCGGTGCACCTCCGTGGACCCAGCCTTCATGAGCTCGCCAACAACAATCAGACACGTGTCCCGCTGGTGCATGCACCGCGCCCGCCTGCTCCGTGGTCCAAGTCCACTGCACCGACCAATCTCAACATGCCACGTGTCCTGCCCCTGGTGCACGCCGGCCAGTGGACCGCGCACCTGCCCGCGCGCCCGCGCGCCTGCCCGCGCGCTGCCCGCGCCCGCGCGCTGCCCGCGGCCGCTCCGCCGCCTGCCCGAGCCCGTCCGCCGCGCTCCGCCGCTGCCGCCGTGCCGGAATTACTGTTCCGGCGTGAACAGTAACCGGTGCTCAAAAATAACAAGTGGGTAGTCCATTTTGACCGTTTTCGCGCGCTGAATCCGAATTTGACGTTCGATTTGCCAAATTCTAACTCCAAAATTTGCCGAAGGCATCCGGAAAGCGGTTCCTTGGTCCAAACTTCGCGCTGAGTCCATTTTTAATATCCGCTTCGCGCGAAACCACTTCTAAAGATCCGACGGAGTCCACTGATCACCCACGTGATCCATTTAGCCCAAAGTCCGCCACTTGTGTCCAATTGGTGCACTAACACCTCCAACACACAGTACAGGCTCTCCTGATGTCACCAATGACTCTACCACAGCTCTGCAGAGATCCAGGTCATCACAGTCGAAGGCCAAATCAGCTAAAAATGTCCCATAGGGTCCATCTGTGGCATCCCTTTGATGCACCGTGGGCCAGACACACCAATACTAGGTGTTATACACAATGGATTCATCGGAAAGGTTGCATGGGAAAAACTAGACCACTACATCCTCCCCTACAAGAACAAGTTTCGTCCTCGAAACAAAAGTCATACCTCAAGCCGGGGCCTCGAACAAGTGGGGGTAAGCATCCATTATCGCTGACTCCAGCTCCCAAGTAGCCTCGCGCTCATCGTGACTGCTCCAGAGAATCTTCACATAAGGGATGGCTCGGCTGCGCAGCTCCCTAACCTCACGGTCCAAGATCCTCAACGGCCGCTCAACATAGCTCAGGTCCTCAACAACCTCCAGTGGGGTGAAATCGATGATGTGAGAAGGGTCATGAACATACCTCCTCAGAGTCGATACATGAAAAACATCATGGACACCAGCAAGTCTGGGAGGAAGTGCAAGCCTGTAGGCAACTGGCCCTATGCGATCTAATACCTCGAAAGGTCCAATATAACGAGGGCTGAGTTTCCCTCGAATCCCGAATCTTCGGATCCCCTTTGAAGGCGAGACTTTCAAAAAGACATGATCCCCAACCGCGAACTCAAGGTCTCGCCTCCGCACATCTGCATAGCTCCTCTGTCTGCTCTGTGCTGTCTGAAGGTGCTGCCTGACTATCCTGACCTTATCCTCCGCCTCTCGAAGCAACTCTGGCCCCAATGTCCGCCTTTCACCCACATCGCTCCAATATAGAGGGGAACGACACTTGCATCCATACAATGCTTCAAACGGAGCCATTTGGATGCTCGCTTGAAAGCTATTGTTGTACGCAAACTCTGCCAATGATAAGTGTCGCACCCAACCTCCTCCAAAGTCCAGCGTGTAAGCCCGGAGCATGTCCTCAAGAATCTGTATAGTACGCTCTTACTGTCCGTCTGTCTGTGGGTGAAATGCTGTGCTGAAACTGAGCTATCCCTAAAGTGGTCTGTAGGCTCCTCCAAAAGCGCGAAACAAATCTCGGATCTCGATCAGATACAATAGAGACGGGCACACCATGCAGCCTCACTACCTCGTCTAAGTACAGCTGTGCCAGCCGCTCGAGGGACCAAGTCACCTGCACCGGTAAAAAGTGTGCGGATTTGGTGAGTCTATCCACGACTACCCAGATAGCATCCGCTCCCGTCTGTGCTCTCGGCAAACCAGTGACAAAATCCATGGTAACATGTTCCCATTTCCATTCAGGGATTGGGAGACTCTGCAACTTGCCAGCAGGTACAC
This sequence comes from Tillandsia leiboldiana, assembly GCA_029204045.2. Taxonomy (NCBI): domain Eukaryota; kingdom Viridiplantae; phylum Streptophyta; class Magnoliopsida; order Poales; family Bromeliaceae; genus Tillandsia; species Tillandsia leiboldiana. The sequence goes on along the minus strand of CM055065.1, from coordinate 19,537,316 downwards.
GATGCTCAGCTTTTACTTGCTGACAAGTTAAACAGTGTGCTACGAATCTCCCAATGTCTCTTTTCATCCCATTCCACCAAAACTGTGCCTTAAGGTCCCTATACATCTTAGTCCCACCAGGATGGATGGTATAAGGTGTATAGTGGGCCTCCCTCAAGATCTGCTCTCGAATCTCTGCATCCATAGGCACACAAGCTCGGTCCCTGTACCGCAGTACTCCCGAAGCATCAACTAAAAAGTCCCCTGTCAAACCAGTCTGTATATGCTCTCGAATCCTCATCAGGTGGGGGTCCTCACTCTGTCTCTCTCGAATCCTGTCCAACAGAGTGGGCTGCACGACTAGAGACATAAGTCTAGCAGAGACCCCAGGGGACACAACCTCGAGCTCTAACCGCCTCATCTGCTCAAGTAGTGGCGCCTGGTCAGTGATCATCAAAGATAGGCTCTGCGCTGCTCTCCTGCTCAGGGCATCAGCGACCACATTGGCCTTGCCAGGATGGTAGAGGATATCCACATCATAGTCCTTCAACAATTCCAACCATCTGCGCTGTCTCAAGTTGAGCTCATTCTGTGTGAACAGGTATTTCAAGCTCTTGTGGTCGGTGTAAATCTCGCAGTGCTCCCCATACAGGTAGTGGCGCCATAACTTTAGTGCGAAAATCACTGCAGCTAGCTCCAGGTCATGGGTAGGGTAATTCTTTTCATAATCCTTCAGTTGCCGAGAGGCATAAGCGATTACCCTTCCCTCCTGCATCAGCACGCAACCAAGTCCACTGTGCCATGCATCACTGTATATCACGTATCTGTAAGACCTGACTTTTCCGTGACCCTCCCCGTCACCCCCTGTTTCTTCGACTGCCCGACTGAGGGACAATTTTTAGTGTTCTGCCGGGGAATCCGTCGGGGCTCGCGGACATTTTTAGGCGGAAGGGCTCGCGAATTAGAGAACGGGGGCGCGATCGGTTTCAGATTCCGACTCCCGGTTCACCCGGAATAATTTTCCGAAGTTCGAACCCTACTTAGGCGCCCCGGGATCCGTGCGGACGATCGGCACGTTTCTCGAGGTATTTCTAGCCACCGGATCTGTCCCTATTATTTAATCACCTTTTAAACCTTTGAGGAACCTAGGGTTTTATGCGTTCCCTCCTAGGTCGCTTCATTAGACGGCTAGGGTTTTCTCTTTAAGAGACGCCACGAGAAGGAAAAAAAAAAAAAGGAAAAGAGGAAAAGACGGCTAGGGTTTTCTCTTTAAGAGACGCCACGAGAAGGAAAAAAAAAAAAAAGGAAAAGAGGAAAAGACGGCTAGGGTTTCTCTTTAAGAGACGCCACGAGAAGGAAAAAGAAAAGAGGAAAAGAGGGCTAGGGTTCCTCTTTAAGAGACGCCACGAGAAGGAAAAAGAGAAGGGAGAAAAGGACGGAGGTTGCTTGCACGCGGGATCAACCGGGCAACGTTAGGACGATCCCTTTCCTCTCTTTTCCGGCGGATCAAAGGTGAGTTTTTATTAGTTTCTTTAGAATAGACGTTCGGGGTGGAGCCTTCGCGGGGAGCGCCGCCACCGCCGCCGCCAGGCCGGCCGCGGGCGGGGCGCCCGCGCGGCGCTTGGCCGCGCGGGGCCGCCCGCAAGGTAGGGCGCCCGCGCGGGCTGGTGCCGCGCGGGGTCGCCTCCGCACTGCGGGCATACGCCCGCGCGGCGCTTGGCCGCGCGGGGCCGCCCGCAAGGTGGGGCGCCCGCGCGGGCTGGTGCCGCGCGGGGTCGCCTCCGCACCGCGGGCATGCGCCCGCGCGGCGCTTGGCCGCGCGGGGCCGCCCGCAAGATGGGGCGCCCGCGCGGGATGGTGCCGCGCGGGGTCGCCTCCGCACCGCGGGCATGCGCCCGCGCGGCGCTTGGCCGCGCGGGGCCGCCCGCAAGGTGGGGCGCCCGCGCGGGCTGGTGCCGCGCGCGGTCGCCTCCGCACCGCGGGCATGCGCCCGCGCGGCGCTTGGCCGCGCGGGGCCGCCCGCAAGGTAGGGCGCCCGCGCGGGCTGGTGCCGCGCGGGGTCACCTCCGCACCGCGGGCATGCGCCCGCGCGGCGCTTGGCCGCGCGGGGCCGCCCGCAAGGGAGGGCGCCCGCGCGGGCTGGTGCCGCGCGGGGTCGCCTCCGCACCGCGGGCATGCGCCCGCGCGGTGCTTGGCCGCGCGGGGCCGCCCGCAAGGTGGGGCGCCCGCGCGGGCTGGTGCCGCGCGGGGTCGCCTCCGCACCGCGGGCATGCGCCTGCGCGGCGCTTGGCCGCGCGGGGCCGCCCGCAAGGTGGGGCGCCCGCGCGGGCTGGTGCCGCGCGGGGTCGCCTCCGCACCGCGGGCATGCGCCCGCGCGGTGCTTGGCCGCGCGGGGCCGCCCGCAAGGTGGGGCGCCCGCGCGGGCTGGTGCCGCGCGGGGTAGCCTCCGCACCGCGGGCATGCGCCCGCGCGGCGCTTGGCCGCGCGGGGCCGCCCGCAAAGTGGGACGCCCGCGCGGGCTGGTGCCGCGCGGGGCCGCCTCCGCACCGCGGGCATGCGCCCGCGCGGCGCCTGGCCGCGCGGGGCCGCCCGCAAGGTGGGGCGCCCGCGCGGGCTGGTGCCGCGCGGGGTCGCCTCCGCACCGCGGGGCCGCCCGCAAGGAGGGACGGCCGCGCGGGCTGGTGCCGCGCGGAGTCGCCCTGCACCGCGGGCTGGGGCCGCGGGGTGCTGTGCTCGGGCGGAGTGTGCGCTGCACGGGCCGGTGCCGGGCGGGGAACTCCGCCGCACATGGGTGGGAGTCGGTGTGAGTTTCGGATCCTTAGTCTTGACTTGCCCTTATTCCTTCAGGAGTGCAGGACATTGTTGGCAACGGACGCACAATCGCGGACGTACCAAACGCCGGACGACACACACGCAAAGGTGGGTAATTTCGCCGAGGTTAACTGGGTAAGGGCGGACACGAGCAAAGGTGTTTCTTTCTAAGTTGCTCCACATGAACAAAGGTGTTTCTTTCTAAGTTGCTCCACATGAACAAAGGTGTTTCTTTCTAAGTTGCTCCACATGAACAAAGGTGTTTCTTTCTAAGTTGCTCTTCGTGAGCAAAGGTGTGTTTTCTCTTTAGGTTGCTCCCAACGAGCAACGGTGTTTTTCACTTTAAGTTTTCCTCAAGAGCAAAAGTGTTTTTCCCTTCTGGTTGTCCTTATGAGTAACGCTGACCCCGGTTCTTACTTCTTTCGCTTTATCATCTGAGGCTCAAGTTTTGCTACACGCACACCAGCGGTTTGGCCACCGCAAGGGTGTGCTTTTCCGGAAAAGTGGTACGTTGACCCGTGTACCCCACGCGGAGGTGGCGTTAGGAATGGGGGCCCTCATAGGTGGAGGGTGTGAGCAATGATGCCGAGGTTGGTGCTCGGCGGCCGAGGCAGGTGCTCGGCAGGGAGGGGGGGGGCACCGGGGTAGGGGCCCGGTGCGGTGTCCGGGGAGGGTGCCCGGTTTATGTTTGGTGCAGGACATATTCATGTTGATGACGTATGAGGGGTGACAGTTGCTCTGGTTACAGTGGTTTGATTATTATAGTTTTCTTGCTCATTATGTTTATTCCAGTCACTGACTTCCCACTCCGTGACAGGTTCGTCCAAGGGCGGGTACTGGGGCACCGGTGAGGCCGCGAGAGTGCTGATCTGGCATTTTGGTGACTTCAGATACAGTGACTTTCTTCTCCCTTTTCAGTTATTATTCATGCTAGCTAGATGTGGATTGCGATACCCTCGTGGGGTCGAAGTGGATGTTGCCCTTTCCTCCTTTTGAATAAATGATGGATTGTTGCTTCCTTTCATGCTTGGCCGTTTTAAACAATGAAAAAGCAAAGTAAATCGGTTGCGAAAACTACTTTTAAAACGTGGGTGTCGTGTGGGCACCTAGCTTTTCAAACCCTGTGGATTTATGTGGCTTTCAAACTGTCTTGCATTAAACGATGGCATCGTGTGGATGCCGCTTTCAAAACCTTGTGATTCTTTATCCTTTCAAAACATCGGCCTCCCTGCGCTAAGTGAATAATAGGTTTTCACGCGAGTTGTATGGTTGCATGTGAACGAGACCTTAACTGCTGTGGTTAGATATTGTATGTGCTACGCCTTGTGAGGCACCTTATAGTTGAGACGCCGTGCATATACAAAGGAGACTCTGCCCGTTCACAGAGCGAATTTGTGTATGCGGCGGGTCTGTGCACGCGCCGGGGAGTATTGTTTTACAAAAAAAAATATATGGCTGATTCAGGGGCATCGGTGGCTCCTCTTCCGCGCGATGCTAACCCCCGGGGCGTGACAGATTAAGATGGTATCAGAGCGGGTAAACTCCAACCACAACAGTCGGGGCCTAACATCCACGGGCGCAATACTCTGGCTGCTGAGTAATAAAGTGAACACGGGATAAATAAATAGAACACGAGTGTACGTGGGGGAGGGTAGAGATTAAGTAGAACCCTTTAGGAGCCAGGTTACCTTGTCAGTTATGTCTCTATGTTTTGTGATGATCGGTATGCTTTCATTATGTACGCAGATACAATAGCAGTCCAACACAGTGGGCGGCGACCGACGGAAATGGACGCCGCAGCCGGAGCGAACCGCTTGCTGCGCAACCAACTGCGCGATGTGGCAGGACAGCTGCTGACTCTCACGGAGCGTCTGTGCATGCTGACGCAGGATCTTGAGAGTGTTGACTACTTCCACCACGGCCCATGGGACGGTACCCCTCGCGGGATGCCACCGGCAGGATTTCCCACCTATCACGATGCAGTCAACTTGGCCATGCGTGCGGAGCAAGAGTACGCCCGGCAAGGGTGCCCCTACCCTGACCCGGCAGAGGACCCCTATCTGGCGAGCCGTGCGACCAAACGTCCGAAGGTAGAACCGGAGTTTGGACCAGTGAAGAAGGAGGGGCCCGACCCACCGAAGCCGTGCGTCATTTGTGGCGGCGCGCATCGAATGATGGGCTGCCCCTGGCGGGATGATCACTGTTTCCGGTGTGGTAGACCGGGTCACACGCGTTACACGTGCCCCCAGAAGCCAGGCGTCACTAGGCCCCCGGCGCCGGGACCTGTCGAAGCAGAGCAAGCCGCCACCCCCGCCTTGCAGGGGAGCCCCAAACCAAGGTACCGGGCGAACCAACACCTGGAAAATGCAAGGAAGGGTGGGCGGGTACCGACAGGAACCCCGGAGTCGCTACAAGGGCCCTGCGTCATCTGCGGAAAGGCGCATCGAGTGACGAACTGCCTTTGGAGGTACTCCCACTGCAATGGTTGCGACAAATCAGATCACACCCGCGCTTCATGTCCCCGAGAACAGGCCGCTACAGCCGCAACGCCACAACCGGAGAGACGAGAGGATGCCGCGGCTCCCAACCCACAGAAGGACCGACCCGACGGCTCGCCGTCGGCGGACTCGTACGATACCAGGACCCTGCCCAACCATGCAGTGCGGCGCTGGCCCAGGGGTTGCGGGAGGGCTACCCCAGCCGCCCCAGCAGACGGAGCAACGTCCCGAACCGAGTGACGACAGGTAATACTTGAACTACTTCTTTTTGGTTGGGGACATCCGTCGAACCTGAGTAAACCATCCCTGACTGACCCCGACCAAACCCCCCCCCCTAGGTCTCGTGAGTTATACCATCCTTTCTTTTCCGTTGTGTGTTTCGGTTATGTCTCGTTCTTAGTAATAGCTTCGTTGTTTTTCTGTTTGCTTTTCCCCGGATCTTTTGGGGAGGGGCGAACGCCTTTAAAAGGGATTGCGGGAATCCGCCGTTGGCGTAGTCTTCAGATACCCCCTTTTCTTTTCTAAGTTCCTTTCTTTTCTTTCGTCCACAACCAACCGGATTAGGCCTTGATCTACTTAGGCGCGCGCTCATATGTTTCTTCCTACCTGGGGACCATGCACTTAGTAGTAAAAAGTAAAGGGCGGAAGGCACCGGCTGGGTGCATGGCCGTTCTACTGGCGCGGGAACAGAGGAGGAGCTTGCAGCTGCGCGTTGACTGCCCGGAATTAGATGAAGCCCTGTAAAGAGCATGCACTTCCTTGAACCGCTCGACCCGGAAGGGAGCCAAGTTCTTTTGGACGGCCCAATGCTAAGGAAAGCTGTGAAGAGCCTAAAAAGCGATTAACAAGGGCGCCCGTGCTCGCCGTACCCACGCCCGGGGAAGACTTCGAGGTATGCTGCACTGCATCGCGAACTGGACTGGAGGGAGTACTAAGGCAGTAAGGAAGAGTCGTAGCCTATGCGACAGGGCAATTCAAGGACTACATGTAGAACTAACCGACACCCGACCCGGGGTTTGCCGCGGTCGTCCTCGTCCTGAGACTGTCGAGGCAATATCTCTTCGGGGCCCACGGTAACATACCCACAGACCACCAAAGCCGGAAGCGCCCTTCCACCCAGAAGGAGCCGAACCTACGGCGAAGACGGTGGTTAGGACCATTGAAGGGTTACGATCTGGGCACGTGACCGACTAACCGAGTATACATCGATGAGTTGCGAGGCTACACGGGACGCCGCTACCTACCACTTCGGGCCAAGCCACACTTCAGCCCGGCCTTCCACCTCAGATGGATGGGCAATCCGGACGGGCGATCCAGATCCTCGAGGACATACTCCGAGCGTGCATATTGGTTTTGGATGGGCGGATGGTCACGCTACCTACCCCTCGTCGAGTACGCCTACGACGTCAATTTCCAGACAAGCACTCGGGTGACACCGTACAAAGCATTGTGCGGTAAGCGCTGCAAACCCCCGATTTGTTGGGACGATCAGGGGCGAAGCGGGTCGGGCTGAGAGGCTAGTTGCGCCATAGTACGTGGGGACTGTTTGGGATCCCGGAGTGCGTCGGCCCCGTGGCACATCGCCTCGCCCTACCACCAAACCTCGACCGAGTTCTGGTCGTGTCCGCGCATTCACGCTTCGGAAGTATCCCCCAATCCGTCGCGAGTGCTTGACGACTCTGCGAATCGAGTTCAAAGAAAACTTGAACTACGAGGAAGAGCCGGTGCTGACCCTAGCGCGGGAGGACTGAAAAGCTACGAAGTCGGACTTTTCCCTACGAGAAGGCGTTTTGGAGCAATCTGGAAGAACGTGAGACAACTTGGGAACCCGAATCAAGGATGAAGGAGTGCTACCCGGACCCCCTTCGCCGCAGGCGGGAGTTAAGTTTCGGGGACGAAACTTGTTTTTATTAGTGAGTGATGTAAGACCTGACTTTTCCGTGACCCTCCCCGTCACCCCCTGTTTCTTCGACTGCCCGACTGAGGGACAATTTTTAGTGTTCTGCCGGGGAATCCGTCGGGGCTCGCGGACATTTTTAGGCGGAAGGGCTCGCGAATTAGAGAACGGGGGCGCGATCGGTTTCAGATTCCGACTCCCGGTTCACCCGGAATAATTTTCCGAAGTTCGAACCCTACTTAGGCGCCCCGGGATCCGTGCGGACGATCGGCACGTTTCTCGAGGTATTTCTAGCCACCGGATCTGTCCCTATTATTTAATCACCTTTTAAACCTTTGAGGAACCTAGGGTTTTATGCGTTCCCTCCTAGGTCGCTTCATTAGACGGCTAGGGTTTTCTCTTTAAGAGACGCCACGAGAAGGAAAAAAAAAAAAGGAAAAGAGGAAAAGACGGCTAGGGTTTTCTCTTTAAGAGACGCCACGAGAAGGAAAAAAAAAAAAAAGGAAAAGAGGAAAAGACGGCTAGGGTTTCTCTTTAAGAGACGCCACGAGAAGGAAAAAGAAAAGAGGAAAAGACGGCTAGGGTTCCTCTTTAAGAGACGCCACGAGAAGGAAAAAGAGAAGGGAGAAAAGGACGGAGGTTGCTTGCACGCGGGATCAACCGGGCAACGTTAGGACGATCCCTTTCCTCTCTTTTCCGGAGGATCAAAGGTGAGTTTTTATTAGTTTCTTTAGAATAGACGTTCGGGGTGGAGCCTTCGCGGGGAGCGCCGCCACCGCCGCCGCCAGGCCGGCCGCGGGCAGGGCGCCCGCGCGGCGCTTGGCCGCGCGGGGCCGCCCGCAAGGTAGGGCGCCCGCGCGGGCTGGTGCCGCGCGGGGTCGCCTCCGCACTGCGGGCATGCGCCCGCGCGGCGCTTGGCCGCGCGGGGCCGCCCGCAAGGTGGGGCGCCCGCGCGGGCTGGTGCCGCGCGGGGTCGCCTCCGCACCGCGGGCATGCGCCAGCGCGGCGCTTGGCCGCGCGGGGCCGCCCGCAAGATGGGCCGCCCGCGCGGGCTGGTGCCGCGCGGGGTCGCCTCCGCACCGCGGGCATGCGCCCGGGCGGCGCTTGGCCGCGCGGGGCCGCCCGCAAGGTGGGGCGCCCGCGCGGGCTGGTGCCGCGCGGGGTCGCCTCCGCACCGCGGGCATGCGCCCGCGCGGCGCTTGGCCGCGCGGGGCCGCCCGCAAGGTAGGGCGCCCGCGCGGGCTGGTGCCGCGCGGGGTCGCCTCCGCACCGCGGGCATGCGCCCGCGCGGCGCTTGGCCGCGCGGGGCCGCCCGCAAGGTAGGGCGCCCGCGCGGGCTGGTGCCGCGCGGGGTCGCCTCCGCACCGCGGGCATGCGCCCGCGCGGTGCTTGGCCGCGCGGGGCCGCCCGCAAGGTGGGGCGCCCGCGCGGGCTGGTGCCGCGCGGGGTCGCCTCCGCACCGCGGGCATGCGCCCGCGCGGCGCTTGGCCGCGCGGGGCCGCCCGCAAGGTGGGGCGCCCGCGCGGGCTGTTGCCGCGCGGGGTCGCCTCCGCACCGCGGGCATGCGCCCGCGCGGTGCTTGGCCGCGCGGGGCCGCCCGCAAGGTGGGGCGCCCGCGCGGGCTGGTGCCGCGCGGGGTCGCCTCCGCACCGCGGGCATGCGCCCGCGCGGCGCTTGGCCGCGCGGGGCCGCCCGCAAAGTGGGACGCCCGCGCGGGCTGGTGCCGCGCGGGGCCGCCTCCGCACCGCGGGCATCCGCCCGCGCGGCGCCTGGCCGCGCGGGGCCGCCCGCAAGGTGGGGCGCCCGCGCGGGCTGGTGCCGCGCGGGGTCGCCTTCGCACCGCGGGGCCGCTCGCAAGGAGGGACGGCCGCGCGGGCTGGTGCCGCGCGGAGTCGCCCTGCACCGCGGGCTGGGGCCGCGGGGTGCTGTGCTCGGGCGGAGTGTGCGCTGCACGGGCCGGTGCCGGGCGGGGAACTCCGCCGCACATGGGTGGGAGTCGGTGTGAGTTTCGGATCCTTAGTCTTGACTTGCCCTTATTCCTTCAGGAGTGCAGGACATTGTTGGCAACGGACGCACAATCGCGGACGTACCAAACGCCGTACGACACACACGCAAAGGTGGGTAATTTCGCCGAGGTTAACTGGGTAAGGGCGGACACGAGCAAAGGTGTTTCTTTCTAAGTTGCTCCACATGAACAAAGGTGTTTCTTTCTAAGTTGCTCCACATGAACAAAGGTGTTTCTTTCTAAGTTGCTCCACATGAACAAAGGTGTTTCTTTCTAAGTTGCTCTTCATGAGCAAAGGTGTGTTTTCTCTTTAGGTTGCTCCCAACGAGCAACGGTGTTTTTCACTTTAAGTTTTCCTCAAGAGCAAAAGTGTTTTTCCCTTCTGGTTGTCCTTATGAGTAATGCTGACCCCGGTTCTTACTTCTTTCGCTTTATCATATGAGGCTCAAGTTTTGCTACACGCACACCAGCGGTTTGGCCACCGCAAGGGTGTGCTTTTCCGGAAAAGTGGTACGTTGACCCGTGTACCCCACGCGGAGGTGGCGTTAGGAATGGGGGCCCTCATAGGTGGAGGGTGTGAGCAATGACGCCGAGGTTGGTGCTCGGCGGCCGAGGCAGGTGCTCGGCAGGGAGGGGGGGGGCACCGGGGTAGGGGCCCGGTGCGGTGTCCGGGGAGGGTGCCCGGTTTATGTTTGGTGCAGGACATATTCATGTTGATGACGTATGAGGGGTGACAGTTGCTCTGGTTACAGTGGTTTGATTATTATAGTTTTCTTGCTCATTATGTTTATTCCAGTCACTGACTTCCCACTCCGTGACAGGTTCGTCCAAGGGCGGGTACTGGGGCACCGATGAGGCCGCGAGAGTGCTGATCTGGCATTTTGGTGACTTCAGATACAGTGACTTTCTTCTCCCTTTTCAGTTATTATTCATGCTAGCTAGATGTGGATTGCGATACCCTCGTGGGGTCGAAGTGGATGTTGCCCTTTCCTCCTTTTGAATAAATGATGGATTGTTGCTTCCTTTCATGCTTGGCCGTTTTAAACAATGAAAAAGCAAAGTAAATCGGTTGCGAAAACTACTTTTAAAATGTGGGTGTCGTGTGGGCACCTAGCTTTTCAAACCCTGTGGATTTATGTGGCTTTCAAACTGTCTTTCATTAAACGATGGCATCGTGTGGATGCCGCTTTCAAAACCTTGTGATTCTTTATCCTTTCAAAACATCGGCCTCCCTGCGCTAAGTGAATAATAGGTTTTCACGCGAGTTGTATGGTTGCATGTGAACGAGACCTTAACTGCTGTGGTTAGAGATTGTATGTGCTACGCCTTGTGAGGCACCTTATAGTTGAGACGCCGTGCATATACAAAGGAGACTCTGCCCGTTCACAGAGCGAATTTGTGTATGCGGCGGGTCTGTGCACGTGCCGGGGAGTATTATTTTACAAAAAAAAAATATATGGCTGATTCAGGGGCATCGGTGGCTCCTCTTCCGCGCGATGCTAACCCCCGGGGCGTGACAGTATCCTTTCCCCATAACAGGGAGGGAAAGGATAGGAGCCGACATCAATCTGTTCTTTAATTCCTCAAAGCTCCTCTGGCAATCCTCACTCCAAATAAACTTAATCCCTTTTCGCGTCAAACGAGTGAGGGGTGTGGAAAGTTTCGCAAAACCTTCCACAAACCGACGGTAATATCCAGCTAAGCCCATAAAACTGCGGACCTCTGATACCGTCGTCGGTCGGGGCCAATCCCGGACTGCCTCGATCTTCGCCGGGTCTACTGCCACTCCAGCGGCTGAAATCACGTGGCCCAAAAAGACAACCTCCCGAAGCCAGAAATCACACTTAGATAACTTGGCATACAACCTCCTTTCTCTCAGAAGTTGCAGCACAATCCTCAAGTGCTCCTCGTGCTCCACATCGCTCCGGGAGTAAACCAGGATATCATCAATAAAAACAACGACGAACCGATCCAGGTATGGTCGAAAAATCCTGTTCATTAAATCCATAAAAGCAGCAGGGGCATTTGTCAATCCAAAAGGCATGACGGTGAACTCATAATGCCCGTACCGTGTCCTGAATGCCGTCTTTGTGATGTCCTCGGCCTTCACCTTCAATTGGTGGTAACCATACTGTAAATCAATCTTTGAGAAGACACAAGACCCTTGCAGCTGATCAAATAAGTCATCAATACGCGGCAAAGGGTACTTGTTCTTGATGGTCCCTTTATTCAACTCCCGATAATCAACACACAGTCGAAGTGATCCATCCTTCTTCTTCACAAATAGCACCGGCGCTCCCCAAGGCGATACACTCGGTCTCACAAAACCTTTGTCCATTAAATCCTGGAGTTGCGCCTTTAACTCTCGCAGCTCAGCCGGTGCCATTCGGTAAGGAGCCTTAGAGATTGGCGCAGTTCCTGGGACTACGTCAATCAAAAACTCAACCTCCCTATCCGGCGGCATACGAATCAGCTCTGGAGGAAACACATCCGGGAACTCGTGGGCAATAGGGATATCCGCGAGTCCCGGTGCCGCCATAGGCTCCTTAACCACAGACGCCAAAAAAGCCACGCATCCACTGCGCATCATCTGCCTCGCACGAGTAGTCGAAACTACTGAGGCAAAGAAAGCACTCTGGGACCCCCTATAAACAAACACCTCCTGGCCTGGCTCGCTAAAAGTAACTGTCCTCGCAGCACAATCAATCGTCGCGAAATAGCGAGCCAGCCAATCCATCCCCAGTACAATGTCAAAATCTCGCAGCTGACTAAGGACCATCAGGTCCGCTGGCAAAATCCAAGACTCAAGCTGTACCGGGCAAGACCAACAACACTCCTCTACATGCAATGTATGATCAGGAATCTGTACCTCTAATGCATGTGGCAACCGACCTAACTCTAGTCCATGAGATGATGCAAATGCTCTACTGATAAAAGAATGTGATGCACCGGTATCAAATAAAGTGCGAGCTCTAGTACCGAAAAGTAAAATGATACCTGCCACCACGTGGTCGGCTGCCGCGGAGTCCTCCACCTGGGCGGCATAGACCCGCCCGCTCTGAGCTGGTGGTCGGAAATCTGCAGGGTGGGAAGAAGAAGCCCTGCTCGCTGGAGCATAATGCCGCTGAGCTGGCAGTCGCTGATGATGGGGAAGAGGAGCTGATGCCGAAGAAGGTGCCACCGATGTCGAAAAAGGGCATGAGGCACGTATGTGCCCGGCCTGACCATAGCCAAAACAACGCCCCCACCTCTGATCACAAGTGCCGGGAAAATGCTGACCCCCACAGAAGATACAACTGCCTGGGGCCCGTAACTGCCGTGGCTGCTGCTGCTGCTGTCTGTGCGACTGCCGCTGAGATCCCTGCTGTCGCGATTGTGATCTCTACTGCTGTGAGTGCTGCTGCTGCCGCTGGTGCTGCTGCTGCTGATGCTGTGGGGGTCTCTGGGATCCTCCAGGCCCTCGTCGCTCCGAACGCCCACGGCCCGTAAACTGAGGCGGTGGCGGTCGGGGCGGCCTCCAGGAACTGGCCTGTCCCCCATCATCAGGCGCTGGCCACTTCCTCTCAGAACTCTGAGCGACCAAGCCTCCACGTCTAGCGACGACGTGATCTCCCCTCTCCACCCACTGCGCATGATCCACTGCCTCTGACAAGGTCTGAAGCCTCTGGGCATGCACCAAGGTATAGATCTCAGGACGCAGACCTGTCTCAAAGAGCTCCACCTAGTGCAGTCCATCCCTGGCAACATAGGGTACGCAGTTGAGCAACTGCGTGAACTCCTGGAAATAGTCCCACACTGGCCGGTCACCCTGCTGAAGATTCTTCAGATCATCTTCTAGCTTTTTCTTCACGCTCGTGGAGGAATAAGTATCAAGGATCATCCTCCTGAACTCCGACCAGGGTAGCTGTCGGGTGATCTGAAACTCTAAGGGCTCGACCCGACGCCACCAAGCATCTGCATCCCCCTCTAGACAATGTACGGCCATATGCACTCTGAATCTCGGGTCAATGAAGAAGTCCCGAAACGACTTCTCCATTGCTGCTAGCCACGATCCTATCTCCCATGGGTGAGTGCTCCGCCCAGAGAACCTAGGTGGTCCTCGCTTACAGAACTGGGTGAGTTTGTCAGCAAACTCCTGCTCCTCCGCTGGGGTCAATGGCCTGATCACTCCCTGAGCCCCACTGCTCGACGACGGTGCCGTAGGGACTAGTGGAACAGCCGGCGGTACAACTGGTGGTACAGGGGCCTCTACAGTAGTAGGGGGAGGTGCCCCAACCTGGGTAAGCAACTGCTCAAACCTCTGCTCCTGTCGGCGGTGACTCTCCGCCAACTGGGCCACCATGGCCCTCAGCTCACTGATCTCAGAAGGCCCGGACTGCTCCGGCTCCTCCGGGGGTATAGGAGTACCCCGGGTAGGGATCTGCCGCCTATGAGGCATCCTGCCACACAAGAAACCACGGGTCAGTAAACAAAACCACTCTCGACCAAATCCAGCGAAAGTCATGGACATCCCCCTATTTCTGTAACCTTATGTTGTCTGCAGCCAACATAAGAGTCCACCAGAAATAGGCTATGCCAGTCCCTCTCCACTCACAGGAAGAGTTTAATAATAAATTGTCGACTTCCGCAAAATATCGCGTCACTCACGTCCTGCCTTCCTAGGGTCTGCCAAAAAGCCTAGGGTTTCCTAAGTCCCAACTGACCTATCCCTAAGCTCTGATACCAACCTAATCTGTCACGCCCCGGGTGTAAACCAGAACCCGGGCTCGCCCACAGATCCACCGTGCACACGGTATTTCCCGTGTACACGAAGCGCTGGTAACCTGCTCAGATATAAATGAAATAATACAAGAGCATAAAAACAGAGCTAAACTAAAACTAGTACATCTCAGACAAATGCTGGAAATAAAAGTACGATAAACTCTCAAAAATATACATGTGTCTCTCCCAGCTCACGAAATAAATACAACCAGCTGGCCGCAGCCAGACCCAAAATAAAAGAAAATACAACCGTCTGAGTGTACAGGGGATACATCAAAACTGCTAAACTCGAGATCGGGGAAGTAGCTATCTAATCAGCAATCCTCTTACCTCGATCCTGGGAAGAGGGTCCCGCAACTCCCGCAGAGGACACTGCAAAACAAAGGGGAAAAGAAAAGGAAAAACAGTGGGGGGTGAGAACTACTATAAAAATAGTAGCCTCCCCTAGTGGGTAAACCTCAAACTCTGACATGCCCACTAGGTCTACCAGAGGCGAAAATAAAACAAAGGTGGTAAGCTATAAGTAAAACTACTGATAAAATAAAGCTACCACTACTGTGCCTCTAAATACAAGCCGGAAAGAGTAACTACGGATGCATCGGAGAAAGAATCTACCAACAGGACCCAATCAGATGATCCGGTATAAAATCCGGCACTGCCTGCTCTGTCATCAATCTCACGAACTCAGTAACTCTACTGTCCAAATGACCGGAACCCAACACGGTCTGACCGGCACCCAACACGGTCTAAAGCTTACTCCGGAGTGGCACTCGAGGGGAGCGACCCACACGAGTAAGGTATCACTGTAACCAGTATCATCAGTATCGTAAAATAGCAGGACTGGGTCGCGACTCTGATCAAAGTGGGAAAACCCATCCACTAAAGGGAAACTCTATCCCTAATCTGGTGCAATAATAATAGTAATAACCCGGTCAACCGCCCACAGTCCGCAGTTGCCGCAATACCCAACCATCAATCCCTATCTGTCCCAAACTCTAAATATCTGACTACACTATCCCAGACCCCGCTCGAACCCGAGCACACTATCCCCTAAGACTAGACAATAGGAGAAAGAGTAAAAAGCATGGTTTCTCCTATGTCAGTTCCAGCATGATAGTGTAGCAGAAAAAGGTGGCCTATCTAGGTGACCATACAAGCATGCAAGAGTCCTTCACTTATTAAAATGATTTCAGTGTTCTAGTTCTTAAATGATTTACAGTATGCCTTTGTTTTGAATATCTGAAATACTAACATGCCATAAGCTAATCCATACACCTGCATATGTCCCCCAATTATACATAAAGCCTGATAAGGTTTTAGCCCATTATTATCAAAAGGTTTAATCAATTTATCCTTTGCCAAGAAATATTAATTCACTAATTGCTAGTCCCCTAAAGATGCAAATGCCAACAACCAATCAATACTTTCATACAAGCATGTTAAGTTCATTCCACTGATACAGCTATCAACATGATTTAGGAACATCTCTTAGTATGCCTAGTGGGTGATCAAAAGTGAGAGGTGACAACGGTACCCACCTCGAGCGCTAAATTCCTGTCCAAAAGCGAATCCCACGCTCGGTCCAAACAGTCTCCACAGTACTGCACCACAATCCCCAAAGAAAGAATACATAAATTAATATAATATTCCTTCAAAAAAATCTGACCAAATTACAACAGCCCAAAGTTCCACTGTTTTCACCTGCGAACAATGCCCGGAAAAATCCCAGAAAAATACTGTCACGATCCTCGCGACGAACCCGTCGTAACGAGTACCTGCACGCTCAAATCCGAGTTTCCTACGCTGAGTTACAAATTCTGCCAGGGAAACACCCCAAACCAAACTGTCCAGAAAATCTGTGTCAAAGAGCTACAGTGAAAGGAGACTTTCACCTTCGAAAAATATTCCAAAAATTCAGGGGAAAATCCAGGAGATTCCTTGCGAAGTGTAGATGAAAATTGCCTTTTGAATCGCCTCGATCCGTCGCCTGTGCGCAAAGATACAGCTAGAACACCGTGGTGCTGTCCAAAAATCCGCGAAGAAAAATGGGTCAAATGGGTGCTCAGAAAACTCCGAGGTCAGCACGGAAAACGAGGAACCTCAAAACATAGAGGTTGGAGTCCTACCAGTCGTGAGTCCAACGGCGCAAGAATCGGCGCAATCGGAAGTCGGGGTGAGTCGGGGAAGCCCGAACACTGAAAAGGGACGAAGCGGGTCGAAGGTGAACAAGCGTCGCGCCGCGCCGTAAAATCGCGAAACTCGGGATGCGTGCCTCCGAAAAATCCCCGGGATCCACCATTGTGTAGAGAACTGAGAGAGGAGAAACTCTTCTGAAGAGGCCACTGCGAAAAGAAGTCTAAAAAGCCCAAAAGAAATGCAAGGAAGCCTATTTATAGGCCCAGCCCACCACTGAAGTGGGCCGGATTCGGGCGCAGTTTTCGGGCGCATTGCGCCCGAAAACCCGATCGGATGGTTCCCGTCCGACGCGCCTGGAAGTCCGAGGTGACGCCACGTGGCCCTGCAACAGGGAACAGCGGTGCAAAGGCTCCGCTGCGCGCCACGCGTCCCCCCGCGGTCAGCGGGGGTAGGTACGGCCCGCCAACGGCGGGCCGACGCGTGGCCCGCACTCGAGTGGCCCGATAGCCGCCTGGCGCCACAGTGCGCTCCGTACCGAGGCGCCCCCCACCGTGGACCGTGACTTCGTAAGCCCGCTAGTACCATGCTGCCACGTGCCATGCACCCGGTCCACCGTAGCTGCGCAAAACTTCCCTGGACCGCGCCGCTTGCATCCGCCATTCCGGGCGCGCCATGTGGCCCGCCAGTGGTCCATGCACCTGCCCCGCTTCCCCCGTGGACCGAGCTGCGTGAGCCGGCCAATGACAGGCCGCCACGTGGCTCAGGCTGGTCCACGCTCACCTCCCATGCACCGAAAATCCCCGAAAACTTTCGGAAGCCTGTTTTTGGTCATCCGGACTCCAAATTTAACAAGCAAATAGCCGTTTTCAAGCGTTTTTCTGCGCTGTATCCAAATCCAACCTCAGTTTGGCCCAAAACCTTTTCTAAAATTCGGCAAACACAGCCGAAGGCCAAATCAGCTAAAAATATCCCACAGGGTCCATCTGTGGCATCCCTTTGATGCACCGTGGGCCAGACACACCAATACTAGGTGTTATACACAATGGATTCATCGGAAAGGTTGCATGGGAAAAACTAGACCACTACATGAGTTCTATTTCAACTTTCATATTATCTATCTGTATACCTATTGTCTTGCCTCCAGTAGACTTAGTGGGCATACCGTGGATATTGGTGACGGTATCCACTGGGAACTACCTTCTGTAGTAGTTCTCACACCCGCTGTGGTGACAGGTTTTCCTGTGGTAGCTGTTCCGACACCCGTACGGGCGGAGGCAGCAGATCGAGGTAAGGGCGTGGCCGAGTAGTTCCTTATCAGTTTTATTTTGAGAGTCAGAGGTAGATGTACCCTGTCTGAGGGATTTATTTATGTACTGAACAATCTGAGAGGTTTGATGTATCATCTACTATGTATTAGTCTGGGAGATCACTATGTATTTTGGATGTGTTACTTCAACTGTTCAGTGTTGGAATTCTGTAGCTACTTATTTTATTTTTACAGTTCTGATACATGTTTAGCTATAGATCTGATTTGCAGGTTAGACGCTTCGTCTATGCGGAGATTTCCGTACAGATGGCAAATCTGTTGGCGAGCCCAGGTCGCAGTTCCGACCCCAGGGCGTGACAGATTAGAGTGGTATCAGAGCCTAGGTTGTAGGTCGTTGAGGACTTAGAAACCCTAGGCTTCTGGTTGGACAGTAGGATGACTGTCTTGAGAGACGTGACTTTAGCGAGAGTCCTGATTGGGTCATGACTCCCCAAGTGGATTGGGGTGAGAGATTTTACATGTTTATTCTCTAAAGTGGTTATGTTGGCTGCAGACAACATAATGCTTTAGAATGAGTAACATGTTTTAGACTTTTGCTTGATCGGGTCGAGAGATTTTTGGTGTCATGACATTTGGTTTTGTGCAGCGAACTATGATGCCTCCGAGACGTCGTGCAGCGACGAGGGCACATCCTACATCAGATGAGGAGCTCGAGCAGCGAGAGGCAGAGCAGACAGAGCATGGTGAGGTTCCGGAATTGCGAGCCCAGGTAGTCCAGATGTCAGAGGCGATGAGACGCCAAGAGGAGGCGACCAGGCGCCAGGAAGAGAATATGGAACGCATGATGCGCATGCTGGAGCAGAGAGCATCCCCTGCAGCACCGCCAGTTGTACCCCCTGTCGCGGCATCATCGACTTCGACCGTGATTGCTCCATTGTCTGTGCAAGAGCAGCGAGAGCTTACTGATCGTTTGACCTACTTCAGTCAGTTCCATCCCCCACAGTTTTCGGGACAGAGCCTGGAGCCTTGGGAGGCAGAAAACTGGATCGCAGCTATGGAAAAACTGTTTGAGAACTTGTTCATCCAGGAAAAGTATCAAGTGCATTTGGCTACGCACTTTCTGGAGAAGGACGCTAAGACTTGGTGGTGTCGAGTTCGTCCTGTCGGACCACCTGGAGTTCAGTTGATGAACTGGAGCGAGTTTTGTGCTTTACTGCTCGGGGCTTTCTTTCCCGACAGTGCAAAGCAGAAACTGGAAGGAGAGCTGAGACGCCTGCAGCAAGGGAACCGACCACTTCAGGAGTATGTTCGCAATTTTACGCAATTGCTGAAGAGTGTACCCCATATTGCACAGGCTGAGGCTCAGCGGGTGGACCTCTTTGAGAGAGAACTGCATCAGCACATTTATCTATTTGTTTACTCCCAGCGATCGCCGACTCTGGATGCGGCGATTGAGCACGCTCGGTGGATTGATCGAGGAGCGGTGGTTATGAATGAGAGGGACGGAGCGCCAGGGACCAGCTCCAGAGGGAAGCATCCAGCACCGCCTGATTTGGGACGGTCTAGCAGATCGAGACCTCCGAGGCCACCACGATTTCAGTTTCAAGGTCGTGGGTCTCAGAGGAGACAGAGATCAGGAGGTTTTCGACCACCGAGATAGTAGCAGCAATAGCCATAGCATCAGAGGCGTCCTGACGAATGTGTCATTTACGGCGTACCCCATGCACCCCAGCAGTGCGACCAGAGGCAGGGCCGGTGTTTTCGATGCGGTCAGACCGGGCACTACTCATCGTCTTGCCCGAGAGCAAGATCGGCAACACCTACATCAGCATCGACACCTCCTTCGCCTTTGCAGGTAGCAGGAGCTTCGCGGAGCTTTGGCCAGGCTGATCGGGCCACCTCTTCACAACAGCCGGATAGGCGACCACCTCCGAGCGGGCGAGTATATGCTCCTCAAGTAGAAGACTCCTTGGCGGCTGATCAGGTGGTGGCTGGTATTATCCTTATCTCCTCCACTCGTGCTAGAGCATTATTTGATACCGGAGCATTTCACTCATTCATCAGTAGAGAATTTGCATCGTTGCATGGGCTAGAGATAGGACCGTTAGCTTATGCACGTGAGGTTCAGATTCCCGATCACGTGTTACACGTAGATGAGTGTTGTCGGTCCTGCCCAGTGCAGTTAGGACCCCGGATTTTACCTATTGATTTGTTGGTCCTATGCCGGCTCCAAGATTTTGATGTAGTGTTGGGTATAGATTGGTTACCCCGATATTATGCTACCATTGATTATAGAGAGAGGACGGTGACCCTCCAAGAGCCCGTACAGGAGGAGTTCACATACCGAGGCTGCCAGAGCACGCTGTTCGCAGCGACTATTTCCTCAGCGAGAGCTAGACCGATGATGAGTAGAGGTTGCACCACTTTTCTGGCAACTATTGTTGAGGTGCCTACGACGGCACCGGGACTCGAGGAAATCCCTATCGTCCGAGAGTTTCCGGATGTGTTTCCTCTTGAGTTGACGACTATGCCACCGGAGAGGGAGATAGTGTGACGCCCCACTTCCCAGGGGGTCACCCATCCTAGAACTACTCTAGCTCTAGCACGCTTAACTCTCATGTTCCTCTTGGATCTTGCTACCATCCAAAATGCTATAGCCGGGTTAGAGATTTAGTCCTATTATATCATTTATATAGAGGACTAATCCAAATTCCGGGGGTGCCACATTCTTCCCCCCTTTAAGCCCTGACGTCCACGTCAGGCTCAAGCACACTCACAAGCACCAGGCGATGTGAGACTCGTCTCGCTAGCCTTAGCTGACCTTGTGAGGAGCTGCACTCCACTCACAACGGTCATTAGCCGGGGAGCCTCGCTCTACCCGCTATATAACCCTGGCTCAGCCGAGACTCATCTCACATTTCCGGCTGGTGAATGGCTCTGATACCAACTGTGACGCCCCACTTCCCAGGGGGTCACCCATCCTAGAACTACTCTAGCTCTAGCACGCTTAACTCTCATGTTCCTCTTGGATCTTGCTACCATCCAAAATGCTATAGCCGGGTTAGAGATTTAGTCCTATTATATCATTTATATAGAGGACTAATCCAAATTCCGGGGGTGTCACAGATAGAGTTTGTGATCGACGTGGTTCCAGGATCCACGCCAGTCTCGAAGGCACCTTATCGGATGGCACCTGCCGAGTTGAGAGAGTTGAAGGCACAACTGCATGATCTGATGGATAAAGGTTTCATTAGATCTAGTGTGTCTCTGTGGGGAGTGCCAGTTTTGTTCGTGAAAAAGAAGAATGGATCCCTTAGACTGTGTGTGGATTACAGAGAACAGAACAAAGTGACCATCCAGAACAAGTATCCTTTACCACGGATAGATGATTTGTTTGACCAGTTGCAAGGAGCTTTGGTGTTTTCGAAGATCGATCTCCAGTCCGGTTATCACCAGCTGAGGGTGAGGGCCAAGGACATACCTAAGACGGGCTTTAGATCTCGGTATGAGCATTATGAGTTTACAGTGATGCCATTTGGATTAACTAATCCCCCAGCCGCATTCATGGATTTAATGAATCGGATATTTCAGCCGTACTTGGATCGATTTGTCGTGGTGTTTATAGATGATATTTTGATTTACTCCCGAAGCAATGAGGAGCATAAGGAGCACTTGAGGATAGTGCTGCAGTTTCTGAGAGAGAAGAAGTTGTATGCCAAGCTTAAGAAGTGCGAATTCTGGCTTCGGTAAGTTGCATTTTTAGGCGATGTGGTTTCAGCCGCTGGAGTGGCAGTGGACCCGACGAAGATTGATGCTGTTTAGGAGTGGCCAAGACCGACGACGGTTACTGAGATCCGGAGTTTCTTAGGCTTAGCAGGATATTACCGTCGGTTTGTTGAGGGCTTTGCGAAGCTCTCTACTCCCCTTACCCAATTGACTAGGAAGGGAATCAGATTTACTTGGAATGAGCAATGCCACCAGAGCTGAAGATGAGCTGAAGATGAGATTGATATCTGCACCGATCTTAGCATTGCCTGTGATGGGAGAGGGATTTGTGATTTATAGTGATGCCTCCCACAGCAGATTGGGTTGTGAATTGATGCAGCATGGTAGGGTAATTGCTTACGCTTCGCGGCAGATAAAGGATTATGAGAAGAATTACCCTACACATGATTTGGAGTTAGCCGTTGTAGTGTTTGCATTGAAACTGTGGCGACATTATCTTTATGGTGAGCACTGTGAGATATAAACTGACCACAAGAGTCTGAAGTACTTGTTTACTCAGAAGGAGTTAAACTTGAGGCAACGCTGGTGGTTGGAACTGTTGAAGGATTATGACTTGAGCATTCAGTACCACCCCGGCAAGGCCAATGTCGCCGCAGATGCCTTGAGTAGGCGAACAGTGCAGACCTTGAGTATATTGATCACTCAGCAGATGCAATTGAGAGAGCAGTTGAGGCGACTCGAGATTGAGGTTATGTCCCTTGGGGATTCTGCAAGACTTATGTCTTTGATCTTACAACCCACTCTGCTGGACAGGATTAAGGAGAAACAGAGTGTGGACCCCTATCTTGAGAGGATTAGAGACCAAGTTCAGCATGGTCATGGTGGGGACTTTTCTATTGATGCAACGGGAGTACTGAGGTATAGGGACCGGACCGTCTTTGTGTGCCCGTGGATTCTGAGATTCGGGAGCTGATTTTGAGAGAGGCTCACTATACACCTTACACCCTTCACCCTGAAGGAACTAAGATGTATAGAGACTTGAGGGCACAGTTTTGGTGGAATGGCATGAAAAGAGATATTAGAAGTGTCACGCCCCGGGGGTCAAAACTGCGACCCGGACTCGCCAACAGATTCGCCACCTATGCGGAACCCCGCATAAGCGAAGCGTCTAACCTGCAAAGTATCATCTAACAGCTAAATAGATATCAGAGCTGAAGAAAAACTGATGTAATAAAAA
This sequence comes from Tillandsia leiboldiana, assembly GCA_029204045.2. NCBI lineage: Eukaryota > Viridiplantae > Streptophyta > Magnoliopsida > Poales > Bromeliaceae > Tillandsia > Tillandsia leiboldiana. The sequence goes on along the minus strand of CM055065.1, from coordinate 19,514,999 downwards.
ACCGGAATCACTGTACAACTGATTAATAAAGGTACAATATCCATCTCCCAAAAATAGAAATACAATAATCCGGTCCACCGAAACTGTAATACAAGTAAAAGCCACCTATACAACATCTATAAGTCCAAAAAGGGTGATAACTAAAATAATAAAATACAACTGTGTACAGTGGAACCCACAATCCGGGTTGGTACATCTATCCCACTGTAGAAATCAACACTGGTAGGGATCTATCTCGCGACTCCCTCGCCTCGAACTGTCAACCGAAAGATCAGCAACTCCCGCAGCAGACACTGCAAAACAAAGGGAGGAAAGGGGAAAAACAACAATGGGGGGTGAGAACCACTAGTAAAACCAGTAGCCTCCCCCTATGGGTAAAGCCTCAAACCCCGACGTACCCACAAGTCTACCGGAGGCAAGAAAAAGAATAAGAGAGGTGGTAAGCAATAAATAGAAATACTGATAAGAGGAAGCTACCACTAGTATGCCTCAAATGACGTGCTAAGCAGTATAGCTAAATATGTGCATCAGAATATAAATGCCTGTCTGAATAAACCCAATCTATACACCAGTAAACACTGGTACTGCCTGCCATGCCTGCCAAACACAAGACTCAACTGCGGGAATACTGACCGACTACTGACCGGTACGGTCGCATCCCGAAATAGGTGACAGACCGACTACTGACCGGTACGGTCGCACCCAAAACTAGTAACAGACCGGCTCCTGACCGGCACGGTCACACACTCCGGAGTGGCACTCGAGGGGAGCGACCCACACGAGTGAAATAAGTAGTCATAAGTAATCTGATATAGCAGGACTAGATCACGACTCTAAATAAGTGGGAAAAAAACCATCCACTAAGGAAGCCCGATCCCTCACCTCCAATCTGATGCAATAATAATAACCCGGTCAACCGCCCACAGTTCGCGGTTGCCGCAATCCCTGCCATCAGGCCCTGCCTGTCCCAAATCCCCAGAAACCTGACTACACTATCACAAACCCCCTTCTCGCACCCGAGCCACAATTACCCAGAGTCTAAAATGAAAAGGAGAAAAGTATAAAACATGGTTTCTCCTAAGTCAAGTCCAACATGATAGTGTAGCAGAAAAATGTGGCCTATCTAGATGACCATACAAGCATGAAGATGTCCCAAGATGATATAAAGTAGACAGGTGTCGATGTTCTACATTTATTAGAGCATGCTATTCCATAATATTGATGGTTGCATAAGAACATTAAGTGCAACATAGCCTATGCCTGCCAATACCACATACACGATGTTCACAAAGTATGAGAATAAGGAAGTGCCACACCTAATCACAAATCACATAAGATGGTACAACGCTGGTCAACCCTCACATTCATATAGAGATAAGCCTAAGATTATTTAACATCACTTAAACAGGGACATTCAATCAAGTATCACCAATGAATAGCTTAAGGTTCAACAACCTTCATTGATCTTGCATATGTAGTGATCCGGCCTTTCGGAATATTTTTGACTTACGTATAGTCATTTAAGCCTTTAAGTGAAATAAAATTATTCAATTCTTGAAGTTGGCCATTGTGAGATGCTAGTATTTTTCTGCGATAGAGCGCGGAAAAAGAAAGCCGACGGCGCGATCGGATCTGAAATCCGATATCGGGAACCCCCTGAACGGGATTCAAAGTGATACGGTGATTAGTCGTGCATCGGAATCCGTGCTAAATATCTTGCACCCGTTAGAGATAAGGCGGGTTATCTCGTGGGGGATAATTAATTAGTTAATTAATTATCTCAGACGGAAAATTAATTAATTCTCTTACGTACGAATTAAAAGAAATTAATTAAAGGAAAAGTACGACTATATAAGGGATCCCGATTATCGGAAAGAAAAGAAAAGAAAATAAAAACCCTAATCGGAGAGAAGGGAAAAAGGAAAAGACGAAACCCTAGCCGGAAGAAAGGGAAAGGAGAAAGAGAAGGAGCCCGATCTTCCCGGACACCGAACCGAAGGCAAGAACGCGACCGGACAACCTTCCCGTCGATCTTCGGTTAGTAAAATAATTGATTTAAATTATTTGGGAGTTTTCCGTCATCTCTTTCGTTGAGTTCTTGGTGGTTTTTAATCGAGTTCTTGTTATCGGACCTCCGATCGACGTTTTGGTTGTTCGTCGATCGTTGGTTTAGTCGTTAGAATTATCGTGTATTTATTCGGAAATTTTTTGGGGATGTTTCGTTGTAACGTAGTGGGTTAACGGGAGGCCGCCGCCGCCGTTGTTAAACGGGAGGCCGCCGCCGTCGTTACCAGATCGCGGGGTCTTCGTCGGAGTCGCACGGGAGCGAAGACGGCGAAGAAACCGCGAAATTAGGGTTTACTGTGCTTGTCCGTACAGCACGGTCCACGGGTCCAGGCGTGCACCCGGTGCATGCCGCAGCGTCGGAAGCACCAGACCCGGTGCACGGTTTCGTGCACCAGCCCGGCCCAAGGCGCGCGGTGCACGCCTCATGCGTGCACCCGGCGCACGCGCTTGCGGCCGTAGGGCAAGGACCCGGTGCACGCTCGGGTCGTGCACCGGCCCGGCCCGAGATGCGCGGTGCACGCCTCCTGCGTGCACCCGGCGCATGCCGCCGCCGCCTGACGCCGTGAACCCGGTGCACGGTTGCCCCCGTGCACCAACCGACAGCCCGAAGTTCATTTGCTCCGTTTTCGCCCGTTTTTCCACTGTTTTGAGCGTCGTTTTCGCCGTTGGGATCGTTATTTCCGTGGCTTTCTTGGCATGGCCACTTGGGACCTTCTTGGTCATTATTTTATTATGTTGGGTGCCGATTTCGCCGACGCTCCGCGCCTCGACAAAATCGTCGGGGGCGCGCCGTCGGGTCCCTTTTTCTCATCGTCTTCGTCGTCGGGGCTTCTCGGCTGGACCGTTGACGTCCCGAGTGGGCTACCGGCTGAGGATTGAGTTTTGTTGGATTTCCGGCTTTCGTCAACCCGGACGATGTTGGACTTTTCCGTCAAAAAGAGTAAATTGGGTCTTGTGTTTTCGGATGTTAGTACACGCTTTTGACTGTAGTTATCCTTGCGGACTTTCTTTAGGTCCAGACGCGCAGCGGGGGTGCGCGAAAGATTCGAGTGTTCCGATCTCTCTCCAAATAGGTGGGTACGGTTGCTGTAAATACAGCCAGTGCAGTAAGTGCATCTATCGTCATTAAAGTGCTCTCAATTTATCTAACAAAGTAGATGGACAGTTTAACCTTTCACATAATCGTATTTTTATCTAACAATTGAAGCGGCTGCGGTCGCAATGCTCATGACACGCCGATCTCGGCAAATTTGTTTTGGGATGCTCCACGTACACAGGCGGATTGGCCTCCGCATGGGTGTACTTTTCCGGAAGAGTGGTCTCTTATGACCCGTGATCCTCACAAAAGTGTGGGTGCCGTGAGGACCCCTTCGCGCCCGCTGGGAATAGCACACCAGCACCGCGAAAGGGGTAAATGCATCAAAGTAGGTGTTTGCGCACGAGGGGAGACTTTAGTCTCTCCGACAAATGTTTTGGGGTTGGTGCCCAAATTAATATGTGCAGGGTTTTAGCGAAATGGTTCTGGTGTTATCGGTTTGCTCCTTATTCCTTATTGCTTTTAGACATCTACTTTGTTTGTCACTGACATTACCCACTCCGTGACAGGCGCTACGAGGGGCGTTAGCTGGGAGATTGTTGAGACTGCGTCGCGAGGCCCGTAGTCAGAACACTTGGTTATTGTTATTATCTCAGTTCTCTTACGCTTATTTTGGTTAATTTGCTTGCGGGTAGTAATATTCGTGGACATGTAGTATTTAGCACTGTGGATGAGTGGTACGTTTATAGTGTGGTTCTTTTGGTGATGTTTTCTTATGCGGCATGTTTTCATGATAACCAAATGACTTCGAAAAGGTTTTCTCAAAACGAAGTGCCGTGTGGGCACGGGTTTTGCAACTGCTGGCTTTATCCTTTCTAAACATTGATGCCGCTTTAATATTCCGCTTGATGTTGAATGTCTATTGTATGGTTGATGGTTGGTGTTTGATGTATGTTGTGGTAAATAAGACGCCGTGCATATACAAAGGAGACTCCGTCCGTGGACAGGGTGAATTTGTGTATGTGGCGGTCTGGCACGCACCGGGGATGAGGTTTAAACTACCTTGTCAAGAAGAAAAAAAGATACACACGAATTTCCGCTTTGATAGACTCAAAAACCCCCGGGGGCGTGACAGATTAAATGGTATCAGAGAAAAACAACCATAACCATAGTAGACGTGATCCACATCCACAGTGTAGGGTACCACAAGCAAATTAGACATGAGATAACCAAGGTATAGGTGCGTAGTACGTGAGAGTACGAGAAAAATGGGAACGTAATGTAGGTGTAATCGTAAGACAGGGTATTAGGGTTATAACCTTAGGGTTTACGTGGTTTCTTTGTCTATAGCGGACGATGGCCCGGACTAGATCGTCCACCGAGAATGCGGACGCGGACAGAGTGACCCCGACCACCGCAGAGAACCAGCTCCTCCGACAACAACTGCGGGAAATGGCCAGGCAATTAGCGACGCTGACGGAGCAGGTTCGTCACCTGACGCAGCGACAGGCAACCGCGCCAGCCGAGCGCGATCCAACCCCTCCGCCCGAAACCACCGCACCCACTACGGGACCGCAAGGGACGGGTGGTACGACGACGGAACAGCCCCCATCCCCAAGGGACGTACCTACTCCGACGACCACGGGGCCCGTGATGGGAGCGACAACAGGGGAGGCACGAACGACCCCTACTCTCGGGGGGGTCCGCCGCTGTAGGAGGGATCACGGAGCGACGAACGACGCGAGAAAGGGTCAGGACGAATTTGGCAGGGTTCAAGAAGCATGACCCTCCCACTTTTGAGGGAGAGATGACCGATCCATGGGTCGTCGAGAAATGGGTGGATACCATGGAAAAACTCTTCGAGGACCTACTGATGGAGGAACACGAGCGGGTTCCACTAGCCGTCCACTTGCTCGAAAGGAATGCACGCATCTGGTGGAAGACGGTACGCCCGGATCCAACTACAAACGACCCGCTACCGACATGGACGGCCTTTAGAGAGGAACTTTTTGACGCTTTCTTCTCCGATAGCGTCAAGCGGCAATTGGAAGACGACCTGAAGAACATTAGACAAGGGAACCGCTCGGTCATGGAATATCAAAGGGAGTTTGTAAGGTTGGTTAACTGCGTCCCGTTTGTTATACGAGACGAACCCCACAAGGCCCGTCTTTTTGTGGACGGGCTCCCCGGGATACTGCAGTGGAGGACGCGACGTCCCAGACCTAGTAACGGCAGGTAAATTTCTTTTGGTTTCACTTTTCCCTCTTAGATTAGGAGCACCGGTCACACCTTAGCCTGCTACCCCTGTTAGACTCTCTCTCTGGCTCCCTCTCTCTAGGATCCTTAAGTATTAGGCGAAGCCTCCCCCGGCCGATGTGCGCGGGCGGGCTTCGAAGCATAGGAGAACCTTGTGTACTCGGGGCCCGTTAAGGGCCATGCAAGGAATAAATAGGCTCCACCCTATGCCTTGCAGCCGAGAACCCAATGGGCCGATAGGTAGTTCAGGGCCGCTCCCCAGATAAGGATCAGCGCTCCCGTGGTAAGGGAATTTCCGGACGTGTTTCCGGCAGAGCTCCCCGGGGCGCCGCCGGAACGAGAAGTCGACTTCCCTATTGAACTACTTTCCGGCACCAAACCCATCACCAAGGCACCGTACAGGATGGCCTTCGCGGAGTTGAAGGAACTCAAGGCACAGTTGGAGGACCTTTTGGATAAAGGCTTCATCAGACCTAGCGCGTCGCCCTGGGGCGCGCCCGTCCTGTTTGTGAGAAAGAAGGACGGAAGTCTCCGGTTGTGTATCGACTACCGGGAGATAAATAAGGTCACCGTCAAGAACAAGTACCCCCTGCCAAGGATCGACGACCTCTTCGACCAACTACAGGGGGCGACGGTGTTTTCAAAGATTGACCTGCAGTCGGGCTATCATCAGGTCCAGGTCAAGGGGGAGGACATCCCCAAAACGGCTTTTCGGACTCGCTACGGTCATTACGAATTTACTGTAATGCCGTTCGGGCTCACGAATGCCCCGGCAGTGTTCATGGACATGATGAACAGGGTGTTCAAACCCTTCCTGGATTTATTCGTGGTGGTCTTCATCGACGATATCCTCATCTATTCCCGTACAGATGAGGAACATGAAGAACATCTGCGCACAGTCCTCCAGACCCTACGGGAACAGAAACTCTACGCCAAACTCAAAAAGTGTGAGTTTTGGCTCCGAGAGGTTGGCTTCTTGGGACATGTAATCTCGGCGGCTGGGGTCGCAGTCAATCTGAAGAAGATAGATTCGGTGACGGACTGGTCCCAACCGACGACGGTGACGGAGGTTCGAAGCTTTCTAGGATTAGCCGGGTACTACCGGCGCTTCGTGGAGGGTTTCTCCAAGATAGCCACCCCCTTAAACCGCTTGACTAAAAAGGGGGAAAAGTTCATCTGGACGGACAAATGTCAGAGGAGCTTCGATGTCACGCCCCGGGTGTAAACCATAACCCGGGCCCGTCCACAGATCCGCCGTGCATACGGAATTTTCCGTGTACACGAAGCGCTGATAACCTGCTCAGATATAAAACAAGTAATAAAGGAGCATAAAACAGAGCTAAACTAAAACTAATACAACTCAGACAAATGCTGGAAATGAAAGTACAGTAAGCTCTCAGAAATATACAAGTGTCTCTCCCAGCTCACGAAATATATACAACCAGCTGGCCGCAGCCAGACCCAAAATAAAAGGAAAATACAACCGTCTGAGTGTACTGGGGATACATCAAAACTACTAAACTCGAACTCGGGCAGTGGCTAGCTAATCAGCGATCCTCTTACCTCGATCCAGGGAAGAGGGTCCCGCAACTCCCGCAGGGAACTCTGCAAAACAAAGGGGAACAGAAAAGAGAAAACAGTGGAGGGTGAGAACTACTATAAAAACAGTAGCCTCCCCTAGTGGGTAGACCTCAAACTCAAACATGCCCACTAGGATTATCAGAGGCGAAAAATGAAACAAAGGTGGTAAGCTACAAGTACACTACTGATGCAGAGCTACCACTAACGTGCCTCTACGATGCCTACTAGAGAATGGCTAAATACATGCACCAGAACGTAAGGACTGACAGACCAACCCAATCAAAACACCAGTAAACACTGGAACTGCCTGCTCTGCTGTCAACCTCACAACTCAGTATCTCCCCTGTCCAAATAGACCGGAACCCAACACGGTCTAGCCGGCACCCAACACGGCCTGACCAGCACCCAACACGGTCGGAATCCTACTCCGGAGTGGCACTCGAGGGGAGCGACCCCACACGAGCGTAGTATCACAGTCACTAGTATCATCAGTACCATAAATAGCAGGACGGGGTCACGACCCTGATCCAAGTGGGAAAACCCATCCACTAAAGGGAAACTCGATCCCCTACCTCCAATCTGATGCAAAAGTAATAATAATAATAATAATAATCCGGTCAACCGCCCACAGTCCGCGGTCGCCGCAACACCCAAACATCGATCCCCGACTGTCCCAACTCTGAACATCTGACTACACAATCCCCTAAGCCTAGACGACAGGAGAACGAATAAAAGCATGGTTTCTCCTAAGTCAATTCCAATATGTTTGTGTAGCAGAAAAAGGTGGCTTAGCTAGATGACCATTCAAGCATGCAAAGTCCTTTATTTGATAAAATCATTTCAATTATTCTAACATATGCAACATTAAGTGTTTGGAACTCCCGATGTACATGTGGCAGGATATATGATACATGATACAATTTAGATGCACAATCTACTAGCAAGTATCCCTTATACAACATTCATTCTAACCACATGCCCAAACCTTCCCTTAACATATAATATGATATGGCTTTAGCATTCTTTCCAACTAATTAGATTGCCTATCTAAACATGGAAATACCACTTACTAACTTGTAACCTGCTAACAACGCAAGTATCAACAAAGGAACCTTAATCTCATTCAAGCATGCTAGATACATTCACAATTAATAACACATAATCATGGCATTCTAATAGGCCTAGTGACATTCACAAGTAGGAGGTTCACAACATCACCCACCTCAAGCGCTATTCCAAATTCCCGAAGGCGAAGTCCAAGATCAGTCCAAACACACCACCAATCTGTACAAAATACCCCAAAGGAAAAATACATAAGCGATTCATCCCCAATTTCCAAAATCTGTCCCCTAAATCCGCAGTCCAGAATTCACCAATTTTTACCTGCGAATAATGCCCAGAAAAATCCAAGAAAAATACTATCGCGATCCTTGCGACGAGCCCGTCGAAACGAGTACCTGCACGCCCAAATTGGAGTTTCCTACGCTGAGATAAAAATCCGGCAAGGGGTACACCCCGAAACCAAACTGTACCAAATTCCTGTAACAAGGAACCACAGAGAAAGAAGATTCTCACCCACGGGTAAAATCCAGAAAAATCTGAGAAAAATCCAGGAGACTCCTTGCCAAACGTAGATGAAAATTGCCTTTTGAATCACCTCGTTCCGACGCCTGAGCGAAAAGATATGGCAAGAACACTGCGGTGCTGTCCCAAAAGTCCTCGAAGAAAAAGGGTCAAATGGGTGCTAAGAAAACTCCAAGATCATCACGGAAATCAAGGAACCACAAAACACAGGAGTTGAAGCCCTACCTGTCATGAGTCCAACGGCGCAAGAATCGGCGAATTCTGAGGTCGGGGTGGGTCGGAGGAGTCCAAACACTAAGAAGGGGCAAAGAGGATCGCCGGAGAACAAGCGTCGCGCCGCGCCGTAAAATGGTGAACCTCAGGAAGCGTGCCTCCAAAAATCCTCAAACTTCTCCAATGGGTAGTGCACTGAGGGAGGAAAAACTCTTGTGAAGGGAGCTCAGCGGAAATAGGGTCCAAAAAGCCAAAAGAAAGAAAGGGGGGAGCTATTTATAGGCCCAGCCCACTATGCTTATCGGGCCGGGTTTCGGGCGCGGTTTCCGGGCGCACTGCGCCCGGAAACCGGGTTGTATATCTCCCGTCCGACGCGCCCGGAAGTCCCTGGGACGGCCACGTCACCCCGAACAGGGGACAGCAACCCTGGCGGCCCGCAACGCGCCACGTGGCCCCCTCGCGGTCAGCGGGGTAGGTACGGCCGCCCAACCGCGAGGCAACGCGTGTCGCACTCGAGTGCGGCCGACCGCCCCGCTGGCGCCACTGTGCGCGCACAGTACCGAGGCGCCCCCCTCGCGCACGCCGTGGACCGCGCCTACGTGGTCCCACGAATCAGAAGCCGCCACGCGTCATGCGCCCGGTCCACCGCAACCCCGCCAGACCGGTGAGCCGTGCCGCGTGCGCCCGCCTACCAGGGCACGCCACGCGTCCCCCCGCCGCGGTCCATGCACCGCCGCGCCTCCCCGTGGACCCAGCTGCGTGAGCCGGCCAATAAGAGGCCGCCACGTGGCTCGGGCCGGTCCACGTGTCATCCCCATGCTCCGAAAATCCCCCCAAACTTCCGGAAGCCCGCATTTGGTCATCCGGACTCCAAATTCAACAAGCAAATAGCCGTTTTCAAGCGTTTTTCCGCGCTGAATCCAAATCCAACCTCAGATTGGCCCAAAACCTTTTCTAAAATTCGGTAATTACAGCCGAAGGCCAATTCCGCTATCAAAGTCTCACGAGGTCCATCTGTGGCACCCCTTCGATGCACCATGGGCCAGACACCAACACTAGGTGTTCTACACAATGGATTCACCGGAAAGTTGCAAGGGGAAAAACCAGTACACTACATCCTCCCCTACAAGAAAAAGTTTCGTCCTCGAAACAAAAGTCATACCTCAGGCAGGGGTCTCAAACAAGTGGGGGTGAGCATCCATCATCGCTGACTCCAACTCCGAGGTAGCCTCGCGCTCATCATGACTGCTCCAGAGGACCTTCACGTACGGGATGGCCCGACTGCGTAACTCCCTAACCTCACGGTCCAAGATCCTCAACGGCCGCTCAACATAGCTCAGGTCCTCAGCAACCTCCAATGGGGTGAAATCGATGATATGAGACGGGTCATGAACATACCTCCTCAGTGTCGAAACATGAAATACATTGTGAACACCCGAAAGTCTGGGAGGAAGCGCAAGCCTGTAGGCAACTGGCCCTAAGCGCTCCAACACCTCAAAAGGTCCAATATAACGAGGGCTCAGTTTCCCACGAATACCAAATCTCCGAATCCCCTTCGAAGGCGAGACTTTCAGGAAAACATGGTCACCCACCTGGAACTCTAAGTCTCGGCGTCGAGTATCAGCATAACTCCTCTGTCGACTCTGGGCGGTCTCGAGGTGTCGTCGTATCAATCTGACCTTTTCCTCTGCCTCTAACAGTAGATCAGGACCCAAGGTCTTCTTCTCACCCACGTCACTCCAATAAAGGGGTGACCGACACTTGCGTCCATACAACGCTTCAAACGGAGCCATCTGAATGCTCGCTTGATAGCTGTTGTTGTACGCAAACTCAACTAATCCCAAGTGTCGGTACCATCCTCCTCCAAAGTCCAGAATGCATGCTCTCAACATATCCTCGAGGGTCTGAATAGTGCGCTCTGACTGCCCATCGGTCTGGGGGTGGAATGCTGTACTGAATCGGAGCTGCGTCCCCAAGGCTGTCTGTAAACTCCTCCAGAAATGCGAGACAAACCTCGGGTCTCTATCTGATACTATGGAAACAGGTACTCCGTGTAATCTAACCACCTCAGCCAAGTACACCTGTGCGAGTCGCTCCATCGGCCAAGTCATCTGAACCGGCAGAAAGTGAGCGGATTTGGTTAGCCTGTCCACGACTACCCAGATAGCATCCGCTCCCGTCTGTGCTCTCGGCAAACTAGTGACAAAATCCATCGTAACATGTTCCCATTTCCATTCAGGGATTGGGAGACTCTGCAACTTGCCAGCAGGTACACGATGCTCCGCCTTTACTTGCTGACAAGTTAGACAGTGTGCTACAAATCTCCCAATGTCTCTTTTCATCCCATTCCACCAAAACTGTGCCTTAAGATCCCTATACATCTTAGTCCCACCAGGATGGATGGTATAAGGTGTATAGTGGGCCTCCCTCAAGATCTGCTCTCGGATCTCTGCGTCCATAGGCACACACGCGCGGTCCCTGTACCGTAGTACTCCCGCAGCATCGACTGAGAAGTCCCCTATCAAACCAGTCTGCATCTGCTCTCGAATCCTCACCAAGTGGGGGTCCTCACTCTGTCTCTCCCGAATCCTGTCCAACAGAGTGGGCTGCACGACTAGAGACATAAGTCTAGCAGAGACCCCAGGGGACACAACCTCGAGCTCTAACCGCCTCATCTGCTCAAGTAATGGCGCCTGATCGGTGATCCTCAAAGATAGACTCTGTACTGCTCTCCTGCTCAGGGCATCAGCAACCACGTTGGCCTTGCCAGGATGGTATAATATGTCTACATCATAATCTTTCAACAATTCCAACCATCTACGCTGCCTCAAGTTGAGCTCCTTCTGCGTGAACAGGTATTTCAAGCTCTTGTGGTCGGTGTAAATCTCGCAGTGTTCCCCATACAGGTAATGGCGCCACAACTTTAGTGCAAAAATCACTGCAGCTAGCTCCAAATCATGGGTAGGGTAATTCTTTTCATAATCCTTCAGTTGCCGGGAGGCATAAGCGATTACCCTTCCTTCCTGCATCAGCACGCAACCAAGTCCACTGTGCGATGCGTCGCTGTATACCACGTATCCTTTCCCCATAACAGCGAGGGAAAGGACAGGAGCCGACATCAATCTGTTCTTTAATTCCTCAAAGCTCCTCTGACAATCCTCACTCCAAGTAAACTTAATCTCTTTTCGCGTCAAACGAGTGAGGGGTGTGGAAAGTTTCGCAAAACCTTCCACAAATCGACGGTAATATCCTGCTAAGCCCATGAAACTGCGAACCTCTGATACCGTCGTCGGTCGGGGCCAATCCCGGACTGCCTCGATCTTCGCCGGGTCTACTGCCACTCCAGCGGCTGAAATCACGTGGCCCAAAAAGACAACCTCCCGAAGCCAAAATTCACACTTAGATAACTTGGCATACAACTTTCTCTCTCTCAGAAGTTGTAGCACAATCCTCAGGTGCTCCTCGTGCTCCACATCGCTTCGGGAATAAACTAGGATGTCATCAATAAAAACAACGACGAACCGATCCAGGTATGGTCGAAAAATCCTGTTCATTAAATCCATAAAAGCTGCAGGGGCATTTGTCAGTCCAAAAGGCATGACGGTGAACTCATAATGCCCGTACCGCGACCTGAATGCCGTCTTTGGGATGTCCTCGGCCTTCACCTTCAATTGGTGGTAACCAGACTGTAAGTCGATCTTGGAGAAGACACAAGTCCCTTGCAGCTGATCAAATAAATCATCAATGCGCGGCAAAGGGTACTTGTTCTTGATGGTCGCTTTATTCAGCTCCCGATAATCAACGCACAGTCGAAGCGAACCATCTTTCTTCTTCACAAATAGCACCGGCGCTCCCCAAGGCGATACACTCGGTCTTACAAAACCCTTATCCATTAAATCCTAGAGTTGCGCCTTTAATTCTCGCAGCTCAGCCGGTGCCATTCGGTAAGGAGCCTTAGAGATTGGCGCAGTTCCTGGGACCACGTCAATCAAAAACTCGACCTCCCTATCCGGCGGCATGCTAAACAGCTCTGGAGGAAACACATCCGGGAACTCGCGGGCAATCGGGATATCCGCGAGTCCCGGAGCCGCCGTAGGCTCCTTAACCACAGATGCCATAAAGGCTACGCATCCACTGCGCATCATCTGCCTCGCACGAGAAGTCGTAACCATAGAGGCAAAGAAAGCACTCTGGCACCCCCTGAAAACGAACACCTCCTGGCCTGGCTCGCTAAAAGTAACAGACCTCGCGGCGCAATCGATCGTCGCGAAATAGCGAGCCAGCCAATCCATCCCCAGTACAATGTCAAAATCTCGCAGCTGACTGAGGACCATCAGGTCCGCTGGCAAAATCCAAGACTCAAGCTGTACCGGGCACGACCAGCAACACTCCTCTACATACAATATGTGACCGAGAATCTGTACCTCTAATGCATGTGGCAACCGACCTAACTCTAGTCCATGAGATGATGCAAATGCTCTACTGATAATAGAATGTGATGCACCGGTATCAAATAAAGTGCGAGCTCTAATGCCAAAAAGTAAAGTGATACCTGCCACCACGTGGTCGGCTGCCGCGGAGTCCCCTACCTGAGCGGCGTAGACTCGCCCGCTCTGAGCTGGTGGTCGGTGGTCTGCAGGGTGGGAGGAAGGAGCCCTGCTCGCAGAAGCATAGGGCCGCTGAGCTGGTGGTCGCTGCTGAGGTGGAAGAGAAACTGAGGCCGAAGAAGGCGCCACTGATGCCGAAAAAGGGCATGAAGATCGTATGTGCCCTGCCTGCCCGCAGCCATAACAACGCCCCCACCTCTGATCACAAGTGCCGGGGAAATGCGGACCCCCGCAGAAGATACAACTGCCTGGAGCCCGAAACTGCCGTGACTGCTGCTGCTGCTGCCTGTGCGACTGCCGCTGAGATCCCTGCTGTCGCGACTGCGACCTCTGCTGCTGCGAGTGCTGCTGCTGTCGCTGGGGCTGCTGATGCTGTGGGGGCCTCTGGGATCCCCCAGGCCCTCGCCGCTCCGAACGCCCCCGGCCCGTAAACTGAGGCGGTGGCGGTCGGGGCGGCCTCCAGGAACTGTCCTGTCCCCCCTCATCTGATGCTGGTCGCTTCTTCTCAGAACTCTGAGTGACCGGACCTCCGCGTCTAGAAACAACCTGATCTCCCCTCTCGACCCACTGGGCATGATCCACTGCCTCTGATAAAGTCTGAAGCCTCTGGGCGTGTACCATGGTATAGATCCGGGGCGCAAGCCTGTCTCAAACAGCTCCACCTGGTGCAGCCCATCCCTGGCAACGTAGGGCACGCAGTTGAGCAACTGCGTAAACTCCTGGAAATAATCCCACACTGGGCGATCACCTTGCTGCAGGTTCTTCAAGTCATCTTCTATCTTCTTCTTCACACTCGTGGAGAAGTAAGTGTCAAGGGTCATCCTCCTGAACTCTGACCAGGGTAGCTGTCGGGTGACCTGAAACTCTAGGGGCTCGACCCGACGCCACCAAGCATCTGCATCCCCCTCCAGACAGTGTACTGCCAAATGTGCTCTGAACCTCTGGTCGATGAAGAAGTCCCGAAACATCTTCTCCATTGACGCTAGCCATGATCCAATCTCCCACGGGTGAGTGCTCCGCCCCGAGAACTTAGGGGGGCCTCGCTTGCAGAACTGCGTGAGTTTGTCAGAAAACTCCCGCTCCTCCTCTGGGGTCAAAGGTCTGAACATCCCCTGAGCCCCGCTGCTCGACGACGGCGCTGTAGGGGCAAGTGGAATAGTCGGTGGTACAACAGGTGGTGCGGGGGCCTCAGCAGTAGTAGGGGGAGGTGCCGCAACCTGGGCCAATAACTGCTCAAACCTCTGCTCCTGTCGGCGGTGGCTCTCCGCCAACTGGGCCATCATGGCCCTCAGCTCACTGATCTCAGAAGGCCCGGACTGCTCCGGCTCCTCCGGGGGTGTAGGAGTACCCCGAGTAGGAATCTGCCGCCTAGGAGGCATCCTGCCACACAAAATCCACGGGTCAGTAAACCAAACCACTCTCGACCCAATCAAGCGAAAGTCATGGACATTCCCCTATTTCTGTAACCTTATGTTGTCTGCAGCCAACATAATAGTCCCCCAGAAATAGGCTATGCCAATCCCTCTCCACTCACAGGAAGAGTTAACAACCAATTACCGACTTTCGCACAATATCACGTCACTCGCGCTCAGCTTTCCTAGGGTCTGCCAAAAGCCTAGGGTCTCCTAAGTCCCGTCTGACCTATCCCTAAGCTCTGATACCAACTAATCTGTCACGCCCCGGGTGTAAACCATAACCCGGGCCCGTCCACAGATCCGCCGTGCATACGGAATTTTCCGTGTACACGAAGCGCTGATAACCTGCTCAGATATAAAACAAGTAATAAAAGAGCATAAAACAGAGCTAAACTAAAACTAATACAACTCAGACAAATGCTGGAAATGAAAGTACAGTAAGCTCTCAGAAATATACAAGTGTCTCTCCCAGCTCACGAAATATATACAACCAGCTGGCCGCAGCCAGACCCAAAATAAAAGGAAAATACAACCGTCTGAGTGTACTGGGGATACATCAAAACTACTAAACTCGAACTCGGGCAGTGGCTAGCTAATCAGCGATCCTCTTACCTCGATCCAGGGAAGAGGGTCCCGCAACTCCCGCAGGGAACTCTGCAAAACAAAGGGGAACAGAAAAGAGAAAACAGTGGGGGGTGAGAACTACTATAAAAACAGTAGCCTCCCCTAGTGGGTAGACCTCAAACTCAAACATGCTCACTAGGACTATCAGAGGCGAAAAATGAAACAAAGGTGGTAAGCTACAAGTACACTACTGATGCAGAGCTACCACTAACGTGCCTCTACGATGCCTACTAGAGAATGGCTAAATACATGCACCAGAACGTAAGGACTGACAGACCAACCCAATCAAAACACCAGTAAACACTGGAACTGCCTGCTCTGCTGTCAACCTCACAACTCAGTATCTCCCCTGTCCAAATAGACCGGAACCCAACACGGTCTAGCCGGCACCCAACACGGCCTGACCGGCACCCAACACGGTCGGAATCCTACTCCGGAGTGGCACTCGAGGGGAGCGACCCCACACGAGCGTAGTATCACAGTCACTAGTATCATCAGTACCATAAATAGCAGGACGGGTCACGACCCTGATCCAAGTGGGAAAACCCATCCACTAAAGGGAAACTCGATCCCCTACCTCCAATCTGATGCAAAAGTAATAATAATAATAATAATAATCCGTCAACCGCCCACAGTCCGCGGTCGCCGCAACACCCAAACATCGATCCCCGACTGTCCCAACTCTGAACATCTGACTACACAATCCCCTAAGACTAGACGACAGGAGAACGAATAAAAGCATGGTTTCTCCTAAGTCAATTCCAATATGTTTGTGTAGCAGAAAAAGGTGGCTTAGCTAGATGACCATTCAAGCATGCAAAGTCCTTTATTTGATAAAATCATTTCAATTATTCTAACATATGCAACATTAAGTGTTTGGAACTCCCGATGTACATGTGGCAGGATATATGATACATGATACAATTTAGATGCACAATCTACTAGCAAGTATCCCTTATACAACATTCATTCTAACCACATGCCCAAACCTTCCCTTAACATATAATATGATATGGCTTTAGCATTCTTTCCAACTAATTAGATTGCCTATCTAAACATGGAAATACCACTTACTAACTTGTAACCTGCTTAACAACGCAAGTATCAACAAAGGAACCTTAATCTCATTCAAGCATGCTAGATACATTCACAATTAATAACACATAATCATGGCATTCTAATAGGCCTAGTGACATTCACAAGTAGGAGGTTCACAACATCACCCACCTCAAGCACTATTCCAAATTCCCGAAGGCGAAGTCCAAGATCAGTCCAAACACACCACCAATCTGTACAAAATACCCCAAAGGAAAAATACATAAGCGATTCATCCCCAATGTCCAAAATCTGTCCCCTAAATCCGCAGTCCAGAATTCACCAATTTTTACCTGCGAATAATGCCCAGAAAAAATCCAAGAAAAATACTATCGCGATCCTTGCGACGAGCCCGTCGAAAACGAGTACCTGCACGCCCAAATTGGAGTTTCCTACGCTGAGATAAAAATCCGGCAAGGGGTACACCCCGAAACCAAAACTGTACCAAATTCCTGTAACAAGGAACCACAGAGAAAGAGATTCTCACCCACGGGTAAAATCCAGAAAAAAATCTGAGAAAAATCCAGGAGACTCCTTGCGAAACGTAGATGAAAATTGCCTTTGAATCGCCTCGTTCCGACGCCTGAGCGAAAAGATATGGCAAGAACACTGCGGTGCTGTCCCAAAAGTCCGCGAGAGAAAAAGGGTCAAATGGGTGCAAGAAAACTCCAAGATCAGCATGGAAATCGAGGAACCACAAAACACAGATTGAAGCCCTACCTGTCGTGAGTCCAACAGCTCAAGATCGGCGAATTCAGAGGTCGGGTGGGTCGGAGGAGTCCAAAACACTGAGAAGGGGCAAAAGAGGATCGCCGGAGAACAACGTCGCGCCGCGCCGTAAAATGGTGAACCTCGGGAAGGCGTGCCTCCAAAAATCCTCAAACTTCTCCAATGGGTAGTGCACTGAGGAGGAAAAACTCTTGTGAAGGAGCTCAGTGGAAAAGGGTCCAAAAAGCCAAAGAAAGAAAGGGGGGCTATTTATAGGCCCAGCCCACTATGCTTAACGGGCCGGGTTTCGGGCGCGGTTTCCGGGCGCACTGCGCCCGGAAACCGGTTGTATATCTCCCCGTCCGACGCGCCCGGAAGTCCTGGGACGGCCACGTCACCCCGAACAGGGGACAGCAACCCTGCGGCCCGCAACGCGCCACGTGGCCCCCTCGCGGTCAGCGGGGTAGGTACGGCCGCCAACCGCGAGGCGACGCGTGTCGCACTCGAGTGCGGCCGACCGCCCCGCTGGCGCCACTGTGCGCGCACAGTACCGAGGCGCCCCCCCTCGCGCACGCCGTGGACCGCGCCTACGTGGGCCCACGAATCAGAAGCCGCCACGCGTCATGCGCCCGGTCCACCGCAACCCCGCCAGACCGGTGAGCCGTGCCGCGTGCGCCCGCCTACCAGGGCACGCCACGCGTCCCCCCGCCGCGGTCCATGCACCGCCGCGCCTCCCCGTGGACCCAGCTGCGTGAGCCGGCCAATAAGAGGCCGCCACGTGGCTCGGGCCGGTCCACGTGTCACCCCATGCTCCGAAAATCCCCCCAACCTTCCGAAGCCCGCTTTTGGTCATCCGGACTCCAACTCCAAATTCACAAGCAATAGCCGTTTTCAAGCGTTTTTCCGCGCTGAATCCAAATCCAACCTCAGATTGGCCCAAAACCTTTTCTAAATTCGGCAATTACAGCCGAAGGCCAATTCCGCTATCAAAGTCTCACAAGGTCCATCTGTGGCACCCCTTCGATGCACCATGGCCAGACACCAACACTAGGTGTTCTACACAATGGATTCACCGGAAATTTGCATGGGAAAAACCAGTACACTACATTCGAGGAGCCAAGGATAGCTGACGCTCTCCGTTCTCGCCCTGCCGGAACCAGGGGAGGATTATGAGTGTATTGCGATGCGTCGCGAAAGACTGGTGGAGTGCTCATGCAACGGGAATTTATAGCCATGCGTCAGGGCAGCTTCAAATAATAACGAGCGAAACAACCCCGTGCACGATTTGAACTCGCAGCGGTTTGTGTTTCGTCCTCAAGCTTTGGAGATCCATTACTGTATGGGGACATCACTGCAATGTGTACTCCGTCATAAAAGTCTAAGTACCTTTTCAACCCAAAAGAGTTAAATTTTTGCGACAAAGACGGTGGCTCCGAGCTATTGAAGGATTATGATTTAACGATCCACTACCACCCGGGATCGGGCAAACGTGGTGGCCGACGCGCTGACCGTAATGGGCAGGCCGAGAAAGCAGGGGTACAGTGCCATACACCACAGAAAGATAGTCGGATCGGAATTTTCCGATTATGACTAGAAGTAGTACCAGCGGTACAGTCGAACAATTTCTGCACTGTGGTCAGACCTACCCTGCTGACAGAATTCCGAGGGCTCGACTGATCCAACTCCACGGTGCGAGGTAGAGTAACTGCCGACCCAGGAGGTGATTTCACAGTAAACTCCGACGGACGGTCGATTTCGGGGACGAATCTGCGTACCGGATCTACCGGAACTCAAAGAGGAAATCCTGCGGGAGGCGCATGCAGCCCCATATACAGCGCATCCCGGGGGAACGAAGATTTACAAGGACGTCAAACAGACCTTCTGGTGGCCCAAAATGAAGGGAGACGTGACTCGATTTGTGGCACACTGCCTGTGTGTCCAACGAGTGAAGGCCGAGCACCAGCGTCCACAGGAAAATTGCAACCCTACCGGTGCCCGAGTGGAAGGGACATGATTACCATGGGTTTGTGACCGGGTTCCGAGATCGTCACAGGGACACGATCAATAGGGTAATTGTGGACCGTCTGACGAAATCGGCCCACTTTCTGCCCATACACACGACAGGACACGGGAACGACTGGCACAAACCACATCAACGAGATGTAAGGCTGCATGGGTGCCGACGTCCTCACGTCGGACAGGGACACGCGATTTGTGTCAACTTTTGGCAGAGCTGCAGGCGAGCAATGGGAACCAAGTTGCACTTCAGTACGGGCTTTCCACCCGCAGACCGATGGCATCATAGCGGGTGATACAATTGTGGAGGACATGCTTCGGCATGCGTTTA
>CM055065.1:19403467-19495366 GCA_029204045.2 Tillandsia leiboldiana | reverse complement strand
ACAACTCAGTATTCCCCTGTCCAAATAGACCGGACACCCAACCGGTCTAGCCGGCCCTCACCAACACGGGCCTGACCATCACCCAACACATAGTCGGAATCCTACTCCGTGGGCACTCGAGGGGAGCGACCCCACACGAGCGTAGTATCACCTCACTAGTATCATCAGTACCATAAATAGCAAGACGGGGTCACGACCCTGATCCAAGTGGGAAAACCCATCCACTAAAGGGAAACTCGATCCCCTACCTCCAATCTGATGAAAAGTAATATAATAATAATAATCCGGTCAACCCGCACCACAGTCCGCGGTCGCCGCAACACCCAAACATCGATCCCCGACTGTCCCAACTCTGAACATCTGACTGACACAATCCCCTAAGACTAGACGACAGGAGAACGAATAAAAGCATGGTTTCTCCTAAGTCAATTCCAATATGTTGTGTAGCAAAAAGGTGGCTTAGCTAGATGACCATTCAAGCATGCAAAGTCCTTTATTTATAAAATCATTCCATTATTCTAACATATGCAACATTAAGTGTTTGGAACTCCCGATGTACATGTGGCAGGATATATGATACATGATACATTTAGATGCACAATCTACTAGCAAGTATCCCTTATACAACATTCATTCTAACCACATGCCCAAACCTTCCCTTAACATATAATATGATATGGCTTTAGCATTCTTTCCAACTAATTAAATTGCCTATCTAAACATGGAATACCACTTACTAACTTGTAGCCTGCTAACAATGCAAGTATCAACAAAGGAACCTTAATCTCATACAAGCATGCTAGATACATTCACATTAAATAACACATATCATGGCATTCTAATAGGCCTAGTGACATTCACAAGTAGGAGGTTCACAACACACCCATCAAGCGCTATTCCAAATTCCCAAAGGCGAAGTCCAAGATCAGTCAAACACACCCAATCTGTACAAAATACCCCAAAGGAAAAATACATAAGCGATTCATCCCAATTTCCAAAATCTGTCCCCCAAATCCGCAGTCCAGAATTCACCATTTTTACCTGCGAATAATGCCCAGAAAAATCCAAGAAAAATACTATCGCGATCCTTGCGACGAGCCCGTCGAAACGAGTACCTGCACGCCCAATTGGAGTTTCCTACGCTGAGATAAAAATCCGGCAAGGGGTACACCCCGAATCCAAACTGTACCAAATTCCTGTAACAAGGAACCACAGAGAAAGAAGATTCTCACCCTCGGTAAAATCCAGAAAAATCTGAAAAATCCAGGAGACTCCTTGCGAAACGTAGATGAAATTGCCTTTTGAATCGCCTCGTTCCGACGCCTCTGAGCGAAAGATATGGCAAGAACACCGCGGTGCTGTCCCAAAAGTCCGCGAAGAAAAAGGTCAAATGGTGCTAAGAAACTCCAAGATCAGCACGGAAATCGAGGAACCACAAACACAGGAGTTGAAGCCCTACCTGTCGTGAGTCCAACGGCGCAAGAATCGGCGAATTCCGAGGTCGGGGTGGGTCGGAGGAGTCCAAACACTGAGAAGGGGCGAAGAGGATCGCCGGAGAACAAGCGTCGCGCCGCGCCGTAAAAATGGTGAACCTCGGGAAGCGTGCCTCCAAAATCCTCAAACTTCTCCAATGGGTAGTGCACTGAGGGAGGAAAACTTTGTGAAGGAGCTCAGCGGAAATAGGGTCCAAAAAGCCAAAAGAAAGAAAGGGGGGAGCTATTTATAGGCCCAGCCCCATAGCTTTCGGGCCGGGTTTTCGGGCGCGGTTTCCGGGCGCACTGCGCCCGGAAACCGGGTTGTATCCCCGTCCGACGCGCCCGGAAAGTCCCTGGGACGGCCACGTCACCCCGAACAGGGGACAGCAAACCCTGGCGGCCCGCAACGCGCCACGTGGCCCCCTCGCGGTCAGCGGGGTAGGTACGGCCGCCCAAACCGCGAGGCGACGCGTGTCGCACTCGAGTGCGGCCGACCGCCCCGCTGGCGCCACTGTGCGCGCACAGTACCGAGGCGCCCCCCTCGCGCACACCGTGGACCGCGCCTACGTGGCCCACGAATCCGAAGCCGCCACGCTCATGCGCCCATGCGCCGGTCCACCGCAACCCCGCCAAACCGGTGAGCCGTGCCGCGTGCGCCCGCCTACCAGGGCACGCCACGCGTCCCCCCGCCGCGGTCCATGCACCGCCGCGCCTCCCCGTGGACCCAGCTGCGTGAGCCGGCCAATAAGAGGCCGCCACGTGGCTCGGGCCGGTCCACGTGTCTCCCCATGCACCGAAAATCCCCCAAACTTCCGGAAGCCCGCTTTTGGTCATCCGGACTCCAAATTCAACAAGCAAATAGCCGTTTTCAAGCGTTTTTCCGCGCTGAATCCAAATCCAACCTCAGATTGGCCCAAAACCTTTTCTAAAATTCGGCAATTACAGCCGAAGGCCAATTCCGCTATCAAAGTCTCACAAGGTCCATCTGTGGCACCCCTTCGATGCACCATGGGCCAGACACCAACACTAGGTGTTCTACACAATGGATTCACCGGAAAGTTGCATGGGAAAAACCAGTACACTACATCCTCCCCTACAAGAAAAAGTTTCGTCCTCGAAACAAAAGTCATACCTCAGGCAGGGGCCTCAAACAAGTGGGGGTGAGCATCCATCATCGCTGACTCCAACTCCCAGGTAGCCTCGCGCTCATCATGACTGCTCCAGAGGACCTTCACATACGGGATGGCCCGACTGCGCAACTCCCTAACCTCACGGTCCAAGATCCTCAACGGCCGCTCAACATAGCTCAGGTCCTCAGCAACCTCCAATGGGGTGAAATCGATGATATGAGACGGGTCATGAACATACCTCCTCAGTGTCGAAACATGAAAAACATTGTGAACACCCGAAGTCTGGGAGGAAGCGCAAGCCTGTAGGCAACTGGCCCTAAGCGCTCCAACACCTCAAAAGGTCCAATATAACGAGGGCTCAGTTTCCCACGAATACCAAATCTCCGAATCCCCTTCGAAGGCGAGACTTTCAGAAAAACATGGTCACCCACCTGAAACTCTAAGTCTCGCCGTCGAGTATCAGCATAACTCCTCTGTCGACTCTGGGCGGTCTCGAGGTGTCGTCGTATCAATCTGACCTTTTCCTCTGCCTCTAACAGTAGATCAGGACCCAAGGTCTTCTTCTCACCCACGTCACTCCAATAAAGGGGTGACCGACACTTGCGTCCATACAACGCTTCAAACGGAGCCATCTGAATGCTCGCTTGATAGCTGTTGTTGTACGCAAACTCAACTAATCCCAAGTGTCGGTACCATCCTCCTCCAAAGTCCAGAATGCATGCTCTCAACATATCCTCGAGGGTCTGAATAGTGCGCTCTGACTGCCCATCGGTCTGTGGGTGGAATGCTGTACTGAATCGGAGCTGCGTCCCCAAGGCTGTCTGTAAACTCCTCCAGAAATGCGAGACAAACCTCGGGTCTCTATCTGATACGATGGAAACAGGTACTCCCGTGTAATCTAACCACCTCAGCCAAGTACACCTGTGCGAGTCGCTCCATCGGCCAAGTCATCTGAACCGGCAGAAAGTGAGCGGATTTGGTAAGCCTGTCCACGACTACCCAGATAGCATCCGCTCCCGTCTGTGCTCTCGGCAAACTAGTGACAAAATCCATCGTAACATGTTCCCATTTCCATTCAGGGATTGGGAGACTCTGCAACTTGCCAGCAGGTACACGATGCTCCGCCTTTACTTGCTGACAAGTTAGACAGTGTGCTACAAATCTCCCAATGTCTCTTTTCATCCCATTCCACCAAAACTGTGCCTTAAGATCCCTATACATCTTAGTCCCACCAGGATGGATGGTATAAGGTGTATAGTGGGCCTCCCTCAAGATCTGCTCTCGGATCTCTGCGTCCATAGGCACACACGCGCGGTCCCTGTACCGTAGTACTCCCGCAGCATCGACTGAGAAGTCCCCTATCAAACCAGTCTGCATCTGCTCTCGAATCCTCAGGTGGGGGTCCTCACTCTGTCTCTCCCGAATCCTGTCCAACAGAGTGGGCTGCACGACTAGAGACATAAGTCTAGCAGAGACCCCAGGGGACACAACCTCGAGCTCTAACCGCCTCATCTGCTCAAGTAATGGCGCCTGATCGGTGATCCTCAAAGATAGACTCTGTACTGCTCTCCTGCTCAGGGCATCAGCAACCACGTTGGCCTTGCCAGGATGGTATAATATGTCTACATCATAATCTTTCAACAATTCCAACCATCTGCGCTGCCTCAAGTTGAGCTCCTTCTGCGTGAACAGGTATTTCAAGCTCTTGTGGTCGGTGTAAATCTCGCAGTGCTCCCCATACAGGTAGTGGCGCCACAACTTTAGTGCAAAAATCACTGCAGCTAGCTCCAAATCATGGGTAGGGTAATTCTTTTCATAATCCTTCAGTTGCCGGGAGGCATAAGCGATTACCCTTCCTTCCTGCATCAGCACGCAACCAAGTCCACTGTGCGATGCGTCGCTGTATACCACGTATCCTTTCCCATAACAGGGAGGGAAAGGACAGGAGCCGACATCAATCTGTTCTTTAATTCCTCAAAGCTCCTCTGACAATCCTCACTCCAAGTAAACTTAATCCCTTTTCGCGTCAAACGAGTGAGGGGTGTGGAAAGTTTCGCAAAACCTTCCACAAATCGACGGTAATATCCTGCTAAGCCCATGAAACTGCGAACCTCTGATACCGTCGTCGGTCGGGGCCAATCCCGGACTGCCTCGATCTTCGCCGGGTCTACTGCCACTCCAGCGGCTGAAATCACGTGGCCCAAAAAGACAACCTCCCGAAGCCAAAATTCACACTTAGATAACTTGGCATACAACTTTCTCTCTCTCAGAAGTTGTAGCACAATCCTCAGGTGCTCCTCGTGCTCCACATCGCTTCGGGAATAAACTAGGATGTCATCAATAAAAACAACGACGAACCGATCCAGGTATGGTCGAAAAATCCTGTTCATTAAATCCATAAAAGCTGCAGGGGCATTTGTCAGTCCAAAAGGCATGACGGTGAACTCATAATGCCCGTACCGCGACCTGAATGCCGTCTTTGGGATGTCCTCGGCCTTCACCTTCAATTGGTGGTAACCAGACTGTAAGTCGATCTTGGAGAAGACACAAGTCCCTTGCAGCTGATCAAATAAATCATCAATGCGCGGCAAAGGGTACTTGTTCTTGATGGTCGCTTTATTCAGCTCCCGATAATCAACGCACAGTCGAAGCGAACCATCTTTCTTCTTCACAAATAGCACCGGCGCTCCCCAAGGCGATACACTCGGTCTCACAAAACCCTTATCCATTAAATCCTGGAGTTGCGCCTTTAATTCTCGCAGCTCAGCCGGTGCCATTCGGTAAGGAGCCTTAGAGATTGGCGCAGTTCCTGGGACCACGTCAATCAAAAACTCGACCTCCCTATCCGGCGGCATGCTAAACAGCTCTGGAGGAAACACATCCGGGAACTCGCGGGCAATCGGGATATCCGCGAGTCCCGGAGCCGCCGTAGGCTCCTTAACCACAGATGCCATAAAGGCTACGCATCCACTGCGCATCATCTGCCTCGCACGAGAAGTCGAAACCATAGAGGCAAAGAAAGCACTCTGGCACCCCCTGAAAACGAACACCTCCTGGCCTGGCTCGCTAAAAGTAACAGACCTCGCGGCGCAATCAATCGTCGCGAAATAGCGAGCCAGCCAATCCATCCCCAGTACAATGTCAAAATCTCGCAGCTGACTAAGGACCATCAGGTCCGCTGGCAAAATCCAAGACTCAAGCTGTACCGGGCACGACCAGCAACACTCCTCTACATACAATATGTGACCGGAATCTGTACCTCTAATGCATGTGGCAACCGACCTAACTCTAGTCCATGAGATGATGCAAATGCTCTACTGATAATAGAATGTGATGCACCGGTATCAAATAAAGTGCGAGCTCTAATGCCAAAAAGTAAAGTGATACCTGCCACCACGTGGTCGGCTGCCGCGGAGTCCCCTACCTGAGCGGCGTAGACTCGCCCGCTCTGAGCTGGTGGTCGGTGGTCTGCAGGGTGGGAGGAAGGAGCCCTGCTCGCAGAAGCATAGGGCCGCTGAGCTGGCGGTCGCTGCTGAGGTGGAAGAGAAACTGAGGCCGAAGAAGGCGCCACTGATGCCGAAAAAGGGCATGAAGATCGTATGTGCCCTGCCTGCCCGCAGCCATAACAACGCCCCCACCTCTGATCACACGTGCCGGGGGAAATGCGGACCCACGCAGGAAGATACAACTGCTGGAAGCCCGAAACTGCCAGTGACTCTGCTGCTGCTGCTGCCTGTGCGACTGCCGCTGAGATACCTGCATGTCGCGACTTGCGACCTCTGCATGATAGCGAAGTGCTGCTGCTTTCGCTGGGGCTGCTGATGCTGTGGGGGCCCTGGGATCCCCCCAGGCCCTCGCCGCTCCGAACGCCCCGGCCCGTAAACTGAGGCGGTGGCGGTCGGGGCGGCCTCCAGGAACTGTCCTGTCCCCCCTCATCTGATTGCTGGTCGCTTCTTCTCAGAACTCTGAGTGACCGGACCTCCGCGTCTAGAACAACCTGATCTCCCCTCTCGACCCACTGGGCATGATCCACTGCCTCTGATAAAGTCTGAAGCCTCTGGGCGGTGTACCATGGTATAGATCTCGGGCGCAAGCCTGTCCTCAAAACAGCTCCACCTGGTGCAGCCCATCCCTGGCAACGTAGGGCACGCAGTTGAGCAACTGCGTAAACTCCTGGAAATAATCCCACACTGGGCGATCACCTTGCTGCAGGTTCTTCAAGTCATCTTCTATCTTCTTCTTCACACTCGTGGAGAAGTAGTGTCAAGGGTCATCCTCCTGAACTCTGACCAGGGTAGCTGTCGGGTGACCTGAAACTCTAGGGGCTCGACCCGACGCCACCAAGCATCTCATCCCCTCAGACAGTGTACTGCCAAATGTGCTCTGAACCTCTGGTCGATGATAGAAGTCCCGAACATCTTCTCCATTGACGCTAGCCATGATCCAACTCCCACGGGTGAGTGCTCCGCCCCGAGAACTTAGGGGGGCCTCGCTTGCAGAACTGCGTTGAGTTTGTCAGAAACCTCCCGCTCTCCTCTTGGGTGGTCAAAGGTCTGAACATCCCCTGAGCCCCTCTGCTCGACGACGGCGCTGTAGGGGCAAGTGAATAGTCGGTGGTACAACAGGTGGTGCGGGGGCCTCAGCAGTAGTAGGGGGAGGTGCCGCAACCTGGGCCAATAACTGCTCAAACCTCTGCTCCTGTCGCGGTGGCTCTCCGCCAACTGGGCCATCATGGCCCTCAGCTCACTGATCTCAGAAGGCCCGGACTGGCTCCGGCTCCTCCGGGGGTGAGGAGTACCCCGAGTAGGAATCTGCCGCCTAGGAGGCATCCTGCCACACAAAATCCACGGGTCAGTAAACCAAACCACTCTCGACCCAATCAAGCGAAAGTCATGGACATTCCCCTATTTCTGTAACCTTATGTTGTCTGCAGCCAACATAATAGTCCCCCAGAAATAGGCTATGCCAATCCCTCTCCACTCACAGGAAGAGTTAACAACCAATTACCGACTTTCGCAACAATATCACGTCACTCGAGCTCAGCTTTCCTAGGGTCTGCCAAAAGCCTAGGGTCTCCTAAGTCCTCGTCTGACCTATCCCTAAGCTCTGATACCAACTAATCTGTCACGCCCCGGGTGTAAACCATAACCCGGGCCCGTCCACAGATCCGCCGTGCATACGGAATTTTCCGTGTACACGAAGCGCTGATAACCTGCTCAGATATAAAACAAGTAATAAAGAGCATAAAACAGAGCTAAACTAAAACTAATACAACTCAGACAAATGCTGGAAATGAAAGTACAGTAAGCTCTCAGAAATATACAAGTGTCTCTCCCAGCTCACGAAATATATACAACCAGCTGGCCGCAGCCAGACCCAAAATAAAAGGAAAATACAACCGTCTGAGTGTACTGGGGATACATCAAAACTACTAAACTCGAACTCGGGCAGGTGGCTAGCTAATCAGCGATCCTCTTACCTCGATCCAGGGAAGAGGGTCCCGCAACTCCCGCAGGGAACTCTGCAAAACAAAGGGGAACAGAAAAGAGAAAACAGTGGGGGGTGAGAACTACTATAAAAACAGTAGCCTCCCCTAGTGGGTAGACCTCAAACTCAAACATGCTCACTAGGACTATCAGAGGCGAAAAATGAAACAAAGGTGGTAAGCTACAAGTACACTACTGATGCAGAGCTACCACTAACGTGCCTCTACGATGCCTACTAGAGAATGGCTAAATACATGCACCAGAACGTAAGGACTGACAGACCAACCCAATCAAAACACCAGTAAACACTGGAACTGCCTGCTCTGCTGTCAACCTCACAACTCAGTATCTCCCCTGTCCAAATAGACCGGAACCCAACACGGTCTAGCCGGCACCCAACACGGCCTGACCGGCACCCAACACGGTCGGAATCCTACTCCGGAGTGGCACTCGAGGGGAGCGACCCCACACGAGCGTAGTATCACAGTCACTAGTATTCATCAGTACCATAAATAGCAGGACGGGGTCACGACCCTGATCCAAGTGGGAAAAACCCATCCACTAAAGGGAAACTCGATCCCCTACCTCCAATCTGATGCAAAAGTAATAATAATAATAACATAATCCGGTCAACCGCCCACAGTCCGCGGTCGCCGCAACACCCAACATCGATCCCCGACTGTCCCAACTCTGAACATCTCGACTACACAATCCCTAAGACTAGACGACAGGAGAACGAATAAAAGCATGGTTTCTCCTAAGTCAATTCCAATATGTTTGTGTAGCAGAAAAAGGTGCTTAGCTAGATGACCATTCAAGCATGCAAAGTCCTTTATTTGATAAAATCATTTCAATTATTCTAACATATGCAACATTAAGTGTTTGGAACTCCCGATGTACATGTGGCAGGATATATGATACATGATACAATTTAGATGCACAATCTACTAGCAAGTATCCCTTATACAACATTCATTCTAACCACATGCCCAAACCTTCCCTTAACATATAATATGATATGGCTTTAGCATTCTTTCCAACTAATTAGATTGCCTATCTAAACATGGAATACCACTTACTAACTTGTAACCTGCTAACAACGCAAGTATCAAACAAAGGAACCTTAATCTCATTCAAGCATGCTAGATACATTCACAATTAATAACACATAATCATGGCATTCTAATAGGCCTAGTGACATTCACAAGTAGGAGGTTCACAACATCACCCACCTCAAGCACTATTCCAAATTCCCGAAGGCGAAGTCCAAGATCAGTCCAAACACACCACCAATCTGTACAAAATACCCCAAAGGAAAAATACATAAGCGATTCATCCCCAATTTCCAAAATCTGTCCCCTAAATCCGCAGTCCAGAATTCACCAATTTTTACCTGCGAATAATGCCCAGAAAAATCCAAGAAAAATACTATCGCGATCCTTGCGACGAGCCCGTCGAAACGAGTACCTGCACGCCCAAATTGGAGTTTCCTACGCTGAGATAAAAATCCGGCAAGGGGTACACCCCGAAACCAAACTGTACCAAATTCCTGTAACAAGGAACCACAGAGAAAGAAGATTCTCACCCACGGGTAAAATCCAGAAAAATCTGAGAAAAATCCAGGAGACTCCTTGCGAAACGTAGATGAAAATTGCCTTTGAATCGCCTCGTTCCGACGCCTGAGCGAAAAGATATGGCAAGAACACTGCGGTGCTGTCCCAAAAGTCCGCGAAGAAAAAGGGTCAAATGGGTGCTAAGAAAACTCCAAGATCAGCATGGAAATCGAGGAACCACAAAACACAGGAGTTGAAGCCCTACCTGTCGTGAGTCCAACAGCTCAAGAATCGGCGAATTCAGAGGTCGGGGTGGGTCGGAGGAGTCCAAACACTGAGAAGGGGCAAAGAGGATCGCCGGAGAACAAGCGTCGCGCCGCGCCGTAAAATGGTGAACCTCGGGAAGCGTGCCTCCAAAAATCCTCAAACTTCTCCAATGGGTAGTGCACTGAGGGAGGAAAAACTCTTGTGAAGGGAGCTCAGCGGAAATAGGGTCCAAAAAGCCAAAAGAAAGAAAGGGGGGAGCTATTTATAGGCCCAGCCCACTATGCTTATCGGGCCGGGTTTCGGGCGCGGTTTCCGGGCGCACTGCGCCCGGAAACCGGGTTGTATATCTCCGTCCGACGCGCCCGGAAGTCCCTGGGACGGCCACGTCACCCCGAACAGGGGACAGCAACCCTGGCGGCCCGCAACGCGCCACGTGGCCCCCTCGCGGTCAGCGGGGTAGGTACGCCCGCCCAACCGCGAGGCGACGCGTGTCGCACTCGAGTGCGGCCGACCGCCCCGCTGGTGCCACTGTGCGCGCACAGTACCGAGGCGCCCCCCCTCGCGCACGCCGTGGACCGCGCCTACGTGGTCCCACGAATCAGAAGCCGCCACGCGTCATGCGCCCGGTCCACCGCAACCCCGCCAGACCGGTGAGCCGTGCCGCGTGCGCCCGCCTACCAGGGCACGCCACGCGTCCCCCCGCCGCGGTCCCTGCACCGCCGCGCCTCCCCGTGGACCCAGCTGCGTGAGCCGGCCAATAAGAGGCCGCCACGTGGCTCGGGCCGGTCCACGTGTCATCCCCATGCTCCGAAAATCCCCCCAAACTTCCGGAAGCCCGCATTTGGTCATCCGGACTCCAAATTCAACAAGCAAATAGCCGTTTTCAAGCGTTTTTCCGCGCTGAATCCAAATCCAACCTCAGATTGGCCCAAAACCTTTTCTAAAATTCGGCAATTACAGCCGAAGGCCAATTCCGCTATCAAAGTCTCACGAGGTCCATCTGTGGCACCCCTTCGATGCACCATGGGCCAGACACCAACACTAGGTGTTCTACACAATGGATTCACCGGAAAGTTGCAAGGGGAAAAACCAGTACACTACATTCGAGGAGCTCAAGGATAGATTGACGCGAGCTCCGATTCTCGCCCTGCCGGAACCAGGGGAGGATTATGAAGTGTATTGCGATGCGTCGCGAAATGGACTGGGTGGAGTGCTCATGCAACGGGGGAAGGTTATAGCCTATGCGTCAGGGCAGCTCAAAGAATACGAGCGAAACTACCCCGTGCACGATTTGGAACTCGCAGCGGTTGTGTTCGTCCTCAAGCTTTGGAGACACTACCTGTATGGGGCACACTGCAATGTGTACTCCGATCATAAAAGTCTTAAGTACCTTTTCACCCAAAAGGAGTTAAATTTGCGACAAAGACGGTGGCTCGAGCTATTGAAGGATTATGATTTAACGATCCACTACCACCCGGGAGAGGCAAACGTGGTGGCCGACGCTCTGAGCCGTAAGGGGCAGGCCGAGAAAGCAGGGGTAAGTGCCATCACCCAGCAAGATAGTCTGATTGCGGAATTTTCGCGATTATGACTAGAAGTAGTACCAGCGGGTACAGTCGAACAATTTCTGACACTGGTGGTCAGACCTACCCTGCTTGACAGAATTCTCGAGGGGCAGTCGACTGATGACCAACTCCAGCGGGTGCGAGGTAGAGTAACTGCCGACCCAGGAGGTGATTTCACAGTAAACTCCGACGGCACGGTACGATTTCGGGGACGAATCTGCGTACCGGATCTACCGGAACTCAAAGAGGAAATCCTGCGGGAGGCGCATGCAGCCCCATATACAGCGCATCCCGGGGGA
The DNA here is from genome assembly GCA_029204045.2 of Tillandsia leiboldiana. Lineage (NCBI taxonomy): Eukaryota > Viridiplantae > Streptophyta > Magnoliopsida > Poales > Bromeliaceae > Tillandsia > Tillandsia leiboldiana. The sequence goes on along the minus strand of CM055065.1, from coordinate 19,483,591 downwards.
ACGAAGATGTACAAGGACGTCAAACAGACCTTCTGGTGGCCCAAAATGAAGGGAGACGTGACTCGATTTGTGGCACACTGCCTGGTGTGCCAACGAGTGAAGGCCGAGCACCAGCGTCCAGCAGGAAAATTGCAACCCTTACCGGTGCCCGAGTGGAAACGGGACATGATTACCATGGATTTTGTGACCGGGTTCCCGAGATCGTCACAGGGACACGATGCAATATGGGTAATTGTGGACCGTCTGACGAAATCGGCCCACTTTCTGCCCATACACACGACATGGACACGGGAACGACTGGCACAAACCTACATCAACGAGATAGTAAGGCTGCATGGGGTGCCGACGTCCATCACGTCGGACAGGGACACGCGATTTGTGTCAAACTTTTGGCAGAGCCTGCAGCGAGCAATGGGAACCAAGTTGCACTTCAGTACGGCTTTCCACCCGCAGACCGATGGACAATCAGAGCGGGTGATACAAATTGTGGAGGACATGCTTCGGGCATGCGTTTTAGACCTGGGCGAAGGATGGGCACGGTGTTTGCCCCTAGTGGAATTTGCCTACAATAACAGTTACCAAGCCAGCATTCAGATGGCACCATACGAGGCCCTGTACGGGCGCCGCTGTCGGTCTCCAATATGCTGGGACGACTTGGGTGAGCGTAAGTTTCCGGGCCCAGATTTGGTGGAGGAGACCGAAGCAAGGGTGCGATTGATTAGACAAAGGCTGCTGACCGCCCAGAGCAGACAGAAAAGCTACGCGGACAACAGACGCCGAGACTTAGAGTTCATGGTGGGTGAGCATGCGTTACTCCGAGTTTCGCCCTCCAAGGGGAACAGACGCTTCGGCTTACGAGGGAGGTAGTAGCAAGGAAGATCTCTTACAAAGAGTAATTTTGGCCACGACCCCAGAGGAACCCTTAGAAGTAATGCTTCGTACCTTCCTGCCCAGTAAGGAGATGAAGGCTTAGTTGTCTTATTTGTTGGCTATTTAGTTAAGGGTTAAATAGGTCCAACTTTCGGCCTTGCGACAATAGACCCGAGGCGTTGTAACAGTATGCCTTGGACGTCCAGGTGAGGTGAGTCGGGCCAAGACCCGAGGCGTTGTAACAGTACGCCTTAGACGTCCAGGTGGGTTGAGTCAGGTCAAGACCGGTGGCATACCGGTTGTCGTTACTGCCAAACCTCGATACGGAGGCTGGCATGGGAGGGAAAGAAACTCTGCAACTGGACAATCCCTTACGTAAGGGTGTAATAGAGTAACCATGAGGAGCGCGAAGCGACTTGGGGACCCAAGACGAAAATGAAGAAAGTTTTCCCAGAATTGTTAGCGAGGGTTGAGTTTAAGTTTCGGGACGAAACTTTTTATAAAGTGTGAGTGGTGTAGTGATCCGGCCTTTCGGAATATTTTTGACTTACGTATAGTCATTTAAGCCCTTAAGTGAAATAAAATTATTCAATTCTTGAAGTTGGCTATTGTGAGATGCTAGTATTTTTCTGCGATAGAGCGCGAAAAAAGAAAGCCGACGGCGCGATCGGATCTGAAATCCGATATCGGGAACCCCCTGAACGGGATTCAAAGTGATACGGTGATTAGTCGTGCATCGGAATCCGTGCTAAATATCTTGCACCCGTTAGAGATAAGGCGGGTTATCTCGTGGGGGATAATTAATTAGTTAATTAATTATCTCAGACGGAAAATTAATTAATTCTCTTACGTACGAATTAAAAGAAATTAATTAAAGGAAAAGTACGACTATATAAGGGATCCCGATTATCGGAAAGAAAAGAAAAGAAAATAAAAACCCTAATCGGAGAGAAGGGAAAAAGGAAAAGACGGAACCCTAGCCGGAAGAAAGGGAAAGGAGAAAGAGAAGGAGCCCGATCTTCCCGGACACCGAACCGAAGGCAAGAACGCGACCGGACAACCTTCCCGTCGATCTTCGGTTAGTAAAATAATTGATTTAAATTATTTGGGAGTTTTCCGTCATCTCTTTCGTTGAGTTCTTGGTGGTTTTTAATCGAGTTCTTGTTATCGGACCTCCGATCGACGTTTTGGTTGTTCGTCGATCGTTGGTTTAGTCGTTAGAATTATCGTGTATTTATTCGGAAATTTTTTGGGGATGTTTCGTTGTAACGTAGTGGGTTAACGGGAGGCCACCGCCGCCGTTGTTAAACGGGAGGCCGCCGCCGTCGTTACCAAGGTCGCGGGGTCTTCGTTGGAGTCGCACGGGAGCGAAGACGGCGAAGAAACCGCAAAATTAGGGTTTACTGTGCTTGTCCGTACAGCACGGTCCACGGGTCCAGGCGTTCACCCGGTGCATGCCGCAGCGTCGGAAGCACCAGACCCGGTGCACGGTTTCGTGCACCGGCCCGGCCCAAGGCGCGCGGTGCACGCCTCATGCGTGCACCCGGCGCACGCGCTTGCGGCCGTAGGGCAAGGACCCGGTGCACGCTCGGGTCGTGCACCGGCCCGGCCCGAGATGCGCGGTGCACGCCTCCTGCGTGCACCCGGCGCATGCCGCAGCCGCCTGACGCCGTGAACCCGGTGCACAGTTGCCCCCGTGCACCAACCGACAGCCCGAAGTTCATTTGCTCCGTTTGCGCCCGTTTTTCCACCGTTTTGAGCGCCGTTTTCGCCGTTGGGATCGTTATTTCCGTGGCTTTCTTGGCATGGCCACTTGGGACCTTCTTGGTCATTATTTTATTATGTTGGGTGCCGATTTCGCCGACGCTCCGCGCCTCGACAAAATCGTCGGGGGCGCGCCGTCGGGTCCCTTTTTCTCATCGTCTTCGTCGTCGGGGCTTCTCGGCTGGACCGTTGACGTCCCGAGTGGGCTACCGGCTGAGGATTGAGTTTTGTTGGATTTTCGGCTTTCGTCAACCCGGACGATGTTGGACTTTTCCGTCAAAAAGAGTAAATTGGGTCTTGTGTTTTCGGATGTTAGTACACGCTTTTGACTGTAGTTATCCTTGCGGACTTTCTTTAGGTCCAGACGCGCAGCGAGGGTGCGCGAAAGATTCGAGTGTTCCGATCTCTCTCCAAATAGGTGGGTACGGTTGCTGTAAATACAGCCAGTGCAGTAAGTGCATCTATCGTCATTAAAGTGCTCTCAATTTATCTAACAAAGTAGATGGACAGTTTAACCTTTCGCATAATCGTGTTTTTATCTAACAATTGAAGCGGCTGCGGTCGCAATGCTCATGACACGCCGATCTCGGCAAATCCGTTTTGGGATGCTCCACGTACACAGGCGGATTGGCCTCCGCATGGGTGTACTTTTCCGGAATAGTGGTCTCTTATGACCCGTGATCCTCACAAAAGTGTGGGTGCCGTGAGGACCCCTTCGCGCCCGCTGGGAATAGCACACCAGCACCGCGAAAGGGGTAAATGCATCAAAGTAGGTGTTTGCGCACGAGGGGAGACTTTAGTCTCTCCGACAAATGTTTTGGGGTTGGTGCCCAAATTAATATGTGCAGGGTTTTAGCGAAATGGTTCTGGTGTTATCGGTTTGCTCCTTATTCCTTATTGCTTTTAGACATCTACTTTGTTTGTCACTGACATTACCCACTCCGTGACAGGCGCTACGAGGGGCGTTAGCCGGGAGATTGTTGAGACTGCGTCGCGAGGCCCGTAGTCAGAACACTTGGTTATTGTTATTATCTCAGTTCTCTTACGCTTATTTTGGTTAATTTGCTTGCGGGTAGTAATATTCGTGGACATGTAGTATTTAGCACTGTGGATGAGTGGTACGTTTATAGTGTGGTTCTTTTGGTGATGTTTTCTTGTGCGGCATGTTTTCATGATAACCAAATGACTTCGAAAAGGTTTTCTCAAAACGAAGTGCCGTGTGGGCACGGGTTTTGCAACTGCTGGCTTTATCCTTTCTAAACATTGATGCCGCTTTAATATTCCGCTTGATGTTGAATGTCTATTGTATGGTTGATGGTTGGTGTTTGATGTATGTTGTGGTAAATAAGACGCCGTGCATATACAAAGGAGACTCCGTCTGTGACGCCCCACTTCCCAGGGGGTCACCCATCCTAGAACTACTCTAGCTCTAGAACGCTTAACTCTCATGTTCCTCTTGGATCTTGCTACCATCCAAAATGCTATAGCCGGGTTAGAGATTTTAGTCCTATTATATCATTTATATAGAGGACTAATCCAAATTCCGGGGGTGTCACATTCTTCCCCCCTTTAAGCCCTGACGTCCACGTCAGGCTCAAGCACATTCACAAGCACCAGGCGATGTGAGACTCGTCTCGCTAGCCTTAGCCGACCTTGTGAGGAGCTGCACTCCACTCACAACGGTCATTAGCCGGGGAGCCTCGCTCTACCCGCTATATAACCCTGGCTCAGCCGAGACTCATCTCACATTTCCGGCTGGTGAATGGCTCTGATACCAACTGTGACGCCCCACTTCCCAGGGGGTCACCCATCCTAGAACTACTCTAGCTCTGACACCCCCGGAATTTGGATTAGTCCTCTATATAAATGATATAATAGGACTAATCCAAATTCCGGGGGTGTCACATTCTTCCCCCCTTTAAGCCCTGACGTCCACGTCAGGCTCAAGCACATTCACAAGCACCAGGCGATGTGAGACTCGTCTCGCTAGCCTTAGCCGACCTTGTGAGGAGCTGCACTCCACTCACAACGGTCATTAGCCGGGGAGCCTCGCTCTACCCGCTATATAACCCTGGCTCAGCCGAGACTCATCTCACATTTCCGGCTGGTGAATGGCTCTGATACCAACTGTGACGCCCCACTTCCCAGGGGGTCACCCATCCTAGAACTACTCTAGCTCTAGAACGCTTAACTCTCATGTTCCTCTTGGATCTTGCTACCATCCAAAATGCTATAGCCGGGTTAGAGATTTTAGTCCTATTATATCATTTATATAGAGGACTAATCCAAATTCCGGGGGTGTCACACCGTCCGTGGACAGGGTGAATTTGTGTATGTGGCGGTCTGGCACGCACCGGGGATGAGGTTTAAACTACCTTGTCAAGAAGAAAAAAAGATACACACGAATTTCCGCTTTGATAGACTCAAAAACCCCCGGGGGCGTGACAGCATAGGATGAACATAGGATCTACCAACAACATCCAATCTCATTTGTAAGTAATAGGAGTAATTAAATTGGACATTCAATCAAGTATCACCAATGAATAGCTTAAGGTTCAACAACCTTCATTGATCTTGCATAGGATGAACATAGGATCTACCAACAACATCCAATCTCATTTGTAAGTAATAGGAGTCATTAAATTGCTTTTTCTCATAAGGAATAGGCCTCAACTCAACAATGATATCCACCTTTTTATGAAGGAATTAGGAATCAAAAGCCTAGGTCATTCTCACATCAACTAGATCAATAACCAACATCATCACCCATTTTCACATAAACTAGATCAAAGATCAATCAACTCATTATTCTCACATAGATAGGTTATGAATCAACATCTATACCCAACATCACACATTTCAGGTTAAGGATCAACAAAACCAACTACTCTCATATAAGCCATTCTCAATAAATGAACCAAGTCCTTCTCACGTAAGCAACCAAGCACTTCTCACATAACCCCATCAAGTCCTCACATAAATCAATCAACCATTCACATATAACCATCACCATCATTCCCACATAATTATATTAACCATTCGCATAGAATAGGTTTAAGGATGATCACTTATAATGAACTTCATATGAGATAATGTAACATCAATCAAACTATTCATTCACTCATGTATACATTGAGGATCAATTAACTTAATCTGGGCATGGATATCCAAGCATAATACACTAAGGAAAAGAGAACATCAACCACAATGCCATGAAGGAAACCAATAGCCCGAGTGGGTAAATCGATGTTTTCGGCTAAGCACAACCACCCACCTGAAACTTGACGATCCGCTGCCTGCTGTAGCTGAAATTTGGCGTGAGTAATCCTTATCCTCCCAAGAGTCCGATGCCGCGAAAATCATCCAAATCCGCCTCACGGATTGGGCACAATCACTCAAGATGAAGTTCCAAGCAGTAAATCAAAGATATCCTCTTTCATACAAACACCTTCAAGTCCTCAAAAATCCACCATTAATTTTTCTTAACATTCAAATGAAGCAAAATCACAATGCTGTCCAAAAACTGCTAACATAAACTTGCTAGCATTTCCAAGCTTAATTAGAGACTTTTCCAAAGGGATTTATCCACAGATCACAAAAGGGAATCTGCTCACCTTGAAGTTAAGAAGAAGTCCCAACTTGAATTTCTGAAAAAGACTTTATATCCACAAAGTTATCTGCATTTCAAGGCGCATTGCTCAAATCCAAATTAAAACAGGGACTGCAGTAATCCACAAAATAGCACTTGAAAAGATCATTAATTTTACCTAAGCAAACTTGCTCCAAATCCTGCAAGAGAGGTACCATTGGATTCCTTGTCGAGAGTAGATACAAATTGAGTTAAAGAACTCCATTTTTCATGCTCGGATGAAGGAGAAAACACATAAATACTTTGAACTATCCACCAAGTTCCATCTGTACACGAATGCAGCAAGGTTCTCCAAAGATAAAGCATAAACCCTAATAAAAACTCAGATCTGGGGAAAATGGTACATACCAATATTGTAGATCTTCGAGTTCTAGAAATTTCCCCGCAAAAATCATCCAAATATTCCCATCCTACTGCCCATAAAGGCCAAAACACTGAGAACTGTTCAGGATTCCAGACTGAAATGAAGGGTCCCAAAGATGGCCCTAAAACTCTGTCAAACCATGAGATCTGAGGGGAGAGTTGAATACAAAAATTATAGCCTTACCTCTTGTGAGAACGTAGAACCAAAACTGAGCTCAAAATTCCAAGAAATGAGTCCAGGAGAATTTGCGCACTGAAATGCGACGGGAAGGTCCACCAATCAGCAACAATGGTGGTACAAGACTCATGGAGAAGATGATGGTGATGAAGCCCCTTTTGTCCATCTCTTTGCTGATGAAGATTAAGGAGGTGATGAAGATGCTCTGCCTGGAGTCCCCCAAAAATCCCTGGTCCAAGGAGGAAGAAGGAGGAGGAAGAAGAAGGTGAAAAGAAGAAGAAGGAAGAGAAAGCACAAAAGCTCCTCTCCCTCCACCCTCCCTCTGCTACAGTGCAGGCCCGGCCCGCTCGGCCCCGCGGGCTGGGACACGTGGCGGCCATCCGGGCCGCCACGGTACTGTAGCAGGGCCACCCGGATCAAGCCACGCGGCTTGATCCGGGTGGGCACCGCGCCTCCACTAGGCGCGCGCCGCGTGTCCCCGCGCCGGGACAGCGCGCATGTGGGCGCACTCTGCGACGGCGGCGGGCCATTCACAGCCCGCCACGCGTCCGCACGGGCGCCTGGTGGACCGCGCGCTCAGCGCCGGCCCAACCGGGCACCGCCACGTGGCACCCACGGTCCACAGCCAACCCATACACCCGATAGACCTCCCGAACTTTTGGTTGCCCGTTTTCGCTCATCCGGACTCCGAAAAATACAACCAAATAGCCGATTTTCAATGTTTTTCCGCGCTGAATCCAAATACGATATCCATTTCGCACGGAACCACCTCTAAAAATTTACGGGGGCATCCGAACACACCAACTCGATCCATTTTTCGCGCTGAGTCCGGTTTTGAAGTCCGATTTGCGCCCAAAGCCTCCACACTCAACAAAAGGCTTCCAGAAGCTGCCAAACCAACAGTAATCCTTACGTGGGAATTTCGGGTCCTCACATCCTCCCCCACTAAAAGAAAGTTTCGTCCTCGAAACTAACACAACTCAAAAGGAGTCTCAAAAAACCAAGGGTAGGTACCCAACGACACCGTCTCCAGCTCCCAAGTCGCCACTCACTCCCCGTGATTACTCCTCTACAACAACAACAACAACCACAACCAGTACGGCATGGCCCAAATTGCGCAATCCTCTCACCTCGCGAGCCAGAATTCGCAACGGGCGTCCCTCGTACTCCAAACACACACAGATCTCAAACAGAGCGAGTCAATCACGGGCGGGGTGTTACGGCATTTTGGTATTGGCATATTTTGTGAGTCAAGTCAGTGAGTTGAGTCGGAGTCTTAAAGGGATCAAATTGTCAATCAGCAATCAAAGACTTAGAAAAGATTCAACAAGAGCTCAAGTTGGCACTCAGTGTCTTGAGTCTTGAAGATTGAGGTTGAAGAATTATGGATCAGTTACATCAATCTCAAGAAGAAAGTATTCAAGAGGATCAGGTATGTTTAACTAAATAATTGTGGTGATCCGAATACTTTCTTATAGTGTAGAAACACTTGGATGAACTTTTAATTGCATAATAATCAAAAACTGGTGTTCGGACTTGTTCAGGATCCGGATCAGAGCCAACGATCCGGATCCCGAAGGTTGTTGCTTCATACAAGACTTCGATCCGGATCCATGCAATTTCCGATCCGGATCCCGAATGTTAAGTTTTCTGATTTGTATGAATGATCCGGATCAGGCAATGCGATCCGGATCCCGAACCATGGTATTTCTGGAATCGTCAATCTCGTTACGACGATCCGGATCGCAGTAAATCCGATCCGGATCGCCGTCCTGAAAATTTCCAGATAAGGTATGTTTTTGATTCTTATCTTTTTCCAAAGGTTTCTAAACTATAAATAGACACTTAGGGTTTCTCAAAAACGTGGGAGCTACGGCCGATCAATTTCTAAAACACTTGAGAGCAACCCTAGAGGCTAGGTTTTTATCGTTCTTCTTTATAGCCTCTTTTAGGTCAATTCGATGGTTCTTTCAAGAACATATCTTTTGTCGAATTGATCTAATCTTTGCTTAGAGATTTCTTCTTCGGTTCCTCATTGAGAATCTAAGCAAAGGATCACCATCGAAGTCAATATTCTTATCGACCGAGTTTGCGTCGTGGATTCGACGTGGCATCGTGGATTCGGTGTGCTAAAGGCGTTTCGTGGATTCGAAACGTGTGCTCGTGGATTCGAGTGGCGTTCGTGGATTCGAACGTGTGCAGTGGACGTGCAAACGGTGGAGCGCGAGGTCCAAGAAATTGAAGGAGGGGTTAAATCCATGGAGACGGTAATCACCTTGTTATTCTTCTTTTCTTAGGGATTGTTATTGCGTGGATATCCAACCGGTCAGCGCAAGGTCCGAAGAAGCTGAAGGAGGGGTTTGAGTCCGTGGAGTCGGTAATCACCTTGTTATTCTTCTATTCTTAGTGGATTGTTATTGCGTGTTGGTCCCGTGGTTTTTCTCCTGGATTGGAGTTTCCACGTATATCTCGGTGTGCTGTTTTATTTTCCGCATTGGTTTTTATTTTGCACTGAGATTGAGTTTTTAAGTATTACACCTATTCACCCCCCCTCTAGTTGTTTGATAGTACCTATTTAGATCCTTTGGGATTCATAACTCTACAATTGGTATCAGAGAGGGTTTTAGGTTTATCTATCATGATGGGTGAAAGTGGTAATATTTATAGACCTCCTCTTTTTGATGGGACTAATTATGCTTATTGGAAAGTGCGGATGAGAGCTTTTCTCATCGCAATTGATGAGCGGGTATGGCAATCCGTGGAATACGGTTGGGTGCATCCTGTTGAGGAAGTAGGAAATTCTACTACCCCAAAACCTCGCTCTAGATGGTCCAAAGAGGATTTTGAAAGATCTTCTTACAATGGGAAAGGTATGAACGCTCTTTTTAACTCTCTTTCCTCGACTGAGTTCACAAGAATTTCCGCGTGTGAAACCGCAAAGGAAATTTGGGATATTCTCAAAATTACACATGAGGGTACTAATCTTGTAAAAATTCAAAAGCTCCAGATGCTTACAAGTCAATTTGACTCTATTCATATGGAAGAGCATGAATTGTTTACAGATTATTACACTAGACTTCAAGATGTAATAAATACATGTGCTAATTTAGGAGAAAAGATCCCGGAGTCGAAAATTGTAAGAAAGATACTTCGGACTCTTCCGGAACGGTTTAGGGCAAAGGTTACCGCCATTGAAACCGTTAGTCATCCGGATGAGATGAGTGTAGAGGAATTAGTAGGTGCTTTGCAAACTTATGAAATGACTTTTCCTACTAATCAAGTTTCTTCCAAGTCTTCTTCTAAGCTTACAGGTATTGCATTCAAATCAACAAAGGAAGAAGATAGCGAATCAAGTTCCAACGATGAAATCTCTTTTGCCGATTTTGAAGAACAATTGGCGCGGATCGTAAAGAAATTTCGTCGGAAATTTTGGAAGAATCGAACCGATGGATCTTCATCCACGAAACCTTCTAAAGGATCATCGGGTTCTAAATCCTCTAACCTCAAAAGCTTTGCAAAACCTTCTAAAGAAAAAGAAAAAGATGATTTCGAAGGGGAAATTCAATGCTATCGATGCAAAGGCTACGGCCATTTTTCAATGGATTGTCCTTCTAAGAAATCATATAAAAAGAAGGCTTTGCAAGCGAAAACTTGGGACGATTCTACTTCTAATGAATCGACCTCAAGTAAAGAGGGAAAAGTTGTTGCCTCTCATGCCTCTCATATTCCCTCTTCTAATAATTGTTTATCATCATTAGTCACTGACTCTACTCCTTTGATTTTGTATGAAACATCAACAACCGGCGGAGAGTCATCAAGTGAGGGGGAGTCGGACGAGGAAGAACTCGTTGAGGCATATCAACAACTTCTTGCGGAATCTAAGAAGATGGCCAAACATATCAAGAAGTTGAGGAAGCAACAACTTGAAGATCAAGACGAGAATCATGCTTTAAAGATAAAACTTCATGATCTCGAGGAGGAACGAGAGCTTTTATTGGATAATAATAAAATCCTCCAAGAAAAGATAAATCAATCGGAAACAACCGTTAATTCCCACATTAACAAGATTGATTTTCTTGAAAAGCAGTTTGAGGAGATTCATGTCACCAACCAAGCATTGACCAAGCAAGTTCATGAACTCAAATCCGACATACAAAGGCTTTCAACCGTTCCCAAGAAACGAGATTGTATGTGCGGATTAGGTCAAACAAGCAAGGTTGGTTTGGGTTTCAAAAAGGTCCAAACTGTGCATGCTTCAAGTTCCACAATGAAATTGAAAGGAAGAACTTGTCACTTATGTGGACTTGAAGGACATTTGGTGAAGGATTGCCCGAAAAAGAGAAAGAAGAATTCTTCGGCAACTTCATCTACGGAGCGAACTCAACGGAATCAAAAGACACATCAAGTCAAAGGAGTTCACTCAACCCACCAAAGGTCCGAGCCACATCATCAATCATACAAGTGGATCACTGCGAGGCAAAGACCTAAGGTGGATCAACAGTCAAAGCGGACAACCCCCGGCCACAACGAATCAAGACAATCCAAAATCCAGCGATTTTGGATTCGGAAAGGTGATATCTTTCCTTGTCTTAAGTTCTAATTAGCTTATGACTGTATGTAATGCTTTGATCGGTTTTTCTTTCATATTGTTCTTGATCTTTGCATTACATGTTTTCAATGCTCTTCGTTTTTATGTTTTGTTTTTAAACAAAAGGTTTTTAACGAACAAGTGCATTGAATAAAAAAAAAAAAAGGTTTTCACTTTCATTCACTCCAAATTAATTTTATATGGATTATCAACTTTACTTCATAATCATAATCTTGAAGATACTTCATTATAGGAGTTTTTGATATTATAAGCATCAAATTTTAGAAATCATGTGTGATCTTCAGATGCTTAATCTATCTCGGTTGTGTGAGTTCTTTGTGATAAACATGAGACAACCGATTGACTAAAATTTGGGATTTAATTCTTTCGCGTAAGAGATTGCCTTCTTACAAGGGTAAATAATTGAATTATGAAAGATGTGGAAAGAGTTACATCCGAAAGGAGTGTGAAAACTACCACCACATGCTGGAAAGAGCTGCCACCCCGGTCGTCCGGTTTGTGTGTGAAGCTACCACATGTTATGGATGCTTGATAGTATTTTATGAGAAAATCTTTAGTTGAAGCATTTGGAGATTTATATACAAAACTCTTATTTTTTGAACAATCTCCTGGTTGGTATAAGGTGGGATAGTTGAAAGATGCTCAAAGAGTCACCCTTAGGTATTTTAGTGCTTATCTCAATTTGAAAGGGTAGAATTCAAGATTGATGTCGTTTGGAAATCTCCGTATGTCATCTTTGTAAATCCGTTACATCTTAATAGACTTTGGATCTCAAGATTATTTTTGATGACTTGTGTTTGATGAATATAACATGAAAAACGGTTTATAATGTTTTACCTTTATTTTTCATGATTTTGGAGTAAATCTTTTTAATTTTGTGAAATTAATTCGAGTGAATGACATCTGTGTGAATTCACTGTTTAAAGCACTTAAATTGATTTCTTGATGGAATACAAATCGGTATTTGAAAAGATTCTAAAATCTGGATTTGTTTCAAGAAATTATTTGATTTTTGCTTTCTGGTACAGGTACGGAATCTGCATTTTTTTTATATACCAGAACTGAGCTTTTATCTCTCTTTCTCTATGAACTAATATTGTTAGTGATTTCCTTTTGTCTAGTATGTTCACTGTTTGACAATTTGTGACAAAAAGGGGGAGAAGAGAAATGACGGAGATGAGATCATCAAGAGAGGACAAACGAATCGAAACGAATCGAAAATTAAAAAATGGGGGAGAACGGAAAATGATGATCGTACCACAAAGGGGGAGAACATAGATGCTCAAGAACATGGAGAACATGTTAGAGATGCTCAAGATAGGGGGAGACAAAGAAAAATTGAAAGAGCAGAAAAACAAAAGAACCAAAAGGAAGACGGATCAAATGTAGGATTGTAATTTCTAACGACTAACGTTTGATTTTGTTTGGAGTTTTGTTTTGCAGGAATTACATCACTTTAAGACTCCAAGTCCTAAGTCATAGAGTATGTTCTAGGACTGTTTGGTTCAAATGTAATTTTGTATTTATTGGATCTTTCACGCAAAGAAAATCAATGTTTTGGTGATGACATTGAGTTTCGATTTTTTGGTTTAAGATGAGTGACTTGAGCGTTTTTATGTATTTTGGGTTTTGTCACGAAATTGCCAAAGGGGGAGATTGTTACGGCATTTTGGTATTGGCATATTTCGTGAGTCAAGTCAGTGAGTTGAGTCGGAGTCTTAAAGGGATCAAATTGTCAATCAGCAATCAAAGACTTAGAAAAGATTCAACAAGAGCTCAAGTTGGCACTCAGTGTCTTGAGTCTTGAAGATTGAGGTTGAAGAATTATGGATCAGTTACATCAATCTCAAGAAGAAAGTATTCAAGAGGATCAGGTATGTTTAACTAAATAATTGTGGTGATCCGAATACTTTCTTATAGTGTAGAAACACTTGGATGAACTTTTAATTGCATAATAATCAAAAACTGGTGTTCGGACTTGTTCAGGATCCGGATTAGAGCCAACGATCCGGATCCCGAAGGTTGTTGCTTCATACAAGACTTCGATCCGGATCCATGCAATTTCCGATCCGGATCCCAAATGTTAAGTTTTCTGATTTGTATGAATGATCCGGATCAGGCAATGCGATCCGGATCCCGAACCATGGTATTTCTGGAATCGTCAATCTCGTTACGACGATCCGGATCGCAGTAAATCCGATCCGGATCGCCGTCCTGAAAATTTCCAGATAAGGTATGTTTTTGATTCTTATCTTTTTCCAAAGGTTTCTAAACTATAAATAGACACTTAGGGTTTCTCAAAAACGTGGGAGCTACGGCCGATCAATTTCTAAAACACTTGAGAGCAACCCTAGAGGCTAGGTTTTTATCGTTCTTCTTTATAGCCTCTTTTAGGTCAATTCGATGGTTCTTTCAAGAACATATCTTTTGTCGAATTGATCTAATCTTTGCTTAGAGATTTCTTCTTCGGTTCCTCATTGAGAATCTAAGCAAAGGATCACCATCGAAGTCAATATTCTTATCGACCGAGTTTGCGTCGTGGATTCGACGTGGCATCGTGGATTCGGTGTGCTAAAGGCGTTTCGTGGATTCGAAACGTGTGCTCGTGGATTCGAGTGGCGTTCGTGGATTCGAACGTGTGCAGTGGACGTGCAAACGGTGGAGCGCGAGGTCCAAGAAATTGAAGGAGGGGTTAAATCCGTGGAGACGGTAATCACCTTGTTATTCTTCTTTTCTTAGGGATTGTTATTGCGTGGATATCCAACCGGTCAGCGCAAGGTCCGAAGAAGCTGAAGGAGGGGTTTGAGTCCGTGGAGTCGGTAATCACCTTGTTATTCTTCTATTCTTAGTGGATTGTTATTGCGTGTTGGTCCCGTGGTTTTTCTCCTGGATTGGAGTTTCCACGTATATCTCGGTGTGCTGTTTTTATTTTCCGCATTGGTTTTTATTTTGCACTGAGATTGAGTTTTTAAGTATTACACCTATTCACCCCCCCTCTAGTTGTTTGATAGTACCTATTTAGATCCTTTGGGATTCATAACTCTACACGGGGAATCCAACAGCAAAGAACTCCTGAGCTGAGATGCGGAAAACCTCAGGGACTCCACAAAGGCTGGGGAAAGGGAAGAGCAACCAGTGCCACACGCACCAACACCACACCCCGGGTGTCAACTCAACCAGGCGACCCAAAACACACCCACACGATCAACCAAGAGGGAAAGAATCCAACAAGCAGGGGTCCTTACTCGGTCACTCCCGAATCTTGACCATCCGAGTGAACTACTCAGCCGCGGTCTATCATCCAAAGGAACCCTCAGGGGCACAACCACAAGCCATGTTTGCCTCAACAGTCCACACAGCACCAGCTGTGGAATCATCTAACTCAACTCCAGACAGCTTTCCTGCTCCAAGTATCCGCCAACACAGTGGCCCTGTCGGGGCGACCTAGAATGCTCAAAAGTAAACCAACGGTAACTCCACCGCCATCATGGGAGGCATCGCTATAACTCGCAAGTCCATCACCCCGCACTAACGATGCAAAAGTCAGCGCTGATATCAGTGTTATTATCCATTAGTTATGCTCTCCTGGCACTGCCAAATCCAAGAAGCTCCTCACCTTGACCATAATCGTTGACCTCGACCGATTCCCATATGGTATCCATATTGACCGAATTTCCACCGCCGCCCCTACGGCTAACACAATGTGACCCACGAAGGTGAGCTTCAGAAGCTAAAACTTGTATCTCAATAACTTGGCATACAGCTTCACCCACACAGGCACGGTAGCACATCCCCAAGTGCCCCTCGTGCTCCAAGTCGCTCTGGGGGTAAATCAAATATCTTCGGGGAACACCACTCCCAATCTGTCCAATTACATCTGGAACACACGATTCCTCTGATCTTGAAGACAACAGGGCATTAATTATTCCATTTGGCCCACTATGCGCTCATAATGCCCCTACCGAATCCTGAATGCCATCTAGGCAAAGTCCTTGGCTGTCTGATTCCAAGTAGGTACTCGCATCATACAATAACTGTCGGAGTATGACTCCATCACAAGGCTCTAGATACCACCCGGACCTGTCCACACTCGAACCATAAAAGGATCCTCAAAGTCGTGTATAAACGACGTGGCATCACCACCGCGCACCAACGGCGTGGCACTAGGTCAAACAGAACCCTCGATCCATCAGATCCTGCAACTGCGCCATCAGCTCTCTCAGCTCTACTGGCGATATCCAATGAGGTGCTGTCAAGGGTGGCGCGGTTCCCCGAACCACGTCAAACGCACTCTCTATCTCCCTAACCGGCGGTATTATCAACAGCTCAGGTGAAATCACACCCGGGATTTTATGGGCAACAGAGATATCCTTGAGTCCCGGTGCCGCCGTAAGCACCTCTCACACTGTCGCTAAAACCTGTGTGCTCTAACAATCTCAATAACCAAGCCTCCTCTCGTCTGCCTCGCATAAGATCAACGTCCTCTCTCTCCTCAGTCAAAATATCCTGTGGCATTGTGCCAAACAATCTCAAACACAGGGTCAAAATACCGAACTGCCACTATTACCAATAAATCTGTCGGTAACTCGTAGTCTCAGCTGCACTAGACATGACCCACAAGCCTCCTCCACATGCACAACACTAACAGGAACCTGTACCTCAAGTGCACGTGGTAACAAATCTGCCTCAAGTCCATGCAGGAATGCAACATGCTCTAACTCCGACTGCTGTGATGAAATCACGCTTGCGACAACTCAATCCACTACCGTGGCGCCCTCCAACCGGGCGGCACAGATTCATCCTCTCGAGGCAAATGGTCGTCGCTCAGTCTGCCAGAAAAAAATCACGACTAATCACAAAAGGAGCACGACCTCTGTCTCTGCTCACACTGAGGCGACGGATACGGTCCTCCACAGATAGCAAATCCACGCTACCGCTGCGCTACTCTGATATAGATGCTGATACTGCCATCGGGGTCTACCCGATCTCTGGCATCTCGGGAACTCGTTATCCTGGAAAAAGAAATCAGAAATGCCTCTGCCGGCCAATCTGTCCTCCAAAGGCTCCGACTCAATCTTACGAGTCGGGGTGGTTCATCTGCAAAATCTGGCTGAATAGATCGATCATGTCCTCTCAGCTCACCAGCTGTCAACTATCCACCCTGCCTCGGTGCCTCGACACTAAACATTGGCACAGAGGGGGCTACTCGCTCCATCGGTGCCACAGAAATCCCTACCACTGAGGATACTGCAACCGGGTGGTCTCAGAAGGAAGCACTGTCGAGCTGCCCGCTGCTCCGACAACTGTATCATCCTATCCGCTGCTCACTCTGCCGCCGATATGCCACTGCCAATCCTGTCATCTGGGTCCGGAGCTCTCTGACCTCAATATGGGTATCCGGCCCGAAACTGCCTATCCTGGCCCACAAGCTGCAATGGGGTGCACACGAGTCAGAACTCTGCGTCAAGGATACACCGCTCGCTGCGACAAACCACACAACAGAACACACAACAAGCACTCGACCCAATCCAGCGAAAGTCTAAGACATGTCACCCATTCCATAACATTATGTTGTCTGCAGCCAACATAATCGCTTAGGAGAATAAACATGCCAATCGCTCGTCCCGTCCCTTGGGAGAGGTATAAAACTCAATCAGGACTCTCGCTATAAGTCACGACTCTCTCGTAGTATCTTAAGGTCCAACCACAAGCCTAGGGTTTCTATGTCCATAATGACCTACATCCTAGGCTCTGATACCACTCTAATCTGTCACGCCCCGGGGGTCAAAACTGCGACCCGGACTCGCCAACAGATCCGCCACCTATGCGGAACCCCGCATAAGAGAAGCGTCTAACCTGCAAAGTATCATCTAATAACTAAATAGATATCAGAGCTGAAGAAAAACTGCTGTAATAAAAAACCGGAATCACTGTACAACTGATTAATAAAGGTACAATATCCATCTCCCAAAAATAGAAATACAATAATCCGGTCCACCGAAACTGTAATGCAAGTAAAAGCCATCTATACAACATCTATAAGTCCAAAAAGGGAGATAACTAAAATAATAAAATACAACTGTGTACAGTGGAACCCACAATCCGGGTTGGTACATCTATCCCACTGTAAAAATCAACACTGGTAGGGATCTATCTCGCGACTCCCTCGCCTCGAACCGTCAACCGAAAGATCAGCAACTCCCGCAGCAGACACTGCAAAACAAAGGGAGGAAAGGGGTAAAACAACAATGGGGGGTGAGAACCACTAGTAAAACCAGTAGCCTCCCCCTGTGGGTAAAGCCTCAAACCCCGACGTACCCACAAGTCTACCGGAGGCAAGAAAAAGAATAAGAGAGGTGGTAAGCTATAAACAGAAATACTGATAAAAGGAAGCTACCACTAGTATGCCTCAAATGCCGTGCTAAGCAGTATAGCTAAATATGTGCATCAGAATATAAATGCCTGTCTGAATAAACCCAATCTATACACCAGTAAACACTGGTACTGCCTGCCATGCCTGCCAAACACAAGACTCAACTGCGGGAATACTGACCGACTACTGACCGGTACGGTCGCATCCCGAAATAGGTGACAGACCGACTACTGACCGGTACGGTCGCACCCAAAACTAGTAACAGACCGGCTTCTGACCGGCACGGTCACACACTCCGGAGTGGCACTCGAGGGGAGCGACCCACACGAGTGAAATAAGTAGTCATAAGTAATCTGATATAGCAGGACTAGATCACGACTCTAAATAAGTGGGAAAAAAACCATCCACTAAGGAAGCCCGATCCCTCACCTCCAATCTGATGCAATAATAATAACCCGGTCAACCGCCCGCAGTTCGCGGTTGCCGCAATCCCTGCCATCAGGCCCTGCCTGTCCTAAATCCCCAGAAACCTGACTACACTATCACAAACCCCCTGCTCGTGTTACGGAATTTGAGTTGGCGTAGTTTCGTGAAAGTCTCAAGTCTTGAAGATTGAAGGTGAAGAAAGTTGGATCGTTTAACTCAATCTCAAGAAAGAAGAATTCAAAAGGATCAGGTATGTTTAACTAAAGAATTTGTGTGATCCGAATACTTCTTGTAGTGTAGAAACACTTGGAAGAATCTTTCATTGCATAAAAATCAAAAACTGGACTTGGGACATGTTCAGGATCCGGATCAGGCTGTTCGATCCGGATCCCGAAGGTGGTTCGTTCATACATCGTCGCAATCCGGATCGTAGTCTCTTGATCCGGATCCCGAACGTTGAGTTTACCATCTACCTTGAACGATCCGGATCTTGCTTCGCAATCCGGATCCCGAACGTTGATGTTTGGTGAACTGTATGAACGATCCGGATCGTAGTCACATGATCCGGATCCCGAACCTTCATTTTTCTGGAATTGGCTGTTTCGTTATGACGATCCGGATCTCAGTTATCACGATCCGGATCGCCGTCCGTAAAATTCCAGAAATGGCAGGTTTTTGATTCTTATCTCCTTCCTAGGGTTTCTAACCTATAAATAGACCCTATGTCTTTCTTTCTAGGGTCAATCCACATAGCCGTCATTTTCATGTATCATCTTATACGGCTATAGATCCACATATAGAGAAGAAAGGAAATCATTAGAGAATACTCTATGTTTCTTCATCTATATTGATTAGTTTGATTCTAGGTTTTCATACTCACATCTTGAGTTGAATCAAACTAATGAATACTTAGATGGTATTTCCGATCTATCTTTGATCTAAGTATTCGGCGGATCATCACCACCCAAAAAACAACGATTACCCCAAAATCGGCGCGTGGATTCGCGTGTCCTTGTGGATTCAAGGTTCTTTCGCTCTCGTGGATTCGGAGCGAGGCACGTTCGTGGATTCGAAGGGTGCTATTGGGTGAAGACCGTGGATTCGGTCGGACGTCGTGGATTCGACGTTGGACGCCGTGGATTCGGCGTTGGGCGCAGATCGTGGATTCGAGAAGCGTCTGGAGCGAGCGGAGAAGATCCTCTAGGAGCGTATGGAAAAGGTTGAGTCGTAAGTGTGTACGGTACATCACCTTGTACGCGTTTTAATTCTAGTGGATTTCTGCCGTGTTATCGGTCCCGTGGTTTTTTACTCCGGTGATGGAGTTTTCCACGTAAAAATCTTGCGAGTTATTTTCATTTCCGCATTGGTTTTTTTATCGCAACGATTTTTGAGTGTTTATACGTTTACACCTATTCACCCCCCTCTAGGTGTTTCTTCCCCTATTTAGATCCGTATTATATACGACCCAACAGCTCGCACCCGAGCCACAATTACCCAGAGTCTAAAATGAAAAGGAGAAAAGTATAAAACATGGTTTCTCCTAAGTCAAGTCCAACATGATAGTGTAGCAGAAAAAGGTGGCCTATCTAGATGACCATACAAGCATGAAGATGTCCCAAGATGATATAAAGTAGACAGGTGTCGATGTTCTACATTTATTAGAGCATGCTATTCCATAATATTGATGATTGCATAAGAACATTAAGTGCAACATAGCCTATGCCTGCCAATACCACATACACGATGTTCACAAAGTATGAGAATAAGGAAGTGCCACACCTAATCACAAATCACATAAGATGGTACAACGCTGGTCAACCCTCACATTCATATAGAGATAAGCCCAAGATTATTTAACATCACTTAAACAGGGACATTCAATCAAGTATCACCAATGAATAGCTTAAGGTTCAACAACCTTCATTGATCTTGCATAGGATGAACATAGGATCTACCAACAACATCCAATCTCATTTGTAAGTAATAGGAGTCATTAAATTGGACATTCAATCAAGTATCACCAACGAATAGCTTAAGGTTCAATAACCTTCATTGATCTTGCATAGGATGAACATAGGATCTACCAACAACATCCAATCTCATTTGTAAGTAATAGGAGTCATTAAATTGCTTTTTCTCATAAGGAATAGGCCTCAACTCAACAATGATATCCACCTTTTTATGAAGGAATTAGGAATCAAAAGCCTAGGTCATTCTCACATCAACTAGATCAATAACCAACATCATCACCCATTTTCACATAAACTAGATCAAAGATCAATCAACTCATTATTCTCACATAGATAGGTTATGAATCAACATCTATACCCAACATCACACATTGTAGGTTAAGGATCAACAAAACCAACTACTCTCATATAAGCCATTCTCAATAAATGAACCAAGTCCTTCTCACATAAGCAACCAAGCACTTCTCACATAACCCCATCAAGTCCTCACATAAATCAATCAACCATTCACATATAACCATCACCATCATTCCCACATAATTATATTAACCATTCGCATAGAATAGGTTTAAGGATGATCACTTATAATGAACTTCATATGAGATAATGTAACATCAATCAAACTATTCATTCACTCATGTATACATTGAGGATCAATTAACTTAATCTGGGCATGGATATCCAAGCATAATACACTAAGGAAAAGAGAACATTAACCACAATGCCATGAAGGAAACCAATAGCCCGAGTGGGTAAATCGATGTTTTCGGCTAAGCACAACCACCCACCTGAAACTTGACGATCCGCTGCCCGCTGTAGCTGAAATTTGGCGTGAGTAATCCTTATCCTCCCAAGAGTCTGATGCCGCGAAAATCATCCAAATCTGCCTCACGGATTGGGCACAATCACTCAAGATGAAGTTCCAAGCAGTAAATCAAAGATATCCTCTTTCATACAAACACCTTCAAGTCCTCAAAAATCCACCATTAATTTTTCTTAACATTCAAATGAAGCAAAATCACAATGCTGTCCAAAAACTGCTAACATAAACTTGCTAGCATTTCCAAGCTTAATTAGAGACTTTTCCAAAGGGATTTATCCACAGATCACAAAAGAGAATCTGCTCACCTTGAAGTTAAGAAGAAGTCCCAACTTGAATTTCTGAAAAGGACTTTATATCCACAAAGTTATCTGCATTCCAAGGCGCATTGCTCAAATCCAAATTAAAACAGGGACTGCAGTAATCCACAAAATAGCACTTGAAAAGATCATTAATTTTACCTAACCAAACGTGCTCCAAATCCTGCAAGAGAGGTACCATTGGATTCCTTGTCGAGAGTAGATACAAATTGAGTTAAAGAACTCCAATTTTCATGCTCGGATGAAGGAGAAAACCCATAAATACTTTGAACTATCCACCAAGTTCCATCTGTACACGGATGCAGCAAGGTGCTCCAAAGATCAAGCATAAACCCTAATAAAAACTCAGATCTGGGGAAAATGGTACATACCAATATTGTAGATATTCGAGTTCTAGAAATTTCCCCGCAAAAATCATCCAAATATTCCCATCCTACTGCCCAGAAAGGCCAAAACACTGAGAACTGTTCAGGATTCCAGACTGAAATGAAGGGTCCCAAAGATGGCCCTAAAACTCTGTCAAACCATGAGATATGAGGGGAGTGTTGAATAAAAATATTGTAGCCTTACCTCTTGTGAGAATGTAGAACCAAAACTGAGCTCAAAATTCCAAGAAATGAGTCCTGGAGAATTTTCGCACTGAAATGCGACGGGAAGGTCCACCAATCAGCAACAATGGTGGTACAAGACTTATGGAGAAGATGATGGTGATGAAGCCCCTTTTGTCCATCTCTTTGCTGATGAAGATGAAGGAGGTGATGAAGATGCTCTGCCTGGAGTCCCCAAAAAATCCCTGGTCCAAGGAGGAAGAAGGAGGAGGAAGAAGAAGGTGAAAAGAAGAAGAAGGAAGAGAAAGCACAAAAGCTCCTCTCCCTCCACCCTCCCTCTGCTACAGTGCAGGCCCGGCCTGCTCGGCCCCGCGGGCTGGGACACGTGGCGGCCATCCGGGCCGCCACGGTACTGTAGCAGGGCCACCCGGATCAAGCCACGCGGCTTGATCCGGGTGGGCACCGCGCCTCCACTAGGCACGCGCCGCGTGTCCCCGCGCGGGGACAGCGCGCACGTGGGCGCGCTCTGCGACGGCGGCGGGCCATTCACAGCCCGCCACGCGTCCGCACGGGTGCCTGGTGGACCGCGCGCTCAGCACCGGCCCAACCGGGCGCCGCCACGTGGCACCCACGGTCCACAGCCAACCCATACACCCGATAGACCTCCCGAACTTCTGGTTGCCCGTTTTCGCTCATCCGGACTCCGAAAAATACAACCAAATAGCCGATTTTCAATGTTTTTCCGCGCTGAATCCACATACGATATCCATTTCGCACGGAACCACCTCTAAAAATTTACGGGGGCATCCGAACACACCAACTCGATCTATTTTTCGCGCTGAGTCCGGTTTTGAAGTCCGATTTGCGCGCAAAGCCTCCACACTCAACAAAAGGCTTCCAGAAGCTGCCAAACCAACAGTAATCCTTACGTGGGAATTTCGGGTCCTCACAAGAAGGTTTGTCGCTCACTGTCTAACTTGTCAGCAAGTTAAGGCTGAGCACTAAGTTCCGACTGGCAAGTTACAGAGCCTTCCAATCCCTGAATGGAAATAGGACCATGTTGTTGGGTTATGTATAATATGGATCTAAATAGGGGAAAAAACACCTAGAGGGGGGTGAATAGGTGTAAACAATAAACACTCAAAAATCTTTGCGTAATAAAACCCAATGCGGAAATGAAAAATAACACCCAGAGATTTTACGTGGAAAACTCCATCACAGGAGTAAAAAACCACGGGACCGATAACACGGTGAAATCAACTAAGATTAAACACGTACAAAGGTGATATAACGTACTCACACACGACTCAACCTTATACGCTCCGAGTTGATCTTCTCCGCTCGCTCCGCAACGCGCCTCGAATCCACGATTTGCGTCCAACGGCGAATCCACGGCGTCCAACGTTGAATCCACGACGTCTGACCGAATCCACGGTCTCTACCAAGTAGTACGTCTCGATCACACGAACGTACCTCGCTCTGAATCCACGAGAGCGGTAGCACCTTGAATCCACAAGGCCACGCGAATCCACGCGCCGATTTTGGGGAAAATCGTTGTTTTGTTGGTGGTGATGATCCGCCGAATACTTAGATCAAAGATAGATCGGAAATACCATCTAAGTATTCATTAATTTGATTCTACTCAAAATCTGAGTTTGAAAACCTAGAATCAAATTAATATAGATGAAGAAACATAGAATTAAATCTAGTTATTTCCTTTCTTCTCTATAGGTGGATTTTTCTCTTTTTCGATCGTATTTTGGATTACCCTAAAAGATGAATCGTAGGGTCTATGTATAGGTTAGAAACCATTGGAAGAGGATAAGAATAAAAAACTAACCTTATCTGAAAGTTTCAGGTCGACGGTCCGGACTGAAATAATGCGATCCGGACTGTCGTCATTAAACAGAATTTTTCCAGAAAACCACGTTCGGGGTCCGGACTGAAGTTACCACGGTCCGAACTGTTCATGCAATTTCTGCAAAATCCACGTTCGGGGTCCGGACTGAAGCAGATGTGTTCCGGACTGGATTTGCGCATGAACTACCCTATGTTCGGGGTTCGGACTGTAGTACCCTGATCCTGATCCTGAACATATAACATGTCCAGGTTTTTATTTTTATGCGATTAAAAATCCATACAAGTGTTTCTACACCATAAGAAGTATTCGGATCACCAAACGTATTTAGTTAAACGTACCTGATCCTTTTGAATTCTTCTTTCTTGAGATTGAGGTATATGATCCAAACATCTTCATCTTCAATCTTCAAGACTTAACCACTTTCACGAAATACGCCAAAACAAAATCCTTAAACATCTCCCCCTTTGGCGGTTTCGTGACAAAACATAAATCCGCTTAAGAAAATTCAAAAAGATATTTTTGTTGATATCACCATACAACAAAAATTTATATTTGAGATCCAAAAAGAATACATGAGATAAACTCCAAACACAAACTCTAGACTTAGACTGTCACGCCCCGGGGTCGAAACTGCGACCCGGGCTCGTCAACAGATCCGCCACCTATGCCAAACCCCGCATAGGCGAAGCGTCCTACCTGCAAGAAAAGTACTACAGCTAACAGATATCAGAGCTATAAATGAAAATCTGCTGTATAACTAAAATCAACCACTGTACAACTGGAAATAATACAACAATGTCCATCTCCCAAAAATGATAGTGATACAATATCCTCATATACAAAGCTCAAAACTCAACAGGGAGATATCTCCAATAAATACATTAGTGTACAGGCTCTCAATACATATCATATCCTCACTACATGAGTCTCTCAAAAGAGGAAAACAAAATAGCCAATCTATTGCAGGTCTCCTCTGAAGGGGGTACCGCTACTCTCCAACGACGGGTAGGGATCTAGCTCGTGACTCCCTCGCCTCGATCAACAACCGCAGAATCAGCAACACCCGCTAAGACTCTGCAAAACAAAGGAGAGGAAGGAAAAAGGAGGGGGAAAACCCCCAAAGGGTGTGAGAACTACACCAAAAAGGGAGTTCTCAGTGGGTACCACCGCCAGACCCGACGGTCTGCCCACTAAGTCCTCAAGAGACATAAAGTAACCAAAGAAGTAGGAACTGAACAAGAACGCTGATGTCACCTAACAGCTACCAAGCCTCCATCTAAATGCTCAAGAGGGGAGAATCAAAGAATAGTATGCAACCACTAGCACATGAAGTGCACAATCGACCCAATCGAGCTGACTGCCACATCTGGTCCAGTCAAACCTGCGCCCGACCGAAGATTCAACAAGAGCTCAAGTTGACACTCAGTGTTTTGAGTGTTGAAGATTGAAATTGAAGATTTGTGGATCATATACATCAATCTTAAGGAAAATGGATTCGGATTGATCAGGTACGTTTAACTAAATAATTTTGGTGATCCGAATACATTTGAGTAGTTTAGAAACACTTGGATAAGTTTTTCTTTGCTTAAAAATCAAAAACTGGACAAATTGGATGTTCAGGATCCGGATCAGACCAATCCAGTCCGGACCCCGAACATAGTTTAGTTCATGCGCACTTTCAGTCCGTATCGGATTCCTGTTTCAGTCCGGATCGGATTCATGTTTCAGTCCGACCCCGAACTGTTTTTTCAGAAAAATTGCTGAAAAAAGATGACAGTCCGGATCAGCCAAATCCAGTCCGGACCGCCGTGCGGGAAAAATTCTGTTAAGTCAGTTTTTGATGCTTATCTCTTTCCAAAGGTTTCTAACCTATAAATAGACACTTAGGGTTTCTCAAGAACTACCGATTAATTAAGAAAACACTTGAGAGCAACCCTAGAGGCTAGGTTTTTTATCGTTCTTCTTTTAGCCTCTTTTAGGTCAATTCGACGGTTCTTCCAAGATCTATCTTTTGTCGAATTGATCTAGTCTTTGCTTAGAGATTTCTTCTACGGTTCTTCAATGATAATCTAAGCAAAGGATCACCATCGAAGCCAATATTCTTATCAGCTAAGTTTGTGTCGTGGATTCGACGTAGCATCGTGGATTCGTTGTGTTGAAGGCGTTTCGTGGATTCGAAATGTGTGCTCGTGGATTCGAGTGGCGTTCGTGGATTCGAACGTGTGCAGTGGACGTGCAATCGGTGGAGCGCAAGGTCCGAAGAAGTTGAAGGAGGGGTTGAGTGCGTGGAGTCGGTAATCACCTTGTTATTCTTCTTTTCTTAGTGGATTGTTATTGTGTGTTGGTCCCGTGGTTTTTCTCCTGGATTGGAGTTTCCACGTAAATCTCGGTGCGCTGTTTTTATTTTCCGCATTGGTTTTTATTTTGCACTGAGATTTATTTTTAAGTATTACACCTATTCACCCCCCCCTCTAGTTGTTTGATAGTACCTATTTAGATCCTTGTGGATCCCTAATATATAAAAACCAACAGGCTATAGTCAAAATCCGCTCTCTCTCTCAGAACAGATAGCCTCAAGATCACCAAACCTCTCGCACAACCGTCGACTAACTCACAACGACCTCGGGACTACCGTCAATCCCCAAGCGGTTCTCGACAACACTAGCACTGGTCTAAACACAGCTACTAGACTCCGCTCGGTCCCCCTGACACGAGTGCAACAATAAAGTAAATGCCTGAAATAACCCAATCTTGTACCACCAGTAAAACTGGTACTGCCTGCTGTGCCTGCCTGTATCGGGTATGCTGGCCGACGCATAACACCGATGAAAAGGAGTCTCAAGGACTCAAAGTAAGTAACAGATCGGCCTCTCTAACCGTCCGATCGCACACTCCGGAGTGGCACTGTAATACTCGGGAAAACTATGTTAGTGTAAAGAGTGTTTTTCAGTTGCGAAAGTGTGCGAGAAACAAATTAACCTTAGTGGTGTGTACCGGTGTACGGATGGCACAATTGCCGAAGCACAAATTCCGCCTTTTCGATCCGAGTCTGATCTCGGAAATCTAAGGTTGCCAGTGCGACCGTCTCATCGAATCGAGCGGAAATGGTATATACCGTTTGCTGATCCGACGGTCGGATCATCCGGGAATCAGCAAGAAAACTAGTGGGACCCACGACTTAAGTGAATAGTAAAATGAATAGTAACCCCTGTTTTCGGTCCCCTCTCGATCGGTCGTTGGCCAGTTCACTGTCCAAAATCCAAACCTAGCAGTATGAGTAGACGTTTCTAGCTAATTTTGACGTTCTGAGCGCAATGACGCTGACGGAATTTTCGTTTGACAACCCTAGAGTCTCGAGAAGCGTGCCATACTGTATAATTGTACAGTAATTATGGACCGAGAATTTATCCGGGCATTTTGTCGAAAAACAAAAATCGCTACCTGATAGGTTTCGTCGAGCCGGACGTCGTGGCGAAGTCCATTTTTCGTTTTGACGACAAGAATGCCTCAAAAAATGTGAAAAACAGCGAAAAATGCCGTATTTTGCACATAGACCCCTATATTTTATGTTCCGAATTGCATGCCGCTTTTTGGAGAGGGACCTAAGTGCGAGACAAGATTGCTGTGAGGGACTGGGCTCCAAATATTAAGTGTGGAGGGGTGAAATTGCAATTGTGTCATTTACACTATTAATACACTAACTCGGATAGGGCTTCTCTAAACCCTAAGCCCGTAGCCTAAGCCCCCAGCCGCCAGCCTCAACCGCACCCTCTCCCTCTGCCGCATTCCTCGGTGGTAGCACACCGGCCGCCGCCTTCCCGTCGCCGGAGCAGCCAAGAGAAGCCATGCAAGAGATGGGCCTTCTCGGGTTTATGGTTGGAGTAACCTCTTGGAGATCCTGAGGGCTTAAGCTTCAACCGAAGTGATCTTCGGGGTGGCCGCGACCGAGCCAGGGCCTCCCCGACGGTCGCCGCCGCCGCGCACCACCGCGAAGCTTTTCTTCTTCCTTGTTTCTTCGGCGAGGTGAGTTCTTGGAAGAGACTTCTTTATATTGGTGCATGAGTGTATTTAGCCTGTTCCAGGCATTGAGTAGATCCTAACTGTGGAGTTGGAGCCGTCGCCGTCGTCCCCGTCGCCGGCGAGAGCTTGGTTGCCGGAATTATCATTTTTTTGCCGATCTCGGGTGCGGCCTTCATCCGACCGTTGAAACCAAGATCAGACCGTTGGTTTTCATCCTCTTGGTGACCGAAAGAAGTGTCTTAAATTTGGTTATCATCCGTTGAGGTACCACGCCGCACGACAAAGCCCTAGAACCGGCTATTGTGCACTCTCGCCGGAACTCCCACAACCGGCGCCGCCGCTCGACCCCGTCGCCGGCCACCACTGCAGGAAGGACCCGGGCCTCCAGTAGAACACTTTGGTCCATCTTGCTTCGTCCCGATCATCGCCGACCGGATTCCGCCATTAAAGCACCCGTTTTCCGGCGAACTCAGTTTCCGGCGATTCCGGGGCTTCGTGCAGTGGGAAAACGACGCAGGTATGCTCCTTAGGTATAAATATGACTACCTATAAGTTTGCATGCGAACTTGAATGTGGGGATCTTTTGTTCTGTAGTTGCACCCTTTCACGGCCCGTGCATCACCTCCGGCCGCCGCCGCCGCTTCCTGGCTCCGGCCACTGACTCGGGTGAGCCCTATACACCTTTTAGAGAGTTCCTATCTTTTCAGTTGAGCCCAAGGATCTCTGTGTTTTGAGTTGGCCAACCTTGTTAATTAGAGATTTAAATTAGTGTGTTTTTCCGGCCGCCGCCGCCTCTGGACGTCGGCCGTGGGTCAGACCTGGTCCGGGGCTCCTCTGGGAAGTTGTTTTAACTTGTGCTCCACTTTGTTCCAGATTTGAAATTGGTTTGTTCCAAGCAATCCCAACCCGAGCTCTTGCTTTGAGTGTGGGTTGCTCCGACGATCCCTCCGGCCCAGTCCTCGGCAGGTTTCAGGTGAGCATCACACTTCTCGGTTGGTAGTATACATGATGCTTCAGTTACAGCCCAGTTATATATAGTGTATAGCATTAAATTGTGAAGTTGTGTTTTGGGCCCTGTGTAATTATGGGCCAACCTTGTAATTGGGCTTCCTACTGGCCCAAACCTGTGAGCACGGGTTCCGTCTCGTCAAACCCGACGTGCTGAAACTTACGGTTGCGGTTTTTTGGATTCCTGGTTTGCGAGAACGGATTGAAATAGTAAATTAAAGGGTGTTTGTATGCAATTTCTAAATGTATCGGGGACCTAGATGAAAACATAATGCTCTGGCTGCCTTTAGACAGTATTAATATATTTACTGAGCTTTTTGTTTAAGTTCTGTAGGCCCCAGTTGGACAGAAATCGGATACTGTATCGTAAACGGCAACATCGTCGATTTTACGGATTTCGGCGCGAGTTCGCATTCCGGTTTTGATTTTGGAACGTTGTTGTTGTCACTGGTTACCTTCGACACTGCCCTGGATGGTCTAGTGTCTTGTGATTATCGTCGGAAAACTTCGAAGTCCAAATTGGGCTTTAAGAGAGTTGCAGGGGTATTTTGGTAAATTATGGACACAACTAGTCGTGATGTAGACCCTGTTTACCTGAACATCAAAAATATGATGTTTAGGGTCAGCAGGTGTGGTTTAATGAATTTCAGATATTTTTAGACCGTTGCGGGTCATGATTGGAGGTTCAACGAATGTGTTGTGTGTGTACGGTTTAAGTTTAGTTTCTCGGTTTAACGCGGTTGTCGTGCGTGTGTAGGCGCTGTTGTTGTGGAGGCTGGGGTCGAGGGCCGGCTGCCACCGGGGTATTGATGGTTGCTAGGAATCCATGGATTAAGCAACCAGCACGGGACACGGTGGGCCTGCTGACGTTGTTCATACACTTGGTGCGGCTGTTATCACAACAGATCGTTGCGCCGGCTTTTTGTTTTTTCGAACCCCTTCCTCTGCCGACGTGATGGTCGTCGTTAGCGACGGCGACTGGGGGTAGAATAATCCGACGGTGGTTGTTAGTGAGTCGGCCGCCTTGTCGGTCATGAGCAACTGGAGAGCCTCTTGTCTAAATTTGTACCTTCTAGGCCTACTGGTTTAGGTTACAGCAGATAGTCGACCGATTCTTTTGCATCTTGGACAAGGTATGGGTGGGA
This sequence comes from Tillandsia leiboldiana, assembly GCA_029204045.2. Classification (NCBI taxonomy): domain Eukaryota; kingdom Viridiplantae; phylum Streptophyta; class Magnoliopsida; order Poales; family Bromeliaceae; genus Tillandsia; species Tillandsia leiboldiana. The sequence continues at coordinate 19,453,667 of CM055065.1, read as the reverse complement.
ATGAGGATTCTTCCCTTATGGTTGTCACCCATAGTTCGGCTTTTTGCTGTAGACGCTGCGATGGTGGTAGGAATCGTCGAGAAGGGGCCTTGGGGTTCCCCTTTGAATTGAGAAAGGAGGCCCCGGGGCTAGCAATTTTGTTCGTTTGGGCTCGATTTTGGGTGAACGGACCTAGAGCTTAGAATACTCCTAATTGGGAAGTGAGCGTTTGGTCTGGGGGTGTGCAGCTCGGTTTGGTGCACGGTGCTTGGAGGGGCAATAGATTGGGACCGAGCGGTAGGGGTTAATCAGAGTGTCGCACCCCTTCGGCACCAAGACGGAGGTAGGACCGTATTCCTTGGTTGTCGTCGCCAGCTTCCCATGACCAAGGTATAGCCTTGAGGATTTGGGTTGCGAGTTTAGTGATTTTGAGGCAGTACGGGTCAACGGGGGGTTATTGACCGCACGGCGTTCTGGCATTGGTCACTCTCGGCTAGGATGCCCTGCATGCAGCTTTCTCTATGGGGTAGGCCTCGTGGCGGGACATAGAGCTGAAATCTAGCGTTAGTTTTGACCGTCGCCTCGGTAGAACGGACAGCCGAAACGGACAACCCGGGATGGTGGTTATGCTCCGAACTAGTAGTCCGTGTTGGCGACGGGTGGGTTCGTCGTTTTCAAAGGAAGATTACTTGTAGGTGGTGACCCGGCTAGTTGGATTGGCACATCCTGGAGTTTTGTAGGGATATTAGTGTGGCTTCCTCCTTTGTGGTCGGGTTAGTTTGGGCAGCTACGGGCCGTCGGTCCGGGTTTGGTGGTAGGACCGGGGTACCTCGACGCATCGCAAGACTTTGGCTGCTGACTGGTCAACACCGTCAGAGGTGGTCCGCGAACCAGTGGCGTCATAGCAGGGAACTCCAAGTCGAGGAGCAGGCTTACTTAGGTTAGTTTCGATCAAGAGAGATGGGACGGTAGGAGTGCCAGGCGGGTCGAGCCGTCGTCTGTCTGAAACCTTGGGGCGGTTCAGTCCGGTAGTTTTTCGTTCGGGGTTACCACCGAGTGTCGCCAAGAGATATACGGCGTTTCGCGTGTCATCACTTCGGGGGTTGGGTCATTGAGCGCCCCAACGGTGTTCGCGGGTTTGATGAACAGAGAGTTTCCAGACCCTTCTTGGGTCAACATGCGTACAGACGAGGAGCGTTTACGAGTGACCTTGCAAACTCTCAGGGACCAGAGAGAGTAGGCCAAACTCATAAGGTGTGAGTTTGGGCATCGCGAGGTGGACTTTTGGGACGGCTAAAAGTCAGGAGAGCTTCGAGAGCGCAAGGTTAGGCCAACACGGGCACCCACGCATGCACTACCGACACCGGGTGGGGATTTTGAGGTGTGGTGGCGCATCAAGGAACGGACTTGGAAGTGTGTTAAGGAAATAGGGGAAAGTAAGGCCTATACGACCAAGCAACTCAAGGAATGATTCGTCCAATCAAAATCACCCCGGAAAGACAAGTGGAGCAGTCGATGCCTGGAGCGGTAAGAGTCAGACAGGAGACATATCGGTAACCGCGATCACGCAGCAGGACGGATCAACAGCGGACGGTTGGTGGCTTAAATTGACAAGGGATATAGCATAGCGCGTGGCTCGCTACTGGGTCGGTCATCGAATAAAGGCCGAACGTCAGCGCCCGGCGGGGAAACCGCAACCCCTCCTAGTGCCAGAAAGAAACGCGCGGTTCATGAGGAGCGCAAGTCGGACATGTTTGGGCACTTTCCCCATTTATGGGATTCCTGGAGTATTCAAGTTTCGAGGACGAAACTTCTTTTAAGGTGTGAGTGATGTAATACTCGGGAAAATTATGTTACTGTAAAGAGTGTTTTTCAGTTGCGAATGTGTGCGAGAAACAAATTAACCTTAGTGGTGTGTACCGGTGTACGAATGGCACAATTGCCGAAGCACAAATTCTGCCTTTTCGATCCGAGTCTGATCTCGGAAATCTAAGGTCGCCAGTGCGACCGTCTCATCGAATCGAGCGGAAATGGTATATACCGTTTGCTGATCCGACGGTCGGATCATCCGGGAATCAGCAAGAAAACTAGTGGGACCCACGACTTAAGTGAATAGTAAAGTGAATAGTAAAATGAATAGTAACCCCTGTTTTCGGTCCCCTCTCGATCGGTCGTTGGCCAGTTCACTGTCCAAAATCCAAACCTAGCAGTATGAGTAGACATTTCTAGCTAATTTTGACGTTCTGAGCGCAATGACGCTGACGGAATTTTCGTTTGACAACCCTAGAGTCTCGAGAAGCGTGCCATACTGTATAATTGTACAGTAATTGTGGACCGAGAATTTATCCGGGCATTTTGTCGAAAAACAAAAATCGCTACCTGATAGGTTTCGTCGAGCCGGACGTCGTGGCGAAGTCCATTTTTCGTTTTGACGACAAGAATGCCTCGAAAAATGTGAAAAACAGCGAAAAATGCCGTATTTTGCACACAGACCCCTATATTTTATGTTCCGAATTGCGTGCCGCTTTTTGGAGAGGGACCTAAGTGCGAGACAAGATTGCTGTGAGGGACTGGGCTCCAAATATTAAGTGTGGAGGGGTGAAATTGCAATTGTGTCATTTACACTATTAATACACTAACTTGGCTAGGGCTTCTCTAAACCCTAAGCTCGTAGCCTAAGCCCCCAGCCGCCAGCCTCAACCGCACCCTCTCCCTCTGCTGCATTCCTCGGTGGTAGCACACCGGCCGCCGCCTTCCCGTCGCCGGAGCAGCCAAGAGAAGCCATGCAAGAGATGGGTCTTCTCGGGTTTATGGTTGGAATAACCTCTGGGAGATCCTGAGGGCTTAAGCTTCAACCGAAGTGATCTTCGGGGTGGCCGCGACCGAGCCAGGGCCTCCCCGACGGTCGCCGCCGCCGCGCACCACCGCGAAGCTTTTCTTCTTCCTTGTTTCTCCGGCGAGGTGAGTTCTTGGAAGAGACTTATTTATATTGGTGCATGAGTGTATTTAGCCTGTTCCTGGCATTGAGTAGATCCTAACTGTGGAGTTGGAGCCGTCGCCGTCGTCCCCGTCGCCGGCGAGAGCTTGGTTGCCGAAATTATCATTTTTTTGCCGATCTCGGGTGCGGCCTTCATCCGACCGTTGAAACCAAGATCAGACCGTTGGTTTTCATCCTCTTGGTGACCGAAAGAAGTGTCTTAAATTTGGTTATCATCTGTTGAGGTACCACGCCGCACGACAAAGCCCTAGAACCGGCTATTGTGCGCTCTCGCCGGAACTCCCAGAACCGGCGCCGCCGCTCGACCCCAACGCCGGCCACCACTGCAGGAAGGACCCGGGCCTCCAGTAGAACACTTTGGTCCATCTTGCTTCGTCCCGATCATCGCCAGCCGGATTCCGCCATTAAAGCACCCGTTTTCCGGCAAACTCAGTTTCCGGCGATTCCGGGGCTCCGTGCAGTGGGAAAACGACGCAGGTATGCTCCTTAGGTATAAATATGACTACTTATAAGTTTGCATGCGAACTTGAACGTGGGGATCTTTTGTTCTGTAGTTGCACCCTTTCACGGCCCGTGCATCACCTCCGGCCGCCGCCGCCGCTTCCTGGCTCCGGCCACTGACTCGGGTGAGCCCTATACACCTTTTAGAGAGTTCCTATCTTTTCAGTTGAGCCCAAGGATCTCTGTGTTTTGAGTTGGCCAACCTTGTTAATTAGAGATTTAAATTAGTGTGTTTTTCCGGCCGCCGCCGCCTGTGGACGTCGGCCGTGGGTCAGACCTGGTCCGGGGCTCCTCTGGGAAGTTGTTTTAACTTGTGCTCCACTTTGTTCCAGATTTGAAATTGGTTTGTTCCAAGCAATCCCAACCCGAGCTCTTGCTTTGAGTGTGGGTTGCTCCGACGATCCCTCCGGCCAGTCCTCGGCAGGTTTCAGGTGAGCATCACACTTCTCGGTTGGTAGTATACATGATGCTTCAGTTACAGCCCAGTTACATATAGTGTATAGCATTAAATTGTGAAGTTGTGTTTTGGGCCCTGTGTAATTATGGGCCAACCTTGTAATTGGGCTTCCTACTGGCCCAAACCTCTGAGCACGGGTTCCGTCTCGTCAAACCCGACGTGCTGAAACTTACGGTGCGGTTTTTGGATTCCTGGTTTGCGAGAACGGATTGAAATAGTAAATTAAATGGTGTTTGTATGCAATTTCTAAATGTATCGGGGACCTAGATGAAAATGTAACGCTCTGGCTGCCTTTAGACAGTATTAATATATTTACTGAGCTTTTTGTTTAAGTTCTGTAGGCCCCAGTTGGACAGAAATCGGATACTGTATCGTAAAACGGCAAAATCGTCGATTTTACGGATTTCGGCGCGAGTTCACATTCCGGTTTTGATTTTGGAACGTTGTTGTTGTCACTGGTTACCTTCGACACTGCCCTGGATGGTCTAGTGTCTTGTGATTATCGTCGGAAAACTTCGAAGTCCAAATTGGGCTTTCAGAGAGTTGCAGGGGTATTTTGGTAAATTATGGACACAACTAGTCGTGATGTAGACCCTGTTTACCTAAACATCAAAAATATGATGTTTAGGGTCAGCAGGTGTGGTTTGACGAATTTCAGATATTTTTAGACCGTTGGCGGGTCATGATTGGAGGTTCAATGGAATTTCGGGAATTTCGGTTTAAGCCTAGTTTCGGCTAAGTTCCCCGTATTAGTGACATGTTAGTGTAGTGTTGTCGGGATGGATACGAGTGAGTCTAGTTCTGACTACAGTTTCTATTCAGGGCCCAGCTGTTCAGCACCAGTCGCCCAGTAGTCTAGTGAGAGCTCGGGACCAGCCTGCATTCAGGTGGGTTATATTTTGGTACTTAGAGCCGGTTTCCGGCGGTCGTTTTACTCTTGATTTTACATGATATTGCTAACATGATAGCGGTTATAGTTTTACTCTTGATTATACATTATGTTGCTAACACGATAGCGGTTATAGCTTATTCTTGAGTACTGTTGGTATTGTTGGTTATTTTGCTCTGGGCTGCAGCACGCGCACCCGCGGTTTGGCCACCGCAAAGGGTGCGCTTTTCCGAAAAAGTGGTCCATGACCCGTGTATACCCACAGGACGGCGTGGGGCCTCTTTAGTTGTGGGGCTTGGATGCGCCAAGGTGTGAGCGGTGCGAAAGTCGGTTCAGTTGTCCGACGTGGGAACGGTGCGACCCATTCGGTTTAGTTGTCCGACTTGGGCGCGGTGCGATCCGTCGGTTTAGTTGTCCGACGGGATCGGGTATTGCAGGTTTACAGGTGTTTGATTTTACTTTTCCCTTGCGAGGGTGGTTGCTCCGGATAGACTACGGTTGGACGTTTTCTTTACCTGCTTTACTTTTATCACTTTTGTTTAGTCGCTGACTTCCCACTTTGCGACAGGGTCCTACAGAGGGGAGAGATAGGCGACGGTGAGGCCGCGGCTAGAGGTTTTGGGTCCCAGGAGACCGGAACAGTACTTTACCTCTTACTTTCGCATTCCATTTATTATTTGTAGACTGTGGATGGTTCTCGATACCCTCGTGGGGTCGGTGTGGATGTCGGTACGGTGACAAATGAATTGTTTAGTTCTCTTTACATCTCTGTGGGCCGCTTTGGAAAATAAAATAGCAAATAAAATAACAGATTGCGAAATCTACTATTTCAAAACTCGGGTGCCGTGTGGGCACCGTTTTCAAAACCTTGTGGATTTATGGTTTACGAAAATAGATTTCAAAACCTAAGTGTCGTGTGGGCACTGTTTTTCAAACCCCTGAGTTTATGTTGCTTTCGAAAAAGGGTTTTCAAAATATGGGTGCCGGGTGGGCGCCGTTTCAACAATTGTGGGTTTTATCCTTTCAAACTAATCGGCCGTGAGTTTATTCAGCACATTGTGAATGGTTGTATGTTTGGATTGTTGTGATTGAATGTTTACTCGTTATTGAACATTGTACAAACCGCGACGCCGTGCATATACAGGGGAGACTCTGTCCGTTTGTAGAGTGATCCTGTATATGCGGCGGATCTGGGCACGCGCTGGGGAAGAAGGTTTTCAAAAAAAAAAAAATACATACCTTTTTGTAACTCGTTTCCGCTAAAATAAACCTCCGGGGCGTGACAGATTAAGATGGTATCAGAGACTTTCTTCAATCACAACAGTCAGTGTCCGACATCCACGGAGATACCACACTTAGCTACAAATGAATGAAATGTGTAGCGCATAGGAGTGTAGAACGCGAGTGATGGGGGGGGGGGGGGGGGGAAGTATAGGTCCGTTTTCTCGATAGTTGTTTGAGTGCTATGCTAGCAGGAGGCTATAACTGACTTGTGTTGTGTGTGTACGGGTTAAGTTTTGTTTCTCGGTTTAACGCGGTTGTCGTGCGTGTGTAGGCGTGTTGTTGTGGAGGCTGGGGTCGAGGCCGGCTGCCACCGGGGTATTGATGGTTGCTAGGAATCCATGGATTAAGCAACCAGCACGGGACACGGTGGGCCTGCTGACGTTGTTCATACACTTGGTGCGGCTGTTATCACAACAGATCGTTGCGCCGGCTTTTGTTTTTCGAACCCCTTCCTCTGCCGACGTGATGGTCGTCGTTAGCGACGGCGACTGGGGGTAGAATAATCCGACGGTGGTTGTTAGTGAGTCGGCCGCCTTGTCGGTCGTGAGCAACTGGAGAGCCTCTTGTCTAAATTTGTACCTTCTAGGCCTACTGGTTTTAGGTTACAGCAGATAGTCGACCGATTCTTTTGCATCTTGGACAAGGTATGGGTGGGAATGAGGATTCTTCCCTTATGGTTGTCACCCGTAGTTCGGCTTTTTGCTGTAGACACTGCGATGGTGGTAGGAATCGTCGAGATGGGGCCTTGGGGTTCCCCTTTGAATTGAGAAAGGAGGCCCCCGGGGCTAGCAATTTTTGTTCGTTTGGGCTCGATTTTGGGTGAACGGACCTAGAGCTTAGAATACTCCTAATTGGGAAAGTGAGCGTTTGGTCTGGGGGTGTGCAGCTCGGTTTGGTGCACGGTGCTTGGAGGGGCAATAGATTGGGACCGAGCGGTAGGGGTTAATCAGAGTGTCGCACCCATTCGGCACCAAGACGGACGTAGGACCGTATTCCTTGGTTGTCGTCGCCAGCTTCCCATGACCAAGGTATAGCCTTGAGGATTTGGGTTGCGAGTTTAGTGATTTTGAGGCAGTACGGGTCAACGGGGGGTTATTGACCGCACGGCGTTCTGGCATTGGTCACTCTCGGCTAGGATACCCTGCATGCAGCTTTCTCTATGGGGTAGGCCTCGTGGCGGGACATAGAGCTGAAATCTAGCGTTAGTTTTGACCGTCGCCTCGGTAGAACGGACAGTCGAAACGGACAACCCGGGATGGTGGTTATGCTCCGAACTAGTAGTCCGTGTTGGCGACGGGTGGGTTCGTCGTTTTCAAAGGAAGATTACTTGTAGGTGGTGACCAGGCTAGTTGGATTGGCACATCCTGGAGTTTTGTAGGGGTATTAGTGTGGCTTCCCCCTTTGTGGTCGGGTTAGTTTGGGCAGCTACGAGCCGTCGGTACGGGTTTGGTGGTAGGACCGGGGTACCTCGACGCATCGCAAGACTTTGGCTGCTGACTGGTCAACACCGTCAGAGGTGGTCCGCGAACCAGTGGCGTCATAGCAGGGAACTCCAAGTCGAGGAGCAGGCTTACATAGGTTAGTTTCGATCAAGAGAGATGGGACGGTAGGAGCGCCAGGCGGGTCGAGTCGTCGTCTGTCTGAAACCTTGGGGCGGTTCAGTCCGGTAGTTTTTCGTTCGGGGTTACCACCGAGTGTCGCCAAGAGATATACGGCGTTTCGCGTGTCATCACTTCAGGGCTTGGATCATTGAGCGCCCCAACAGTGTTCGCGGGTTTGATGAACAGAGAGTTTCCAGACCCTTCTTGGGTCAACATGCGTACAGACGAGGAGCGTTTACGAGTGACCTTGCAAACTCTCAGGGACCAGAGAGAGTAGGCCAAACTCATAAGGTGTGAGTTTGGGCATCGCGAGGTGGACTTTTGGGACGGCTAAAAGTCAGGAGAGCTTCGAGAGCGCAAGGTTAGGCCAACACGGGCACCCACGCATGCACTACCGACACCGGGTGGGGATTTTTGAGGTGTGGTGGCGCATCAAGGAACGGACTTGGAAGTGTGTTAAGGAAACAGGGGAAAGTAAGGCCTATACGACCAAGCAACTCAAGGAATGATTCGTTCAATCAAAATCACCCCGGAAAGACAAGTGGAGCAGTCGATGCCTGGAGCGGTAAGAGTCAGACAGGAGACATATCGGTAACCGCGATCACGCAGCAGGACGGATCAACAGCGGACGGTTGGTGGCTTAAATTGACAAGGGATATAGCATAGCGCGTGGCTCGCTACTGGGTCGGTCATCGAATAAAGGCCGAACGTCAGCGCCCGGCGGGGAAACCGCAACCCCTCCTAGTGCCAGAAAGAAACGCACGGTTCATGAGGAGCGCAAGTCGGACATGTTTGGGCACTTTCCCCATTTATGGGATTCCTGGAGTATTCAAGTTTCGAGGACGAAACTTCTTTTAAGGTGTGAGTGATGTAATACTCGGGAAAATTATGTTAGTGTAAAGAGTGTTTTTCAGTTGCGAATGTGTGCGAGAAACAAATTAACCTTAGTGGTGTGTACCGGTGTACGGATGGCACAATTGCCGAAGCACAAATTCCGCCTTTTCGATCCGAGTCTGATCTCGGAAATCTAAGGTCGCCAGTGCGACCGTCTCATCGAATCGAGCGGAAATGGTATATACCGTTTGCTGATCCGACGGTCGGATCATCCGGGAATCAGCAAGAAAACTAGTGGGACCCACGACATAAGTGAATAGTAAAATGAATAGTAACCCCTGTTTTCGGTCCCCTCTCGATCGGTCGTTGGCCAGTTCACTGTCCAAAATCCAAACCTAGCAGTATGAGTAGACGTTTCTAGCTAATTTTGACGTTCTGAGCGCAATGACGCTGACAGAATTTTCATTTGACAACCCTAGAGTCTCGAGAAGCGTGCCATACTGCATAATTGTACAGTAATTGTGGACCGAGAATTTATCCGGGCATTTTGTCGAAAAACAAAAATCGCTACCTGATAGGTTTCGTCGAGCCGGACGTCGTGGCGAAGTCCATTTTTCGTTTTGACGACAAGAATGCCTCAAAAAACGTGAAAAATAGCGAAAAATGCCGTATTTTGCACACAGACCCCTATATTTTATGTTCCGAATTGCGTGCCGCTTTTTGGAGAGGGACCTAAGTGCGAGACAAGATTGCTGTGAGGGACTGGGCTCCAAATATTAAGTGTGGAGGGGTGAAATTGCAATTGTGTCATTTACACTATTAATACACTAACTCGGCTAGGGCTTCTCTAAACCCTAAGCCCGTAGCCTAAGCCCCCAGCCGCCAGCCTCAACCGCACCCTCTCCCTCTGCCGCATTCCTCGGTGGTAGCACACCGGCCGCCGCCTTCCCGTCGCCGGAGCAGCCAAGAGAAGCCATGCAAGAGATGGGTCTTCTCGGGTTTATGGTTGGAGTAACCTCTGGGAGATCCCGAGGGCTTAAGCTTCAACCGAAGTGATCTTCGGGGTGGCCGCGACTGAGCCAGGGCCTCCCCGACGGTCGCCGCCGCCGCGCACCACCGCGAAGCTTTTCTTCTTCCTTGTTTCTCCGGCGAGGTGAGTTCTTGGAAGAGACTTCTTTATATTGGTGCATGAGTGTATTTAGCCTGTTCCTGGCATTGAGTAGATCGTAACTGTGGACTTGGAGCCGTCGTCGTCGTCCCCGTCGCCGGCGAGAGCTTGGTTGCCGGAATTATCAATTTTTTGCCGATCTCGGGTGCGGCCTTCATCCGACCGTTGAAACCAAGATCAGACCGTTGGTTTTCATCCTCTTGGTGACCGAAAGAAGTGTCTTAAATTTGGTTATCATCCGTTGAGGTACCGCGCCGCACGATAAAGCCCTAGAACCGGCTATTGAGCACTCTCGCCGGAACTCCCACAACCGGCGCCGCCGCTCGACCCCGTCGCCGGCCACCACTGCAGGAAGGACCCGGGCCTCCAGTAGAACACTTTGGTCCATCTTGCTTCGTCCCGATCATCGCCGACCGGATTCCGCCATTAAAGCACCCGTTTTCCGGCGAACTCAGTTTCCGGCGATTCCGGGGCTCCGTGCAGTGGGAAAACGACGCAGGTATGCTCCTTAGGTATAATTATGACTACCTATAAGTTTGCATGCGAACTTGAACGTGGGGATCTTTTGTTCTGTAGTTGCACCCTTTCACGGCCCGTGCATCACCTCCGGCCGCCGCCGCCGCTTCCTGGCTCCGGCCACTGACTCGGGTGAGCCCTATACACCTTTTAGACAGTTCCTATCTTTTCAGTTGAGCCCAAGGATCTCTGTGTTTTGAGTTGGCCAACCTTGTTAATTAGAGATTTAAATTAGTGTGTTTTTCCGGCCGCCGCCGCCTCTGGACGTCGGCCGTGGGTCAGACCTGGTCCGGGGCTCCTCTGGGAAGTTATTTTAACTTGTGCTCCACTTTGTTCCAGATTTGAAATTGGTTTGTTCCAAGCAATCCCAACCCGAGCTCTTGCTTTGAGTGTGGGTTGCTCCGACGATCCCTCCGGCCAGTCCTCGGCAGGTTTCAGGTGAGCATCACACTTCTCGGTTGGTAGTATACATGATGCTTCAGTTACAGCCCAGTTATATATAGTGTATAGCATTAAATTGTGAAGTTGTGTTTTGGGCCCTGTGTAATTATGGGCCAACCTTGTAATTGGGCTTCCTACTGGCCCAAACCTGTGAGCACGGGTTCCGTCTCGTCAAACCCCACGTGCTGAAACTTACGGTGCGGTTTTTGGATTCCTGGTTTGCGAGAACGGATTGAAATAGTAAATTAAAGGGTGTTTGTATGCAATTTCTAAATGTATCCGGGACCTAGATGAAAACGTAACGCTCTGGCTGCCTTTAGACAGTATTAATATATTTACTGAGCTTTTTGTTTAAGTTCTGTAGGCCCCAGTTGGACAGAAATCGGATACTGTATCGTAAAACGGCAAAATCATCGATTTTACGGATTTCGGCGCGAGTTCGCGTTCCGGTTTTGATTTTGGAACGTTGTTGTTGTCACTGGTTACCTTCGACACTGCCCTGGATGGTCTAGTGTCTTGTGATTATCGTCGGAAAACTTCGAAGTCCAAATTAGGCTTTAAGAGAGTTGCAGGGGTATTTTGGTAAATTATGGACACAACTAGTCGTGATGTAGACCCTGTTTACCTGAACATCAAAAATATGATGTTTAGGGTCAGCAGGTGTGGTTTGACGAATTTCAGATATTTTTAGACCGTTGGCGGGTCATGATTGGAGGTTCAATGGAATTTCGGGAATTTCGGTTTAAGCCTAGTTTCGGCTAAGTTCCCCGTATTAGTGACATGTTAGTGTAGTGTTGTCGGGATGGATACGAGTGAGTCTAGTTCTGACTACAGTTTCTATTCAGGGCCCAGCTGTTCAGCACCAGCCGCCCAGTAGTCTAGTGAGAGCTCGGGACCAGCCTGCATTCAGGTGGGTTATATTTTGGTACTTAGCGCCGGTTTCCGGCGGTCGTTTTACTCTTGATTTTACATGATATTGCTAACATGATAGCGGTTATAGTTTTACTCTTGATTATACATTATGTTGCTAACACGATAGCGGTTATAGCTTATTCTTGAGTACTGTTGGTATTGTTGGTTACTTTGCTCGGGGCTGCAGCACGCGCACCCGCGGTTTGGCCACCGCAATGGGTGCGCTTTTCCGAAAAAGTGGTCCATGACCCGTGTATACCCACAGGACGGCATGGGGCCTCTTTAGTTGTGGGGCTTGGATGCGCCAAGGTGTGAGCGGTGCGACCCGTCGGTTCAGTTGTCCGACGTGGGAGCGGTGCGACCCATTTGGTTTAGTTGTCCGACTTGGGCGCGGTGCGATCCGTCGGTTTAGTTGTCCGACGGGATCGGGTATTGCAGGTTTACAGGTGTTTGATTTTACCTTTCCCTTGCGAGGGTGGTTGCTCCGGATAGACTACGGTTGGACGTTTTCTTTACCTGCTTTACTTTTATCACTTTTGTTTAGTCGCTGACTTCCCACTTTGCGACAGGGTCCTACAGGGGGGAGAGTTAGGCGACGGTGAGGCCGCGGCTAGAGGTTTTGGGTCCCAGGAGACCGGAACAATACTTTACCTCTTACTTTCGCATTCCATTTATTATTTGTAGACTGTGGATCGTTCTCGATACCCTCGTGGGGTCGGTGTGGATGTCGGTACGGTGACAAATGAATTGTTTAGTTCTCTTTACATCTCTGTGGGCCGCTTTGGAAAATAAAATAGCAAATAAAATAACAGATTGCGAAAACTACTATTTCAAAACTCGGGTGCCGTGTGGGCACCGTTTTCAAAACCTTGTGGATTTATGGTTTGCGAAAATGGATTTCAAAACCTAAGTGTCGTGTGGGCACTGTTTTTCAAACCCCTGAGTTTATGTTGCTTTCGAAAAAGGGTTTTCAAAATATGGGTGCCGGGTGGGCGCCGTTTCAACAATTGTGGGTTTTATCCTTTCAAACTAATCGGTCGTGAGTTTATTCAGCACATTGTGAATGGTTGTACGTTTGGATTGTTGTGATTGAATGTTTACTCGTTATTGAACATTGTACAAACCGCGACGCCGTGCATATACAGGGGAGACTCTGTCCGTTTGTAGAGTGATCCTGTATATGCGGCGGATCTGGGCACGAGCTGGGGAAGAAGGTTTTCAAAAAAAAAAAATACATACCTTTTTGTAACTCGTTTCCGCTAAAATAAACCTCCGGGGTGTGACAGGCACTCGAGGGGAGCGACCCACACGAGTAAAGTATCTCTGTAACCGGTAACAGAAGTATAGATCAGCAGGACTGGATCATGACCCTGATCAAAGTGGGAAAGCCCAACCACTAAAGAAGCCTCGGTCCTCAATCAGATGCAAAAATACTCAAATAGTGGGAAACTCTGTCCACTAGAGAAATCAGATAGCCAATCTGATGCATAAATAAATATCCGGTCAACCGCCCAATATCCGCGGTTGCCGCAATACCCTGCCGTCTATAATCAAGTCCTATAACCGACCTCCGGTCAACCGCCCAAAGTCCGCGGTCGCCGCAAACCCTGCCAACCGCAATCCAACACAACCCGTCCCTGACACCAATGTCCCGGCTACACTACCCCAGACCCCTGCTCGCACCCGAGCAACACAGACCGCCTGACTAACAAAGAAGGAGAAAAGGATAGCATGGTTTCTCCTAAGTCAAGTTCCAATAAGTAGTGTAGCAGAAAAAGGTGGCCTAACTACATGTCCATACAAGCATGCTTTTGTCCTCAGAAACGATAAAAGTGGGTGAAACATATAATAGCAAAGCATGCTAAAATATTCCTACTATGATATACCAATCTCACACAAGTAGGCCATTCCTTGCTTATCTCTCGCTCATATCGGTTGTACATCAAATATGCCTGCTATCAGTCATAGAGGGGTGACATCCCCACAAGTGCACTTACATTCACCATAACATAAACACCTTATACAGTTACCAATATTAAGCTTACCCACCTGAAGAGCTCAATCCAAGGCAAACCTGGGGTCGGTGAAGAGCGTGGCCACTTGCACGCACAATCCGCTGAACTCGCATCCACGGTACATGTCGCGCAAACCTCGGCTCCTAGCAGTGTTCCAAAAACACTCGCGAACCCTCCTGGGTACAACAAAAGGTCCAAAGTTACACTTTATGCTAAAATATCCAAGTATACACCATCTGCTGAAACCAGCCCCGAAGATGTGCAATTTTCACCTGCAGAATGGCCTCTGAAAAATCCACCAAAAATACAGACGCGATCGTCGCGTCGAGCCCTTCGAAACGAGCACCTGCATGCCAAAATCCGAGTCCCGGTGGCCGAGTTACAAATTCCACAACGCGGTGAGCGCGAAAGTCCACAACATACACAACTGTAATACCCTGCACAGTAAAGGGGAAAGAAGTATACCTTCGGGCAAATCTCAGAAAATTCCTCGAAAAATACGACGGTAATCCTTGCGACGCGTAGATGCAAATAGTGTAAAGGCACGCCTCAATCCGAGTTTCGTACAATAAGTTGCACGCAAAACGGTGCACACTTTACGAGTCCGCGCGCAAAACGATGCGCGTCCACCAAACCTGCACGCAAAATGGTGCACGCCATTAAAACCCGCATGCAAAATGGTGCGCGTCAACACGACCTGCACGCGAAACGGTGCACGTACCTCGAATCTGCACGCAAAATGGAGCATGCTTCCCTTAAGGTTGCACGCAAAACGAGGCGCGTCCAAAACGCCAGCTACAGTCCACGCAGTAAAACGGCACAGTAAAACACGGTCCCTAACACGCATGAGGGTGTTGGGTCAAATCCAAAATCCAAAAGGAAAACTCAAAACTGTGCCATGAATACCGCAAAACAACAAACGGGACCTACCTCGACCCGTCGCGCCGTCCAACGCGTCAAACCGGCTCCTTGGAACACCTTGCGCGCTCCACGGGGTCAACGGCGCGCTCGTGCACCCACGAAAACCCCCACACGAATCGCCCTCTTCCTCTCCTTAGCCTCTCAGTGCGAGCAAAATGGAGAAAATAGAAGAAATGGGGCGATTCGGGCCCTTATAGGCCGAAATCCCACATTCGGGCGCAACTTTCGGGCGCCCGAATCTGGTTTTCGGGCTGCTACAGTAACCAGCCCTCGCGGTCCACGCGTCCACGTTGCGCCAGCGAGGCGCCACGTCATCCGTGTTCGGTCTACCGGGGAGCGACACGTGTCCATGGACCCGTGCACCGCGACCACGGACCGGCGGCAGCCAATCGGCGGCCGCCACGTGGACCGCACCCGCGCCCCGCTCTGACGCACGGCAGCAGCGACGCGTCGCGTCGCGCTGACCTGCGAACGGGAGGCCGACACGTGGCATGCCCCCGCTGACGTCGCGACAGGGCCCGCGCGCCTTCCCCGCGCGGGTCTGCGCCTCTGCCAGGCACGCTTTTCGAGGCGGTCCCCCGCCTACTCAGTAAACTAGGTCCACAGCACCGACATATCAAAACCCGCCACGTGTCCGCCCTCCGGTGCACGCCGGCCCGTAGACCGCGCGCCTGCCCGCGCCTGTGCCTGCCCGAGCCCGCGCCGCCGCGCTCCGCCGCTGCCCACCGCCGCCGCTGCCGCCGGAACAGTGTCAAGGTGCCTCGAAAATTGTGCGCGTCATCCGGGCTCTGAAAAATTGCCAGTGAATAGTCCATTTTCACCGTTTTCGCGCGCTGAATCCAAATCCGCAGTCCGATTTGCCAAATTCTAATTCCAAAATTCGCCGAATGCATCCTGACAAGTGTTTTTACCCCAAATTTCGCGCTGAGTCCAATTTTAATATCCATTGCGCGCGAAACCACTTCTAAGCATTCGACGGGGTCATATGACTACTCTCGTGATCCATTAAACACTCTGAGTCCATCACTAGTGTCCAATTGGTGCACAAACACCACCGACGCGCCACATAGGCCTCCAGGAGCTGCTGATCAACCAGTAATCTCGTCGTAGGGATCCGGGTCCTCACATAGACGTTTGTACTCTCTGCAAAAAGAAGTAATTCTCGTTAGATACCTCAAGAATGTAACATTCAAAAAAAAAACAACTAGAGAGATGAAGTTTATAGTCATCAAGTGTCACGCCCCGGGGTCGAAACTGCGACCCGGGCTCGCCAACAGATCCGCCACCTATGCGGAACCCCGTATAAGCGAAGCGTCCAACCTACAAAGTATCATCTAATAACTAAATAGATATCATAGCTGAAGAAAAACTGCTGTAATAAAAAATCTGAATCACTGTACAACTGAAAAATAAAGGTACAATATCCATCTCCCATAAATAAATGATACAATAATCCGGTCCACCAAAACTGTAATACAAGTAAAAGCCACCTATACAACATCTATAAATCCAAAAAGGGAGATAAGCTGAAATTATAAAATACAACTATGTATAGTGAAACCCACAATCCGGGTTGGTACATCTATCCCACTGTAGAAATCAACACTAGTAGGGATCTATCTCGCGACTCCCTCGCCTCGAACCGTCAACCGAAAGATCCGCAACTCCCGCAGCCGACACTGCAAAATAAAGGGAGGAAAGGGAAAAAACAACAATGGGGGGTGAGAACCACTAGTAAAACCAGTAGCCTCCCCCTGTGGGTAAAGCCTCAAACCCCGACGTACCCACTAAGTCTACCAGAGGCAAGAGAAAGAGTAAGAGAGATGGTAAGCTATAAACAGAAATACTGATAAGAGGAAGCTACCACTAGTATGCCTCTAAATGCAGTATCGAAAGAAATGACTGTATGAATGCATCAGAAAACAGTATCTGACCAAATAAACCCAATCGAATGAATCGGTATAAAACCCGGTACTCCCTGCTCTGTCGTCAATCTCACGAACTCAGTATCTCCACTGTCCAAATGACCGGAACCCAACACGGTCTGACCGGCACCCAACACGGTCTAAAGCCAACTCCGGAGCGGCACTCGAGGGGAGCGACCCACACGAGTAAAACATCTCAGTAACAAGTAGCATAAGTATAAATCAGCAGGACTGGATCATGACTCTGATCAAAGTGGAAAAACCCATCCACTAAAGAAAGCCCGATCCCTCGATCCCTCTCCCCCAATCTGATGCAATAACAACTGTTCGGTCAACCGCCCAAAATCCGCGGTTGCCGCAATACCCTGCCCTCAAGCCAGCCTGTCCCAGATCCCAAGAGTCTGTCTACACTATCCCAAAACCACCTGCTCGTGCACGAGCTACAAATACCCTGAGCCTAGTGTGGAAGGAGAAAAGCAAGAAACATGGTTTCTCCTAAGTCAAGTCCAACATGATAGTGTAGCAGAAAAAGGTGGCCTATCTAAATGACCATACAAGCATGCAAATGTCCCAAGACGATAAAAAGAAAACAGGTGTCGATGTTCTTACATTTATTAGAGCATGCTATCCAAATTACATAATCAATCTCATAAAAGGGTTGGATGTTAACATAGCATACATCAAGTCTACACAAGTATGCACCTTTCACATTTGGAAATAAGGAGAGAATAGTATTCAACATGGTTTTCACCTAACATGAATCAGGAGATAAATGACAATCATTACTTTCCTAAAGAGTGAATCTCACATAGATAGACCAAGATTAATGTAGTCAGCTATTCTCACCCAAACCACTAACCACCCTCAAAAGAAACATCCATTCACATATAGACTTGCCAAAGATCATTTAACATTACTTGAATATGGTCATTCAATCCACTATCACCAATGAATAGACTAAGGTTCAACAACTTTTATTGATCTCACATAGGATGCACATAGAATCCACCAACAACATTCATTTTCCACATAGGCTAAATCGCCGACCATTCACAATACACAATCTCACGCAAAATAGTCTAAGGATCAACCATTATGATAAATATCACAAGATGTAGAAGGAAAAATCTACAAGATCAATTATTCTCACGTAGATAAGTCAAGAATCATTTAACACATAACCTCTCATGACATGGGTTCAAGAATCAACAATAAGATCACCCTCACTTACCCTGGATAGCCATTCACACTTAGCCCATATGACATTCACATAAAGTCATAATAACCTTTCTCACATAGCACCCATGTCCTTCACAAAATCAACCAAAATCAATTACATATAACTATCGCCATCATTCACCACAATTAGGTTAACCATTCATCACAAAGTGTAGGCTAAAGATTAATTTTCCAATTACCCTCACATAACATAGGTTAAAGGATGATCACTTATAATCAACTTCTTATGAGATAATGCAACATCCATCAAACTATTCCTTCACTCATGCATACAATGAGGATCAATTAACTTAATCTAAACATGGATATCCAAGCATATTTCACCAAGGAGAAGAGAACAACAATCAACTATGCCATGAGGGAAACCAATAGCCCGAGTGGGTAAATCGTTGTTTTCGGCATAACACAACCACCCACCTGAAACTTGACGATCCGATGTCCGATCTGGCTGAATTTTGGCATGAGTAAACCTTATCCTCCCAGGAGTCCGATGCCGCAAAAATTATCCAAATCCGCCTCACGGATTGGGCGCAATCACTGAAACAATGCACACTACGCACTCAAATTCCAGAATTTCAGCAAGTGCAACAAGGTTAAATAAAAAGTATGTGCAACCTCAAATACCTCAAAATGAAGTCTCCAACAGTAAAACAAAGATCTCCTCTTTCATATAAATATCTTCATGTCCCCAAAAATCTACCATTAATTTCCCTTAATATTCAAATGAAGCAAAAATTACAATGCTGTCCAAAATTGCTAACATAAACTTGCTAGAATTTCCAAGCTTAATTAGGGGCTGTTCCAAAGGGATTTATCCACAGATCACAACAGAGAATTTGCTCACCTTGAAGTTAAGAAGAAGTCCCAACTTGTTTTTCTGAAAAAGACCTTATATCCACAAAGTTATCTGCATTCCAAGGTGCCTTGCTCAAATCAAAACTAAAACAGGGACTGCAGTAAACCATATAATCGCACTTAAAAGATCATTAAAGTTACCTAATCTAACGTGCTCCAAATCCTGCAAGAGCGGTACCATTGGATTTCTTGTTGAGAGTAGATACAAATTGAGCTAAAAAACTCCAATTTTCATGCTCGGATGAAGGAGAAAACCCATAAATACTTTGAACTATCCACCAAGTTCCATCTGTACATGACTGCAGCAAGGTGCTCCAAAGATCATGCTGAAACCCTAATATAAACTCAGATCTGGGGAAAATGATACATACGAATATCGTAGATCTTCGAGTTCTGGAAAATGTCCCACAAAAATCATCCAAAAATTCCACTCCTACAATTCAGAAAAGCCAAATTACTAAAGGCTGCCCAAAAATCTAGACTGAAACAAAGGGTCCCAAAGATGGCCCTAAAACTCTGTAAAACCATGAGATCTGTGGGGAGAGTTGAATAGTCAAATTATAGCCTTACCTCTTGTGAAAACGTAGAACCAAAAATGAGCTCAAAATTCCAAGAAATGAGTCCTGAGCAATTTTCGCACTGAAACGCGACGGGAAGGTCCACCAACAGCAATAATGGTGATGCTTGCCTCATGGAGAAGATGATGGTGATGAAGCCTCAATAATCCATCTCTTTGCTGATGAAGATGAAGTAGGGTTGCTGGTGCAGCTCTGCCTGAAGTCCCCCAAAAATCCATGGTCCAAGGAGGGAGAAGGAGGAGGAAGAAGAAGAAGAAGAAGAGGAGGAAGAAGAAGAAGAAGAAACACAACTTCCCTCTCTCCCTCACTCGGAAGCTACAGGGAAGGCCCAGCCCCCACCGGCCCAAAACTGCGGACACGTGGCGGCCATCCGGGCCGCCACGTCGCCCGGGTTGGGCCGCCCGGATCAAGCCACACGGCTTGATCCGGGTGACCGCGGCGCGGCCAATGGGCGCGCGCCGCGTGTCCCCCCCACGCGGGGGACAGCGCCGCAGCGCTCCACGTGCGCGCGGGGCTGCGTGACGCGACGGCGGCGGGCCAATCGTGGCCCGCCACGCGTCCACGCGCTGTGCTCGGTGTACCGCGCCCACCGAGCCGGCCCAGTCAGGCGCGGCCACGTGGCCCCAGTGGTCCACGGCCCAACTCATGCACCCGAAAGACCCCCCGAACTTCCGGTTGCCCGTTTTCGCGCGTCCGGACTCAGAAAAATACATGCAAATAGCCGATTTTCAATGTTTTTCCGCACTGAATCCGCATACGAAGTCTGTTTTGCAAGATTCAATTTCTAATTTTCGGCGAAACTCCACATTAGACAATCTTGATCCATTTCTCGCACTGAGTCCGTTTCTTGGGTCCGATTTGCGCGCAACCAACACCATCCACAGAAATAGGCCTCCACAAGCTGTCGATCACACTGTAATGACCACGAAGATCCGGGTCTTCACATCCTCCCCCACTAATAAAAGTTTCATCCTCGAAACTAACATAGCCCAAAAGGAGTCTCAAATCAGAAGGGCAAATATCCAACATTCTCGTCACCAGTTCCCAAAGCGTCACCTTCTTCCCGTGATTATTCCACAAGAACATCAACCTCCTGTACGACATGGCCTAGTTGCGTCGTTCCTCCATTCTCAAGCCAGAATCCACAACGGCGCCTCACGTACTCCAGACACTCACTGGTCTCAAGTGGAGCGAGTCAAACATCGACGGGGAATCCGATCATATTATCTCTAAGCTGAGGCATGGAGAACATCAAGGACTCCATCATGTCATGGGGAAAAGAAGAAATAACTGGTAACCACTGATCCATAACACCCCCAAAATCTCCTCCTCAAAACCAACTCATTCAAGAACCTGAAGTACACCCTCACAATTATCCATATAAAAAGGGAGTCCAATATCAGAAACATCAATAACTACAACTCTGAGTTGGAGAACCACCGAAAAACAACGAAGAGTTGAAGTTGTCCCTGCTGTGGCAGTTATTCTGTCCTTGATTCACATCAACTGGGGACCCTTAATTCAACACTCTCTAATCTCATCCCTCAGTGTGGGTTGCTCGACTAAAACCAAAACATGGAAAGGATCACTCTGGGGCATGATCCCTGGTTCTAATCATCCTATCCATTCTAGTAATGGCGCTTACTGTGCAAGCATTGCCCCAGCCCAGCATTGTACTTTAGCCCAAAACATGTACACACATCCAAGACTACCGTGGGGGCATCACTACAACTCAATCACTGCTGACAGGACGAAAGATCCATCGCCTCCTCCATCAGGTAACACACCGGGTCTAACAACCCCGTTATCCATCATAATCAATAACTGTACCATCAGCTCTCAGTTGTGCTGGTGCCATCCAAAAAGGTGCCTTTAATATCGACGCGGTTCCCAGAACCACGTTAATAACAATCTCAATCTCCTTGCCCGGCGGCATCGTCATCAACTCAGGTGGACCCATATCCGAGAACTCGCGGGCACTAAGGACACCCTTGAGTCTCGGGGCCGCCGTAGGCACCTCTATCACAGTCACTAATTGGCAATGCATACTTGGCTCATCATCTGCCTGACTCTTGTTGACACGCTGTCGCTGCAACCAGTGCACTCTACCAATCCCTGTAAACAAACTCCTCCTGTCCAACTCGCAGAAGTTCACAGTCCTCACCCCACAACCACAAATTGCAAGTTGCCACACCGACCAATCCGATACCCCGAGTTGAAAATCTTGGGTTGCCGTAAGACCGGCTATTCAACGGGTATAACCCACAGCCTAACTGCACTGGACATATTCCACAAACCTCCTTCACGTGCACATCCTAATCAAGGATCTATACCTCAAGCACACGTGGTAGCAACTCTACCTTTAGCCCATGCAGGGATGCACCTCATCCTAACTCAGATAGCTGTAAAGGAAATCATGCCTGCAACAACACATCCCACTGGACGCTCTCCAACTCGGTTGCCCAACCTCAACTGCCAGAACTAGTGGTCGTCGCTCAATCAGCCTGAGAATATCCTGACTATCCCCAAAGAAAGCACCATCTCTGTCTCCAATCATATAGCGGCAATGATCGCAGCCCATCATGCTTCCGCTGCGCTACTCTGATACTAATGCCGATGCTGCCGTCGGGGTCCACCCAACCTCTGGCACCTCAGAAGTCCACGACTCTTAAAAGAAATCGAGAAGGCCTCTGCCTACTAGTCTGTCCTCCATCAACTGGCACCGAGTGCTTCCATCTGTCCAGAAGAACTACAACGCTATGCTCCATCGGGGCATCCAAAATCTGAAGTCTGAGGGACCGAATGAGACAAAAAGGTATCCTAGCACAATCCTAACCCAGCATACACATCACATGCGCCTCGTCCCTCGTAACGTGGAGCGTGCAGTTCAACAACTGCGTAAACCCTCTGGCAAAAAAAAAGGCTCTCAAATAGTTTGTACATCACTACCAACCACAATTCTGCCTCTGAAGGCTCCAAATTCAATCCTACGAGTCGGGATAGGTCAAACAGCCAAAGCTGACTCAATCAATCAATGACGTCCCACTGCTCATCTTCTATCAATTGTCCACCCTGCCTAGGTGCCTCAGCACTAAAAGTCGACACCGAGGGGGTTGCTCGCTCAATCGGCGCCACATGATTCGTTGCCACCAGGGATACTACAAAGGGGTTGGTCTCGACGGAAAGAACTATCGGAGGTGCCCACTGCCCCAACAACTGTATCATCCTATTCACTGCTCACTCTGCCGCCGATATGCCACTGTCAATCCTGTCATCTGGGTCCGGAGCTCTCTGACCTCAATCTGGGTATTCGGCCCGAAACTGCCTATCCTGGCTCACAAGCTGCAATGGGTTGCACCCGGATCAGACTCTGCGTCAGGGAGACACCGCTCACTGCGACAAACCGCACAACAGAACACACAACAAGCACTTACCCAATCCAGCGAAAGTCTAAGACATGTCACCCATTCCATAACATTATGTTGTCTGCAGCCAACATAATCGCTTAGGAGAATAAACATGCCAATCACTCATCCCGTCCCTTGGGAGAGGTATAAAACTCAATCAGGACTCTCGCTGTAAGTCACGACTCTCACGTAGTCATCCTAAGGTCCAACCACAAGCCTAGGGTTTCTAAGTCCATAATGACCTACATCCTAGGCTCTGATACCACTCTAATCTGTCACGCCCCAGGGTCGAAACTGCGACCCGGGCTCGCCAACAGATCCGCCACCTATGCGGAACCCCGCATAAGCGAAGCGTCCAACCTGCAAAGTATCATCTAATAACTAAATAGATATCAGAGCTGAAGAAAAACTGCTGTAATAAAAAATCTGAATCACTGTACAACTGAAAAATAAAGGTACAATATCCATCTCCCATAAATAAATGATACAATAATCCGGTCCACCAAAACTGTAATACAAGTAAAAGCCACCTATACAACATCTATAAATCCAAAAAGGGAGATAAGCTGAAATTATAAAATACAACTGTGTACAGTGAAACCCACAATCCGGGTTGGTACATCTATCCCACTGTAGAAATCAACACTGGTAGGGATCTATCTCGCGACTCCCTCGCTTGAACCGTCAACCGAAAGATCCGCAACTCCCGCAGCCGACACTGCAAAATAAAGGGAGGAAAGGGGAAAAACAACAATGGGGGGTGAGAACCACTAGTAAAACCAGTAGCCTCCCCCTGTGGGTAAAGCCTCAAACCCCGACGTACCCACTAAGTCTACCAGAGGCAAGAGAAAGAGTAAGAGAGGTGGTAAGCTATAAACAGAAATACTGATAAGAGGAAGCTACCACTAGTATGCCTCTAAATGCAGTATCGAAAGAAATGACTGTATGAATGCATCAGAAAACAGTATCTGACCAAATAAACCCAATCGAATGAACTGGTATAAAACCCGGTACTGCCTGCTCTGTCGTCAATCTCACGAACTCAGTATCTCCACTGTCCAAATGACCGGAACCCAACACGGTCTGACCGGCACCCAACACGGTCTAAAGCCTACTCCGGAGCGGCACTCGAAGGGAGCGACCCACATGAGTAAAGTATCTCAGTAACAAGTAGCATAAGTATAAATCAGCAGGACTGGATCATGACTCTGATCAAAGTGGAAAAACCCATCCACTAAAGAAAGCCCGATCCCTCGATCCCTCTCCCCCAATCTGATGCAATAACAACTGTCCAGTCAACCGCCCAAAATCCGCGGTTGCCGCAATACCCTGCCCTCAAGCCAGCCTGTCCCAGACCCCAAGAGTCTGTCTACACTATCCCAAAACCACCTGCTCGCGCACGAGCTACAAATACCCTGAGCCTAGTGTGGAAGGAGAAAAGCAAGAAACATGGTTTCTCCTAAATCAAGTCCAACATGATAGTGTAGCAGAAAAAGGTGGCCTATCTAAATGACCATACAAGCATGCAAATGTCCCAAGACGATAAAAAGAAAACATGTGTCGATGTTTTTACATTTATTAGAGCATGCTATCCAAATTACATAATCAATCTCATAAAAGGGTTGGATGTTAACATAGCATACATCAAGTCTACACAAGTATGCACCTTTCACATTTGGAAATAAGGAGAGAATAGTATCCAACATGGTTTTCACCTAACATGAATCAGGAGATAAATGACAATCATTACTTTCCTAAAGAGTGAATCTCACATAGATAGACCAAGATTAATGTAGTCAGCTATTCTCACCCAAACCACTAACCACCCTCAAAAGAAACATCCATTCACATATAGACTTGCCAAAGATCATTTAACATTACTTGAATATGGTCATTCAATCCACTATCACCAATGAATAGACTAAGGTTCAACAACTTTTATTGATCTCACATAGGGTGCACATAGGATCCACGAACAACATTCATTTTCCACATAGGCTAAATCGCCGACCATTCACAATACACAATCTCACACAAAATAGTCTAAGGATCAACCATTATGATAAATATCACAAGATGTAGAAGAAAAAATCTACAAGGTCAATTATTCTCACGTAGATAAGTCAAGAATCATTTAACACATAACCTCTCATGACATGGGTTCAAGAATCAACAATAAGATCACCCTCACTTACCCTGGATAGCCATTCACACTTAGCCCATATGACATTCACATAAAGTCATAATAACCTTTCTCACATAGCACCCATGTCCTTCACAAAATCAACCAAAATCATTTACATATAACTATCGCCATCATTCACCACAATTAGGTTAACCATTCATCACAAAGTGTAGGCTAAAGATTAATTTCCTAATTACCCTCACATAACATAGGTTAAAGGATGATCACTTATAATCAACTTCTTATGAGATAATGCAACATCCATCAAACTATTCCTTCACTCATGCATACAATGAGGATCAATTAACTTAATCGAAACATGGATATCCAAGCATATTTCACCAAGGAGAAGAGAACAACAATCAACTATGCCACGAGGGAAACCAATAGCCCGAGTGGGTAAATCGTTGTTTTCGGCATAACACAACCACCCACCTGAAACTTGACGATCTGATGTCCGATCTGGCTGAATTTTGGCACGAGTAAACCTTATCCTCCCAGGAGTCCGATGCCATGAAAATCATCCAAATCCGCCTCACGGATTGGGCGCAATCACTGAAACAATGCACACTACGCACTCAAATTCCAGAATTTCAGCAAGTGCAACAAGGTTAAATAAAAAGTATGTGCAACCTTAAATACCTCAAAATGAAGTCTCCAACAGTAAAACAAAGATCTCCTCTTTCATATAAATATCTTCAAGTCCCCAAAAATCCACCATTAATTTCCCTTAATATTCAAATGAAGCAAAAATTACAATGCTGTCCAAAATTGCTAACATAAACTTTCTAGCATTTCCAAGCTTAATTAGGGGCTGTTCCAAAGGGATTAATCCACAGATCACAACAGAGAATTTGGTCACCTTGAAGTTAAGAAGAAGTCCCAACTTGAATTTCTGAAAAAGACCTTATATCCACAAAGTTATCTGCATTCCAAGGTGCCTTGCTCAAATCAAAACTAAAACAGGGACTGCAGTAAACCATATAATCGCACTTAAAAGATCATTAAAGTTACCTAATCAAACGTGCTCCAAATCCTGCAAGAGAGGTACCATTGGATTCCTTGTCGAGAGTAGATACAAATTGAGCTAAAAAACTCCATATTTCATGCTCGGATGAAGGAGAAAACCCATAAATACTTTGAACTATCCACCAAGTTCCATCTATACATGACTGCAGCGAGGTGCTCCAAAGATCATGCTGAAACCCTAATATAAACTCCGATATTGGGAAAATGATACATACCAATATTGTAGATCTTCGAGCCCTGGAAATTGTCCCGCAAAAATCATCCAAAACTTCCACTCCTACAATTCAGAAAAGCCAAAATACTAAAGGCTGCCCAAAAATCCAGACTGAAACAAAGGGTCCCAAAGATGGCCCTAAAACTCTGTAAAAACATGAGATCTGAGGGACCAGTTGAATACAAAAATTGTAGCCTTACCTCTTGTGAAAACGTAGAACCAAAAATGAGCTCAATATTCCAAGAAATGAGTCCTGAGGAATTTTTGCACTGAAACGCGATGGGAAGGTCCACCAACAGCAATAATGGTGATGCTTGCCTCATGGAGAAGATGATGGTGATGAAGCCTCAATAATCCATCTCTTTGCTGATGAAGATGAAGTAGGGTTGGTGGTGCAGCTCTGCCTGAAGTCCCCCAAAAATCCATGGTTCAAGGAGGGAGAAGGAGGAAGAAGAAGAAGAAGAAGAGGAGGAGGAAGAAGAAGAAGAAGAAACACAACTTCCCTCTCTCCCTCACTCGGAAGCTACAGGGAAGGCCCAGCCCCCGCCGGCCCAAAACTGCAGACACGTGGCGGCCATCCGGGCCGCCACGTCGCCCAGGTTGGGCCGCCCGGATCAAGCCACACGGCTTGATCCGGGTGGCCGCGGCGCGGCCAATGGGCGCGCGCCGACACGTGGCGGCCATCCGGGCCGCCACGTCGCCCAGGTTGGGCCGCCCGGATCAAGCCACACGGCTTGATCCGGGTGGCCGCGGCGCGGCCAATGGGCGCGCGCCGCATGTCCCCCCCACGCGGGGGACAGCGCCGCAGCGCCCCACGTGCGCGCAGGGCTGCGTGACGCGACGGCGGCGGGCCAATCGTGGCCCGCCACACGTCCACGCGCTGTGCTCGGTGTACCGCGCCCACCGAGCCAGCCCGGTCAGGCGCGGCCACGTGGCCCCAGTGGTCCACGGCCCAACTCATGCACCCGAAAGACCCCCCGAACTTCCGGTTGCCCGTTTTCGCGCGTCCGGACTCAGAAAAATACATGCAAATAGCCGATTTTCAATGTTTTTCCGCGCTGAATCCAAATACGAAGTCTGTTTTGCAAGATTCAATTTCTAATTTTCGGCGAAACTCCACATTAGACAATCTTGATCCATTTCTCGCACTGAGTCCGTTTCTTGGGTCCGATTTGCGCGCAACCAATACCATCCACAGAAATAGGCCTCCACAAGCTGTCGATCACACTGTAATGACCATGAAGATCCGGGTCTTCACATCAAGACATTTGTAATATCAGATATGTATTAAAATACCAATAAAATATAGACATATCTTCTAAGCATTAAAATCCAAATGTCATAAGTTTGTTAGTCAACAACAACTTGTTAGTAATATTACATGCCCAAATAGTTAGTCAAATAGTTAGTCGAGACATGCAATTATTCACAGTACAAAACCAAAGTTGTTGTATACTTACCTCCAAAGTTCAAAGTTCAAAGTTCTCACGTAACACATCACAGTGTTAGTGTTTAACCAGTTCAAATCTCTCTCCCCCTTTTTGTCACTAAACTGAGCCAAAATTCAAAATGAAAGGGAGTTAAAAAGTTCAAAATGAAACTAAGAACTAAGACTAAAACCTGCAAAACAAAAGAAATGTTAGAACAACAAAGAAAGATCATTCTGAATCTTCAGAACTGGTACAGCCGAGTTTTTGAAATATCATTTTCAATATCTTGTTCATAGACATCTGTTCCTTCTTTAGATCTCCTATGTCGGCTTTCATCGCTACGAATTCGTTAGACATTCGTTCTTGTTCTGAAGAAAGTCGTTGTTGCTCCCGGTAAATAGAGGTAACAGAGGCATCATCCCCTGAAGTCGAAGCTGGTGCAGGTGGTGCTGAAGCTGTTGCAGCTGTTTTTGCTGCTGCTGTTGATGTTGAGGGTCTCTGTCCGCGAGGAGGTGTTGGAGGCTCATTGTAGTGGTCCAGATTTCCCCATGCAACCTTTCCGGTGAATGCACTGTGTAGAACACCTAGTGTTGGTGTGTCTGGCCCATAGTGCATCAAAGGGATGCCACAGATGGACCCTGTGAGACATCTTTAGCTCATTTGGCCTTCGGCTGCATTTGCCGAATTTTAGAAAAGGTTTTGGGCCAAACCGAGGTTGGATTTGGATTCAGCACGGAAAAACGCTTGAAACGGCTATTTGCTTGTTAAATTCGGAGTCCGGATGACCAAAAACTGGCTTCCGGAAATTTTCAGGGATTTTCGGTGCATGGGGGAGGACCATGGACCGGCCTGAGCCACGTGGCGGCCTGTTATTGGCCGGCTCACGCAGCTCGGTCCACGGGGAGGCGCAGCGGGTGCATGGACCGCGGGGGCGGGACGCGTGGCGTGCGTAGAGTGGTTGGCGCACGCGGACCGGGTGCTTGACGCGTGGCAGCCTGGCATTGGCTAGCTCACGAAAATGCGGTCCACGGAGTGCTCGGGCGGCGTCTCGGGGCGCGTGCGCGCAGAGGCGCCAGGCGCGCTGTCGGCCGCACTCGAGTGCGCCACGCGTCAGCCCGCCGTTGGCGGGCCGTACCTACCCCCGCTGACCGAGGGAGGACGCGTGGCGCGCGGCGGGGACCCTTGCACCGCTGTCCCGTGTTGCGGGGACACGTGGCCTCATCTGGGCGTTCCGGGCGCGCGACATGGGCCGTTGGATGGCGGATTCGGGCGCCCGAAATCTCCAGGGCGCCCGAATCTGAGGACAGGGTTGGTATTATGGGAATTGTTTTGTTTGGGCCTATAAATAGGCCCAGTTCAGGGCCTTTTAACTCTTTTGCTGTTCACCTTTCAACAGTGGGACCTTCACAAGAAATCCTCACCTCCCTGAGCTGGTTCTGTCTGAGGATCGCCAGATTTTTTCGTGGCACGCATCCCGAGATTCTCCTTTTTACGGCGCGGCGCGACGCTTGTTCATTTGTGACCGCCATCGTCACGTTTCGGTGCGAGGACTCCCCCGTCTTAGCCCGACCTCCGATTTAGGCGATTCTCACGCCGTTGGATTAACGACAGGTAGGGCTCCAACTTCTGTGTTTTGAGCTTCCTCTTTCTTCGTGTGGATCTTGAAGTTTCGCGAGCTTCCATGTGACCCATTTTTCTTCTCGGAGTTTTGGACAGCGCTGTGGTGTTTTGGCTATATCTTCGCGCACAGGCGTCGGATCGAGGTGTGCCAAGAGGCGTTTTTCATCTACACAGCGCAAGGAACACCCTCGAATTTTCTGGGAATTTTCTGAATATTTTCCGAAGGTGAAAAATCTCTGTTTACAGAAAGTTGTGCTACAGTTTTTGAGATCGGTTTATTTCGGGGTGTTTCCTTTGCCGAATTTGTATCTCAGCGTAGGAAACTCGGATTTGAACGTGCAGGTACTCATTTCGACCGGTTCATCGCGAGGATCGTGACAGTATTTTTCTTGGAATTTTTCGGGCAGATCTTGTAGGTGAAAAAGGCAGAATTGTGGACTGTTGTAATTTCGGCAGATTTTGTTGGAACATTGTATGTTTATTTATGTATGTTCTTTTGGGGAATGTTGTGCAGTGTTGTGGAGATTGTTTGGACCGAGCGTGGACTTCATTTTGGGACCAGGATATAGGTCTCGAGGTGGGTACCGTTGTCACCTCCTACTTTTGATTACCCACTAGGCATGCTGGAAATGTTCCCTTATCATGTTGATAGTTGTATCAGTGGGATGAACTTTGCATGCTTGTTTGAAAGTATTGATTGGTTGTTAGCACTTGCATTTTTAGAGGACTAGATATTAGTGAAGTATTGTTTCTTGAAAAAGAATAAGTTGCTTAAACCTTTTGGTAATGTTATGCTTAAACCATATCATGCTTTATGTATATTGGAAGGCTTATGCATGTGTATAGATCAGCTTGTGGCATAATGGCACATCAGATATTCTGTGACACCCCCGGAATTTGGATTAGTCCTCTATATAAATGATATAATAGGACTAAATCTCTAACCCGGCTATAGTATTTTGGATGGTAGCAAGATCCAAGAGGAACATGAGAGTTAAGCGTGCTAGAGCTAGAGTAGTTCTAGGATGGGTGACCCCCTGGGAAGTGGGGCGCCACAACTGGTATCAGAGCCATTCACCAGCCGGAAATGTGAGATGAGTCTCGGCTGAGCCAGGGTTATATAGCGGGTAGAGCGAGGCTCCCCGGCTAATGACCGTTGTGAGTGGAGTGCAGCTCCTCACAAGGTCGGCTAAGGCTAGCGAGACGAGTCTCACATCGCCTGGTGCTTGTGAGTGTGCTTGAGCCTGACGTGGACGTCAGGGCTTAAAGGGGGGAAGAATGTGACACCCCCGGAATTTGGATTAGTCCTCTATATAAATGATATAATAGGACTAAATCTCTAACCCGGCTATAGCATTTAGGATGGTAGCAAGATCTAAGAGGAACATGAGAGTTAAGCGTGCTAGAGCTAGAGTAGTTCTAGGATGGGTGACCCCCTGGGAAGTGGGGCGCCACATATTCAAAACAATAACATACTTTAATTCTTGTAAGAATTGGAATACCTGAGATATTTTTATTAAGTAAAGGACTTTGCATGCTTGTATGGTCACCTAGTTAGGCCACTATTTTCTGCTACACTATCATGCTGGAATTGACTTAGGAGAAACCATGCTTTTTATTCTTTTTCCTGTTGTCTAGTCTTAGGGGATATTATGCTCAGGTTAGAGCAGGGGCTGGGATAGTGTAGTTAGTTATTGGGGATTTGGGACAGGCAGGCTTGATGACAGGGTATTTGCGGCAACCGCGGATTTTGGGCGGTTGACCGGGTTGTTACTAATGCATCAGATTAGGGGAGAGGGGATCGGATTTTCTTTTAGTGGATGGTTTTTCCCACTTGATTAGAGTCTTGATCCAGTCCTACTATATCAGGTTACTTATGACGACTTATTTCACTCGTGAGGGACGCTCCCCTCGAGTGCCACTCCGGAGTGTGTGTATGTGTGACCGTGCCGGTCAAGAGCTGGTCTGTTGCCCTTGGGATGGGACCATGTCGGTCAGGAGCCGGTCTGCATCCCGCAGCTGAGTTGTGAGTTAGTAGGCATAGGAGGCAGTACCGGTGTTCACCGGTGTCTAGATTGGGTTACCCAGGCAGGCATATATACTCTGATGCATACATTTAGCTATTCTGTTAGCTTATTAT
Organism: Tillandsia leiboldiana; assembly: GCA_029204045.2. Classification (NCBI taxonomy): domain Eukaryota; kingdom Viridiplantae; phylum Streptophyta; class Magnoliopsida; order Poales; family Bromeliaceae; genus Tillandsia; species Tillandsia leiboldiana. The sequence goes on along the minus strand of CM055065.1, from coordinate 19,422,529 downwards.
TTTAGAGGCATATTAGTGGTAGCTTTTATCAGTTGTTATATTTTTAGCTTACCACCCTTGTTTTAGTTTCGCCTCTAGTAGTCCTAGTGGGGATGTCTGAGTTTGAGGTCTACCTACTAGGGGAGGCTACTGTTTTTATAGTAGTTCTCACCCCCACTGTTTTTCCCCTTTCTTTTCCCCTTTGTTTTGCAGAGTCCTCTGCTGGATTTGCGGGACCCTCTTCCCAGGATCGAGGTAAGAGGATCGCTGATTAGATAGTTACTTCCCCGATCTCGAGTTTAGCAGTTTTGATGTATCCCCTGTACACTCAGACGACTGTATTTTCCTTTATTTTGGGTCTAGCTTCGGCCAGCTGGTTGTATTTATTTCGTGAGCTGGGAGCGACACATGTATATATATGAGAGTTATGTTGTACTTTTATTTCCAGCATTTGTCTGAGATGTATTAGTTTTAGTTTAGCTCTGTTTTATGCTCCTTTATTATATCTTTATATATCTGAGCAGGTTACCAGCGCTTCGTGTACACGAGAAATTCCGTGTGCACGGCGGATCTGTGGACGAGCCCGGGTTTTGGTTTACACCCGGGGCGTGACACTCATCCTGTCTTTGTGAGAGGGACTTCACAATAGTTGTATCGTTGATAGTTCCCAAGCTATGCATGTATGCCGACGATGAAATATCGACTTTAAATTTCTTCAAAATTCGCATAATGATTATTGGGAAGGGAAGTCGCTCTGTAGGATGGGCATGTTCTACATACCGCGCCATCCTCGACCAGATGAGATAGGGAATGTTGAAATTAGATCCCATGGCTGCTGTGGGGTTTCCAAGAAGGTAAAGAAACAGCATCCTATCCCATCTCAGAACTTTTGTTTGCATGTTTGGCAAAATGTTGTAGCAAACTATAAAGTTCAGGTAGCGATACTCCGGTCGAAGTTCCTTTGAGAATATTGAATTTTCCGTCGACTGAGTATCAGGAAGACAAATCCCGTTGACAACCACTCTCCAGGTTGTATTGCTAAAAATATGACCCTTTAGATAATGAGCTCCATCAACTCAGGCCTTCATTCCTAACACCTCTCCAATTAATTGACGTGTAATCTTGATCTTAACATTTCTAACTGTTGTTAGAAATTCTAGTGGTCCGTCCTCAAGATCAACCAACTTTGATGAATTCTGATAAAACATCCTGACAAGGTGAAGACAATATCCAAGATTGTCCGGAAAGTTGCAAATGGGTGCAAGTCCCGTTTGATCAAAAAGAGTCCCAAACAATGCAGAGCGCTCTTTTAAAGATTTGACGTTCACATGGCGCTCGCCGATGCATTCTCTTTTCTCGAAATCCTTGATTCTCTCAGAACTGATAAAGTCTTGTGGAGGAGGCTTGCTTGCGAGTGGCTCTTCAATAGAGATACCTCGAGCACTCCCTCTCTTTCGGGCAACGCTCTTTTTCTTTGTCTTAGCTGGACTTGGTTCCATTGGGGCTTTCCCCTTTTCAGCGGCGGTAGGCGGAGTCTGCGCCTTCGAGGTTGTAGCAGGGGCTTTCCCCTTTGAGGCAGTAGGTGCAATGCCTTTTACCAAAAGCTCATCCCAGTCAATAGAATCTGTCTCAGATCCTGAGTCCGAACTGTCCTTTGTTCTCTTAGCCCGCTTGGACTTGTTTGTTGCTCGTGTGTGCACCATCAACCAGGAGAACAATTATCGATGTAAATACCATTGTTGCTGTTAGTGCGTTAGAAATTGAGAAACCTGCGAGCAAAAACTCAAGAACACGAAAAAATTGTTTATTTTCAATAATTTGAAAAATTATACCCAAACAATCATTATCGTGTAGAGAGACTAGGAATCAAATTAGTTTTGCAAAAAGAATTTTAAAAATAGATCAATCCCATGATTTTCAGAAATTCTCATTATATGCCCTAAAACCGAATTTTCAGAAATCGAATCCTAAAAATCCGTTAATCAAGAGAATACCAAGCATATAGACAAAACTAATCTACTCAGAGTTCTTATTTCAAAAGAAATTTGACCAAAAACTAATCAAAAATGAAAACGATACAAGATTTTCATGCACATTTTGATAAACTTGAGAAAAACTGTGAAAAAACCTATGTTTTGATCATAAAAACTTACTTGAATCCGAAGAACTCGAGTTAGAAAGGCTCCAAATTGGTTGATTTCTAGTGAGAGAAACTCAGGAGACTTGGAAACAAAAGTTTGTTGTAAAAAGAAATCAAAACCCTTTTGTTTCTTATAAAACCCTAGTCGCGGTCCGGAACGGATCAAGAATCCAGTCCGGATCGGCTACCCGCAGAGAATTCTGCGTTCGGGATCCGGAACAAGAATTCCAGTCCGGATCGGCTCCAACTTTTTCTTCAGAAAAATTTAGAAAAATTCCAGAAAATCTAGAAAAAGTATGTAAACACTTTTGCATGTCAACTTTAAACAAAAGTCATCATTTCATATCAAGAGAAATAGATTATGCTAAATCTATCAATAATATTCAAGTAATGAAACGAAAATTTATAAAAATTAAATCCTTTAAAGTTGAACAAGTTCAATGACATCTATCATGATCTTATGAGTAATGCGTTTATCAAATCATCAATATGGTAAAGAAAATAAAGTACCAAGATCGATAGATGTTTGAAATCCCAAATAAGTTAGATAATATATCTAATCAATTTATTGTAAGGAGTGGCTCTTTGAGCATCTTTCAATAAAATCCCCACCTTATACCAACCTTGGAATTTGACAGAGTCAAGTATTCCAAAAAGTATTTTATCTAATCAACTCGAAAAACCATGCTTGGTATACATGTGGTAGCTGCACACAGTACTCGGACGACCGAGGTGGTAGCTCTTTCCTCCATGTGGTGGTAGTTTTCACACTCCTCATTGGGATGTAACTTTTTCCACATCTTTTGAGCATAAACATTTTGATAAACTCCCCCTCAATTGGGTATCAATTATCTAAGATATGAGGTATTCAACCAAAAATTGATCTCGAGTTTCATACTTAACTCAATTTTCAAATATGATAAAAACTATACCAAGAGATCACACGAGAGAGAAATTGACTTTGATCAAGTAATGTAGTAATCTAGAAATTAAAGACTTTAAATTTACTTTGGAATTTATAAAATTAGTAATTTTGGCAAAATTTGGGGACATAGTGGATCAATAGTAGCCCAGAAATATCGACTTTTGATCGGGGCCTGATCTCGAAAATCCGAGAGCACCATTGTGATCGTCTCGATGAAACATGAAAAGTTCATATTCACTTGTCGACGATTCAACGGTCGGATCTTCCGCAAAACAGCGAAGAAGAAACAGGTCCCACAACTTAAGTTGTGGATAGTAATTCTATATTTTAAATCCCCTTTCGACCACTAGCGGCCGATCTACTATCTGAAACCCTGACATAGGGGTATGAGTAGTCGAACCTAGCTATTTTCGACGTTCTGAGCGCAATGGCACTGATGGTTTTCGCGTTTGGCGATCCGGGTGCATCGAAGTGCGTGGGTCAGACTGTAATCTGTCGAATTAGATGGCCCAAGATTTTATACGAGCGCCAAACTAAGCAAACATATAGGCTACTTGACAGGTCTCGACGAGCCGGACGTCGTGGCGAAGTCTGTTTCGCAATTCGACGAACGGATTTTCTCGAAATGCATAAAAAGCGTCGAAAAATCAATATTTTCTTAAAGAATCTATATATTTTAGGTACCAAAAATTAAGCGGCTTAAACCATGGGGGGTTGGGTGCAAAACGCACCTATTGTAAGGACCCCGTAGCCTGGGAATGGGTGTGAACCCGGTTTGAGGAAAATTTGCAAAGGTATCTTTGCATTTAAGTGTATAGGGCTCTTGATCTACCTTGGGTGGTGTACGAGGGGTCTGAGGGAGGATACGAGGCATCACCTAGAGCTTCTGCACCTTCCAGACTTAGCCTCGAATTGCGGGACAGCCAACTAACACCAAGCCATTGATAGTGAACCCGAGAGAGAGTGGGGCGGGAACAAAGGCTTCAACTCATTTTTCTCTGGACCTTTGGAGATCCTCTAGCTTCCTGGGAGTCTTAGCTTCTTCCATATCAAACCCAAGTGTGGGGGTGGCTGTGGGACACCATTCCTTTGAGAGACCAAACCGAGGGAGTGAGAGGAAGGAGAAAGTTGGAACCAAACCTCACCAAACCTTATTCTGGAGCTTTGGTGGTGTTCCTCTGTGCTAGAGAACCTTGCTGGAGTTGCCGTGGCCGCGCGTGCAAGAGGGACTAAGTTCCGGCTTCATCCCATCTTCTCCGATCTCGGCCAAGGTAAGGATCCCCGAACCAAAGGTTGTTTGGACCCGGGACCCCTAGCAGTAGGTTTTATGAGTTGTTAGGATGCTCCCTGCAAGACCTGAGCTTCCCATGCATGTTGCATGGCCGGCGGGAAAGAAAGTTGGCCGGAAACCTAATCTAGCTCCGCCTTGAGAGAACTCGGCAACCAATAGGCCAAATTGAGCCAAACTTGGTAGGCATGGACTGTAGGGGATGAGGATCTACTCCACCAAATTTGGTGGAGTATGGTTGAGCGGATCAATGGCAGATTTATGCCCTAGTTTTCGGGAATTTTGCAAGTTGGCCGAGCCTTGTGCTCCGGCGCCGGCACGCTTCCCCGCCGCCGGCCACATGCCCAGAGATGTTTCTGGGACCAAGGGGAGTGCAACCATGCTGTTGCATGGCTTCCATGCATCATGAAATTCATGATGCCATGGGTGACCCGAAATGAAGCCTTATAGCCGCCGCCGGCGCTCCGGTCATCTCCGGCCGGGGAGAGGTGGTTGGGAAGTTTCATATGACCCCATGGAAGCTTTCCATCCATGTTGTAGGGCTTCAAAGCGGCTCTGTAAAAATCCGCCATTAGAGGTGTTGAGCTCAAATCCGAGCTTGGCTCCCCACCGTCGCCGCCGCACCTCGTCGCCGGGCACGGGTTCAGGTAGGCTGGTTGTGATGTATAGAAGCTCGTTGGTCAAGTTGTTGAGCCCCAGAACCTTTGTTTGGTTGGTCACGAATTTCAAGAATATGGGCATCATCTTCTTCCTTGAGCCCGGCCAACCGAGGGGTTGCAACTTGCTCCAAGTTGAAGGGAAAGATTCCTGGAACTTAGTAGATCATTTTGATCCAAGAAATTCTACTCCAGGTTCCTTTGTTGCAGAGAACCAAGCTCAAATTTTGGTTATGTTACACATGGTATAGTGTGCATGTTAGATGTTTGTATTAATGCCTCAATGAAGAAAATGTTGGAATTAGGCCTCACTGTAAAAATAAAAGATGCTTCAAATGGTCCCCTGAGCTTAATGTTCACTTCAGATCAAATAGTATCTGTGTGGAATAAAGTTTGGAGCATTGTGAACTTGTAAGTGTGCAAGGCTATGGTTCTGGTTGAACCAACAGATCTGGGCTACAGTTAGGGTGAGCCCTGGTATCTTGACACTGTCCAGAGACACTTTCATATACAAAGTTTTAATAAAAGATGTGTAGGTTAAAAGTTATAGTATTAACCACCTTTAAGAGTAATTTTCGCCCAAACCTTGTTTTAGGTTGTTGGCGAAGCCGCGACAGTGTACTCTTGGCTAATTTGGGGTCACTGGATGCGATGCTCGCGTTAAAAACTGATTTTGAAGTCCCGGAGAAACAAAAATGCAAAATGGCTATGTAGAGGTTTTAAAATTGATCTGGGTTTTAAGTTGAATTGGAATAAGTTAGAGTCAGAGTTGATCCTTGATCCATATGATTGATTCAGGTTTATTCGGTGCCTCTGGTTCTAAGCATACAGTGGATACGGTTTAGTCGCCTGCGATTTGTCAGGTGGGTTTATCTTCGGCCCGGGCTTTATCATTTCGGCCCTTTGGGGTATAGTATTGGTTGGACCCCTGTTCTTGTAGCCTAGTTGATGTTTGAGCCTGCCTTCCTTTTGATCAGTTTTATTTTGCTATAAACGTGTTTTTATTCAACCAATGTTTTGTCTCCAAGCATCGCAGAGTCGCCGGAGTCTGTTCTTGTTTGATAGGACGAAGGCATCTCTCTTCGAGGTTTGGATATAAAACATGTTTTCAAAATTGTTTTTCTAAAAAGGATTTTAGTTGTGCATGATTGATTATTAGTTGCTTTTAAAAAAATTATGACTCTATTCCTAGACATTTGCCATGCCTGATTGGTCATTAGCTAGCTTGCACATTGTTGGGTTATATGTAATAATGGATCTAAATAGGGGAAAAAACACCTAGAGGGGGGTGAATAGGTGTAAACAATAAACACTCAAAAAAATCATTGCGCAATAAAAACCCAATGCGGAAATATAAATGAACACGCAAGATTTTTACGTGGAAAACTCCAAACCGGAGTAAAAAACCACGGGACCAATAACACGGTGAAATCCACTAGAATTAAACACGTACAAGGTGATATACCGTACTCACAGACGACTCAACCTTTTCCATACGCTCCTAGTTGATCTTCTCCGCTCGCTCCGCAACGCGTCTCGAATCCACGATCTGCGTCCAACGCCGAATCCACGGCGTCCAACGTCGAGTCCACGACGTCTGACCGAATCCACGGTCTTCACCCAGTAGCACGCTTCGAATCCACGAACGTACCTCGCTCCGAATCCACGAGAGCGGTTGCACCTTGAATCCACAAGGCCACGCGAGTCCACGCGCCAATTTGGGGAAATCATTGTTTTTGGGTGGTGATGATCCGCCGAATACTTAGATCAAAGATAGATAGAAAATACCATCTAAGTATTCATTAGTTTGATTCAACTCAAGATGTGAGTATGAAAACCTAGAATCAAACAAATCAATATAGATGAAGAAACATAGAGTAATATCTAATGATTTCCTTTCTTCTCTATATGTGGATCTAGGGCCGTATAAGATGATATTTGATTATGATGGCTCTATGTGGATTATCTGGATTAACCCTAGAAAAAGAATCATAGGGTCTATTTATTGGTTAGAAACCCTAGGAAGAAGATAAGGATCAAAAACTACCGTTTCTGGAAATTTTTACGACGGCGATCCGGATCGGATTAGCTGTGATCCGGATCGTCGTAACGAGTCAGACAATTCCAGAAAAACGAAGGTTCGGGATCCGGATCGAAGTGCTTGATCCGGATCGTTCATACAGTTCACCAAACATCAACGTTCGGGATCCGGATTGCGAAGCCTGATCCGGATCGTTCAAGGAAAATGGTAAACTCAATGTTCGGGATCCGGATCAAGGGAAGCTACGATCCGGATTGAACTGGTGTATGAACGAACCACCTTCGGGATCCGGATTGAACAATCTGATCCGGATCCTGAACAAGTCCCATGTCCAGTTTTTGATATTTATGCAATAACAAATTCATCCAAGTGTTTCTACGCTATAAGAAGTATTCGGATCACCAAAGATATTAAGTTAAACATACCTGATCCTTTTGAATTCTTCTTTCTTGAGATTGAGTTATGTGATCCAACTTCCTTTGCCTTCAATCTTCAAGACTTAGCCGAATTCACGAAATACGCCAACTCAAATTCCGTAACAATCTCCCTCTTTGGCGGTTTCGTGACAAAATATAGATCCACTCAAGAAAATTCAAAAAGATATTTTTGTTGCTATCACCATACAACAAAAATTTACAATGGAGATCCAAAATAAAATACATGTGTTAAACTCCTAAAACAGACTCTAGACTTAGACATCTGTACTCTCTGCAAAAGAAATCATTCTTGACAAAAGAAATCGTTAGATACCTCAAGAATTTTATATCATTCAAAAATCATATACAGAGATGAAGTTTATACTCATTTATACTTATCATGACATTTATACATTCAGATATGTAAACTGATCATAGTTAAAACACCAACATATCTTCTATGCAATCAAAAACCAAAATGTCATGTTAGTGAACATCAACTTGTTAGTTATATTACATGCCCAAATAGTTAGTCGAATAGTTAGTCGAGGCATGCATTCAAACACAAATGAAAACCGAAAGTTGAAGTTCTACTTACCTTTCAAGTTGAGGTTATACTTACCTCTATAGTTTCAAGTTTTCTCAGTAACCACATTGTATCATTGTCTCATTGTCTATACTTCTCTCTCCCCCTTTTTGTCACAAAAATTAGCCAAACATACAAAATTTAAGGAGAGTTAAATAGTTCAAAATAAAGAAACTTGAGAGCTGAATAAAATAACATAGATGCAAAAACTTAAAAACCTGCAAAAGAAAATTAGAAACAAAAACTTTATGCAGAGTCGTCGGAGCTGATACACCCAAGCTTCTGAAACATTTTCTTGATCCGTTTGTTCATAGAAGCTTGCTCCTTCTTAACTTCTCTAAGATCTTGGACCATCAAGGCTTGTTCTTTCTTAACTTCTTTGAGATCCTCTTTCATTTCAGCGAACTCAATAGACATGCGTTCTTGCTCGTTTGAGAGTCGCTGTTGTTCCTTAAAGATTGAGCTAACCGACGCATCATCATCAGACGTTAATGGAGGTGCTGGTTGTGCTGCCGGTGCAGAGGTTGTTGCTTGTTGTTGTGCTCTTTGTCGGTGAGGAGGTATTATGGGTTCATCTGGCTTCGTCGAGAGAGACTTCACAATTGTCGTCTCATTGATTGTGCCCAAACTGTACATATATGAGCTTGTACTGGTGTCGACTTTAAACTTTCTAAGGATGCGCATAATTATCATTGGATAGGGGAGTCTCTCTGTGGGATGAGAATGTTCCACATAACGCGCCATCCTTGACCAAATGAGGTAAGGAATGTTTAAGTTCGCTCCCATTGATGCTGCGGGGTGTCCAAGAAGATAAAGAAATAACATCCTGTCCCATCGAAGAACCTTCGTATTCATGTTTGGAAGGATATTGTAGCAGACAATGAAGTTTATATAGCGATACTCTGTTCGAAGTTCTTTTGAGAAAACAGAGTTTCCTGTCGGCCGAGTATCTGGAAGACATATTCCATCAACCACTACTCTCCAAGAGTTGTCATTGAAGACTTGAGTTTTCAGATAATGAGCTCCATCAACTCTGGCCTTCATCCCTAACACCTCCCCAATCAATTGAGGGGTGACTTTGATCTTGATATTCTTGACCAATGTGTGAAATTCTCGACGTCCTTGGTCCTGATTAACTAGACTTGAAGCGTTCTGATAGAACATCCGTACTGAGTGAGGACAATACCCAGTATTCTCAGTGAAGTTGCATATGGGACCAAGACCGGCCTGGTCAAACAAAGTCCCAAAGAGTGTAGACCGTTCCTTCATTGCATTGACATCGACATGTCTTTCGCCAATGCAATCCCTCTTCTCAAAATCTTTGATTCTTGCGGAGCTGATGAAGTCCTGTGGAGGGGGCTGGCTGGCAACTGGTTGCTCAATGGAAATTCCCTGAGCACTGCCTCTTTTTCTTGCACCGGTTTTTCTTTTTGTTCCAATTGGACTTGGTTCCATTGGCGCTTTCCCTTTTTCAGCTGCAGTGGCCGGAGCCTTTGAGGTTTCAGCAGGGGCTTTCCCTTTGGAGACAATTGGAATAGTTCCCTCGACTTCGATGTTATCCCAGTCAATCGACTCCGTCTCTGATTCAGTGTCAGAATCATCCTTAGTTTTCTGCGCTTTCTTGGCCCTCTTGGGCTTGACAGTGTCTCTCGTATGTACCATAGCTGCCAGAAGGAGAATGATCCACGTGATCACCATAGCTATTGGTTTCTTGTGTAAAGAATTCCTGTGAGCAACACCTCAAGAACACGAAAAAAAAATTGTTAATTTTCAAAAATTAGAAAAATTGTACCCAAACAATCATTATCGTGTAGAGAGATTACGAATCAAATTAGTTTTGCAAAAGGAAATTTAAAAATAGATCAATTGCATGAATTTGGAAAATTCCCATTATATGCCCTAAAACCGAAATCTTTGAAACCGAAGACCAAAAATCCGTTTATCTTGAGAATACCTAGCATATAATCAAAACTAATCTACCCAGAGTTCTTATTTCAAAAGAAATTTGATCAAAAACCATCCATAAACGAAATTAATACAAGAAATTCATCACGTTTTGAGGAGGAATAAGAAAAACGGTGAAAAACCGAGATTTTGATCAATAAAACTTACTTTGAGTTGAAGAACTTGAGTTTGAAAGCTTCCAAGATGGATGAAATCTAGAGAGAGAAGCTCTGGAAACTTTGGAACAAAAGATTGGAGTAAAAGAAATCAAAACCCTTTTGTTCTATATAAAACCCTAGCCGCGATCCGGATCAGTTCGTGATTGCGATCCGGATCGGCTACCCGCAGTGAAAAACTGCATTCGGGATCCGGATCGGCAGGTCCAATCCGGATCGTCTGCCCGCAGAAGAATATCTGCGTTCGGGATCCGGATCGGCAGGTCCAATCCGGATCGGCTCCAACTTTTTCTTTAGAAAAATTCAGAGAAATTCAAGAAAAATCAGAAAAAGATTGTAAGCACTTTTGTGTATCAACTCTAAATGAAAATCATCGTTTCATACAACAAGAAATAGATTATACCAAATCTATCAATAATATCCAACAAATGAAACGAATATTTATAAAAATTAAATCCCTTAAAGTTGAACAACTTCAATTACATCTAACTTGATCTTATGAGTAATGCATTTATCAAATCATCAATTCGGTAAAGAAAATGAAATACAAAGATCAATAGATGTCTAACATCCCCGATAAATTAGATAATATATCTAGTCAATTTATTGAAGAGAGTGGCTCTTTTGAGCATCTTTCATTAAAAATTCCACCTTATACCAGCAACCTTGAAATTTTGACAGAGTCAAGTATTTCAACATGCATTTTAATTAATCAAACTTGAAAAACCTTGCTTGGTATACATGTGGTAGCTGCACACAGTACTCAGACGACCGAGGTGGTAGCTCTTTCCTCCATGTGGTGGTAGTTTTCACACTCCTCATTGGGATGTAACTCTTTCCACATCTTTTGAGCATAATACTTTTTCTTTGACTCCCCCTCAATTGGCTATCAATTATCTAAGATATAAAGTATTTAGCCAAAAATTGATCTCGATTCCATACTCGAATAAACAGTCAAATAAGATAAAAACTATACCAAGAGATCATCGAGAGAGAAATTGACTTTGATCAAAACAAAGATGAGTTAATTGACATAAATGATCATTGCATCAAATGAAATATTATGATATCTAAGGCATAATAGATTTCTAAATATATAAAAGGATGCAGTTAAAGTCAATAAAACTAATGCTCAATTAATGTTCTATGTCTAAGCATAGATAATGAACAAAAACACAAAAACAAAACCTAACCTAAACAAGAGTTTCAAAAAGAGGTTATTTCAAGGAAAGCATTCCAATTGCTTTACGCAAATGAATAAAACGTTTTTGATCCAAAGGTTTTGTTAAAAAGTCAGCTAATTGATCTTTAGTTGAAATGTAGGAAATTTGAAGAATATTTGATTCAACTAGCTCTCTAAGAAAATGATATCTAAGTTCAATGTGTTTTGTTCTAGAGTGCAACACAGGGTTTTTTGAAATGTTTATAGCACTTGTGTTGTCACATAAAACAGTTACCGAAGTTGCTGAAATCCGGAAGTCGCTCAACACGCTTTTCATCCAAATAAGTTGAGTTGAACAACTACCCGCTGAGATGTATTCCGCTTCGGCAGTCGAGAGTGCAATGCAGTTTTGCTTTTTACTATGCCATGCAACAAGACAATGGCCAAGATAAAAACATGCACCACTCGTACTTTTTCGATCATCCACAGATCCTGCCCAATCGGCATCTGAGTATCCAATAATATCTAGACTTGTTCCCATAGGATACCAAATTCTGAAATTTACAGTTCCTTTAATGTATCGGATGATCCGTTTCACCGCTTTCAGGTGAACCTCCTTTGGTGCAGATTGATATCTCGCGCAGATCCCAACACTAAAAGATATATCCGGGCGACTAGCCGTGAGGTAAAGTAGACTTCCAATCATACTCCGATAAAGTTTCTCGTCTACATTCTTACTAAAAGATTCACTTCCTAATCCTTTATTGCTAGTTCCCATTGGAGTTGGAAAATCTTTACAATTTTCTAGATCAAACTTTTTGACCAACTCCAAAGCATACTTGGATTGACACAAATGGATGCCTTCGTCACTCTGTTTCACTTGCAATCCAAGGAAATAAGTCAATTCGACCATCATTGACATCTCAAATTCGCTTTCCATGGTTTCAGCGAATTTAGAAGCATCATTATCCTTTGTTGCTCCAAAAACAATGTCATCGACATAGATTTGTGCAACAATGAAGTTATTTTGATAATGCTTCACAAAGAGAGTCCTGTCAGCTCCCCCTCGAGTATAGCCCTTATCCAATAGGTGCTTTGTTAGCCTTTCGTACCATGCTCGCGGTGCTTGTTTTAAACCGTAAAGAGCCTTTTTCAAACGAAAAATATGGTTAGGTAGTTTACAGTCTACAAAACCTTTCGGTTGAGCCACATAAACTTCCTCATTTAAAAACCCATTTAAAAACGCGCTCTTAACGTCCATTTGAAATAATTTTATTTTAAAATGACAAGCTATCGCGAATAAGATACGAATGGACTCGAGTCTAGCTACAGGGGCGAAAGTTTCATCAAAGTCTATACCTTCTACTTGAGAGTAGCCTTGAGCAACTAAACGTGCTTTGTTCTTGATGATGGTACCATCTTCATTTTTCTTATTCTTGAAAATCCATTTGGTACCTATCACATTGTGTTGCTTTGGAGGCTTTGTTAATTCCCAGACTTTATTTCGCTCAAACTGATGGAGCTCTTCCTGCATTGCTTTAATCCAGTAGTCATCCTGAAGAGCTTCATCGATGTTCTTTGGTTCGATCAAGGAAACGTAGCAAGCGAATCCGCAAACCAACTGTCTCCGAGTTTTAACTCCTTCTTGTGGGTCTCCAATGATGTTTGATTCAGGATGATCCTTGGAGATTCGTAACGTTTCTTGTAACGGAGTACTCTGAGGTACATGAGATGATTCCTGCACATCAGATAAACTTGAAGAATCATTAGATGCATCATTAATATTGGAAGTATTATCATGAGAAGATGCACTTACAGGAGTATCATCATCAAAAGAGATATCGAGGGTAGATTTTTCAGATGCAAAGTGAAAAGCTTCATCTACTTTAACATTTAGAGATTCTACAATCGTTTTAGATTCCAAGTTAAATACCCGATATGCTCTGCTATTTGTAGAATAACCCAAAAAGATCCCTTCGTCACTTCGAGAATCGAACTTACCAAGATTTTCGCGATCACGCAAAATAAAACATCGACTCCCAAAGATACGAAAGTATTTGATATCCGGTTTTCTACTAAACCACAGCTCATATGGTGTATTTAAAGTTCCTGGGCGCAAATACACTCGATTAATGACATAGACAGCGGTGTTCACAGCTTCAGCCCAAAAATGTAGCGGTAAATTCCGGCTATGAAGAATCACACGCGCCATCTCTTGAACAACCCTGTTTTTGCGCTCAACAACACCATTCTGCTGAGGTGTATAGGGTGCTGAGAATTCATGTTTTATGCCGTTGGAAGTGCAAAAATCAATGAATTTAGAATTAATGAATTCTCCACCTCTATCACTTCTAACACGAATGATCTTTTCATTCTTTTCAATCATAATACGATGGCAAATCTCATGAAAAGAATCAAACGTATCAGCTTTCTCTTTTAAAAATGCTACCCATGAAAACCTAGAGAAATCATCAACCAATAAGAAAATATACCATTTACCTCCCAAAGATGGTTGACGTGTCGGCCAAAAGAAAGAAAAATAGTCTACATAAACTACACAACATTTAATCGTAGAAAGATTAAAGACAAGGAAATATTTCACCTTTGCATACCCAAACCTTTTGAGTTTTAGAGTATGTTGGCAATGTTCGAGAAATTTTCCTTGATGAAGACGTCTTGTATGATTGATCTTTTTCTTTTGTCATCGTCTTGTTTGAAGTACTACCAATGTTCTTTTCTTTTGAAAAGTCCTTCTTTGATTTGTGGGGAGCGAACTCATTGGTAGCAGTTGCAAGATGTGATTGATTTGATCTTTGAGCTCCAATCTTGCAATTTCTTTCAATGTGCCCTGCAAAGTTACAACGAAAACATACCTTAGAGCTTGACGATCCCGAGGAGGGTGAAGTAGGCTTGTTGTCGTTGCTAGTCATGAATTCCGGTGTCGGAGGAGGAGATACCGACTGAGGCACGAAAACTGTCCCAACCGAACTAAAATCGTCTTTAGTTCGATTGTATCCGAGGCCGAACTTGTTTGATTGACCAAGACCAAGAAGCTTATCCAACTTACTCCTTCCTGATGAAAATCGCTGCAAGTCATCCTTGAGTTGGAGAATGGTCTCAGTCATTTCCAGTTTTTCCTGTCGAGCCTCGCCGTTGATGTAACACCCCCGGAATTTGGATTAGTCCTCTATATAAATGATATAATAGGACTAAATCTCTAACCCGGCTATAGCATTTTGGATGGTAGCAAGATCCAAGAGGAACATGAGAGTTAAGCGTGCTAGAGCTAGAGTAGTTCTAGGATGGGTGACCCCCTGGGAAGTGGGGCGTCACAGTTGGTATCGGAGCCATTCACCAGCCGGAAATGTGAGATGAGTCTCGGCTGAGCCAGGGTTATATAGCGGATAGAGCGAGGCTCCCCGGCTAATGACCGTTGTGAGTGGAGTGCAGCTCCTTACAAGGTCGGCTAAGGCTAGCGAGACGAGTCTCACATCGCCTGGTGCTTGTGAGTGTGCTTGAGCCTGACGTGGACGTCAGGGCTTAAAGGGGGGAAGAATGTAACACCCCCGGAATTTGGATTAGTCCTCTATATAAATGATATAATAGGACTAAATCTCTAACCCGGCTATAGCATTTTGGATGGTAGCAAGATCCAAGAGGAACATGAGAGTTAAGCGTGCTAGAGCTAGAGTAGTTCTAGGATGGGTGACCCCCTGGGAAGTGGGGCGTCACAGTTGAGCTTCAAGAAGTAATTCGCTTTGTTACCCATATCTATATAATTCTTCTCGAGTTGCTCGTTGGACTCTTGAAGGGAAACATTAGCTTTTATCAGATTATCCCTTTCCACTTCAAGATCGGTCGAGAGAGAAGTTACCCTTTTTACTTCTTCTTCGAGATCCTGTAATCTCCCTCTCAACCCCTTGTTTTGTTTAACCAGTTTCTTTGAATCCCTCAAAAGTCTGTGGTAGGCTAAAACAAAATCTTCACCTTCAGAGTTACTCGATTCATCATCCGTTGCAGTTTTTTCAACCCGGGAGGAGTTGGACAATGAATCTGAAGTACTTGTCATTAAGCACATGAAGGGTGAAGATGTGGACGCGTGGAATGCCGTTGCGCTTTCTTCTCATCACTTGAGGATGACTCATTTGACGTTGAGTTGTCATCCCAGGTGACGACCTGCATCGCTTTCTTCTTCGACGGATTCTTAGTTGGACACTCCGTTGAGATATGGCTGTCACGCCCCGGGGTCGAAACTGCGACCCCGGGCCCGCCAAACAGATCCGCCACCTATGCCAACCTGCATAGGCGAAGCGTCCTACCTGCAAGAAAAGTACTATAACTAAACAGATATCAGAGCTATAAATAAAAATCTGCTGTAACTAAAATCAATCACTGTACAACTGGAAATAAAACAACACTGTCTGCCTCCCAAAATAATAATAATACAACATCCTCAAGTACAAGCTCTAAGCCCAACCGGGAGGTAACTCCAAAATATACAACCGTGTACAGTCTCTCAATACAAAATATCCTCACTACAATAGTCTCTCAAAAGAGGAAAAAGAAACAACTAATCTACAGATGATCTCCTCTGAAGGGTACCGCTACTCTCCAACGACGGGTAGGGATCTAGCTCGCGACTCCCTCGCCTCGATCAACAACCGCAGAGTCGGCAACACCCGCAAGACTCTGCAAAACAAAGGAGAGGAGAGAAAAAGGGGGGAAACCCCCAAAGGGTGTGAGAACTACTCCAAAAAGGGAGTTCTCAGTGGGTACCACCGCCAGACCCGACGGTCTACCCACCAAGTCCTCAAGAGACAAAACTAACCCAAGTCATAAGACTGAAATGAGTAGGCTGGAGACTCTCGACAGCTACCCTGCCCCTAACTAAAGGCTAAAAGGGGGAGAACCAAACAGTGGTATGCAACCACTAGCACATGAAGTGCACCATCGACCCAATCGAGCTGACTGCCACATCTGGTCCAGTCAAACCTGCGCCCAACCACAACCACCTCCCGCTGACGGGCAGGAGTTACGTAGGGCGTCCAAACGGACAAGCTCGCTATCGAGTAGAGAATCATGCAGGCTATGGTCAAAATCCACGCTCTCTCTCAGAACGGATAGAATCATGATGCTCAACCTCTCACACAGCGGTCAAAGTACTCTCAACGACACGGGACCACCGTCAACCAGACGGCTCTCATAATACTAGCACTGATCTAAACTCAACTACCAGTCTGCACTCGGCCCCCAGGCACGAGTGTAACAATAAAAGTATTTGACCGAAATAAACTCAATCGAATGAACCGGTATAAAAACCCGGTACTGCCTGCTCTGTCCAAATGACCGGAACCCAACACGGGTCTGACCGGCAACCCGACACGGTCTGACCGGAACCCAACACGGTCTGACCGGAACCCAACACGGTCTGAAGCCTACTCCGGAGCGGCACTCGAGGGGAGCTACCCACACGAGTAAGCATCTCTGTCATCAATATCACCAGTATCTCTAAACAGCAGGACTTTGATCATCAATCTGATCAAAGTGGGAAAACTCAACCACCAAGGAAAGACCCGACCTCAATCGGATGCAACTGAACGATAAGTGGGAAACTCCATCCACTAAGTAAAACTGATACCCAATCAGGTGCATAGAGAAACATCCGGTCAACCGCCCAATATCCGCGGTTGCCGCAAAGCCCCACAACTAAACCAACCTGTCCCAGACACGAAGTCCTGACTACCCTATCCAGACCCCTGCTCGAACCCGAGCAGCACTGACCACTTGACTAGCAAAGGCAGAGAAAGGAAAAGCATGGTTTCTCCTAAGTCAAGTTCCCATAAATAGTGCAGCAGTAAAAGATGGCCTAACTACATGACCATACAAGCATGCAAATGTCCTCAAGGAAATAAAGGGGGGGGGGTAAAGCATAATAATAGTTCCTTTAGGAATAAACAACATGCCGGAATCCCAAAACTAGACCTGTCCACAATTCAGGGTTCATCAATAGAATGATCATAATAACTCCTCAGAGTACAAATCCGCACATAGCTAAGAAATCCTGTCCCAAAGCATAATCCAACCACATGAAAGGCTATGTGCTAACATGGCATGTTACATAATCTCAAAGGGTAACATTATCCTAGGTAAGCTTACACTAATCATCACATAGATGTCCAAGTCATGCAAGTCCTCAGTATACCTCATAAATACAATTCTTGCAAACATTTATACCAATATCATTAACAAGCTTACCTACTTACCAACATAAACCATGTATCCTAAACATGCATGCATCAGTCATAGAGGGGTGACATCCCCACAAGTGCACTTATATTTGCCACAGCATATTCATTGCCTTAAACAATTACTGATAATAAGCTACCCACCTGAAGCGCTTAAACCAAGGCAAACCTGAAGTCGGTGAAGTGGGTAGACGCCCACTGTCCAAAATTGCCAACATAACACACTCGGTACAAGTCGCGCAAGCCTTGGCTCCAAACAGCTGAAAACACCCCTGAGTACACCAATAAGGCTCAACATTACCTTTTATTCCAAAATTAACCAAGCATAACAATCTGAAAATCAGTCCCAAAGCCGTGCTATTTCACCTGCTGCAAGTGCCCAGAAAAATCCAATAAAAATACCACAGTAATCCTCGCGTCGATACCTTCGAAACGAGTACCTGCACAACCAATTCCGAGCTTCCTACACTGAGAAACAATTCCGACAAGGTAACCACCCGAATTAAAATACTCTCAAAAACTGTAGCAATAACTACTGTTCACAAGATATTCTTCACCTTCGAGAAATATTCAGAAATTCCAAGAAAATTTGGGCATATTCCTCGTGATGTGTAGATGCAAATCGCCGCTTGAATCACCCCAATCCGATGCCTGTGCGTGAAGATATCACCAAAAACACCGCTCCGCTGTCCCAGAACTCCGCCCCAGAAAAGAGGTTACAAGATGATCCGGAAAACCCATGAAAAGCTCGGAATGGGAAAAACAGTAAACATGGGAAACATAGCCCTACCTGTCGTGAAGCCAACGGCGCAAGAATCACTGAAAAAGGTGCTCGGGGTAAGCCGGGGGAGTCCTCGCACCAAAACGCGACGAAAGAAGACACACAACGAACGAAGCGTCGCGCCTGCGCTTATAAAATAGAAACCTCGATAAGTGTGCCACCAAAAATCCAAAACTTTGCAGAAAGATGCAGCCAAACTCGGGGATCATCTTTGCTGAAGGCACCCGGGCGAGAGGAGGCTCGGAAATGGCGAAAAAAAGGAGAAGAAGAAGGCTCGGATCGCCTTTTATAGGCTGCAGAAACAATTGAGGAAATACCGGTTATGTCCCGATTCCGGGCGCTGGGGGTTTTCGGGCGCGCACTGTAGCAGCCCGAAATCCCCGCGCCGAACACTGTAGCCGCCCGAACCCATCCGGGCCTCACGTCGCCGCCCAAACAGGCGACAGCCGAACCGCCGCACGCGTCGCGCCGCGTGGCCACACGCGGACGACGACAGTGGCACGCACCCGGTCAGCGCAGCCTGCCGCGCCACGTGCCCGCCGACGCCGCCGCCTTGCCACCCTGCCGCGCACTGTCCGAGGCCCCACCGTGCTCCGTGGTCCCAGCCTGCTGAGCCCGCAAACCACAAGCCGCCACGTGTCCCGCAGGTACATGCACCATGCCCGCCTGCCCGCTAGACCAATCCCTAAACCGACCACTCGACACTACCGCGTGTCCACCCCG
>CM055065.1:19365292-19403367 GCA_029204045.2 Tillandsia leiboldiana | reverse complement strand
AGATATCAATCAGCACCAAAGGAGGTTCCACCTGAAAGCGGTTTTGGAAACGGATCATCCGGTACATCAAAGGATCAATTAATTTCGGAATTTGGTATATTATGGGAACAAGTCTGGACATTGTTGGATACTCAGATGCCGATTGGGCAGGATCAGTGGATGATCGGAAAAGCACGAGTGGTGCATGCTTCTATCTTGGCCATTGCCTTGTTGCATGGCACAGTAAAAAGCAGAATTGCATAGCACTCTCGACTGCCGAAGCGGAATACATTTCAGCTGGAAGTTGCTCAACTCAAACTCATTTGGATGAAAAGCGTATTGAGTGACTTCCGCATTTCAGCATCTTCGGTAACAATACTTTGTGACAACACTAGTGATATAACATTTCTAAAAACCCTGTGTTGCACTCTAGAACAAAACATATTGAACTTAGATATCATTTTCTTAGAGAGCTAGTTGAATCAAATACTCTTCAACTTTCATATATTTCAACTGAAGATCAATTAGCTGACTTTCTAACAAAACCTTTGGATCAAAAACGTTTTATTCATTTACGAAAAGCAATTGGATGCTTTCCTTGAAATAAATCTTCTTTTTGAAATCTTTGCTTAGGATAGTTTTGTATGTTTTGTTTTGTTCTATTCAATATCTATGTTTGTACATAGGACATTAATTGAGCATAGATCATAATTGACTTTAATGCATCTGTTCACACATTTAGAAATTTATTATGCTTTGCCATCATAATATTTCATGTTGCAATGATCATTTATGTTAATTAAATCATCTTCTAAAGTGATCAAAGTCAATTTCTCTCTCAATGATCTCTTGGTATAGTCATTATCTTATTTGACTGTTTAGTCGAGTATGAAATCGAGATCAATTTTTGGTTGAATACTTTATATCTTAAATAATTGATAGCCAATTGAGGGGGAGTCAAAGATAATGTAAAATGCTCAAAAGATGTGGAAAGAGTTACATCCCAATGAGGAGTGTGAAAACTACCACCACATGGAGGAAAGAGCTACCACCTCGGTCGTCCGAGTATTGTGTGCAGCTACCACATGTATACCAAGCATGGTTGTTCAAATTTTTGATTAAGTAAAATGCATGTTGAAATACTTGACTCTGTCAAATTTCAAGGTTGGTATAAGGTGGGATTTTAAAGAAAGATGCTCAAAGAGCCACTCTCTTCAACAGATTGTCTAGAAATATTATCTACTATTTGGGATTTCAAACATCTATTGATCTTTGTATTTCATTTTCTTTACTGAATTGATGATTTGATAAAGGCATTACTCATAAGATCAAGTTAGATGTGATTGAAGGTGTTCAACTTTAAGGGATTTAATTTTGTAAATTTTCGTTTCATTTTTGGATATTATTGATAGATTTGGCATAATCTAATTCTTGTTGTATGAAACGATGATTTTTTGTTTAAAGTTGATACACATTTGTGCTTACAATCTTTTTCTGGATTTTCCTGAATTTCTCTGAAATTTTCTAAAGAAAAAGTTGGGGCCGATCCGGATCGGGCAAGGTGATCCGGATCCCGAACGCAGGTTTTCTCCTGCGGGGCTGACGATCCGGATTGGACCTGCCGATCC
The DNA here is from genome assembly GCA_029204045.2 of Tillandsia leiboldiana. NCBI lineage: Eukaryota > Viridiplantae > Streptophyta > Magnoliopsida > Poales > Bromeliaceae > Tillandsia > Tillandsia leiboldiana. The sequence continues at coordinate 19,401,760 of CM055065.1, read as the reverse complement.
GGATCCCGAACGCAGTTTTCTCACTGCGGGTAGCCGATCGGATCGCAAGCTCGGGAGGATCCGGATCGCGGCTAGGTTTTTATAAGAACAAAAGGGTTTTGATTTCTTTTACTCCAATCTTTTGTTCAAAAGTTTCCAGAGCGCTTCTCTCTAGATTTCATCCTCCTTGGAAGCTTTCAAACTCAAAGTTCTTCAATCCAAGTAAGTTTTATTGATCAAAATCTCGGTTTTTTCACCGTTTTCTCTTTTCCTCCTCAAACGCACGATTTCTTGGATCAACTTTGTTTGTGGATGGTTTTTGATCAAATTTCTTTTGAAATAAGAACTCTGGGTAGATTAGTTTTGATTATATGCTAGGTTTTCTCCTGATTAACGGATTTTTAGGCTTCGATTTCTAAAATTTCGGTTTTAGGGCATATAATAAGGATTTTCGAAATTCATGCAATTGATCTACTTTTAAAGTCCTTTTGCAAAACTAATTTGATTCTTGGCTTCTCTACATGATATGATTGTTTGGGTACAATTTTTCAAATTTTGAAAACTAAAATTTTTGTGTTCTTGAGTTGGTCTCACAGGATTTAAATCTTCTCAAAGCATTTGGATCAATGGGATTCTCATGGATCATTCTTTTGTTGGTCACAATAGTGCACACTCGGGCCACAAACAAATTAAAGAGAGCTAAGAAAACACAACAAAAAGGTGAATTTGTCGAGGTCAGTGATACAGAGGTGGATTGTCACGAGATAGATTGGACTGCATTGACAGATGATGATGAATCATTGCCTGAACAAAAGGCGTCCGATGCTTCGAAAGGAAAAGCACCCATGGACAAAGGAAAAGCGCCTATGACTAAACCAACCATCTCTGTGAAAAGGAAACGAGTAACTAGACGTTTTGGACTACGACGAGACGCTGATTTTAACACACCGATTGTTCCTGACTCCCCGCCTCGCGTGGAAGGAGTGTTCGTCAGCATGGATCGCGTTCGAGCGTTTTGAAACGTCGTGAATGCATCGGTGAACGTCATGTCAACATTGAAGATCTCCGAAATCACTCACCTGAGTTTGGAACCTTGATTGAGCAAGCTAATCTCATCCAAGTCTGCCGATTCCCCGAACTACTTGGGTATTGTTTGTATCGTGTAAGGACTTTTTACACGGATGCCACACATCTTCAAGAAGGAGAACAGGGATCAATGCATTTCTATACAATTATCCAAGGGATGAAACTTAAAATCACTCCGCAGCTAATTGGCGAAGTTCTTGGAATGGAATCTAACACATCGGGGGTCAACTTTTTGAAAGGAAAAAGTTTGACGAATGCCTTGTGGCAAACAGTGATAGATAAGATTGTTTGGAAGGAACGAATTCAGCTAATGGTAAAAGTGTAAAATCCAAACATCTTCGACTGGAGTACCGATTTCTAAATTTTCATCACGTGTTACAACATTCTACCTAACATGCAGACTAAGGTCGTGAGATGGAGAGACTGCTGTTCCTATATCTCTTAGGTCATCCCTCTGAGGCTGTAGGATTGAACATGAATATCCCCTACATAATTTGGAATAGAATGTCAAGATATATTGTACATCCTCATCCTTCTGAGCGACTTCCGTTTCCATTAATCATCATGAGGATCTTACAAAAGTTTGACATTGATATAAGCTCGACATCTTATCAACACTGTTGGGGGATGATAGATGAGTCAACGATTGTGAAGTCACTTCACAAACTACCACATGTTACTCCGACACATTCCACTGGAAAGAAACCTTGTGTCGGCACCTCGGCCTCACCGTCTCAACAAGCATCAGAACAAAGGCGAATGTCTGAAGAACTCGAGATCATAACGGCATCCCAAATTACATTGACCAAGAAAGTAAATTCAATGAGGAAATTGATCAAGAACATGTTCACTAAGATGGGATATAGTGCGTCTGAGGACTCAGACTCGGATGACTAATTTGTGCTTTAACAATTTTTGTGCAAATTTGTGCAGGATTTTATCTGTTTAGACTTTAGTTCAGCTTTTAGGACTTATTTTTAGTTCTAGTTCTTATTTTTCGGAACAATTTTTGAAATCTTTAACTCTCCTTAAATTTTGTGTTTTTGGCTAATTTTGTGACAAAAAGGGGGAGAGAGTTTATAGAGAACTTGAACAATGATTGATTGAACATGATGATGTGTTGGAACACAAAGGTAAGTAGAACTTCAACTTTTGGTTTTTTCCATTTGTTTGAATGCATGCCTCGACTAACTATTTGCTAACTATTTGGGCATGTAATATAACTAACAAGTTGTTGTTCACTAACAAGTTTGTGACACTTGGTTTTTGATTGCATAGAAGATATGTTGGTTCTTAACTCTGATCAATTACATATCTATATATATATATAAGTTTGTCACAAACATGTTCATGACATTTGGTTTTTACGTGCAAAGAAGATATGTTGGTGATTATTTAACTATGATCTGTTTACATATCTGAATATAAATGTCATGGTAAGTATAAATGAGTTTAAACTTCATCTCTGTTTGTGGTTTTTGAATAGTACAAAATTCTTGAGGTATCTAACGATTTCTTTTTGTCAAGAATGATTTCTTTGTGCAGAGAGTACAGATGTCTAAGTCTAGAGTCTGTTTTAGGAGTTTATCTCATGTTTTTAAATTTTTGGATCTCCATTGTAAATTTTTGTTGTATGGTGATAGCAACAAAAATATCTTTTTGAATTTTCTTTAGTGGATCTATGTTTTGTCACGAAACCGCCAAAGGGGGAGATTGTTACGGAATTTGAGTTGGCGTAGTTTCGTGAAAGTCTCAAGTCTTGAAGATTGAAGGTGAAGAAAAGTTGATTCATTTAACTCAATCTCAAGAAAGAAGAATTCAGAAGGATCAGGTATGTTTAACTAAAGAATTTGTGTGATCCGAATACTTCTTGTAGTGTAGAAACACTTGGAAGAATCTTTCATTGCATAAAAAATCAAAAGCTGGACTTGGGACATGTTCAGGATCCGGATCAGGTTGTTCGATCCGGATCCCGAAGGTGGTTCGTTCATACATCGTCGCAATCCGGATCGTAGTCTCTTGATCCGGATCCCGAACGTTGAGTTCACCATCTACCTTGAACGATCCGGATCTTGCTTCGCAATCCGGATCCCGAACGTTGATGTTTGGTAAACTGTATGAACGATCCGGATCGTAGTCACAAGATCCGGATCCCGAACCTTCGTTTTTCTGGAATTGGCTGTTTCGTTATGACGATCCGGATCCTAGTTATCACGATCCGGATCGCCGTCCGTAAAAATCCAGAAATGGTTGGTTTTTGATTCTTATCTCCTTCCTAGGGTTTCTAACCTATAAATACACCCTATGTCTTTCTTTCTAGGGTGAATCCACATAGCCGTCATTTTCTTGTATCATCTTATACGGCTATAGATCCACATATAGAGAAGAAAGGAAATCATTAGAGAATACTCTATGTTTCTTCATCTATATTGATTAGTTTGATTCTAGGTTTTCATACTCACATCTTGAGTTGAATCAAACTAATGAATACTTAGATGGTATTTCCGATCTATCTTTGATCTAAGTATTCGGCGGATCATCACCACCCAAAAACAACGATTTTCCCCAAAAATCGGCGCGTGGATTCGCGTGTCCTTGTGGATTCAAGGTTCAATCGCTCTCGTGGATTCGGAGCGAGGCACGTTCGTGGATTCGAACGGTGCTATTGGGTGAAGACCGTGGATTCGGTCGGACGTCGTGGATTCGACGTTGGACGCCGTGGATTCGGCGTTGGGCGCAGATCGTGGATTCGAGAAGCGTCGGAGCGAGCGGAGAAGATCCTCTAGGAGCGTATGAAAAGGTTGAGTCGTAAGTGTGTACGGTAAATCACCTTGTACGTGTTTTAATTCTAGTGGATTTCTGCCGTGTTATCGGTCCCGTGGTTTTTTACTCCGGTGATGGAGTTTTCCACGTAAAAATCTTGCGTGTTATTTTATTTTCCGCATTGGGTTTTATCGCAACGATTTTTGGAGTGTTTATACGTTTACACCTATTCACCCCCCTCTAGGTGTTTCTTCCCCTATTTAGATCCGTATTATATACGACCCAACACGGTCCACCGTGCGCCCCGCACTCCCCCGTAGACCGCGCCCCGCGGACCGGCCCACTCCCGAGCCGCCACGCGTCCAGCCCCCGGTGCACGCCTGCCGCGTGGACCGGGCGGCCCGCGCCTCCGTCCGCCGCGCTGCCTGCGGCCGCTCCGCCGCTGCCGCCGCCGCCGGAAACACTGTTCCGGCGTGAACAGTGTCCGGTGCTCAAAAATAACAAGTGGGTAGTCCGTTTTAACCGTTTTCGCGCGCTGAATCCGAATTTGATGTCCATTTCGCCAAATTCCAACTCCAAAATTTGCCGAAGGCATCCGGAAAGGTAATCCTTGGTCCGAACTTCGCACTGAGTCCATATTTAATATCCACTTCCCGCGAAACCACTTCTAACGATCCGACGGAGTCCACCGATCACCCACGTGATCCATTAAACACACTGAGCCCAACACTAAAGTCCAATTGGGGCACAAATCCCACCAACACGCCACATAGGCCTCCGGGAGCTGTAGATGAACCAGTGAGCTCGTCGTGAGGATCCGGGTCCTCACATCCTCCCCCACTAAGGAAAGTTTCGTCCTCGAAACTAGCTCAAATCCCCCAAGGGTCCCCCATATCACGGGTAGGTATCCATCAATAACGCCTCCAGCTCCCAAAACATCACTCACTCCCGTGATTACCCCCCAACAACAACAACAACAAGTACAGCATGGCCCGACACGCGATTTTCTCATCTCTCGAGCCAGAAATCGCAACGGGCGTCCCTCGTGCTCCAACAATCACAGATCTGAAAAGGGCAAGTCAATCACGGGCTAGGGATCCAAAAGCGAAACACTCCTGAGCTGAGACGTGAAACAACACAGAGGCTCCATCAAGAGCCGGGGGAAAACAGAATAACCATCCGCGCAACACGCACAAAACCACCTCCTGGTGTCCACTCAACCAGGACCACCCGAAGTATACCCACAGATTCATCCTATGAGGAAAAGGATCCAATAAGCTGGGGTCTTCACTCGGTTACTTCCGATCCAAAATCACCCGAGTGGCCTACTCAACCACGGCTACCCTCAAAAGGGATCCTCAAGAGACACCATCTCATGCCACGGTTGGTCACTAAGCATGCCAACATAACTCCAACAGACCCACGGGTCGAAAGGATGCCCTGACGGGGACCAGACCGTCAGTGCACGGGAGTGAAAACTGGCTCGAAAGGCGATCATAATGCGGATGCCCAAACTCGCGGTCAAAAATCCCAAACCAGCAACGACAATCCGTGAAAATCCCACTCAAGATGCTGAGTAATCAAAACTGATAGCCAAGCAGGCATGGCCTCCGCCCAGGTATAACAATCCAAGCTGCCTGCAAAACAGCGGTTCATCCTGCCACAACACTCACGGGGTTGGATTAATGAAGTGTGGACCGAAGATCAACCCACGGTAACTCTACCGTCACAATGGGAGGCATTACTAAATCACGCAATTCCATCTCCCAACACAGGAAACACTAGCATTGGCGCTGATATCAGACACATTATCCATTGGCCCTGCTCTCTCGGCACCGCCAAGTCTAGAAGCTCCTCACCTCAAGAATGAAAGTTGGTCTCAGTCAACTTGAATAACATCCATTTGGTCGGGTTCCACCGCCGCCCCTACGGCTCGAACAAAGCGACCCAAGAAGGTATGCTTCTGCAGCTACAACTTGTACCTCAATAACTTGGCATACCACTTCATCCACACGGGCATGGTAGCACATCCACAAAGTGCTCCTCGTGTTCCAAGTCACTCTGGGAGTAAATCAAAATATCCTCGGAAACACCACTCCCAGTCTGTCCAAGTACAACTGGGACATACAATCCCTCAGATCTTGAAGTCCACAGGGCATTCGTCATTCCATCGGGCCTCGCTACCAACTCATAATGCCCCCACTGTGTCCAAAACGCCATCTAGGCGAAGTCCTCGGCTGTCTAACTCCAAGTGGGTACTCACATCACACTCCAACTGCCGGAGCATAACTCCATCATAAGGTCCTAGATACCATAAAAGGACCCTCACATCATGTATTAATGACGTGGCATCACCGCTGTATACCAACGGCGTGGCACTAGGTCAAACAGACCCCTCGATCCATCGGACCCTGCAACAGTGCCATCGGGTCTCACTCAGCTCTACCTGCGATATCCAATGAGGTGCTGTCCAAGGTGGCGCGGTTCCCGAACCACGTCAAACACAATCTCTATCTCCCTAACCGGCGGCATTACCAACAACTAAGGTGAAATCACACCCGGGATCTCGCGGGCAACAGAGATATCCCTGAGTCCCGGTGCCGCCGTAAGCACCTCTCACCCTGTCGCTAAAACCAGAGTGCTCTAACAACCTCAACGAGCAAGCCTCCAATTGCCCGCCTTGCCGAAGATCAAAGTCCTCTCTTGCCGCAGTCGAACATCCAGTGGCATAGTGCCCAACAATCTCAAGCATAAGGTCAAAACACCTAATTGCTATAATTTCCAATAATTCTGCCGGTATCTCGCGGTCTCGGCCGCACTGGACATGATCCAAGAGCCTCCTCCACGTGCATAACAACAACAGGAACCTGTACCTCTAGTGCACGTGGTAACAAATCTGCCTCTAACCCATGTAAGAGTGGAACATGCTCTAACTCCGACTACCGTGGTGAAATCCCACCTGCGACACTCAATCCTCTACCGTGGCGCCCTCCAACCGGGCGGCACAGATTCATCCGCTCAAGGCAAGTGGTTGTCGCTCAACCTGCCCGAAAATCAGGGCTATCACTAGGAAGCACGACCTCTGTCTCTGATCACATTGAGGCGACGAACAAGATCCTCCGCAGATAACAAATCCACGCTATCGCTGCGCCACTCAAAATAAAAATACTGATGTTGCCTTCGGGGTCCACCCGACCTCTGACATCTCGGGAACTCGTTATCCAGAAAAAGGAATTAGACATGCCCCTGCCGGCCGATCTGTCCTCCATCATCCGGCGCCAAGCGCCAAAATCCAGAACTCACCTCTGGCGGCTGATCCCTATCCAAAGGAACTGCAATGCCACGCTCCATACAAAATGCCTGCTCCAATGAGGCGTCTAAATCTACAATGGAGGGACTGAATAACAGAAAGGTGTCCTGGCGCAATCCACTCCCAGTCTCATATATCCTATGCGCCTCGTCCCTCGAATCTGGAGCGCGCAGTTCAACAACTACATACACTCACAAGCACAGGGAGGCTCTCAATTAATCACTCCATCACCACCAGCCGCGACTCTGCCTCCAAAGGCTCCAAACTCAATCTTACGTGTCGGGGTGGTTCATCTGCCAAATATGGCTCAATAGGTCGATCATGTCCCACAGCTCACCAGCTGTCAACCATCCACCCTGCCTCGGTGCCTCGACACTAAACATTGGCACAGAGGGGGCTACTCAATGCTCCGACAACTGTGTCACCAAGACCAGCTGCTCCCACAGCCGCTGATAAGCCTCTGACAATCCTGTCATCTGGGTCCGGGGTTCTCTGACCTCAATCCAGGTATCCGGCCCAAAACCAACTGCTCAAGCTCAACCGCTATGACAGGATGCACACGGGTCAAAACCCAGCGTCGGGGAGACACCGCTCGCCACGACGAAACAACAAAACAGCACACAACAACACTCGACCCAATCCAGCGAAAGTCTAAAGCATGTCACCCGTTCCACAGCATTATGTTGTCTGCAGCCAACATAATCACTTAGGAGAATAAACATGCCAATCACTCCTCCCGTCCCTCGGGAGAGGCATAAAACTCAATCAGGACTCTCGCAAAATCACGACTCTCACAAAGTCAACCAAGGGTCAAACCATAAGCCTAGGGTTTCTAAGTCCACCATGACCTACAACCTAGGCTCTGATACCACTCTAATCTGTCACGCCCCGGGGTCGAAACTGCGACCCGGGCCCGCCAAACAGATCCGCCACCTATGCCAACCTGCATAGGCGAAGCGTCCTACCTGCAAGAAAAGTACTATAACTAAACAGATATCAGAGCTATAAATAAAAATCTGCTGTAACTAAAATCAATCACTGTACAACTGGAAATAAAACAACACTGTCTGCCTCCCAAAATAATAATAATACAACATCCTCAAGTACAAGCTCTAAGCCCAACCGGGAGGTAACTCCAAAATATACAACCGTGTACAGTCTCTCAATACAAAATATCCTCACTACAATAGTCTCTCAAAAGAGGAAAAAGAAACAACTAATCTACAGATGATCTCCTCTGAAGGGTACCGCTACTCTCCAACGACGGGTAGGGATCTAGCTCGCGACTCCCTCGCCTCGATCAACAACCGCAGAGTCGGCAACACCCGCAAGACTCTGCAAAACAAAGGAGAGGAGAGAAAAAGGGGGGAAACCCCCAAAGGGTGTGAGAACTACTCCAAAAAGGGAGTTCTCAGTGGGTACCACCGCCAGACCCGACGGTCTGCCCACCAAGTCCTCAAGAGACAAAAACTAACCCAAGTCATAAGACTGAAATGAGTAGGCTGGAGACTCTCGACAGCTACCCTGCCCCTAACTAAAGGCTAAAAGGGGGGGAACCAAACAGTGGTATGCAACCACTAGCACATGAAGTGCACCATCGACCCAATCGAGCTGACTGCCACATCTGGTCCAGTCAAACCTGCGCCCAACCACAACCACCTCCCGCTGACGGGCAGGAGTTACGTAGGGCGTCCAAACGGACAAGCTCGCTATCGAGTAGAGAATCATGCAGGCTATGGTCAAAATCCACGCTCTCTCTCAGAACGGATAGAATCATGATGCTCAACCTCTCACACAGCGGTCAAAGTACTCTCAACGACACGGGACCACCGTCAACCAGACGGCTCTCAATAATACTAGCACTGATCTAAACTCAACTACCAGTCTGCACTCGGCCCCCAGGCACGAGTGTAACAATAAAAGTATTTGACCGAAATAAACTCAATCGAATGAACCGGTATAAAACCCGGTACTGCCTGCTCTGTCCAAATGACCGGAACCCAACACGGTCTGACCGGCACCCGACACGGTCTGACCGGAACCCAACACGGTCTGACCGAAACCCAACACGGTCTGAAGCCTACTCCGGAGCGGCACTCGAGGGGAGCTACCCACACGAGTAAAGCATCTCTGTCATCAATATCACCAGTATCTCTAAACAGCAGGACTTTGATCATCAATCTGATCAAAGTGGGAAAACTCAACCACCAAGGAAAGACCCGACCTCAATCGGATGCAACTGAACGATAAGTGGGAAACTCCATCCACTAAGTAAAACTGATACCCAATCAGGTGCATAGAGAAACATCCGGTCAACCGCCCAATATCCGCGGTTGCCGCAAAGCCCCACAACTAAACCAACCTGTCCCAGACACGAAGTCCTGACTACCCTATCCAGACCCCTGCTCGAACCCGAGCAGCACTGACCACTTGACTAGCAAAGACGGAGAAAGGAAAAGCATGGTTTCTCCTAAGTCAAGTTCCGATAAATAGTGCAGCAGTAAAAGATGGCCTAACTACATGACCATACAAGCATGCAAATATCCTCAAGGAAATAAAGGGGGGGGGTAAAGCATAATAATAGTTCCTTTAGGAATAAACAACATGCCGGAATCCCAAAACTAGACCTGTCCACAATTCAGGGTTCATCAATAGAATGATCATAATAACTCCTCAGAGTACAAATCCGCACATAGCTAAGAAATCCTGTCCCAAAGCATAATCCAACCACATGAAAGGCTATGTGCTAACATGGCATGTTACATAATCTCAAAGGGTAACATTATCCTAGGTAAGCTTACACTAATCATCACATAGATGTCCAAGCCATGCAAGTCCTCAGTATACCTCATAAATACAATTCTTGCAAACATTTATACCAATATCATTAACAAGCTTACCTACTTACCAACATAAACCATGTATCCTAAACATGCATGCATCAGTCATAGAGGGGTGACATCCCCACAAGTGCACTTATATTTGCCACAGCATATTCATTGCCTTAAACAATTACTGATAATAAGCTTACCCACCTGAAGCGCTTAAACCAAGGCAAACCTGAAGTCGGTGAAGTGGGTAGACGCCCACTGTCCAAAATCTGCCAACATAACACCCTCGGTACAAGTCGCGCAAGCCTTGGCTCCAAACAGCTGAAAACACCCCTGAGTACACCAATAAGGCTCAACATTACACTTTTATTCCAAAATTAACCAAGCATACACAATCTGAAAATCAGTCCCAAAGCCGTGCTTATTTCACCTGCTGCAAGTGCCCAGAAAAATCCAATAAAAATACCACAGTAATCCTCGCGTCGATACCTTCGAAACGAGTACCTGCACAACCAATTCCGAGCTTCCTACACTGAGAAACAATTCCGACAAGGGAACCACCCCGAATTAAACTACTCTCAAAAACTGTAGCAATAACTACTGTTCACAGATATTCTTCACCTTCGAGAAATATTCAGAAAATTCCAAGAAAATTTGGGCATATTCCTCGTGATGTCTAGATGCAAATCGCCTCCTGAATCGCCCCAATCCGATGCCTGTGCGCGAAGATATCACCAAAACACCGCTCCGCTGTCCCAGAACTCCGCCCCAGAAAAGAGGTTACAAGATGATCCGAAAAACCCATGAAAAGCTCGGAATGGGAAAAACCAGTAAACATGGGAAACATAGCCCTACCTGTCATGAAGCCAACGGCGCAAGAATCACTGAAAAAGGTGCTCGGGGTAAGCCGGGGGAGTCCTCGCACCAAAACGCGACGAAGAAGACCACAAACGAACGAGCGTCGCGCCGCGCCGGAAAAATAGAAACCTCGATAAGCGTGCCACCAAAAATCCCAAAACTTTGCAGAAAGATGCAGCCAAACTCGGGGATCATCTTTGCTGAAGGCACCCCGGCGAGAGGAGGCTCGGAAATGGCGGAAAAAGGAGAAGAAGAAGGCTCGGATCGCCTTTTATAGGCTGCAGAAACAATTGAGGAAATACCGGTTATGTCCCGATTTCCGGGCGCTGGGGGTTTTCGGGCGCGCACTGTAGCAGCCCGAAATCCCCGCGCGCGAACACTGTAGCCGCCCGAAACCATCCTGGGCCTCCACGTCGCCCGCCAAACAGGCGACAGCCGAACCCGCCGCACGCGTCGCGCCGCGTGGCCACCCGCGGACGACGACACGTGGCACGCACCCAGTCAGCGCCCGCCTGCCGCGCCCACGTGCCCGCCTGACGCCGCCGCCTGCCACCCCTGCCGCGCACTGTTCCGAGGCCCCACCGTGCTCCGTGGTCCCAGCCTGCGTGAGCCCGCCAACCACAAGCCGCCACGTGTCCCGCCGGTCCATGCACCATGCCCGCCTGCTCCGTAGACCAAGTCCACTAAACCGACCACTCCGACACTGCCGCGTGTCCACCCCAGTCCACCGTGCGCCCCGCACTCCCCCGTAGACCGCGCCCCGCGGACCGGCCCACTCCCGAGCCGCCACGCGTCCAGCCCCCGGTGCACGCCTGCCGCGTGGACCGGGCGGCCCGCGCCTCCGTCCGCCGCGCTGCCTGCGGCCGCTCCGCCGCCGCCGCCGCCGCCGGAAACACTGTTCCGGCGTGAACAGTGTCCGGTGCTCAAAAATAACAAGTGGGTAGTCCGTTTTAACCGTTTTCGCGCGCTGAATCCGAATTTGATGTCCATTTCGCCAAATTCCAACTCCAAAATTTGCCGAAGGCATCCGGAAAGGTAATCCTTGGTCCGAACTTCGCACTGAGTCCATATTTAATATCCACTTCGCGCGAAACCACTTCTAACGATCCGACGGAGTCCACCGATCACCCACGTGATCCATTAAACACACTGAGCCCAACACTAAAGTCCAATTGGGGCACAAATCCCACCAACACGCCACATAGGCCTCCGGGAGCTGTAGATGAACCAGTGAGCTCGTCGTGAGGATCCGGGTCCTCACAATGGCCGTATCCTCGGCATTTGAAGCACTGGACTTGTCCCTCTGAACTTTTCTTATCCTTTGAAAAGTTCTCTTGCTTTCTTGACTTGTAACTTGAAGTACCCCTTCGAAAGTTGCGGCGAAACTTCCTTGTCAAGAGAGCGAGCTGCTTCTCAAATTCCTCCATAGATAGGTTCTCGTCATCGTCTGAGGAGGATGAATCCGTGTCTTCTTCCTTTGTTGTTTTCAAAGCATAACCTGAAGACTTAGAAGAGGATGCCTTTCCCGAAGAATAGTTAGTAGTAAATGTCATTTCATAAGTTTGTAATGAACCAACTAGTTCTTCTACACGCATTTCGTCCGGGTGTTTAATAGTTTCAATGGCTGTAACCTTTGGGCGAAATCGTTCTGGAAGAGTTCTTAAGATCTTTCTTACAACCTTAAATTCTGGAATCTTCTCTCCCAGGTTAGCACATGAGTTTACGATGTCTTGCAATCGTGTATAGTAGTCCGTGAAAGATTCATTTTCTGCCATGAAAATAGAGTCAAATCTGCTCGTAAGCATTTGCAGCTTTTGAATCTTCACGAGGTTAGTTCCCTCATGTGTAACCTGAAGAACATCCCAGATTTCTTTCGCAGTCTCACATGCCGAGACGCGAGAGAATTCAGTTTGAGATAAGGCATTAAAAATAGCATTAATTCCCTTGCCATTGTAAGAAGATGAATCTAACTCTTCCTTGGTCCACTTCGACCTAGGTTTGATGGTGCGAACATCAGCAATAATTTTAGTTGGATTAGACCATCCTAATTCAATTGATTGCCACACCCGTTCGTCGATGGAACTTAAAAAGGCTTTCATCCGTACTCTCCAGTACGCATAATTTGTTCCATCAAAGAATGGGGGTCTGTTGATGTTTCCACCTTCAACCATTGTTTACAACCCTATTCCCGCTCTGATACCACTTGTTGGGTTATATGTAATAATGGATCTAAATAGGGGAAAAAATACCTAGAGGGGGGTGAATAGGTGTAAACAATAAACACTCAAAAAAATCATTGCGTAATAAAAACCCAATGCGGAAATATAAATGAACACGCAAGATTTTTACGTGGAAAACTCCAAACCGGAGTAAAAAACCACGGGACCGATAACACGGTGAAATCCACTAGAATTAAACACGTACAAGGTGATATACCGTACTCACAGACGACTCAACCTTTTCCATACGCTCCTAGTTGATCTTCTCCGCTCGCTCCGCAACGCGTCTCGAATCCACGATCTGCGTCCAACGCCGAATCCACGGCGTCCAACGTCGAGTCCACGACGTCTGACCGAATCCACGGTCTTCACCCAGTAGCACGCTTCGAATCCACGAACGTACCTCGCTCCGAATCCACGAGAGCGGTTGCACCTTGAATCCACAAGGCCACGCGAGTCCACGCGCCAATTTGGGGAAATCGTTGTTTTTGGGTGGTGATGATCCGCCGAATACTTAGATCAAAGATAGATAGGAAATACCATCTAAGTATTCATTAGTTTGATTCAACTCAAGATGTGAGTATGAAAACCTAGAATCAAACTAATCAATATAGATGAAGAAACATAGAGTAATATCTAATTATTTCCTTTCTTCTCTATATGTGGATCTAGGGCCGTATAAGATGATATTTGATTATGACGGCTCTATGTGGATTATCTGGATTAACCCTAGAAAAAGAATCATAGGGTCTATTTATAGGTTAGAAACCCTAGGAAGAAGATAAGGATCAAAAACTGTCGTTTCTGGAAATTTTTACGACGGCGATCCGGATCGGATTAGCTGTGATCCGGATCGTCGTAACGAGTCAGACAATTCCAGAAAAATGAAGGTTCGGGATCCGGATCGAAGTGCTTGATCCGGATCGTTCATACAGTTCACCAAACATCAACGTTTGGGATCCGGATTGCGAAGCCTGATCCGGATCGTTCAAGGAAAATGGTAAACTCAATGTTCGGGATCCGGATCAAGGGAAGCTACGATCCGGATTGAACTGGTGTATGAACGAACCACCTTCGGGATCCGGATTGAACAATCTGATCCGGATCCTGAACAAGTCCCATGTCCAGTTTTTGATATTTATGCAATAACAAATCCATCCAAGTGTTTCTACGCTATAAGAAGTATTCGGATCACCAAAGATATTAAGTTAAACATACCTGATCCTTTTGAATTCTTCTTTCTTGAGATTGAGTTATGTGATCCAACTTCCTTTGCCTTCAATCTTCAAGACTTAGCCGAATTCACGAAATACGCCAACTCAAATTCCGTAACACACATTATACTTGATTATCCGTGTATCCTGATCCATGTTCTAGAAGTTGTTGATTATACTCTGCACCCTTGTTGGGATTTTGGTCATTTCTAGTTGCATACCTGTTTATCAGTGCTCCCTGATTATTTCTGATCCAAACTATAGTAGTGGATGATTATTCCTGCATATGATTTGAGATTCAGTTGATTCTGATATTGCATCGTTGATTGGATTTTTTTGGGCTTGTTGTTCACCCGTTATGCTGCTAAATACATGATTTTATTAAATAAATGTTTTTACCGAGCTTCGTAGGGTAGCCTGAGTCTGTTCTTGTTTGATAGGACAAGGGCAACGCTCTTCGAGGTTCAGACCTAAAACCTACCGAGCTTCGTAGGGTCGCCTGAGTCTGTTCTTGTTTGATAGGACGAGGGCAACGCTCTTCGAGGTTTGGACTTTTCAAAATGTTTTCTCAAAAACATGTGTTTGGTCTGCATGACTGGTTAGTCTGCTTGATTAGTATTCAGTTGTTGTTGTTGATCTTGCATTGAGTTGAGATGTTGTTATCATATCACTGTTGCATCCCAGAGGGGATTGATTCTAGCTTGTTGCCAATTACCCGGTCAGTGGACCGAGAGCTTGAGCATTTGCATTATGATCGCCCGCACCATTGTTCTTCACGTACACTAGCGGGCTGATCCCCCGTAGCGGTGTACTTTACCGGTAAAGTGGTTAGCTGTGGCAACCCGTGACCCTCAGTGGAGGGAATGTCAACTAGGTGGTGCCAGGTGGGCAGCCTTGCCTGAGGTCTTGTGAAGGCCAATATGGTAGCTTGTGATTGGGTCTTTGTGTTTTCATTTATTTGATGCATGTGTTGTTAAGTTACTTTAACATACTTCCTTGATTCTTTGATCTGGCTTCTAGTTATCTACCTGTATATGATTCTTTGTGATGCCTTTGATTATAGTTTCATTGTTATCTTGCTGATTGTCCTAACTCCTTGATGCGTTGATTATCCTGATAGATGTTTGTCCTGTTTTAAATTCTGCTAAAATTATCTCCTATGCTTGTACCAGATTATAAGTTTTGCTTTCTTTACAGCACCAGTTATATATCTGCTTTACCCTAACCCCTGATTATTACTATCCTCTAGTATTGTATACCAGTAGGTACGATCTGCTATTTCTCGGCTCGTCGTGCCCACTGGGATACACTCCGGTGTATCTCACACCCTCGGGTGACTGTTTTTCAGGCCGAGCGGGTGCTGGGATGTCGGGACGTGTTGGTGAGATTCCGAGATAGAGATTGACCTTGGACAGCCGTGTATTTAGAAATAGTTAATTCAAGTGGTATTCAGATGTAATATATTTGTAAAGAAATCTGTAATCATTGTTGTTGTTGTTGTTATTGTTTTTGTAGTACGTAGTTAGTACTCTGATGATTGTTGCCAAGCTAGCCGTGCATATATAGAAAAGGCTCAATTCCATAGGGGATTGGGACTCTTCTATATATGTGGCGGTCTGTCATTGCCCTGGTTGATTTGCAACTCTGATTTAGAAAAAAAAAAAAAAAAAAAATTTATACACTAGTTTTTGAACTCGGGGCGTGACAATTAAAGATGACTTAATTAACATAAATGATCATTGCATCAAATGAATTATTATGATATCCAGAGCATAATAAATTTCTAAATATATGAAAGGATGCAAGTAAAGTCAATTACATATGCTCAATTAATGTTCTATGTACAAACATAGATAAGGAACAAAAACACAAAACAAAACCTAACCTAAGCAATGATTTCAAAAAGTGTTATTTCAAAGAAAGCATTCCAATTGCTTTACGTAAATGAATAAACCGTTTTTGATCCAAAGGTTTTGTTAAAAAGTCGGCTAATTGATCTTCAGTTGAAATATAGGAAATTTGAAGAATATTTGATTCAACTAGCTCTCTTAGAAAATGATATCTAAGTTCAATGTGTTTTGTTCTCGAGTGCCACACAGGATTTTTAGAAATATTTATAGCACTTGTGTTGTCACAAAGAATAGTTACCGAAGTTGCTGAAATTCGGAAGTCGCTCAACACGCTTTTCATCCAAATGAGTTGAGTTGAACAACTACCCGCTGAAATATATTCCGCTTCGGCAGTCGAGAGTGCAATGCAGTTTTGCTTTTTACTATGCCATGCAACTTGACAATGGCCAAGATAAAAACATGCACCACTCGTACTCTTCCGATCATCCACTGATCCTGCCCAATCGGCATCTGAATATCCTATTATGTCAAGAGTTGTTCCCATAGGATACCAAATTCCGAAATTCAGTGTTCCTTTGACGTACCGGATGATCCTTTTCACCGCTTTCAGGTGAACCTCCTTTGGTGCTGATTGATATCTCGCGCAGATCCCAACACTAAAGGATATATCCGGGCGACTAGCCGTGAGGTAGAGTAGACTTCCAATCATGCTGCGATAAAGCTTCTCGTCTACACTTTCACTAAGAGATTCACTTCCTAATCCCTTATTGCTAGTTCCCATTGGAGTCAGAAAATCTTTAGAGTTTTCTAAATCAAATTTCTTCACCAACTCCCTTGCATACTTGGATTGGCACAAATGGATGCCTTCTTCATTTTGTTTCGCTTGCAATCCAAGAAAATATGCTAGTTCCCCCATCATAGACATCTCAAATTCGCTTTCCATGGTTTCAGCGAATTTAGAAGCATCATTGTCTCTTGTTGCACCAAATACAATGTCATCGACATAGATTTGTGCGACAATGAAGTTATCCTGATAATGCTTCACAAAGAGAGTCCGATCTGCTCCCCCTCGAGTATAGCCCTTCTCCAAAAGGTGCTTTGTCAACCTTTCGTACCACGCTCGCGGTGCTTGTTTTAGACCGTAAAGAGCCTTTTTCAAACGAAAAACATGGTTAGGTTGCTTATGGTCTACAAAACCTTTCGGTTGAGCCACATAAACTTCCTCGTTCAAAAACCCATTTAAAAACGCGCTCTTAACGTCCATTTGAAAGAGTTTGATTTTAAAATGACAAGCAATTGCGAACAAAATACGAATCGACTCGAGTCGAGCAACCGGGGCGAACGTCTCATCAAAGTCTATACCTTCTATTTGTGAGTAGCCCTGAGCAACTAGGCGTGCTTTGTTCCTGATAATGGTACCATCCTCGTTCTTCTTGTTCTTGAAAATCCATTTAGTACCAATCACGTTGTGTTTCTTCGGTGGCTTCTTTAGTTCCCAGACTTTGTTTCTTTCGAACTGATGGAGCTCTTCCTGCATTGCTTCAATCCAGTAGTCATCCTGAAGAGCTTCATCGACGTTCTTTGGTTCTACCATGGAGACGTAACAAGCGACTCCACAAACCAACTGTCTCCGAGTCCTGACTCCTTCTTGTGGGTCTCCAATAATGTTTGATTCCGGATGATCCTTGGAGATACGTAGCATTTGAGGTAATAGAGTACTCGGAGGTACATATGATGATTCCTGCATATCAGATAAACTTGAAGAACCATTAGATGCATCAACTTTATCGAAAGAATTATTATGAGAAGATGCATTTACATGAGTATCATCATCTAGAGACATATCAGGGGTAGATTTATCAGATGCAAAACGAAAAGCTTCATCTACTTTAACATTAATAGATTCTACCATCGTTTTAGATTCCAGGTTAAATACCCGATATGCTCTACTGTTTGTAGAATAACCCATGAAAATCCCTTCGTCACTTCGAGAGTCGAATTTATCAAGATTTTCGCGATCGCGTAAAGTGTAACAGCGACTCCCAAAGATACGAAAATATTTAATATTCGGTTTTCTACAAAACCATGCCTCATATGGTGTATTTAAAGTTCCCGGGCGCAAATACACTCGATTAATTACATAGACGGCGGTGTTCACAGCTTCAGCCCAAAAATGTAACGGTAATCTCCGGCTGTGAAGCATAACACGCGCCATCTCTTGAACAACCCTGTTTTTGCGCTCGACTACACCATTCTGCTGAGGTGTATAGGGTGCTGAGAATTCATGTTTTATGCCGTGGGAAGTGCAAAAATCAATGAATTTAGAATTGATGAATTCTCCATCTCTATCACTTCGAACACGAACGATCTTTTCATTTCTCTCAATCATAATACGATGACAAATCTCATGAAAAGAATTGAAAGTATCCGCTTTCTCTTTTAAAAATGTTACCCATGTATATCTAGAGAAATCATCAACCAAAAAAAAAATATACCATTTACCTCCCAAGCTTGGTTGACGAGTCGGCCCCATTAAGTCCATGTGCAGTAATTCTAAAGGCCGATTGGTACCCACGTGGTTCAAGTTTTTGTGTGCAGCCCTTGATTGTTTTCCGTTTAGACAACATCTACACACAATGTTTTCTTTGAAAGAAAGTTTAGGAACCCCCTTAACCACGTCTTTATTTGAAATCCTTGTTAGTTTCTTAAAATTTATGTGACCTAGTCTTTCATGCCAAAGAGTTTCATTATCTAAAGAAACTAGGTTACACTTTTCAGAAATTTTGTTTGGAAGGACATAGCAATTATTTTCATATCTAACCCCTTTCAAAAAGAATACACGGTCCTTATCAGTTACAATACATTCTGCAGAAGAAAAATTAACTGAAAAACCATTGTCACAAAGTTGACTGATACTAATGAGGTTAGTCTTAAGGCCTTCAACAAATAAAACATTGTTCAAAACCGAGCTTCTGGAATAGCAATTGTTCCTTTTCCAACAATTTTAGAAGAACGACCGTCTCCGAAAACTACAAGTCCTCCGGAGATTTTCTCTAAAGTTTGAAAATTGTTTTTGTCACCGGTCATATGACGGGAACATCCACTATCCAGATACCAAGACGAGTTGTCATAAGCATGCAAAGAAGTATGAACAACAAGACAAGGGAAGATTTCACCTTTGCGCACCCAAACCTTTTTGGAATGCGTCGGCAATGATTGAGAAGTTATTCTCCTTGGTGAAAGCGTCTTTTATGATTCATTGCTTTTCTTTGACGTCGTCGTCTTGTGGGGTGAACTACCAAGGTTCTTTTCCTTTGAAAAATTCTCCTTTGATTTCCGGGGAATGACCTTGTTGGTAGTTGTTGCAAGAGGCGCTTGATTTGATCGTTTCGCTCCATTCTTGCAATCTCTTCGTATGTGCCCTGCAAAACCACAACGAAAACATACCTTTGTACTTGATGAACCCGAAGTAGGTGAGGTAGGCTTGTTGTCGTTGAATGCATTGAATTCCGTCGTCGTCGGAGGAGACACCGACTGGGGCACAAAAATTGTTCCACTCGAACTAGGACTATCTCCAGTTCGATTGTATCCAAGGCCCATACGGTTTGTTTGACCAAGACCAAGCATCTTATCCAACTTGCTCCTTCCTGAAGGGAATCGCTTTAAATAATCCATAAGTTGGAAAATGGTCTTCGTCATTTCCATCTTTTCTTGACGAGCCTCGGAGTAGAGCTTCAAGAAGTAATTTGCTTTATCCACCAGTTTGATGTGTTCCTTCTCGAAATGCTCATTTTTCTCTTGAAGGGAAACATTTACTTTGATCAAGTTATCCCTTTCCACTTCAAGAGCGTTTGAGAGAGAAGTTGCCCTTTTTGCTTCTTCTTCGAGATCCTGCAATCTCCCTCTCAAACCCTTGTTTTGCTTTGCCAGTTTCTTTGAATCCTTTAAAAGTTTATGGTAGGCAAAAGCAAAGTCTTCACCTTCGTAATTACTCGATTCGTTGTCCATTGCATTCTTTTCAACTTGGGAGGAGTTGGACAAGGAATCGGATGTACTTGCCATAAAGCACACGAAAGGTGAAGTTGTGGATGCGTGGAACGCCGTTGCGTTGTTTTCTTCATCACTGGAAGATGACTCATTTGACGTTGAGGTGTCATCCCAAGTGACGGCTTGCATCGCTTTCTTCTTCGACGGATTCTTATTGGGACACTCCGTTGAGATATGGCGGTATCCTCGGCACTTGAAGCATTGGATTTGTCCCTCTGAGCTTTTCTTATCCTTTGAAAAACTCTCTTGCTTTCTTGACTTGTAGCTTGAAGAACCTTTGCCTTTATTCGACTTTACGAAGGATGAAGTTTTACTTGAATTACCCCTTCGAAAGTTTCGGCGAAATTTCCTTGTCAAGAGAGCAAGTTGCTTCTCGAAATCCTCCATAGATAGGTTCTCGTCGTCGTCTGAGGAGGATGAATCCGCGTCTTCTTCTTTTGTTGTTTTCAACGCAAAACCTGAAGACTTAGAAGAGGATGCCTTTCCAGAAGAATAATTAGTAGGAAATGTCATTTCATATGTTTGAAGTGCACCAACTAATTCTTCTACACTGATTTCGTCCGGGTGTTTAATAGTTTCAATGGCCGTAACCTTGGAACGAAATCTTTCAGGAAGAGTCCTTAAAATCTTTCTTACAACTTTAAATTCTAAAATTTTCTCTCCCAAATTAGCACATGTATTCACGATATCTTGCAATCGCGTATAGTAATCTGTGAAAAATTCATTTTCTGCCATGAAAATAGAGTCAAACTTGCTCGTAAGCATTTGCAGCTTTTGAATCTTAACAAGGTTTGTCCCCTGATGTGTAACTTGTAGAACATCCCAGATTTCTTTCGCAGTCTCACATGTCGAGACGCGAGAGAATTCAGTTTGTGAGAAAGCATTAAATAAGGCGTTAATTCCTTTGCCAGTGTAAGAAGATGAGCCAATCTCTTCCTTGGTCCATTTCGACCTAGGTTTGATGGTGTGAACATCAACAATAATTTTAGTTGGATTTGACCATCCTAACTCGATTGATTGCCACACCCGTTCGTCGATAGAAATTAAAAATGCTTTCATCCGTACTTTCCAGTAGGCATAGTTTGTTCCATCGAAGAACGGGGGTCTGTTGATGTTTCCACCTTCAACCATTGTTTACAACCCTATTCCCGCTCTGATACCACTTGTTGGGTTATGTATAATATGGATCTAAATAGGGGAAAAAACACCTAAAGGGGGGTGAATAGGTGTAAACAATAAACACTCAAAAATCTTTGCGTAATAAAACCCAATGCGGAAATGAAAAAAATAACACGCAGAGATTTTACGTGGAAAACTCCATCACAGGAGTAAAAAACCACGGGACCGATAACACGGTGAAACCAACTAAGATTAAACACGTACAAAGGTGATATAACGTACTCACACACGACTCAACCTTTTTCCATACGCTCCGAGTTGATCTTCTCCGCTCGCTCCGCAACGTGCCTCGAATCCACGATTTGCGTCCAACGCCGAATCCACGGCGTCCAACGTCGAATCCACGACGTCTGATCGAATCCACGGTCTCCACCAAGTAGTACGTCTCGATCACACGAACGTACCTCGCTCTGAATCCACGAGAGCGGTAGCACCTTGAATCCACAAGGCCACGCGAATCCACGCGCCGATTTTGGGAAAAATCGTTGTTTTGTTGGTGGTGATGATCCGCCGAATACTTAGATCAAAGATAGATCGGAAATACCATCTAAGTATTCATTAATTTGATTCTACTCAAAATCTGAGTTTGAAAACCTAGAATCAAATTAATATAGATGAAGAAACATAGAATTAAATCTAGTTATTTCCTTTCTTCTCTATAGGTGGATTTTTCTCTTTTTCGACCGTATTTTGGATTACCCTAAAAGATGAATCGTAGGGTCTATTTATAGGTTAGAAACCATTGGAAGAGGATAAGAATAAAAAACTAACCTTATCTAGAAGTTTTCAGGTCGACGGTCCGGACTGAAATAATGTGATCCGGACTGTCGTCATTAAACAGAATTTTTCCAGAAAACCACGTTCGGGGTCCGGACTGAAGTTACCACGGTCCGGACTGTTCATGCAATTTCTGCAAAATCCACGTTCGGGGTCCGGACTTAAGCAGATGTGTTCCAGACTGGATTTGCGCATGAACTACCCTATGTTCGGGGTCCGGACTGTAGTACCCTGATCGGGATCCTGAACATATAACATGTCCAGTTTTTGATTTTTATGCGATTAAAAATCCATCCAAGTGTTTCTACACTATAAGAAGTATTCGGATCACCAAACTTATTTAGTTAAACGTACCTGATCCTTTTGAATTCTTCTTTCTTGAGATTGAGGTATATGATCCAAACATCTTCATCTTCAATCTTCAAGACTTAACCACTTTCACGAAATACGCCAAAACAAAATCCTTAACACATGTGACAATGGACTTTATCGTTGGATTACCGAGGTCACAGAGTGGAGCTGATGCTATTTGGGTGATTGTGGATCGATTGACCAAATCTGCCCATTTTCTGTCTATACAGTCGAGTTGGGCTCTAGAGAGGTTAGCACAGCTGTATTTGGATGAGATAGTGAGGCTACATGGTGTGCTAGCCTCGATTGTATCTGATAGGGACCCGAGATTCACATCGTAATTCTGGAAGAGTCAACAGACAGCTTTGGGGACCCAGCTTTGTTTCACCATGGCCTTTCACCCACAGACTGATGGACAGTCTGAGCGGACCATTCAGACTCTTGAGGATATGTTGAGAGCATGTGTCCTGAGCTTTAGTGCCAATTGGGATCGACATTTGAGATTGGCTAAGTTCGCGTACAACAATAGTTTCCAGGCGAGCATTCAGATGGTGCCATTTGAAGCGTTGTACGGACGCAAATGTCGATCACCATTATTTTGGAGTGACGTGGGTGAAAGAAAAACCTTGGGACCCGACTGGCTATTGGAAGCTGAAGAAAAGGTCAAGATCATTCGGCGACATTTGGAGACCGCCCAGAGCCGACAAAGGAGTTATGCCGATAGGAGGCGGCGTGACTTAGAGTTCCAGATTGGTGATCGTGTTTTTCTGAAAGTCTCGCCATCTAGAGGGATACGCCGATTTGGAGTACGCGGAAAGCTTAGTCCACGGTTTATTGGACCCTTCGAGGTACTCGAGAGGATTGGCCCAGTGGCTTATAGAGTTGCATTTCCCCCACGCCTTGCAGGAGTTCATGATGTTTTCCACGTCTCAACTTTAAGGAGATATGTTTATGATCCTACGCACGTGATTGACTTCACTCCGCTTGAGATCGGTGATGATCTAGGGTACGAGGAGCGTCCATTGCGGATTCTGGCTCGTGAGGTGAAAGAATTGCGCAATCGGGCTATACCGTACGTGAAAGTGTTGTGGAGTAATCATGAGGAGCGGGAGACTACTTGGGAGCTAGAGATGCTTATCCCCACCTATTTGAGACTCCTAGATGAGGTATGTTTAGTTTCAAGGACGAAACTGTCACGCCCCGGGGTCGAAACTGCGACCCGGGCCCGCCAACAGATCCGCCACCTATGCCAAACTCCGCATAGGCGAAGCGTCCTACCTGCAAGAAAAGTGCTACAGCTAACAGATATCAGAGCTAAAAGATAAAACTGCTGTATAACTAAAAACAACCGCTGTACAACTGAAAATAATACAATAATGTCCACCTCCCAAAATGATAATAGTACAACATCCTCAGACACAAAACTCATAGCTCTACCGGAAGGTATCTCCAATAAATACATCAGTGTACAGGCTCTCAATACATATCATATCCTCACTACATCAGTCTCTCAAAAGAGGAAATAAAACAACTAATCTACTGAAGCTCTCCTCTGAAGGGGTACCGCTACTCACCAAACATGGGTAGGGATCTAGCTCGCGACTCCCTCGCCTCGATCAACAACCGCAGAATCGGCAACACCCGCTAAGACTCTACAAAACAAAGGAGAGGAAGGAAAAAGAAGGGGAAAAACCCCAGAGGGTGTGAGAACTACACCAAAGGAGGGAGTTCTCAGTGGGTACCACCGCCAGGACCGACGGTCTGCCCACCAAGTCCTCAAAAGACAAAAAGCTAACCAAAGCCGTAAAGACGTATAAAAAGAAGCTGGACCCTCTCAACAGCTATCAAGCCACTAAGCTTGCTATGCCTGCCATGCCTGCTATGCCTGCCATGCCTGCTATGCCTGCCTATGCCTGCCTATGCCTGCTATGCCTGCCTATGCCTGCTATGCCTGCCTATGCCTGCCATGCCTGCTCTGCCTGCCTATGCCTGCCTATGCCTGCCATGCCTACTCTGCCTGCCTATGCCTGCCCTGCCTGCCTATGCCTACTATGCCTGCCATGCCTGCCATGCCTGCCTGCCTGCCATGCCTGCCTATGCCTGCTATGCCTGCCTATGCCTGCCATGCCTGCCTATGCCTACTATGCCTGCTCTGCCTGCCTATGCCTGCCCATGCCTGCCATGCCTGCTCTGCCTGCCTATGCCTGCCCAGCCTGCCTATGCCTACTATGCCTGCCATGCCTGCTCTGCCTGCCTATGCCTACCTATGCCTGCCATGCCTGCTCTGCCTGCCTATGCCTACCTATAACGGTCAACAACCCACAATGACCTTGGGACCACTGTACCCCCAAACGATTCCCAACAACACTAGTACTGGTCCAAACACCGCCACTAAACTCCACTCGGTCCCCCTGACACGAGCGCAACTATAAAGCAAAAGCCTGTAATAAGCCCAATCTAATGCCACCAGTAGACACTGGTACTGCCTGCTCTGCCTGCCGCGACGGGTATGCCAGCCTACGCATAACACCGAAGCAAAGGAGTCTCAAGGACTCAAAGTCTGTCTGCCGCGCACTCCGGAGTGGCACTCGAGGGGAGCGACCCACACGAGTAAAGTATCTCAGTATCCAGTAACAAAAGTATCATAATCAGCAGGACTGGATCATGACTCTGATCAAAGTGGGAAAACCCATCCACTAGAGAAATCGGATACCCAATCTGGTGCATATATAAATGTCCGGTCAACCGCCCAATATCCGCGGTTGCCGCAAAGCCCCACAACTAATCCAACCTGTCCCAGACACCAAGTCCCGACTACACTACCCAGAGCCCCTGCTCGAACCTGAGCAACACAGACCACCGGACTAACAAAGAAGGAGAAAAGGATAACATGGTTTCTCCTAAGTCAAGTTCCAAAAGTAGTGCAGCGGTAAAAGATGGCCTAACTACATGTCCATGCACGCATGCTTTGTTCTCAGAAATAATAAAAGTGGGTGAAGCATATATTAGTAAAGCATGCTAAAACATTCCTACTATGGTATACCATTCTCACCAAAGTGGGCCATTCCTTGCTTACCTCTCTCTCATATCGGTTGTACATCAAATACGCCTGCTATCAATCATAGAGGGATGATAACCCCACATGTGCCCTTACATTCACCATAATATAAAAATCTTATACAGTTACTAAATTAAGCTTACCCACCTGAAGTGCTCAATCCAAGGCAAACCTGGAGTCGGTGAAGAGCGTGGCCACTTGCACGCACAATCAGCTGAACCCGTAACCCCGGTACATGTTGCGCAAACCTTGGCTCCTAGCAGTGTTCCAAAAATACTCGCGAACCCTCCTGGGTACAACAAAAGGTCCAAGGTTACATTTTATGCTAAAATATCCAAGTATACACCATCTGCTGGAACCAGCCCTGAAGATGTGCAATTTTCACCTGTAGAACGGACTCAGAAAAATCCACCAAAAATACGGACGCGATCGTCGCGTCGAGCCCTTCGAAACGAGTACCTGCACGCCAAAATCCGAATCACGGAGGCCGAGTTACAAATTCCACAACGCGGTGAGCGCGAAAGTCCACAACAAACACAACTGTAATACGCCGCACAGTAAATGGGAAAGAAGTATACCTACGGGCGGATCTAAGAAAATTCCCCGAAAAACACGACGATAATACTTGCGACGCGTAGATCCAAAGAGAGTAAAAGCACGACTCAATCCGAGCTCGCACAACAAGCTGCACGCAAAACGGTGCACACCGTCGGAGTCCGCACGCAAAATGGTGCACGCCGTCGGGGTCCACACGCAAAACGGAGCAATAAAACACGGTCCCTAACACAGACGAGAGTAAGGGGTCAAACCAATGTCCAAAAGGACGCTCCAAAACTGTGCCAAAATACCGCAAGAATAACACGTGGGACCTACCTCGACCGCGTCGCGCCGCCCAACCGCCTCCTTGGGACACCTCGCGCGCTTCGCGAGGTCCACGGCGCACCGCCGCGCCACCCAAAAATTCCCTCCTCACTCCCTCTCTCGCTCGGGTGGAGAAGAAAGAAAGAAAAGAGGAGAAAATGGCGCGGGGGAGAAAGAAGAAGAAGAAGAAAAAGGGGAAGAGGGAGGTGGTCCACGGACCCGGTCCACAGCCCAGGTCCACCGCGGCAGCCAATGGGGAGCCATCCTCCCCCGGTCCACAGCACATGGGCGCGCGCGCCCACAGCGCCACGCGGCACGCGTCACCGCGTGCCACGCAGGCGCCGCACCCGCACGCTGCATGCGCGCGGGACACCGCGGGCGCCACACCGAAGACCCCCCGCTCCCCTTCCGCGCGGGCGCCAACGGGGGCCCGCCACGTGGCGGCCCCTGCGTCACCCGCGCAGGAGCGCGTTCCCGAGGCGCCTGCGCGCCTCGCGCAGTGCGCCGCCGCGCTCCGAGCCGCGCGACGCCGCCTCGAAAAGCGTGCCGCACCTCGGGATCCGTGCACATGCCTCGAAAAGCGTGCCCTTCATCCGGGCTCCAAATCAAACAAGTAAATAGTCCAAACTTAGCGATTTCGCGCGCTGAATCCGAAAACGATGTCAGTTTCTCCAAATTCTCATCCGAAAATTTGCCGAATGCCCACTCGATCTGATTTTCCCCGCCGGGTCCAAACCTGAAGTCTGATTTGCTAAATTCCAACTCTAAATATTCCCGAAGGCGACCAGAGAGGTAATCCTTTATCCAAACTTCGCCCGGAGTCCAATTTTGACATCTGAATTGCGCGAAACCACTTCTAAACACCCGACGGGTCTTCCAAATTCCCACGGGATCTCCTTATAAGCCCGAAGTCCATCACTTGTGTCCAAGATGTGCACAAACCCCGCCAACGCGCCACAATTACCTCCAGAAGCAGTAGACGCAACAGTGATCAATAAGTGGGAATCCCGGGTCCTCACACCCTCCCCCACTAAAAGGAAGTTTCGTCCTCGAAACTAGCTCCAATCCACAAGGAGTCACAAATACCGCCGGTAGGTATCCATCAATAACGCCTCCGGCTCCCCAAACCCCACTCACTCCCCGTGATTACTCCACAACAACAAAACAACAAGTACGGCATGGCCCGATGCATAATTTTCTCATCTCACGAGCCAGAATTCGCGACGGGCGTCCCTCGTACTCCAAACACTCTTAGCTCTCACATGGAGCGAGTCAATCGCGGGCGAGGAATCCGAAAACAAAACACTCCTGAGCTGAGACATGAAATACAATCGGGGTTCCAACAAAGTTGGGGGAAACCAGATAACCGCCAGTGCAACACACACCAAACCACCACCTGTGACAACTCAACCAAGGCAACCCGAAGCACACCCGCACGATTAACCAATAAGGAAATGAGCCCTAACAAGGAGGGGTCCTCACTCGGTCACTCCCGAATCTTGACCATCCGAGTGAACTACTCAGCCACGGTCTATCATCCAAAGGAACCCTCAGGGACACAACCACACGCCACGTCTGCCTCAACAGTCCACACAGCGCCAGCTGTGGAATCAACAAGCTCAACCCCAGCCAGCTCTCCTGGCACTGCCCAGTCCAAGAAGCTCCTTACCTTGACAATAACTGTCGATCTCGGCCAAAACCCAAGTGATATCCATATTGGCCGGATTTCCACCGCCGCTCCTACGGCTCGAACAACGTGACCCAAGAAGGTATGCTTCTGGAGCTACAACCTGTACCTCAACAACTAGGCATACCACTTCATCCACACGGGCATGGTAGCACATCCACAAGTGCTCCTCGCGCTCCACATCGCTCTGGGAGTAAATCCAAATATCCCCGGAGGATCTTGTTACCAATCCAATCAAGTACAGCTGGAGCACAATTCCCTCAAATCATAAAAGTGGCAGGGCATTAATCAATCCACTTGGCCTCACTAAGAGCTCGTGATGCCCTACCGTGTCCTGAACGCCATCTAAGCAAGATCCTCGGCTGTCTGATTCCAAGTAGGTACTCACACCATACTATAACTGTCGGAGTATGACTCCATCAAAAGGTCCTAGATACCACCCGGACCTGTCTACACTCGAACCATAAAAGGACCCTCATAGTCGTGCATCAACGACGTGGCATCACTACCGTGTACCAACGGCGTGGCATCAGGTCAAGCAGACCCCTCGATCCATCAGATCCTACAACTGCTGTGATGATCCGGACTCCCGCAGGAACTGTGCAACATTAAACAGTGATTGTAGGGAGCTTATTCGGTGAAACAGAGCTTGTAGATTTGAAATTGAACATTTAATATAGACTCTGCACAAAAATCAGAGCAAATGGAATTTTTCGGGAGCTTTCGGCAAAATTTCGGATGAGAATTTGGCGAAATGGATAGCGGATTTGGACTCAGCGCGCGAAAACAGTCAAAATGGTATATTCACTTTATTTTTTCGCTAAAGTTTACTGTTCACCGGAACAGTAACTCCGGCTTGCCGGAATTACTGTTCCGGCAGCCGGCGGCGACCGGCAGGCGGCGGCAGGCGGCGGCAGGCGGCGGCACAGCGGCGGTGCGCGACGGAGCAAGGCGAGGGGCGGCGGCGCAAGGCGCGGGCTGCAGCACTGGTGCGCGGTCCATGGGCCTGGCGTGCACCGGGAGCAGCGAAGACCCCCTTGCCACGTGGCGTTTCCCCATTGGTTCGCCGGCTTCTAGAAGCGCGTGGGAGGGTGACACGTAGCACACCCGGATTGGCTGACAGGATCCGGAAGACCCGGCGCGGAGACCGGGCCTGTGCACCACGTGGACACGTGGCGGCTTCTGAGTGGCCCTTGCACAGGCTGTTTCCTGTTTTGTGAACGCGTGGTGCGTTTTGGTTGGCCCGTTTCGGTGTTCCCTGTTCGGATCCGATCCTGTGTGGAGCCCCAGCCCATTATAAATAGCAATCCCCACCCCCTCTCATTCCCACCTCGATTTGCGGGCCTTAGAGTGAGAATCAGGGCATGTGCCCTCTACAAAAATTCTTCCTCTCTCTCTCCTCTCTCTCTCTTCAGAATTTTAGAATTTTTGAAGATACCGATAGTGAGTTATCTGCGACGCGGCGCACTGCGACGGTTTTCTTTTTCGGCCCATTTTCCGTCGCAGTTCAGTCGAAAATTCCCTGTGTGCTAACCAGGAGGAATTTTTGGACGATTTTTGCGGCAGCGCGTTCCTAAGAGATAAGGCTTTGATTTTCGTGTTGATCACTTTGCTCCATTTCATACTTTTGGCACGATTCCCGAGGTCTCTTTGACCCCCCTTTTTGCTGTGGAAATTTATGGACAGTGTCAACTTCTCCGATTTTTATCTTGGCGTAGGAGCATCAGATCGAGGTGTTTTAGGAGTCGATTTTGATCTACTCTTCGCGAGGAACGCAACCGTAATTTTTCTGGATTTTTCTGAGCACTTTATAGAGTTGAAAAACTCCTCTTTTCTCGTGCTGTTTGAAAAACAGCAAATATTGTACTTTTGGGACTTATATTGAACAGCTGTGCGCTGATTTGCAGGATTTGAGGACTGTGGACAACCAGGAGACTACCTGGGGTGTAGTTTGAGCTGCTCGAGGTGGGCGGTTGTTGCTTACCTCATTTTTGATAAGCTCACTGGGATTACTGGAACTCCCCTAAAATTTAATTGATGAGAACAATTGGGACAAACTAATATGACAATTGATGAGAACAATTGGGACAAACTAATATGACAATTGATGAGAACAATTGGGACAAACTAAATTGATGAGTACTATTGGGACTACTAACAGGACTACTAACAGGACTACTAACAGGACAATTGATGAGAACCGCTGGGACGAACTCTCCTAAAAATTAATATAACCCCACAGATGATATGATGACTTATATTGGGACACTGTGATTGAGACAAAGGCTATAATCTCGCATGCAAATGACTTTTATTCAGTAAATCAATCTTTTTAAATCTTTGACACTATTTTACAACTTTTAAAATAAAGACAGTTGCATGCATGCCCGGACATCAGGTAGGGCCACTATTTATTGCTACACTATCATATTAAGACTTGACATGTTTTATTGCTCTCTTTTGCTTTCAGTTGCTTGTCGCTCGAGTATGAGCAGGGGTTTGGGATAGTATAGCCAAGGTTATGTTAGATTATAAACTTGTGGGGTGTTGCGGTGACCGCGGACTGTAGGCGGTCGGCCGGATGTTTATCCTTGCATCAGAATGGGGTTGAGTCTGGTTTATTTTAGGCATCAGCAGGGGATCGGGTTTTTCTCTAGTGGATGGTTTTTCCCACTTATTGAGTACTATGGCATCAGATCAGGGTTTCTTAGTGGATGGCTTTTCCCACTTTGATCATAGTCATGATCCAGTCCTGCTGTTTACGACACTTATGATACTTATTACTGAGGTACTTTTACTCGTGTGGGTCGCTCCCCTCGAGTGCCACTCCGGAGTGTGTTACAGGCAGGCTTGAGTCCTTGAGACTCTCATTTCCTATCGGTGTTATGCATTGGCCAGCATACCCGATTTGGCAGGCAAGGCGCAGCAGGCAGTACCAGTTCTACTGGTGGCATAAGATTGGGTTTATTCAGGCAGGCATGTTAGATACTGATGCATACATACAGTCATTCCTTTTGGCACTGCATTTAGAGGCATGCTAGTGGTGGTTTCCCTTTATTCAGCAGTTCTGTTTACAGCTTTACCACTTATTCCTTTCTGGCCTCTAGTAGTCCTAGTGGGTGCGTCAGAGTTGAGGTTTTGCCCACTAGGGGAGGCTACTGGTTTATCTGGTAGTTCTCACCCCCATTGTTCTTTTCTGTTTCTTTCGTCTCCTTTTTTTGCAGAGTCGTCTGCGGGAGCTGCTAGGCCATCGGCAGCTGATCGAGGTAAGGGGATCGCTGAATAGATAGATCTCCTGGGAGACTGAGAGCTGTTAAATAGATGCTGCACCCTTTACTCAGACTGTGGTATTCTTTTTTTATTTTAGGTCTGGCTTTCGCCAGCTGGATGTACTATTTTGGTGAGCTGGGAGATTATTGTACTTATTACAGCTTTATTTGTAGTTCCAGTCTGAGATACTATGTGGTTCTTCTACTTCAGCTCTGTATTATGCTCTTTTATTGTTCATATTATATCGGAGCAGGTTACCAGCGCTTCGTGTACTCGGGAAATCCCGTGTGCACGGCGGATCTGTTGGCGAGCCCGGGTTCCGGGGCGTGACAGATTAAGTTGGTATCAGAGCTTAGGGATAGGTCAGTTGGGACTTAGGAAACCCTAGGCTTTTGGTAGACCCTAGGATAATAGGGCGCGAGAGACGTGACATTTTGCGAAAGTCGTTGATTTATTTGTTTGACTTTTCCAAGTAAGTGAAGAGAGACCGACATACCCCATTTCTGGTGAACAGTTATGTTGGCTGCAGACAACATAAAGTCACAGAAATAGGGGAATGTCTTTGACTTTCGCTAGATTGGGTCGTGTGGAATTTTATTTTGCTGATTTGTGGCTTTTGGTGACAGTATGTCACCCCGTCGTCATTTTTCCGTCGGGGATATTTCTACCCCTTCTGAGAAGCCCGAGCAGGCGGTATCTGCTGAGCTGGGAGAACTACGGGCCTTGGTGACCCATTTGGTGGCGAGAAGCTTTCGACAGGACCAACGCCTGGAGCAGTTGCTGGCGCAGAAAAGGTGACTTGGCGGTTGACGAAGGGGCCAGGACTTTCGAGCAGCGTCCAGACAAGAAACGCCCCGCCCCAGATAATGATGGACAGGCCAGTTCAGGGAGACCACCACGACCCCTGCGGCCCCCAGTCTACGGGCCGTGGGCGTCTTGATCGACGAGGACCTGGTAGATCGCAGAGGCCTCCGCAGCAGCAGTCTCGACAGTCTCGGGCGTCGGTCCGATGCATTTTCTGTAGGGGGCAGCATTCATCAAATACCTGTGGCTTGAGGGAGGGTCGATGCTTCCGATGTTGGCAGCCAGGCCACATCCGACCTACGTGCCCCTTTCGGGTTTTAGTAGCACCTTCTTCAGCATTGGCCCCTACCGCATCCCAGCAGAGGTCACAGAGGCCTCAGCGGCATAGGCAGCAGCAACAGCAGGTAAGGCAGCCTCAGTCTATAGTTAGGTGCATTTTCTGCGAAGGTCAGCACACTTCAGGTGCTTGTGACTTGAGGTTCGGCCGCTGTTTCAAGTGCGGACAGCCCGGGCACGTGCGAGTTACGTGTCCTTCGGGGATAACGGTGGCACCTACTTCGGCATCTGTCCCTACCACTTCCCAGCTACGACCGGGAGCTTCACCGACAGATCTTCAAGAGAATCAAGTTTCGTTCCCCCGCCCTTCTGGAGAGAGACAGCCGTTGTTGAGCAGTCAAGATGGCTTAGCGCAGGCAAGGGATTCTGCTATAGCTGATCGAGTGGAGGCAGGTATGATTTACTTTCTGGCATAAGGACTGGTACCTCGTTTTTATAGGGGCATCTCTTTTATTTGTAGAGAACGTACATCATTGCATAGGGTTAGGAATAGGACTCTCACCTTGTGCACAGAAGGTGTAGATTCCCCGATTGAACTCTGCACATGGAGGAGTGCTGTTAGCCCACCCGATTTAGATCGAGTCATGGATTATGCCAGTAGACCTATTGGACCTGAGTCAACTGAAGGACTTCGATGTGGTCCTCGGGATGGACTGGTTGGCTCGGTATTTTGCGACTATTGATTGTGCCGCAAGGACCGTCACTTTTAGAAAGCCAGACCAGAAAATGTTGGTATATCGGGAATGTCAGAGCGCTTTCTTTGCCTCTATGATTTCGACTTCCCGAGCGAGGCTGATGATCCGTCGAGGATGTGTAGCCTTTTGGCTAGTGTTGTTGAGGGGCCTACGGCGGCGCCGGAACTCGGGGATATCCCTATTGCCCGCGAGTTCCCGGGATGTTTTCCCACCTGAGCTGTCTAGCATGCCGCCAGATAGGGAGATTGAGTTCGTGATTAACGTAGTTCCAGGAACTGCGCCAATCTCTAAGGCTCCTTACCGGATGACACCGGCTGAGCTGCGAGAGCTTAAGGCGCAACTCCAGGATTTAATGGATAAGGATTTTATTAGGCCGAGTGTATCACCTTGGGGTGCGCCGGTGCTATTCGTAAAGAAGACGGGGTCACTTCGACTATGTGTGGATTATAGAGAATTAAATAAAGTGACCATCAAGAACAAGTACCCTTGCCGCGCATCGATGATCTCTTTGATCAGCTGCAAGGGTCTTGCGTCTTCTCTAAGATAGATTTGCAGTCCGGTTACCACCAGTTGAAGGTGAAGGCCGTAGATATTCCGAAACGGCATTTAGATCACGGTATGGGCATTATGAATTTACAGTTATGCCTTTTGGGCTAACTAATGCCCCTGCCGCATTCATGGATTTAATGAACCGGATCTTCCGACTATACTTGGATCGATTCGTAGTAGTATTCATTGATGATATCTTGATTTACTCCCGAAGTGATATTGAGCATGAGGAGCACTTAAGGATCATGCTGCAACTTCTGCAAGAGAAGAAGTTGTATGCCAAGCTGGCAAAGTGCGAGTTTTGGCTTCGGGAGGTAGAGTCTTCTTGGGCCATGTGATTTCTGCCGCAGGTGTGGCAGTGACCCAGCAAAGATTGAGGGCGGTTCGGGATTGGCCCCGACCAACGACGGTTTCTGAGGTACGTAGCTTTATGGGTTTAGCTGGGTATACCGTCGGTTTGTGGAAGGCTTTGCGAAGCTCTCCACACCCCTCACTCGCTTGACCGCGTAAGGGAGTGAAGTTTATCGGGAGTGAGGATTGTCAAAAGAGCTTTGAGGATCTGAAAAATAGATTAATGACCACTCCTATCCTTTCCCTCCCTGTTATGGGGAAAGGATATGTGATCTACAGCAATGCATTACACAGCGGACTTGGTTGTGTGTTGATGCAAGAAGGGAGGGTAATTGCTTACGCATCAAGGCCACTCAAGGATTATGAGAAGAATTACCCTACCCATGACTTGGAGCTTGCTGCTGTAGTGTTTGCACTAAAGCTTTGGCGTCATTATCTATATGGGGAGCATTGTGAAATCTACACCGACCACAAGAGCCTAAAATACCTGTTCACACAGAAGGAGTTGAATTTGAGGCAACGTAGGTGGTTAGAGCTATTAAAGGATTATGATATTCTCTACCACCCAGGCAAGGCTAATGTGGTCGCTGATGCCTTGAGTAGGAGGGCGGGTGGCAAAGTTTGTCTATGTTGATCACAGACCAGGCACCGCTATTAGAGGAAATGAGACGACTCGAGATAGAGGTTGTGTCCCCTGGGTCACTGCTAGACTGACATCTTTAGTCTTGCAGCCCACTCTGCTGGACAGGATCAAAGAGAAACAGAGTGAGGACCCCCACTTGGCCAGGATTAGAGATCATATTCCGAGTGATCAGTCAGGGGACTTTTACGGTAGATGCCTCGGGAGTACTGAGTACAGGAACCGAGCATGGTGTGCCAATACATGTGGAGATTAGAGAACAGATATTGCGAGAGGCCCTTATACACCTTATACCCTACATCCTGGTGGGACTAAGATGTATAAGGACCTCAAGGCACACTTCTGGTGGAAAGGCATGAAAGGGATATTGGGAGATTTGTGGGCCAGTGTTTAATTGTCAGCAAGTGAAAGCTGAGCATTAGTGCCATGCTGGCTGGCAAGTACAAAGTCTCCCAATCCCCGAGTGGAAATGGGACCACATTACAAGGACTTTGTGGTCGGACTACCGAGGGCCCAAGGAAGAGCAGAGCTATCTGGGTAGTTGTAGATAGACTTACCAGTCGGCGCACTTCTGCCCATGCAGACTACGTGGCCACTTGAGCGACTAGCCCAGCTAATCTAGATGAGATATTTAGATTACTGGAGTACCAGCCTCCATTGTATAGATGAGAACCCGAGGTTTGTTTACGTTTCTGGATGATTTGCAAAACCTTGGGACTTCAGCTTAGGTTCAGTACAGCTTTTCATTCCGCAGACTGATGGGCGTCAGACACGGACGATAAATCCTGGAGGACTGCTGAGGGCTTGTGTCTTGGATTTCGGCGGAGGGTGGATTCGGCATTTATCTTTGGCTGAATTCGTTACTACAAAATAGTTTCAAGCGAGCATTCAGATGGCCCGTTTAAGCATGTATGGACGACCAAGTGTCGGATCACCACTTTATTGGAGTGACGTAGAGAGAGACGGACCTTGGGAACAGTGGCTTGATAGCAGGCGAAGAGAAGGTCCGGGTGATTCGGAAAGCATCTTCAGACGCCCAAACCGAGAGGAGCTATGTCAGACGTTCGGCCGACGAGACTTAGAATTTCAGGTGGAGATTCATGTCTTCCGACAAGTCTCGCCGTCCAAAGGACTCAGGAGGTTCGGCATTCGTGGGACAATTAGCCCCCGATATAGTGGGACCCCTTTGAGGTATTGGGGGTATCGGGCAGTTGGCTACCGGACTCGCACTTCCTCCAAGGCTTGCTGGTGTCCATGATGTATTCTGTTTTACTTTGAGGAAGTATCTCGACCCTCCGCACGTCAGCGAATTACACACCGCTTGAGATCAGCGAGGACTTTTGGGTATGAAGACGCCACTGCGAGTTCTGGATCGAGAGGTGAAAGAATTACGCAGCGGGCCTTCCCATGTGACGATCCAATGGAGAGCAATCATGACGAGCGCGGGCTACATGGGAGCTCGAAGTCGGAGATGCGGAAATGATCACCCTACTTATTCGAGACCATCGGACTGAGATTATTGTTTAGTCTGTTTCGAGGACGAAACTCGTTTTAGTGGAGGCGGAGGATGTGATGATCCGGACTCCCGCACGGAACGTGCAAACATTAACAGTGATGGTAGGAGCTTATTCGGTGAACAGAGCGTGTAGATTTGAAATTGAACATTTCTATAGAACTCGCACAAAAATCGGAGCAAATGGATTTCCGGGAGCTTTCGGCAAAAGTTCGGATGAGAATTTGGCGAAATGGACAG
>CM055065.1:19147651-19365192 GCA_029204045.2 Tillandsia leiboldiana | reverse complement strand
AAGGGGATCGCTGAATTAGATAGATCCCTGGGAGGACTGAGAGCTGTTAAATAGATGCTGCACCCTTTACTCAGACTGTGGTATTCTTTTTTTATTTTAGGTCTGGCTTTCGCCAGCTGGATGTACTATTTTGGTGAGCTGGGAGATTATTGTACTTATTACAGCTTTATTTGTAGTTCCAGTCTGAGATACTATGTGGTTCTTCTACTTCAGCTCTGTATTATGCTCTTTATTGTTCATATTATATCGGAGCAGGTTACCAGCGCTCGTGTACTCGGGAAATCCCGTGTGCACGGCGGATCTGTTGGCGAGCCCGGGTTCCGGGGCGTGACAGATTAAGTTGGTATCAGAGCTTAGGGATAGGTCAGTTGGGACTTAGGAAACCCTAGGCTTTTGGTAGACCCTAGGATAATAGGGCGCGAGAGACGTGACATTTTGCGAAAGTCGTTGATTTATTTGTTTGACTTTTCCAAGTAAGTGAAGAGAGACCGACATACCCCATTTCTGGTGAACAGTTATGTTGGCTGCAGACAACATAAAGTCACAGAAATAGGGGAATGTCTTTGACTTTCGCTAGATTGGGTCGTGTGGAATTTTATTTTGCTGATTTGTGGCTTTTGGTGACAGTATGTCACCCCGTCGTCATTTTTCCGTCGGGGATATTTCTACCCCTTCTGAGAAGCCCGAGCAGGCGGTATCTGCTGAGCTGGGAGAACTACGGGCCTTGGTGACCCATTTGGTGGCGAGAAGCTTTCGACAGGACCAACGCCTGGAGCAGTTGCTGGCGCAGAAAGGTGACTTGGCGGTTGACGAAGGGGCCAGGACTTTCGAGCAGCGTCCAGACAAGAAACGCCCCGCCCCAGATAATGATGGACAGGCCAGTTCAGGGAGACCACCACGACCCCTGCGGCCCCAGTCTACGGGCCGTGGGCGTCTTGATCGACGAGGACCTGGTAGATCGCAGAGGCCTCCGCAGCAGCAGCAGTCTCGACAGTCTCGGGCGTCGGTCCGATGCATTTTCTGTAGGGGGCAGCATTCATCAAATACCTGTGGCTTGAGGGAGGGTCGATGCTTCCGATGTGGGCAGCCAGGCCACATCCGACCTACGTGCCCCTTTCGGGTTTTAGTAGCACCTTCTTCAGCATTGGCCCCTACCGCATCCCAGCAGAGGTCACAGAGGCCTCAGCGGCATAGGCAGCAGCAACAGCAGGTAAGGCAGCCTCAGTCTATAGTTAGGTGCATTTTCTGCGAAGGTCAGCACACTTCAGGTGCTTGTGACTTGAGGTTCGGCCGCTGTTTCAAGTGCGGACAGCCCGGGCACGTGCGAGTTACGTGTCCTTCGGGGATAACGGTGGCACCTACTTCGGCATCTGTCCCTACCACTTCCCAGCTACGACCGGGAGCTTCACCGACAGATCTTCAAGGAGATCAAGTTTCGTTCCACCGCCCTTCTGGAGAGAGGACAGCCGTTGTTGAGCAGTCAAGATGGCTTAGCGCAGGCAAGGGATTCTGCTATAGCTGATCGAGTGGAGGCAGGTATGATTTACTTTCTGGCATAAGGACTGGTACCTCGTTTTTATAGGGGCATCTCTTTTATTTGTAGAGAACGTACATCATTGCATAGGGTTAGGAATAGGACTCTCACCTTGTGCACAGAAGGTGTAGATTCCCGATTGAACTCTGCACATGGAGGAGTGCTGTTAGCCCCACCCGATTTAGATCGAGTCCTGGATTATGCCAGTAGACCTATTGGACCTGAGTCAACTGAAGGACTTCGATGTGGTCCTCGGGATGGACTGGTTGGCTCGGTATTTTGCGACTATTGATTGTGCCGCAAGGACCGTCACTTTTAGAAAGCCAGACCAGAAAATGTTGGTATATCGGAATGTCAGAGCGCTTTCTTTGCCTCTATGATTTCGACTTCCCGAGCGAGGCTGATGATCCGTCGAGGATGTGTAGCCTTTTTGGCTAGTGTTGTTGAGGGGCCTACGGCGGCGCCGGAACTCGGGGATATCCCTATTGCCCGCGAGTTCCCGGATGTTTTCCCACCTGAGCTGTCTAGCATGCCGCCAGATAGGGAGATTGAGTTCGTGATTAACGTAGTTCCAGGAACTGCGCCAATCTCTAAGGCTCCTTACCGGATGACACCGGCTGAGCTGCGAGAGCTTAAGGCGCAACTCCAGGATTTAATGGATAAGGATTTTATTAGGCCGAGTGTATCACCTTGGGGTGCGCCGGTGCTATTCGTAAAGAAGACGGGTCACTTCGACTATGTGTGGATTATAGAGAATTAAATAAAGTGACCATCAAGAACAAGTACCCTTTGCCGCGCATCGATGATCTCTTTGATCAGCTGCAAGGGTCTTGCGTCTTCTCTAAGATAGATTTGCAGTCCGGTTACCACCAGTTGAAGGTGAAGGCCGTAGATATTCCGAAACGGCATTTAGATCACGGTATGGGCATTATGAATTTACAGTTATGCCTTTTGGGCTAACTAATGCCCCTGCCGCATTCATGGATTTAATGAACCGGATCTTCCGACTATACTTGGATCGATTCGTAGTAGTATTCATTGATGATATCTTGATTTACTCCCGAAGTGATATTGAGCATGAGGAGCACTTAAGGATCATGCTGCAACTTCTGCAAGAGAAGAAGTTGTATGCCAAGCTGGCAAAGTGCGAGTTTTGGCTTCGGGAGGTAGTCTTCTTGGGCCATGTGATTTCTGCCGCAGGTGTGGCAGTGGACCCAGCAAAGATTGAGGCGGTTCGGGATTGGCCCCGACCAACGACGGTTTCTGAGGTACGTAGCTTTATGGGTTTAGCTGGGTATTACCGTCGGTTTGTGGAAGGCTTTGCGAAGCTCTCCACACCCCTCACTCGCTTGACGCGTAAGGGAGTGAAGTTTATCGGGAGTGAGGATTGTCAAAAGAGCTTTGAGGAGCTGAAAAATAGATTAATGACCACTCCTATCCTTTCCCTCCCTGTTATGGGGAAAGGATATGTGATCTACAGCAATGCATTACACAGCGGACTTGGTTGTGTGTTGATGCAAGAAGGGAGGGTAATTGCTTACGCATCAAGGCCACTCAAGGATTATGAGAAGAATTACCCTACCCATGACTTGGAGCTTGCTGCTGTAGTGTTTGCACTAAAGCTTTGGCGTCATTATCTATATGGGGAGCATTGTGAAATCTACACCGACCACAAGAGCCTAAAATACCTGTTCACACAGAAGGAGTTGAATTTGAGGCAACGTAGGTGGTTAGAGCTATTAAAGGATTATGATATTCTCTACCACCCAGGCAAGGCTAATGTGGTCGCTGATGCCTTGAGTAGGAGGGCGGTGCAAAGTTTGTCTATGTTGATCACAGACCAGGCACCGCTATTAGAGGAAATGAGACGACTCGAGATAGAGGTTGTGTCCCCTGGGGTCACTGCTAGACTGACATCTTTAGTCTTGCAGCCCACTCTGCTGGACAGGATCAAAGAGAAACAGAGTGAGGACCCCCACTTGGCCAGGATTAGAGATCATATTCCGAGTGATCAGTCAGGGGACTTTACGGTAGATGCCTCGGGAGTACTGAGGTACAGGAACCGAGCATGTGTGCCAATACATGTGGAGATTAGAGAACAGATATTGCGAGAGGCCCATTATACACCTTATACCCTACATCCTGGTGGGACTAAGATGTATAAGGACCTCAAGGCACACTTCTGGTGGAAAGGCATGAAAAGGGATATTGGGAGATTTGTGGCCCAGTGTTTAACTTGTCAGCAAGTGAAAGCTGAGCATCT
Organism: Tillandsia leiboldiana; assembly: GCA_029204045.2. Lineage (NCBI taxonomy): Eukaryota > Viridiplantae > Streptophyta > Magnoliopsida > Poales > Bromeliaceae > Tillandsia > Tillandsia leiboldiana. The sequence goes on along the minus strand of CM055065.1, from coordinate 19,361,395 downwards.
AGTGCCAGCTGGCAAGTTACAAAGTCTCCCAATCCCCGAGTGGAAATGGGACCACATTACAATGGACTTTGTGGTCGGACTACCGAGGGCCCAGGGAGGAGCAGACGCTATCTGGGTAGTTGTAGATAGACTTACCAAGTCGGCGCACTTCTGCCCATGCAGACTACGTGGCCACTTGAGCGACTAGCCCAGCTATATCTAGATGAGATAGTTAGATTACATGGAGTACCAGCCTCCATTGTATCAGATTGAGACCCGAGGTTTGTTTCACGTTTCTGGATGAGTTTGCAGACAACCTTGGGAACTCAGCTTAGGTTCAGTACTGCTTTTCATCCGCAGACGGATGGACAGTCAGAACGGACGATACAAATCCTGGAGGACATGCTGAGGGCTTGTGTCTTGGATTTCGGCGGAGGGTGGATTCGGCATTTATCTTTGGCTGAATTCGCGTACAACAATAGCTTTCAAGCGAGCATTCAGATGGCTCCGTTTGAAGCATTGTATGGACGCAAGTGTCGATCACCACTTTATTGGAGTGACGTAGACGAGAGACGGACCTTGGGACCAGATGTCTTGATAGAGGCAGAAGAGAAGGTCCGGGTGATTCGAAAGCATCTTCAGACCGCCCAAAACCGACAGAGGAGCTATGCCGACGTTCGGCGACGAGACTTAGAATTTCAGGTTGGAGATCATGTATTCCTGAAAGTCTCGCCGTCCAAAGGAATCAGGAGGTTCGGCATTCGTGGGAAACTTAGCCCCCGATATATTGGACCCTTTGAGGTATTGGGGCGTATCGGGCCAGTTGCCTACCGACTCGCACTTCCTCCAAGGCTTGCTGGTGTCCATGATGTATTTCATGTTTCTACTTTGAGGAAGTATATCTTCGACCCATCGCACGTCATCGACTTCACACCGCTTGAGATCAGCGAGGATTTGAGGTATGAAGAACGCCCACTGCGAGTTCTGGATCGAGAGGTGAAAGAATTACGCAGTCGGGCCATTCCCTATGTGAAGATCCAATGGAGCAATCATGACGAGCGCGAGGCTACATGGGAGCTCGAGTCGGAGATGAGGAATGCTCACCCCTACTTATTCGAGACATCGGACTGAGAATTATTGTTTAGTCTCGTTTCGAGGACGAAACTCTTTTTAGTGGGGGAGGATGTGATGATCCGGACTCCCGCAGGAACTGTGCAACATTAAACAGTGATGGTAGGGAGCTTATTCGGTGAAACAGAGCTTGTAGATTTGAAATTGAACATTTAATATAGACTCTGCACAAAAATCGGAGCAAATGGAATTTTCCGGGAGCTTTCGGCAAAATTTCGGATGAGAATTTGGCGAAATGGACAGCGGATTTGGACTCAGCGCGCGAAAACGGTCAAAATGGTATATTCACTTTATTTTTTCGCTAAAGTTTACTGTTCACCGGAACAGTAACTCCGGCTTGCCGGAATTACTGTTCCGGCAGCCGGCGGCGACCGGCAGGCGGCGGCAAGGCGGCGGCACAGCGGCGGCGCGCGGCGGAGCAAGGCGAGGGGCGGCGGCGCAAGGCGCGGGCTGCAGCACTGGTGCGCGGTCCATGGGCCTGGCGTGCACCGGGAGCAGCGAAGACCCCCTTGCCACGTGGCGCTTCCCCATTGGTTCGCCGGCTTCTAGAAGCGCGTGGGAGGGTGACACGTGGCACACCCGGATTGGCTGACAGGATCCGGAAGACCCGGCGCGGAGACCGGGCCTGTGCACCACGTGGACACGTGGCGGCTTCTGAGTGGCCCTTGCACAGGCTGTTTCCTGTTTTGTGAACGCGTGGTGCGTTTTGGTTGGCCCGTTTCGGTGTTCCCTGTTCGGATCCGATCCTGTGTGGAGCCCCAGCCCATTATAAATAGCAATCCCCACCCCCTCTCATTCCCACCTCGATTTGCAGGCCTTAGAGCGAGAATCAGGGCATGTGCCCTCTACGAAAATTCTTCCTCTCTCTCTCCTCTCTCTCTCTTCAGAATTTTAGAATTTTTGAAGATACCGATAGTGAGTTATCTGCGACGCGGCGCACTGCGACGGTTTTCTTTTTCGGCCCATTTTCCGTCGCAGTTCAGTCGAAAATTCCCTGTGTGCTAACCAGGAGGAATTTTTGGACGATTTTTGCGGCAGCGCGTTCCTAAGAGATAAGGCTTTGATTTTTGTGTTGATCACTTTGCTCCATTTATACTTTTGGCACGATTCCCGAGGTCTCTTTGACCCCCCTTTTTGCTGTGGAAATTTCTGGACAGTGTCAACTTCTCCGATTTTTATCTTGGCGTAGGAGCATCAGATCGAGGTGTTTTAGGAGTCGATTTTGATCTACTCTTCGCGAGGAACGCAACCGTAATTTTTCTGGATTTTTCTGAGCAGTTTATAGAGTTGAAAAACTCCTCTTTTCTCGTGCTGTTTGAAAAACAGCAAATATTGTACTTTTGGGACTTATATTGAACAGCTGTGCGCTGATTTGCAGGATTTGAGGACTGTGGACAACCAGGAGACTACCTGGGGTGTAGTTTGAGCTGCTCGAGGTGGGCGGTTGTTGCTTACCTCATTTTTGATAAGCTCACTGGGATTACTGGAACTCCCCTAAAATTTAATTGATGAGAACAATTGGGACAAACTAATATGACAATTGATGAGAACAATTGGGACAAACTAATATGACAATTGATGAGAACAATTGGGACAAACTAAATTGATGAGTACTATTGGGACTACTAACAGGACTACTAACAGGACTACTAACAGGACAATTGATGAGAACCGCTGGGACGAACTCTCCTAAAAATTAATATAACCCCACAGATGATATGATGACTTATATTGGGACACTGTGATTGAGACAAAGGCTATAATCTCGCATGCAAATGACTTTTATTCAGTAAATCAATCTTTTTAAATCTTTGACACTATTTTACAACTTTTAAAATAAAGACAGTTGCATGCATGCCCGGACATCAGGTAGGGCCACTATTTATTGCTACACTATCATATTAAGACTTGACATGTTTTATTGCTCTCTTTTGCTTTCAGTTGCTTGTCGCTCGAGTATGAGCAGGGGTTTGGGATAGTATAGCCAAGGTTATGTTAGATTATAAACTTGTGGGGTGTTGCGGTGACCGCGGACTGTAGGCGGTCGGCCGGATGTTTATCCTTGCATCAGAATGGGGTTGAGTCTGGTTTATTTTAGGCATCAGCAGGGGATCGGGTTTTTCTCTAGTGGATGGTTTTTCCCACTTATTGAGTACTATGGCATCAGATCAGGGTTTCTTAGTGGATGGCTTTTCCCACTTTGATCATAGTCATGATCCAGTCCTGCTGTTTACGACACTTATGATACTTATTACTGAGCTACTTTTACTCGTGTGGGTCGCTCCCCTCGAGTGCCACTCCGGAGTGTGTTACAGGCAGGCTTGAGTCCTTGAGACTCTCATTTCCTATCGGTGTTATGCATTGGCCAGCATACCCGATTTGGCAGGCAAGGCGCAGCAGGCAGTACCAGTTTTACTGGTGGCATAAGATTGGGTTTATTCAGGCAGGCATGTTAGATACTGATGCATACATACAGTCATTCCTTTTGGCACTGCATTTAGAGGCATGCTAGTGGTGGTTTCCCTTTATTCAGCAGTTCTGTTTACAGCTTTACCACTTATTCCTTTCTGGCCTCTAGTAGTCCTAGTGGGTGCGTCAGAGTTGAGGTTTTGCCCACTAGGGGAGGCTACTGGTTTATCTGGTAGTTCTCACCCCCATTGTTCTTTTCTGTTTCTTTCGTCTCCTTTTTTTTGCAGAGTCGTCTGCGGGAGCTGCTAGGCCATCGGCAGCTGATCGAGGTAAGGGGATCGCTGAATAGATAGATCTCCTGGGAGACTGAGAGCTGTTAAATAGATGCTGCACCCTTTACTCAGACTGTGGTATTCTTCTTTTATTTTAGGTCTGGCTTTCGCCAGCTGGATGTACTATTTTGGTGAGCTGGGAGATTATTGTACTTATTACAGCTTTATTTGTAGTTCCAGTCTGAGATACTATGTGGTTCTTCTACTTCAGCTCTGTATTATGCTCTTTTATTGTTCATATTATATCGGAGCAGGTTACCAGCGCTTCGTGTACTCGGGAAATCCCGTGTGCACGGCGGATCTGTTGGCGAGCCCGGGTTCCGGGGCGTGACAACTGCGCCATCAGCTCTCTCAGCTCTACAGGCGATATCTAATGAGGTGCCATCAAGGGTGGCGCGGTTCCCCGAACCACGTCAAACGCAATCTCTATCTCCCTAACCGGCGGCATCGTCAACAGCTCAGGTGAAATCACACCCGGGATCTCGTGGGCAACAGAGATGTCCTTGAATCCCGGTGCCGCCAAACAGCACCTCTTACACTGTCGCTAAAGCCTGTGCGCTCTAACAGTCTTTACAACCAAACCTCCTCTCGTCCGCCTCGCAAAAAATCGACGTCCTCTCTTTCCGCAGTCAAACATCCTGTTGCATCGTGCCAATCAATCTCAAGCACAAGGTCAAACACCAAACTGCCACAATCACCAATAAGCCTGCCGGTACAACTCGCGGCCTCAGCTGCATTGGACATGATCCACAAACCTTCTCCACATGCACAGCACTTAACAGGAACCTGTCATCCTGGAAAGGAAATCAGAAGTGCCTCTGCCGGCCGATTTGTCCTCCTTCACCCGGCGCCAAGCGCCAATATCCTGAACTCGCCTCTAGCGGCAGATCCCTATCCAAAGGAACTGCAGCGCCATGCTCCATACACAATGCCTACTCCACCGAGGCATCAATAATCCATAACAGAGGGACCAACTAAGCTGAAAGGTATCCTGGCGCAAACCACTCCCCGTCTCACATATCCTATGCGCTTCGTCCCTCAAAACCTGGAGCGCGCAGTTCAACAACTGCATACACTCTCTAGCCCAGAGAGGCTCTCAATTAATCACTCCATCAACACCAACCACGACTCTGCCTCCAAAGGCTCCAAACTCAATCCTACGAGTCGGGGTGGATCATCTGCCAAATCTGGCTCAATAGATCGATCATGTCCCACAGCTCCTCTGTCGTCACCTATCCACCCTGCCTCGGTGCCTCGACACTAAACATTGGCACAGAGGGGGCTACTCAGTGCTCCGACAACTGTGTCACCGAGACCAGCTGCTCACTCTGTCGCTGATAAGCCTCAGACAATCCTGTCATCTGGGTCCGGAGTTCATTGACCTCAATCCGGTGTCCGGCCCAAAACCAACCGCTCAAGATCAACTGCTATGACAGGATACACACGGGTCAAAACCCAGCGTCGGGGAGACACCGCTCGCCACGACGAAACAACAAAACAGCACACCACAACGCTCGACCCAATCCAGCGAAAGTCTAAAGCATGTCACCCATTCCACAGCATTATGTTGTCTGCAGCCAACATAATCACTTAGGAGAATACACATGCCAATCACTCTTCCCGTCCCTTGGGAGAGGTATAAAACTCAATCTGGACTCTCGCTAAAAGTCACGACTCTCACGAAGTCAACCAAGGGTCAAACCATAAGCCTAGGGTTTCTAAGTCCACCACGACCTACAACCTAGGCTCTGATACCACTCTAATCTGTCACGCCCCGGGGTCGAAACTGCGACCCGGGCCCGCCAACAGATCCGCCACCTATGCCAAACTCCGCATAGGCGAAGCGTCCTACCTGCAAGAAAAGTGCTACAGCTAACAGATATCAGAGCTAAAAGATAAAACTGCTGTATAACTAAAAACAACCGCTGTACAACTGAAAATAATACAATAATGTCCACCTCCCAAAATAATAATAGTACAACATCCTCAGACACAAAACTCATAGCTCTACCGGAAGGTATCTCCAATAAATACATCAGTGTACAGGCTCTCAATACATATCATATCCTCACTACATCAGTCTCTCAAAAGAGGAAATAAAACAACTAATCTACTGAAGCTCTCCTCTGAAGGGGTACCGCTACTCACCAAACATGGGTAGGGATCTAGCTCGCGACTCCCTCGCCTCGATCAACAACCGTAGAATCGGCAACACCCGCTAAGACTCTGCAAAACAAAGGAGAGGAAGGAAAAAGAAGGGGGAAAACCCCAGAGGGTGTGAGAACTACACCAAAGGAGGGAGTTCTCAGTGGGTACCACCGCCAGGACCGACGGTCTGCCCACCAAGTCCTCAAAAGACAAAAAGCTAACCAAAGCCGTAAAGACGTATAAAAAGAAGCTGGACCCTCTCAACAGCTATCAAGCCACTAAGCTTGCTATGCCTGCCATGCCTGCTATACCTGCCATGCCTGCTATGCCTGCCTATGCCTGCCTATGCCTGCTATGCCTGCCTATGCCTGCTATGCCTGCCTATGCCTGCCATGCCTGCTCTGCCTGCCTATGCCTGCCTATGCCTGCCATGCCTGCTCTGCCTGCCTATGCCTGCCCTGCCTGCCTATGCCTACTATGCCTGCCATGCCTGCCTGCCTGCCATGCCTGCTATGCCTGCCTATGCCTGCCATGCCTGCCTATGCCTGCCCTGCCTGCCTATGCCTACTATGCCTGCTCTGCCTGCCTATGCCTGCCCATGCCTGCCATGCCTGCTCTGCCTGCCTATGCCTGCCCTGCCTGCCTATGCCTACTATGCCTGCCATGCCTGCTCTGCCTGCCTATGCCTACCTATGCCTGCCATGCCTGCTCTGCCTGCCTATGCCTACCTATAACGGTAAACAACCCACAATGACCTTGGGACCACTGTACCCCCAAACGGTTCCCAACAACACTAGCACTGGTCCAAACATCGCCACTAAACTCCACTCGGTCCCCCTGACACGAGCGCAACTATAAAGCAAAAGCCTGTAATAAGCCCAATCTAATGCCACCAGTAGACACTGGTACTGCCTGCTCTGCCTGCCGCGACGGGTATGCCAGCCTACGCATAACACCGAAGCAAAGGAGTCTCAAGGACTCAAAGTCTGTCTGCCGCGCACTCCGGAGTGGCACTCGAGGGGAGCGACCCATACGAGTAAAGTATCTCAGTATCCAGTAACAAAAGTATCATAATCAGCAGGACTGGATCATGACTCTGATCAAAGTGGGAAAACCCATCCACTAGAGAAATTGGATACCCAATCTGGTGCATATATAAATGTCCGGTCAACCGCCCAATATCCGCGGTTGCCGCAAAGCCCCACAACTAATCCAACCTGTCCCAGACACCAAGTCCCGACTACACTACCCAGAGCCCCTGCTCGAACCTGAGCAACACAGACCACCGGACTAACAAAGAAGGAGAAAAGGATAACATGGTTTCTCCTAAGTCAAGTTCCAAAAGTAGTGCAACGGTAAAAGATGGCCTAACTACATGTCCATGCACGCATGCTTTGTTCTCAGAAATAATAAAAGTGGGTGAAGCATATATTAGTAAAGCATGCTAAAACATTCCTACTATGGTATACCATTCTCACCAAAGTGGGCCATTCCTTGCTTACCTCTCGCTCATATCGGTTGTACATCAAATACGCCTGCTATCAATCATAGAGGGATGATAACCCCACATGTGCCCTTACATTCACCATGATATAAAAATCTTATACAGTTACTAAATTAAGCTTACCCACCTGAAGTGCTCAATCCAAGGCAAACCTGGAGTCGGTGAAGAGCGTGGCCACTTGCACGCACAATCAGCTGAACCCGTAACCCCGGTACATGTTGCGCAAACCTTGGCTCCTAGCAGTGTTCCAAAAATACTCGCGAACCCTCCTGGGTACAACAAAAGGTCCAAGGTTACATTTTATGCTAAAATATCCAAGTATACACCATCTGCTGGAACCAGCCCTGAAGATGTGCAATTTTCACCTATAGAACGGACTCAGAAAAATCCACCAAAAATACGGACGCGATCGTCGCGTCGAGCCCTTCGAAACGAGTACCTGCACGCCAAAATCCGAATCTCGGAGGCCGAGTTACAAATTCCACAACGCGGTGAGCGCGAAAGTCCACAACAAACACAACTGTAATACGCCGCACAGTAAAGGGGAAAGAAGTATACCTACGGGCGGATCTAAGCAAATTCCCCGAAAAACACGACGGTAATACTTGCGATGCGTAGATCCAAAGAGAGTAAAAGCACGACTCAATCCGAGCTCGCACAACAAGCTGCACACAAAACGGTGCACACCGCCGGAGTCCGCACGCAAAACGGTGCACGCCGTCGGGGTCCACACGCAAAACGGAGCAATAAAACACGGTCCCTAACACAGATGAGAGTAAGGTGTCAAACCAATGTCCAAAAGGATGCTCCAAAACTGTGCCAAAATACCGCAAGAATAACACGTGGGACCTACCTCGACCGCGTCGCGCCGCCCAACCGCCTCCTTGGGACACCTCGCGCGCTTCGCGAGGTCCACGGCGCACCGCCGCGCCACCCAAAAATTCCCTCCTCACTCCCTCTCTCGCTCGGGTGGAGAAGAAAGAAAGAAAAGAGGAGAAAATGGCGCGGGGGAGAAAGAAGAAGAAGAAGAAAAAGGGGAAGAGGGAGGTGGTCCACGGACCCGGTCCACAGCCCAGGTCCACCGCGGCAGCCAATGGGGAGCCTTGTAGAATACTGGGTTTCCGGATGGTGCGCCGACCTCGCAGATGGCGCGACGCGGAGGAATTGCCTCGGGCATGTTGTTTCTGTGTTTACAGTTGATGTCGGGCTGATTCGGATCAACGCGGAAGCCCCAGTTGGATTCGGAGTTTTTCCGGGCATTGTGCGCCGATTGAGAATTGGATTTGGGGGAATACTGACTTCACAGTGGAGTGCAGGAAATTCGGGTACACTTGGAACGGGTGTATTTTATGTTTTCAGCGGAGTTCGGGAGGTTCCGGACTGACCCGGAGGACCCGAAGAAAAAAGTGACTTGGAGTTGGCTCTAATTGGTTTAATTAATTATTTAATTTAATTGGTAAATTAAGCTTGTGAAAGAATTAGAGAGAGAAGAGAGAAGCTTAAGTTAATTTGCTAGGATTTTCTTTTTTTTGTTGTAGTGGGGCATTTATTGTTTCCCACTACCCCACCCACTCACCTTAATTAGGCCAACCCTCTTTCCCCCTTAATTAGACGTTGCCACATCATCTTCCTCTTAATTTGCAAAACAGAGGAAACTATGAAAAACAGAGGAAGGAAGAAGGATCGGAAAAGAGGAAGAAAGAAGAAGTAGTAGGAAAGAAGGGTTGCTAATGAAGTTTTGGTGGGGGGTGATGCTGTGGACTTGCTAGTTGAGGCCGTGTGAAGCCGAGCGAGGCGCGCGTTGAGCCTTGAGCGAGGTATGAGGCCTATGCAGTTTTTATGTAGGAGAATGGTTTTTTCTTGGTTTTGAGCTTGGGTTTGGAATTTTGGGTTTTAGATCCGAGTTTGGGGTGCTGGTTTATTTTTTTTGTTGTTGTCCTTGGATCGGAGCGTGCAGCGGAAGGTGTTGGTCGCCGCACTGTAGGGGCAGCGCCGCTGGCGGGCGCAGCGCAGGTGCGCACTGGCGAGCAAGCGCGCCGCGCAGGGGCGCACGCTGCGGGCCTGGGCCGCGCGCTGCAGGCCCAGGCGCGCGCGGGCTGCGTGACTGGAGCGCGTGCGCGCGCAGCAGCGCAGCTGGGCACCGCGCGGCTGGCCCCGGTGCCGCGTGGGCAGCACGCTGCAACGCCGCAGGGCGCCGCGCGGCGGGCTAGGCGCCGCAGGGCGCCGCGCGGCGGGCTAGGCGCCGCGCGGCAGGCGGCTGGCGCGGGGGTGAGGGCCGTGCGGGCAACTGCTGGACAGCGAGCAGTAGCGCGTGCGCAGCAAGCTCCTCGCGTCAGCGCGCGGCGTTTCCGACGGCCGGGTACTAGTTTTTCGCCGGCGATCGCGTGGGTTGGCCGGATTGACTGAATTTTTATGTTTTTCCCTCTTTCTCTCTCAGGACACCGTCGGGTTACGCGGACTTCGGCAAAGTGCCATGCGGAGCTCAAATCGAGTGCGCGGCGTGCGGTCTTTACCTCAGTACTTTGGACAGTGGGTTGTTTATGTTGGGGGTGTGTGGAGTGTGCTGTGAAGGGGTAATTGTTTGGTGTGGTTTTTGGAATGCATCACAGCATGTATGCATGAAGTGTGTGTGTACTGTGGTTTTTGTAAGTGTTTTAGTGGAGGTGATGGTGTGTTTTGTGTGTGCTGTGAGTTACCTATTTGCGATGGACTTGGATTTATGCAAACTATGTTTGGTGAACATGTATTTAATTATGCTGCAGCTTTGGTGGGTGAGTGTTGTAGGGGGCTGCAGGGTGTTGGTGATTGGGTGATTTTCCTTATGTGGCAGTGTTGATGATTGTGCTTTGAGGGTGTTGTGGACTTATGGATGTGTGTAATTGGTGTTTGTAGAGGATTGTGTGGACTTTTGTGTATCTTTTGTATGTTAATTGGAGCTTGTATTGCTTTTTATGTAAGCTATGAATTGTGGTAGACCTTTTGGGGAATGGAGTGGTGATTGTGTAAGGTGTACAGGTGATGAACTTGAGAGTGTGGTGGATTGGTATAAGTGTAGATGTGAGCATTTGAAGCCTGGCAGTTTGTGATTAAGCTGTATGTGTTGGGTGGTTTTATTTAAATTGTGTAAAAGAGAGCACCAATTAGTGTAAGTGTTATGTGAGCTTGCTGTTGGTGTGTGTATTCGGATCTGGTAGAGTGTGTATAGGTGGATTTTTTTGTAATTAGTCATGTGAGCTGAATTCTGATGGTACTGTGAGCTTAATGAGAGCTGTATTGGTGCAAAGGAATTATGGAAGGTGCTGAGCATTTTTGTGTTATATTAGAGGTTGTGCTTGTGTATACTGCGGGTATGTTGGAGTTATGCAAATTGTTTAATTGGAGCTTGTATGTGTGTAGATTGTTTTTGTGGGGGATTTGTGAGTGGGCAGATGCTGTTAGTGGACTGGGCTATACTTGAGCCCCTTTTTGCTTTGTGATTTTTGGCCGTGGAGTGACCCGGTTGCGCGTAGGTTTTTGTGAGGACTCGATGGAATTATTTGAGCTTCCGGGAGATTTTTCGTGGTTCGCGGCAATGCGCCCGCGGCGCGGTTTTCGGTTTTCTTCCGTTGAGGGTTCGGCGCATCCCCGACTTCAGCGTTTGCCTGCGGAAAGCTTTCCAGGTGGGTTGGAATTTCTCCAAAATTTATGTAATGCCCTTTAATGCTATTGAACGCAACTTGATCATGGTTAGTAGGCATTTTCGCTGTTTTTACATCTGATAGTTGCCTGGAATTTTCTGAAAAATTTATTGGAACCCCGGATTATTTTTAGTAGACCCCTGATATCATATGACACTAGGTTTCATGCTTTGTTGCATCATGATTGCACCTGAACCGTTTTAAAAATCGAGAAATTCGTTTTAAGGAAAATCAGTATTTTCAAAGATGGTTTTTAAATTATGAGATGCCAAGGGTATGGCATAGGTTCAGGGTGCTTGTATACTCGTGCCGGGGGGCCGAGTGGATTTTTAGAGCATGTGTGTCGAGTTCTAGTGCCATGTGGAATGAGTTTCCTTGTGGGGATTGGGTGATTGCTTTAGATGGTGTTTTCCGTTTTAGTCGTTGAGGTGGATCTCCGACTTAGCTTTGAGGATTTTGGGGTTCCGGCAGATCGAGTCGTGGAGGTTTTCCGACTCAGCCATGGTCGTGCATTATCAGATTGAGTCGTTGAGGGTTCTCCGACATAGCTGTGAGAGTGTTTGGGCTATTCATGTTTGAGTCGAGGTTCTTTTCCGACTGAGTTGTGTTTTCGAGCTTTGAGATACCGATCTGTTTGATCGTGGATTATAGCCTGCATGTGCCGCATATTTGAGACAGTGAGACAGATGTGATACTTGAGTTCGGTGGGGTCGCACCCCTCGAGCTACGCCCCGGGTGCGATGATGATACCGAGCCTGACGAGGCTACGATGTGGTTATGCGCCTAGTTGATTTACTAGTGGTCGCTTGATACCCCTGGCCGAGCTACCATGGGGTCACTTTGTGTGAGATTGAGATAGTCGGTTTAGGACGCCCCACGTAAATCCCGTCCTCTTGTGGATGCGTGGTAGTGGGCAGGTGCGTTCCTAGACGACAGGCGCAGGCTGGACTGAGCCAGTTTTGGGCAGTCTTTGAGATTGGGTGTTATGAGCGGGTGGTTACATATTATGTTCTTAGATGGTTTTTTCCTGAGAGCATTGATATTGAGGCATTTTAGCAGTAGCGAGAGTATGCATTGCATGTTTATGATAGAGTTTCCTTTTAAGCATTATGTTTGAGACATATTAGCTGTAGTTTTCCTTCAGCTTATCTATCTATCTATCTATCTGCATATCTATCTGTTTTGCCTCCAGTAGACTTAGTGGGCATACCGTGGATATTGGGACGGTACCCACTGAGATCTGCCTTCTGCAGTAGATCTCACGCCCGCTGCGGTGACAGGTTGAGGTAGCTGTTCCGGCTTGGTTCGCGCGGAGACAGCAGATCGAGGTGAGGACGTGGCCGATTAGTTCCTTACCAGCATTGAGAGTCAGAGGTAGATGTACCCGTTTTTATTTTATGACTCCACTTTTGTACTGGACATTCTGAGAGACTTGTGAGGATTGTATTATTTTTCATAGCTTATCAGACTTTGTATTGATGATTTTCATTTATCCAGATGTTCAGTTGATTTCTATAGCTATTAGTTCTTTTCAGCTCTAATACATGTTAGCTATAGATCTTTTGCAGGATAGACGCTTCGTCTGTGCGGCAGTTTCCGCACAGACGGCGGATCTGTTGGCGAGCCCGGGTCGCAGTTTCGACCCCGGGGCGTGACAAGCCATCCTCCCCCGGTCCACAGCACATGGGCGCGCGCGCCCGGTCCACGCACGCGCCCACAGCGCCACGCGGCACGCGTCACCGCGTGCCACGCAGGCGCCGCACCCGCACGCTGCATGCGCGCGGGACACCGCGGGCGCCACACCGAAGACCCCCCGCTCCCCTTCCGCGCGGGCGCCAACGGGGGCCCGCCACGTGGCGGCCCCTGCGTCACCCGCGCAGGAGCGCGTTCCCGAGGCGCCTGCGCGCCTGGCGCAGTGCGCCGCCGCGCTCCGAGCCGCGCGACGCCGCCTCGAAAAGCGTGCCGCACCTCGGGATCCGTGCACATGCCTCGAAAAGCGTGCCCTTCATCCGGGCTCCAAATCAAATAAGTAAATAGTCCAAACTTAGCGATTTCGCGCGCTGAATCCGAAAACGATGTCAGTTTCTCCAAATTCTCATCCGAAAATTTGCCGAATGCCCACTCGATCCGATTTTCCCCGCCGGGTCCAAACCTGAAGTCTGATTTGCTAAATTCCAACTCTAAATATTCCCGAAGGCGACCAGAGAGGTAATCCTTTATCCAAACTTCGCCCGGAGTCCAATTTTGACATCTGAATCGCGCGAAACCACTTCTAAACACCCGACGGGTCTTCCAAATTCCCACGGGATCTCCTTATAAGCCCGAAGTCCATCACTTGTGTCCAAGATGTGCACAAACCCCGCCAACGCGCCACAATTACCTCCAGAAGCAGTAGACGCAACAGTGATCAATAAGTGGGAATCCCGGGTCCTCACAGAAACTTTCTTTTAGAGGGGGAGGATGTGAAGATTCGGATCTCTGAGATGGTTTTACAGGGCGAGCAGTGGCTTCTGGAGGCCTATGTTGTGTGATAGAGTTGGTTGTGCGTGAATCGAATTCCAGATTTGGAACCGGCACGAAAATCGGATCAAGTTTGCTTTTGCGGGGGCTTCCGGCAAAATTTAGGATGGGAATTTGGCGAAACGGACAGCGAATTTGGACTCAGCGCGCGAAAACGATGAAAATTGACTATTAACTTGCATTTTTCGGAGCCCGGATTCCAAAACATGGACTCGAGGCACATGTTACTGCTTCGGCGGCCGGAGCATCGCCGGCGGCGACGGGCAGGCGGCGGCGCGCGGCGGAGCGCAGCGGAACACGGCCGCGGGCAGGCGTGGGCAAGCGCGGCGGGTCCATGGACATGCGCGTGCACCGGGATCGCTGAGGATTAGTCATGCCACGTGGCAGCACCCTATTGGTTGGACGGTGTCAAAGGAGGCTGCGGCGGCTGTGACACGTGGCATCGTGTGATTGGCCGACAGATTCCGGAAGACCCGGTGCGTAGACCGGGCGCCTGTGCCGCGTGAACCACGTGGGGACACGTCGCACTATTCCATTGGCGGGCACACGCCGCCCACGTGCGCGAGGCGTGCGGAGCACGGTGCGGCGGGACACGTGGTGTGATCTCGTGGATTCAGGCGGGACACGTGGCGTGATCTGGTGATTTCGGGCAGCTACAGTACTTTTCGGGCGCCCGGATTCTGGACCCGAATCCGACAGCCCACTATTTGGACTTTTGGCTATAAATAGGCCATTGAGAGCTTCATTTTTCAACTTTCTGAGATCCTTTTTGAGTGCCATTTTTTACAGTGAGTTTCTACTTCGAGTCTTCTACACATTTTGGGGTTTTGGAGAAATTTTAGAGACCGTTTGATATTTTTCCTCCCCAATCTCGCGAGCTTCGACGTTGTTTTGATATCGATCGTTTTCGTCCACACTTCGTCCGCGGACTCCCTCGGGCTGAGTTATTGGAATTTTTCACCGATATTTGCGGCCACTTTTCCATGACAGGTAGATCTTAGATTTTGATATTCATTATTTTGCTCTGTTTTGAGTTTTTATGGAAGTGCGTGCAGCATCTTTAAACCCCTTTTTGCTGTTGCATGTTCTAGACAGCGGAGGAGTAATTTTGCAATTTCTCGGCCTACGAGAGGCGAAATTTGGTGTTTAAGGACTCGATTTCTATCTAAACTTCGCGAGGAGCGCAACCATATTTTTCTTGGAATTTTTGAAGGGCATCGTGCAGGAGGTAATTTCCTGTTATATGGACAGATGTGCGATAAAATTACTATTTTGAGTGATTTGAGCTTACCACGATGTTCGGCTTATATCTCAGCGACCGGGTGGAATTTTCGGTCGATTTTTGGTGCGTTGGAATCGTGAGAACATGAGGATCGCACCCGTTAAATTTCAGCTCTTTTGGACTCAGGATTAATGCGCAAATCCAGGTGGGTTGGAATTCTTCTAAACTTTATGGAATGCCTCCTAATTTTGTTGAAAGCATGTTAACATGCCTAGTTTAGCTATTTGTATAGCTGGTAAAATCTGATAGATGTCTAGATTATCTTTGAATGTCAGACCTGAACCCCATTTATCATATGTATGATCTTGAGACTGTTTGACACTAGATTACATGATTAGTTGACTTCCGAACTGCATCTGAACTGTTTTAAAATCATTGAACCACCCGTTTTAAAATAAAAAGTGGCTTCAAAAACAGTTTTAAACATTGTGATCGCCCAGAGGGGTCGGATAGGTTCAGGATGCATGTACTCTCGTGCCTGAGGGCCGAGGGGATTTTTATTGACTCAGTGGATGGGTTTCCTAGTGTCTTGGGGGTTTGTGGGCACTATCAAATTGAGTCGTTGAGGGTTCTCCAACCTGTTTATGGGTTAGTTGGCATTTGAGTTTTCGATCTGTTCGATCGTAGATTATAGCCTGCAGATGCCGCTTATTGAGCCAAATGAGACACGTTTTTTCCTCGGTGGGGTCGCGCCCTTCGAGAGCCGCTCTGGATGCGATGATGATGATGTTGTGCCTGATGAGGCTGCTTTGCGTGATATTATGATAGTCCGATTGGACACCCTAGTTGATACACTAGGGGCCCTAGTTGATACACTAGGGGGCGCAGGCTTGACTAGACCAGATTTGGCAGTCATTGAGATTTGGGTTGATGTGAGCACCTCGTGAGCGAGTGGATGCATTGCATGTTCCTAGTTGAGTTTTTTCTTTGAGCATGATACTTAAGGCATATTAGCTGTAGTTCCATTTCAGCTTTCATATTATCTATCTGTATACCTATTGTCTTGCTTCCAGTTGACTTAGTGAGCATACCGTGGATATTGGTGACGGTACCCACTGGGAACTACCTTTTGCAGTAGTTCTCACACCCGCTGGGGTGACAGGTTTTCCTGAGGTAGCTGTTCCGGCACCGGTACCGGCGGAGGCAGCAGATCGAGGTAAGGGCGTGGCCGAGTAGCTCCTTACCAGTTACTGAACAGTCTGAGAGGTTTGATGTATCATGTATTATGTATTAGTCTGGGAGATGACTATGTATTTTGGATGTGTTACTTCAACTGTTCAGTATTGGGATTCTGTAGCTACTTATTTTATTTTTACAGCTCTGATACATGTTTAGCTATAGATCTGATTTGCAGGTTAGACGCTTCGTCTGTGTGGAGATTTCCGTACAGATGGCGGATCTGTTGGCGAGCCAGGGTCGCAGTTCCGACCGCGGGGCGTGACACTAACCACGTCTTTGTTAGATATTCTAGATAGTTCCTTAAAATTTATGTGACCTAGTCTTTCATGCCAAAGAGTTTCATTATCAAGTGACGCTAGGTTACAATGATCTAGAGAATTATTAGGAACTATATAGCAATTATTTTGAGATCTAACCCCTTTCAAAAAGAATGAATGATTTTCGTCAGTTACAATACATTCAACAAAAAAAAAATTAACTGAAAAACCATCATCACACAATTGGCTAATCCTTGTGAGGTAAGTCTTAAGGTTTTCAACAAATAAAACATTGTTCAAAACCGGGCCATCTAGAATAGTAATTGTTCCTTTGCCAACTATTTTTGAAGATCGTCCATCTCCGAAAACTACAAGTCCTCCGGAGGTTTTCTCAAAAGTTTGAAAATAGTTTTTATCACCAGTCTTGTGACGGGAACAACCACTATCCAGGTACCAAGACGAATTATCATATGCATGTAGGATGTGTGAATGATAAGACAAGGGAAGATTTTACCTTTGCGCACCCAAACCTTATGAGTTTTGGAATATGTCGGCAATGATCGTGAAGTTGATCTCCTTGGTGAAAGCGTCTTGTTCAGTTGATCACTTTTCTTTAAATTCCATGACGATGTCATCTCGGGGGGTGTACTACCATAGTTCTTCACCTTTGAATGATTCTTATAGAATTTCCGGTGGGTGTACTTATTGGTAGTTGTTGTAAGTTGTGACGCCCTACTTCCCAGGGGGTCACCCATCCTAGAACTACTCTAGCTCTAGCACGCTTAACTCTCATGTTCCGGGTTAGAGATTTTAGTCCTATTATATCATTTATATAGAGGACTAATCCAAATTCCGGGGATGTCTTCCCAGGGGGTCACCCATCCTAGAACTACTCTAGCTCTAGCACGCTTAACTGTCATGTTCCTCTTGGATCTTGCTACCATCCAAAATGCTATAGCCGGGTTAAGAGATTTAGTCCTACTATATCATTTATATATAGGACTAATCCAATTTCCGGGGGTGTCACATTCTTCCCCCCTTTAAGCCCTGACGTCCACGTCAGGCTCAAGCACACTCACAAGCACCAGGCGATGTGAGACTCGTCTCGCTAGCCTTAGCCGACCTTGTGGGGAGCTGCACTCCACCCACAACGGTCATTAGCCGGGGAGCCTCGCTCTACCCGCTATATATAACCATGGCTCAGCCGAGACTCATCTCACATTTCCGGCTAGTGAATGTCTCTGATACCAATTGTGACGCCCCACTTCCCAGGGGGTCACCCATCCTAGAACTACTCTAGCTCTAGCACGCTTAACTCTCATGTTCCGGGTTAGAGATTTTAGTCCTATTATATCATTTATATAGAGGACTAATCCAAATTCCGGGGGTGTCTTCCCAGGGGGTCACCTATCCTAGAACTACTCTAGCTCTAGCACGCTTAACTGTCATGTTCCTCTTGGATCTTGCTACCATCCAAAATGCTATAGCCGGGTTAAGAGATTTAGTCCTACTATATCATTTGTATATAGGACTAATCCAATTTCCGGGGGTGTCACATAAGTATTGCTTGATTTGTTCGTTTGGCTCCATACTTGCAATTTGGTCTTATATGCCCTACAAAACCACAACGATGACATACCTTGGTAAAAGTTGAACCCGAAAGAAATGAGGTAGGCTTGTCAACATTGGCTGCGTTGATTTCCGTCGGAGGAGGAGCAACCGACTGGGGCACAAAAACAGTCTTGCTCAAACTTGATCCCTTACAGGTTTGAGTGTATCCAAGGCCCAAACGATTCGTTTGACCAAGACCAAGCAACTTATCCAACTTGCTCCTTCCTGATGAAAATCTCTTTAAATCTTCTTTAAGTTGGAATATGGTCTTCGTCATCTCCAATTTTTCTTGTCGAGCCTCGGAGTAGAGCTTCAAGAAGTAATTTGCTTTATCCACCAATTTAATATGTTCCTTCTCGAAATGCTCGTTCTTCTCTTGAAGGAAAACATTTATTTTGATCAAATTATCCCTTTCCTCTTCAAGAGCGTTTGAGAGAGAGGTTGCCTTTTTAGTTTGTTCTTCAAGATCACACAACCTTCTTCTCAAACTTTTATTTTGCTTCGCCAATTTCTTAGAATCCTTTAACAATTTATGGTAGGCAAAAGTAAAGTCTTCACCTTCAGAATCGCTAGGTTCATCATCCGATGCAGTTTTTCCATTCAAGGAGGAGATGGATAACGAACCTGAGGCAATCGATGAAAAACACATTAAAGGTGAAGTTGTGGACGCAATAAATGTTGTGCCGTTGATATCCTCATCACTAGAAGATGACTCATCAGAAGAGGAAGTGTCATCCCTTGTGACGGCTTGCATAGCCATCTTCTTTGACGGATTCTTGTTGGGACATTCCGTAGAGATATGACCAAAACCTCTGCATTTAAAGCATTGGATTTGTCCATCGGTGTTCTTCTTGTCCTTTGAAGAACCCTCTTGCTTTCTTGATTTAGAACTTGAAAATTCTTTGCCTTTCTTGGACTTAATGAAGGATGATGATTTGCTTGAATTTCCCCTTCGAAAGCTTCGGCGAAATTTTCTTGTCAAGAATGCAAGCTGTTTCTCGAAATCCTCCATAGATAAATTATCATCAGCGTCTGAGGATGAATCCGCGTCTTCTTCCTTTGTTGATTACAATGCAAAACCTGAAGACTTAGAAGAAGAGGAAGGCTTTTCAAAAGAATAGTTAGTAGGAAAAGTCATTTCATAAGTTTGAAGTGCACCAACTAATTCTTCTACTTTGATCTCGTCTGGGTGTTTTACTGTTTCAATGGCTGCAACCTTAGGGCAAAATCTTTCGGGAAGAGTTCTCAAAATCTTTCTTACAACTTTCGATTCTGAAATTTTCTCTCCCAAGTTAGCACGTGTATTTACGATATCTTGCAATTGTGTATAATAATCTGTGAAATATTCATTTTCTGTCATATGAATTGAATCAAATTTGCTTGTAAGCATCTGCAGTTTTTGAATCTTCACTAAACTAGTACCCTCATGTATAACTTGTAGAGTATCCCAGATTTCTTTCGCGGTCTCGCATGCCGAGACGAGAAAAAACTCAGTTTGAGACAAAGCATTAAATAAAGCGTTAATTCCCTTGCCGTTGTAAGAAGATGCATCAATCTCTTCCTGGTCCATTTTGACCTAGGTTTGATAGTGAGAACATCATCGGCAATAATCTCAATAGGATTTGTCCATCCAAACTCAATTGATTGCCATACTCGTTCATCGATGGAAATCAAGAACGCTCTCATGCGTACTTTTCAGTAGGCATAATTTGTTCCATCGAAGAACGGTGGTATATTGATGTTTCCACCTTCAACCATTGTTTACAACACTATTCCCGCTCTGATACCACTTGTGGGTTATGAAATAATGGATCTGAATAGGGAAAAAACCATCTAGAGGGGGGGTGAATAGGTGTAAACAATAAAATCACCAAATCATTGCGTAAAAATAACCCAATGCGGAAAAATAAATAAGTAGGCAAGATTTTACGTGGAAAAATCCATCACAGGAGTAAAAAACCACGGGACCAATAACACGGTGAAATCCACTAAGATTAAACACGTACAGGATGATATACCGTAACACTACGACTCAACTTTTTCCATACGCTCAGAGTAGATCTTCTCCGCTCGCTCCACAACGCGCCTCGAATCCTCGATTTGCGTCCAACTTCGAATCCACGAAGTCCAATGTCGAATCCACGACGTCTAACCGAATCCACGGTCTTCGCCAATATAGCACGTATCGATCACACGAACATACCTCGCTCCGAATCCACGAAAGTGGTAGCACCTTGAATCCACAAGGCCATGCGAATCCACGCGCGGATTGTCCTCTTGGAAATCGTTGTTTATTGGTGATGATAATCCGAATACTTAGATCATAGATAGACAAGTAAACACCATCTAAGTATTCATCAATTTGATTCTACAAGAAATAGAGAGTTTGAAAATCCTAGAATCAAATTGATCAATATAGATGAAGAAACATGAAATTAATCGTGTTTTTCCTTTCTTCTCTATATGTAGATTTTTTGGATTATCTAGATTACATGGATTACCCTAGACGATGAAAGTTAGGGTTTATTTATAGGTTAGAAACTATTTGGAAAGAGATAAGAATCAAAAACAACCTTATCTGAAATTTTCCTGCTCGGCGGTCCAGACTGGCTTAAGTCTGATCCGGACTGTCGCCTTTTGACAGAAATTTTCCAGAAAAATTGGTTCGGGGTCCGGACTCAAAAGAGGTTGATCCGGACTGTTCATGCGATTCAACATACACAGAGTTCAGGGTCCGAACTCAAAAGAGGATGATCCGAACTGGAATTTCGCATAAACCAAACCATGTTCGGGGTCCAGACTAGATGGTCCTGATCTGGCTCCTGAACACTCAAAAAGTTCAGTTTTTTATTTTTATGCAATGAAAATTATTCCAAGTTCTTCTAAACTATAAGAATGTATTCGGATCATCACCAATATTTAGTTAAACATACGTGATACTTTTGAATCCATTCTTCTTGAGATTGATGT
This sequence comes from Tillandsia leiboldiana, assembly GCA_029204045.2. NCBI lineage: Eukaryota > Viridiplantae > Streptophyta > Magnoliopsida > Poales > Bromeliaceae > Tillandsia > Tillandsia leiboldiana. Next base: position 19,340,396 of record CM055065.1, on the reverse strand, counting down.
ATGTAATCCACAATTCTTCAACTTCAATCTTCAAGACTCAAAACACTTCACGAAATACGCTAATACAAAAATCCTTAACAAATTTGGCATGTGTAAATGGACAAAGAGAAAAGTGAATTTTTCTAATTGTCAAAATAGGAAATAAATTTGCATGCGTAGATGAATACAGATAAAAAATGCTAAATTTATGGTTTACCCAAAATAGGAGATAAATTTGTAAGTATAGATGAATACAGATGAAAAAGTGCTAAATTTATAATTTACCCAAAATAGGGGATAAAGTTGTATGTGTAGATGAGCACAGATGAAAAGTGCTAAATTTATGATTTACCCAAAATGGGAGATAAATTTGCATGTGTAGATGAACCAGATGAAAAGTGATAAATTTATGATTTACCCAAAATAGGGGATAAATTTGTATGTGTAGATGAATACAGATGAAAAGTGCTAAAATTATGATTTACCCAAAATAGGGGATAAATTTGTATATGTAGATGAATACAGATGAAAAGTGCTAAAATTATGATTTACCCAAAATAGGGGATAAACTTGCATGTGCAGATGAACACAGATGAGAAGTGCAAATTTATGATTTACCTAAACTAGGTGATATAATTGCATGTGTAAGTAAATTAAGAAGAAAGTGCCATTTTTTATTTACCTAAAATAGATGATAAATACTATTTTATGATTGTGATCATGTTTGGGTGTAACCCTAGGAATCATATAAAAGCATACGGAAAAAGAGCATGTTTGGTAGTAAAACTAGGAGAAAACCTAGATTAAGGGTTTAACGAGTGGCATGATGTCCTAGGAGTTAAACCTAGATGAACAAGTGACACTGTCTTAGGGGATAACCTAAGGTTGAGAATAGAGTATTTAACATAGAGTCAATGAGCTCTAGGTTAAGCATGATATGAAACTTAGGTAAAGGAAACCTAAGATGAACTTGTAGGGCCCCAGAACCCCATGTAGCTTTTCCCGTGAATCCACTGTGTAAAACACCTATTGATGGTGTGTCTGGACCATAGTGCATCAAAGGGATGCCACAGATGGATCATGTGAGGTATTGATAGCTGGATTGGCCTTCTGTCACGCCCCGGCGTCGAAACTGCGACCCGGGCTCGCCAACAGATCCGCCGCCCATACGGGAAACCCCGTATAGACGAAGCGACTAACCTGCAAAAGATCAACTACAATAAACAGATATCAGAGCAGAAAAGTAAACTACTGTAAAAATAAAATCAACCACTATACAACTGAAAATAATACAACATCCATCTCCCAAATACGATCATATACAAAGTCCTCTAATACAGAACTCAGAACTCAACGGTGAGGTATCTCCAATAAATACACCAGTGTACAGGCTCTCAATACATATTATCCTCACTACATCAGTCTCTCAAAAGAAGAAAAAAAATAACTAATCTACTGAAGCTCTCCTCTGAAGGGGTACCGCTACACTCCAACGACGGGTAGGGAACTAGCTCGCGACTCCCTCGCCTCGGTTAGAAGAATCAGCAACTGGAGCAACAGGAACAGGAGTAGAAGTCCCTGGGGAAAAAGACACCACGACGGGTGTGAGAACTACATCCCACAGTAGTTCTCAGTGGGTGCCGCCAACAAGCCCGACGGTCTGCCCACTAAGTCTACTAGAGGCATAAAGTAACAAAGTGGTACTGAAAGAAAAGAGCTGGAAAAGAATGACTCTACAGCTACTATGCCTCTATCTAGATGCTCAAAAAGTGGAACAGATGGAAGCATGATGCATCTACTATCCCTCAACTCAGATCACCCAATCTACACTGACTGCCTCCTCGGGTCCAGTCAAACCTGCGCCTACCTACTGCCGTTACATCCACGTAGGACCGGACTGACGTAGGGCGTCCGTGACTGCCAAAACTGGCCCAGCCAGAGGGACTGCGTCGACAAGTCGCGATACAAAAGTAACAGATCCACCCCGGGCGTGGCTCTCGAGAGGCGCGACCCCAACGAGGAAAAAGGTATCCGCGCACTCTGTCGAGCTCAAGTGGCTCCTGCAGGCTATAGTCAAAATCCACGCTCACTCTCAGAACGGAAAGACTCAGGATCGTCAAACATCTCGCACAACGGTCGGAGCACTCTCTACCACTCAACTGATCAGCTCACTCGAAACTCAAGACACTAGCAAACTCCACCAACCTGTAGCACAAAACACAATGGCTAGAGATACTCCACACCCGGGATCGACCCACAACTCAGGGCTAACAAAACTGGTCGGACAACACTCAACGACCCGGGACCACCGTCAACCCCAACGGTTCCCAACAACACAGGCCGGAAGATACTCGATGGCCCGGGACCACCGTCTACACAACGGCTCCCCCCGACAGAACATCAAACTCACAGAAGACACCAACCAGGGCCCGAAAATTCCGGGAGACCAACACCTATAACCCTATCAACAAGAACAGGTTCCAGGCTCGGCCCCCGTGGCTTTCGTCCCGACAAAGGAACGGCCCCTAGAACCCAGACCACTCGAATCCTTTCGAGTGGGGAGAATTACAGAAAAAAGGTGACATTTGTTACTGAAACCCATTTTCACTCAACCCACGCAGGGCGAGGACTAAAAGAAGTTTTCTTTTTGAAAAACTATCTTGATTTAAGGAGAAACCCATTTTTAATGATTTCAGTTCTTTTAGGAAAAACAGTTAGAAAACAAGTATTTTATACCCAAACCTCGAAGGGTTAGCCTTTGTCCAATCAAACAAGAACAGACTCCAGCGGCCCTTCGATTCTTGGAAGAAAAATATTGGTAGACTAAAATCATGTGTATGTCAAAAAGGTTCTGGGTTCTAGGTCCTGCTAACACTGGTACACAACTGCCACTAACACAGTGGCGACAACACAAACAGGGAAACAAGATATCCCAGGATCACCGTTTACCCAAACGGCTCCCGCCACAGATAACGACCAACAACATCTACCAGACTCCACTCTGCTCCCAAGCACGAGTGTAACATGCATCCCACACTAAAAGGAAGTCCTGACCCCTCGGCCCACTACCCGAGCGAGGATAACACTATGTCTAGGAATATGGTATAATGTGGATGTCTAAACATAAATAACCCTAGCCCAAGTGAGGGTTTTTTACTGGTCTGGTTACACATGCAACATATGACGGGGGTGCTAGGTCAAGTTCCAAGATAACACTAATTTAAAAGATGGTAGGAAGCAAAAGATCACAAGATCGACAGATAAATACTAGGAATATCAATTCCTACATTCTAGCATGCTACACAATAAACTCACAAAAATGCATAATCCTACATCAGTAGAATTACTGTACAGCCCACAGGTATTGAAGATGAGGCCACCCACCTGAAGAAGCTAACAGTCCAAAGTCCAACGGCTGAAAATACCCAGAATCCACTATCTCCCATTTTCTCCAGTTCCAACAGGTTCAGAAACACTCGCGAACCTTCCTGGGTACAACAATAAGGTCCAAAGTTACACTTTATTCCAAAATATCCAAGTATACACAATCAACTGAAAATAGTCCCGAAGATGTGCAATTTTCACCTGCAGAACGGATTCAGAAAAATCCAACAAAAATACTGTCGCAATCGTCGCGTTGAAAACTTCGAAACGGGTACCTGCATGTCCAATTCCGAGCCCCGTAGGCCGAGTTACAAATTCCACAACGCAGGGTGCACAAAACCTCACAACATACACAACTGTAATACTCTGCACAGTAAAGGGGGAAGAATATACCTTTGGGAAAGTCTCTGAAAAATCCCCAAAAAAATACGGCAATAATCCTTGCGACGCGTAGATGCAAAAAGTGTACAGGCACGCCTCAATCCGATGCCCGTGTGCGGAGATATCGCCAAAACATCGAGCCGCTGTCCAAGTCTCAACCACAGCAAAAAGGGTCACAGAAAGCTTGGAAAAACTCCTCAAAAAGCGTGAAACGAGGGGAAACAAGAAATACCAAGATCGTAGCTCTGTCTGTCGCCGATCCATTCGCGCAAGAATCGCCTGAAACGGAGGTTGGAGTGAGCCGAGGGAGTCCTCGTACCGAAAAGTGACGAAGGGGGGGCCACAAATGAACGAGCGTCGCGCCGCGCCGTAAAAATGGAAACCTCGGGAAGCATGTCACGTAAAATCCTAGAAATCCACAGAAGGAAGCAGCACTGCACGGGGATCATCTTTGCTGAAGGCGTCGTGGCGAGGGAAGGCTCGGAAATGCCGAAAAAAGTGGACAAGAAGCGGCTCGGATCGCTTAAATAGGCTCCAAAAAACAAATCCAAAAATGACGGATATGTCCTGGTTTCGGGCGCCCGAAATGTTTCGGGCGCCCGAAATGTTTCGGACGCCTACAATAACCCGGTCTGCTGCCTCGCGGAGCGCCCGGATTAATCCGGTTTCGCCACGTCACCCGCCAAACAGGCGACAGCAACAAGGGCCACTACGCGAGCGACACGTGGCCACCGCGGAACGCCGACGCGTGGCGCGCAGTTCGCGCGGGAAACGCGGTCAACGCGCCTGCGCCGCCGCCTGCACCCCTGCCAGGCACGCGCCCCGAGGCAGCCCCCCGACTGCACCGTGGTCCCGGTCCACTGCACCGGCCACTTCAAGCCCGCCGCGTGTCCTGCCCTCGGTGCACGCCGGCCCCGTGGACCGCGCGCCCGCGCCCCTGCCCGCGCGCGTGCACCGCCGCGCTCCGCAGCCGCCGCCGCTGCCCGCCGGCGGCCGGAACAGTACCACTCGCCTCGAAAAACATGCGCGTCATCCGGGCTCCGAAAAATACAAGTAAATAGTCCATTCTCATCGTTTTCGCGCGCTGAATCCAAATCCGGTGTCCGTTTTGCCAAATTCCAATCCTCAATTTTTCCGAAGGCATCCGGAAGGATGATCTTTTGTCCAAACTTCGCACTGAGTCCAATTTTAATCTCCGTTTCGCGCGAAACTACTTCTAAACACTCGATGGGTCCTCCAATTACCCACGTGATCCTTTTTTAAGCTCGAGATCCACCACTTGTGTCCATATTGTGCACAAACACCACCAACACACCACGCAGGCCTCCGAAAGCTGCCAAAGAACCAGCAAACCCAACGCGGGGATCCGGGTCCTCACACCTTCGACTGCTTTTGTCGAATTTTAGAAAATGTTTTGGGCCGAACAGAGGTTGGATTTGGATTCAGCGCGGAAAAACGCTTGAAAACGGCTATTTGCTTGTTAAATTCAGAGTCCGGATGCCCAAAAACGGACTCCCGGAAGTTTTCAGTGGATTCTGGTGCATGGGGGAGGCCGTAGACCGGCTGGGTGCCACGTGGCGGCCTATTATTGGCCGGTTCGCAGTGCGCGGTCCACGGAGCAGCGCCGGGTGGCGCATGGACTTGGCGTGGGGACACGTGGCGCCCCAGGAGTGGCCGGCGCGCGATGCGCGGTCCACGAAACCCCGCGCTGGTGCATAGACCGGGCGCGGGGACACGTGGCAGTAGGAGATTGGCGGGCCTTTTCGGCGCGGTCCACGGAAGGGTGCGCCGGTGCCTCGGGGCACGTGCGCGCGTGCGGGGCAGGTGGCGCGACCTACTTTGTTGACCGAGTGCGGGACACGTGGCATCACCCGGGCACGCTTGCACCACTGTTTCCTGTTCGGGGGACACGTAGCGCACGCTGGTTGATTCGGGTGCTGGTCGGACGAGGCGGCGGCGCTGTAATTGTGCGACTAACGGATTTGGGCGCCCGAAAAGTTGCTCCTGAATCCGGAAATAGTGCACATTGGACTTTTGCCTATAAATAGGCCCTTTGGGCCTTCTTTTGTGAGTTTTCTGGGCCATTTCAGAGAGAGAGCCCTATAGAGTTTTTGCTCACCTATTTATTCTACACCTTGTGGAGGAGTTTCAGGATTTTTGGTGGCATGCACTTCGAGATTACATTTTTCCGGCGCACTGCGACGCACTTTCATTATTTCCCCTTTTCGTCGCGTTTCGGTCCGAGGACTCCCCTGGCCTTCTCCGACCATCGTTTTCGACGATTCTTGCGCCAGTGTGTTCCTGAGAGGTAGGGCTTTGTTTTTCATGTTGGTCGTTTCATCGTATTCCAGATTTTTGGCACAGTTTCTGAGGCACTTTTGACCCCCCTGTTTGCTGTGTGGTTGTTGGACAACACCGGAGTATTTTCTCGATATCTTTGTGCTCAGACATCGGATTGAGGCGTACCAATACTCGATTTCTATCTACACGTCGCAAGGAACATCATCGTATTTTTCCTAGATTTTTTTGAGGTTCCTTCGAAGGTGAAAATTCCCACTTTTTCAGAGCAAAGTTCTACAGAATTTGTACTTGGGATTTTTTGAGGTGGTCACCTTGTCGATTTTGTATCTTGACCTACACAACTCGGTTTGGGAAGTGCAGGTACTCGTTTCGAAGGGCTCATCACGAGGATCGCAAGGGTGATTTTTCCAAAATTTTCTGAGGACTGTATTGAGGTGAATTTCCTCGTTTTCCGTGCTGTTTGGAAAAAAACAGTAAATGCTGTTTTTTTTTTGGGTATTGTTAGCTATGCCGTTTGCGCTCTTGATTACCGCAGTTCTCGTATCGTGGAGATTGTTGGAGATTGTGGATCATGGCAGCGAGGGATCTCGTATTGTTGTAGTTTACGCTTTTCGAGGTGGGTGGTTGTTGTATTCCTCTCTTTTGGTATGCTCACTAGGAACCCCAGAATATTCCGATGTTAATAAATGCTGACCATGATACTGATAGACCTTGCATGCAAAAAGGGATTAAATAATTGATAGCTTATCTATGCGATGGAGATTTTGGTATTTGGACACGATTATTATACCCTAATGTCACGCCTCGAGGGTTTCATTAAGCGGAAGACAGCCGCTGAAAAGAGTTTAATTTGCATATAAATTTTTTTTTGAAAGCGATCTCCCCCGGTGCGTGCCCAGACCCGCCGCATATACAAATTCACTCTGCAAACGGGCAGAGTCTCCTTTGTATATGCACGGCGTCCTGACTACAATATCCATACAAACATCCATTTAACCACAATAGCTCAGCAGTCGAGTACAAACAACCATTTTCCATAAGTATTAAAGAGGCCGGCTAATTTTGAAAGGATAAATCCACAAGTTTTTAGAAACGGTGCCCACACGGCACCAAGGTTTTTCAAAACGGTTTTCGCAATCCATAAATCCACAGGATTTTAAAATGGTGCCTACACGACACCCAGATTTTCAAAACGGTTTTCGCAATCCATAAATCCACAGGGTTTTAAAAATGGTGCCCACACGACACCCACATTTTTAAAATAGTTTTCGAAATATTTTCCTTTTCTTTTTTTTGTAATTTGAAAGCGGCCAATCGGGAAAAGCAAAACAACCACCCACAAGGGTAATAAAAAGACATCCCAACATCCACATCGACCCCACAAGGGTATCGCGATCCACATAGTAAGCTACTAACAAGTAATGAAATGCGCAATATAAGAAGTAAATACAATCTATGGCCTCGAAGGACCAAAAGTGCTCCTGCCACGGCCTCACCGTCGCCCTAGCTCTCACCCCCGAGAAACCTGTCACAGAGTGGGAAGTCAGTGACCAGAAAATAAAGCACGAAAGCAACTAGGGCTATAAATAAAGCAAACCGCAGTAAAACCAGAGCAACCGCCCTCCTCATCGTGCAATCGACAGTATCCCCTCCCCCTGCATAACCTGAACCGGGCACCTGCCCCGGCAACCCAGACCGAGCACCAACCTCAAGAAAGAAACCCAAACCGAGCACCAACCTCAAGAAAGAAAACCAAATCGAGCACCAACCTCAAGAAAGAAAACCAAACCGAGCACCAACCTCGGGGAAGAAAACCAAACTGAGCACCAACCTCGGGAAAGAAAACCAAACCGAGCACCAACCTCAAGAAAGAAAACCAAACCGAGCACCAACCTCGGGAAACCAGACCGAGCACCTACCTCGGTAAACCACGCCGAGCACCTACCTCGACGGATCGCACCGCTCACACCTTGGCGCCTCAAACCCCCCACCTACGGGGGCCCCCACTACGTCACCTCGTGGGTATACACGGGTCATAGACCACTTTTCCGGAAAAGCACACCCTTTGCGGTGGCCAAACCGCGGGTGCGCATGCTGCAGCCTCGAGTGTGAGGTCCCGAAATTCCCAGCGCAGGGTTTGCTGGTTGTCGGGCAGCTTTTAGTGGCCGTTGGGTGTGTTTGTGCGCATGACGGGGCCGAGAAATGGATTTGTGGTGCAATTTGGGTTTTAGACGCATCACTGGAGGCCTGCGTGGTGTGTCGGTGGTGTTTGCGCAAAATTTGGAAACAAGTGTTGGACTTCGGGCTTTAAAAGGGATCATGTGGGAATTTGGAGGACCCGTCGAGTGTTTGGAAGTGGTTTCGCGCGACGCAGATGTCAAATTTGGACTCCGGGCGAAGTTTGGATAAAAGTTTACCTCTCCGGTTGCCTTCAAGAATTTTTAGAGTTGGAAATTGGCAAATTGGATTTTTGGAATGGACCCGGCGCGAAAATCGGATCAAGTGGACTTTCCGGGGGCAATCGGCAAATTTCTAGATGAGAATTTGGTGAAATGGACATCGTTTTTGGATTCAGCGCGCGAAATCGTTGAGAATGGACTATTTACTTGTTTGTTTTGGAGCCCGGTGGAAGTACGCGTTTTTCGAGGCATCGTGGGCGGATCCCGAGTTTTGGCGGCACGAAAATCGAGGCGGCGGCGGCTCGGATCCCGAGGGGGGCGCGCGTATGGCGCGGCAGGGTGCGCTGGGAAGCGCGCCCTCGGCACGGTGCGCGCGGGGGCCGCCACGTGGCGGGCCCCCGTTGGCGCCCGCGCGAGCGCGGGGGCACGCGCGCCCGTGTAACGGGCGCGTGTCCCGCGCCTGGGGTGGCACGGTGTAACCACGCCCGTGTGGCAGGCGCCTTGCTGCGCCCGCGTGGCGCGCATTGATGCGCACCACGTGGCGTCGGGGCGCGTGCGTGGACCCGGTGCACGCGCCCCGGCCTGGTGGACCGCGCATCGTGGCTCCCCATTGGTTGGCGCCGTGGACCGGACCCGTGGACCGGGTCCGTGGACCACCCCCCCTTTCCCTTTTTCTTCTTCTTCTTCTTCTCCCCCCGAGCGCCTTTTCTCCTTATTTTTCTTTTCTTTCTTCTCTACCCGAGCGAGAGAGGGAGTGAGGAGGGAATTTTTGGGTGGTGCGGCCGCGCGCCGTGGACCCCGCGGAGCGCGCGAGGTGTTCCAAACGGAGCGGCTGGGCGGCACGGCGCAGTCGGGTGGCTCCCGTTTTGTTTTGCGGTATTTTTGGCACAGTTTGGGGCATTCTTTTGGACCGTAAATTAACCCTCTTGCTCTTATCTGTGTTAGGGACCGTGTTTTACTGCTCCGTTTTGCGTGCGGACCCCGACGGCGTGCACCGTTTTGCATGCGGACTCCGTTTTGCGTGCGGGTTTCGGCACCGTGCTCTGTTTTGCGTGCGGACTCCGTTTTGCGCGCGGGTTTCAGCACCTTGCTCCGTTTTGCGTGCGGACTCCGACGGCGTGCACCGTTTTGCGTGCGGACTCCGTTTTGCGCGCGGGTTTCGGCATCGTGCTCCGTTTTGCGTGCGGACTCCGGCGGCGTGCACCGTTTTGCGTGCGGACTCCATTTTGCGTGCGGGTTTCGGCACTGTGCTTCGTTTTGAGTGCGGATCGCGTGGAGGCCAATTGCAAGTGCCTACGAGCAATTGGTGGCTTACCGAGGTGGGTTGGTTTTTATCTCCAAGTCTGCGGACTTCTCTCTAATTCTATTATGATAGGATTTTGCATGCTAGTTTAAGTGTTTCATTGGAACTTTGACTAGCACCCCCGTCATATGTTGTCACGCCCCGGGTGTAAACCAGAACCCGGGCCCGTCTACAGATCCGCCGTGCACACGGTATTTCTGTGTACACGAAGCGCCAATAACCTGCTCAAATATAAGAGATACAATAAAAGAGCAATAACAGAGCTGAACTAAAACTAACACATCTCAGACTGAAGCTGGAAATAAAATACAATACATCTGTATAAATGATACATCAGTCTCTCCCAGCTCACGAAAGAAAATACAACCTGCTGGCAAAAGCCAGTCTCAAAATAAAAGTACAACCGTCTGAGGAAACATGGGTACACCATCCGTCCAGCTAATACGCTCGTCCTGTCTCGAGATCTATCTACTCAGCCGTCCTCTCTCCTCAACCCGCCACTGAAAGCCCAGTAGCACCCGCAGAAGACACTGCAAAACAAGGGAGAAGAAAAAGAGGAAATAAGAATGGGGGGTGAGAACTACTAGTAAACCAGTAGCCTCCCCTAGTGGGTAAAACCTCAACTCTGACACGCCCACTAGGTCTACCAGAGGCAAAAGAAATAAAGGTGGTATGCAATGAGTATGACTACTGATGAAAAGCTACCACTAGTATGCCTCTAAATACTGAGCTAAAAGAATAGCTGGATGTATGCATCAGAATATAAATGCCTGCCTGAATAAACCCAATCTGACCACCAGTAAACACTGGTACTGCCTGCTCTGCCTGCCGCGACGGGTATGCCAGCCTACGCATAACACCAAAGCAAAGGAGTCTCAAGGACTCAAAGTCTGTCTGCCGCGCACTCCGGAGTGGCACTCGAGGGGAGCGACCCACACGAGTAAAGTATCTCAGTATCCAGTAACATAAGTATCATAAATCAGCAGGACTGGATCATGACTCTGATCAAAGTGGGAAAACCCATCCACTAAAGGGAGACCCGATCTCAACCTGATGCAAGATAACAAATAGTGGGAAACTCCATCCACTAGAGACCTGATACCCAATCTGATGCATAAGCAACCTCCGGTCAACCGCCCAAGGTCCGCGGTTGCCGCAATACCCTGCCATCAAGCCTGCCTGTCCCAAAACCCAAGATCCTGACCACACTATCCCAAATCCCCTGCTCGCACACGAGCTACAAATACCCAGAGCCTCAAATGAAAGGAAAAAAGAATAATAAAAAGGTTTCTCCTATGTCAATTCCAGCATGATAGTGTAGCAGAAAAAGGGTGGCCTCTCTAAGTGACCATACAAGCATGCAAATGTCCCAAGACGATATAAAATAAACAGATGTCGATAACCTTTATAATGTTAGAGCATGTAGAGAACAGTATGAGAGAAGTAAATATGAGATAGCCTGCGCCTGCCTATACCACATACCCAAAGCCCACAAATTATTGATGAGCCTTATCTTTTACCATGATGTTACTGCTCTACAATCATAATCCCCAATTAAGCAAGTTCTAACAATATCCGATTTAATCTCAACCAAGCCTGCCATTGCCATACGTAAAATGCATTTAGCCTTTTAATCAAGGAAGCTACTCAGGTGCCTAGCGGGTAATCAAAAGCAAGGGGTTCACAACAACACTCATAATAACAATCCTGACCAAGATCCGACATCCGGTCAACCGCCTACTATCCGCGGTAGCCACAATACCCCAGAAGCTAAAATCCAAGCCCCGGCTACACTATGCCAATCCCTGCTCAAACCTGAGCAACAAATAGCCGCCTACCTAGGGAATAGGGAGAGAAGAAATAATAGGGTTTCTCCTAAGTCAGTCCCAACATATAGTGTAGCGATCAGAAATGGTCTAACTAGGTATCCATAAAATCAAGCCTTTCTCCTCATGGAAGAAAGAAGGGGAGTGACGAATAGTGGTTCCACATGTGTATCCAATAATAACTCCACCTGGGTGTAATCGTCATGCTAAATCATAATCCAACCACACACATGTCCATAACCTGCTAATCACCCTCACATGAATCATCCACCTATGCCTGTCCAAAAATCCTCAAGTGGTACCCTCCCACAAGACGTTTCACAATATCTCAATATGAAAGTACATCCCCCCCCTTATGCAAGGTTAAATGCAAAAATGATGTCCATGTAAGCATGTATAAGTTCCAACCATTATCAAGTTTCCAATATAATGTTTTCCATATGATAGGCTCACAATTATTTAGTTAAGCATGCATGTCCATTAGGTGACCATTCAATATGTCCAATAGAGGGGATCTCTCTAATATTCCTAGTGGGTATATCAGAAAAGAGGAATAAAGCAACCACCCACCTCGAGCGCTAAATCTTGGTCCCAACAGTGAAGTCCACGCCCGGTCTAAGCAATCACCACAACACTGCACAAAGCACCCCAAAAGGACATGCACAATTAATATACTATGCTCACACAAAATCTGTCCCAAACATAACAGTCCACGGTTTTGCCTTTTTCACCTGCGAGATCTGCTCAAAAAATTCCAGGAAAAATACTGTCACGATCCTCGCGACAAACCGGTCGAAATGAGTACCTGCACGTTCACACCCGAGCTTCCTACGCTGAGATACAAATTCGACAAGGGAACCACCCCGAAATAAACCAATCACAAAATCTGAATCGCAAGGTTCTGTAAATAGAGACTTCTCACCTTCGGGGAAAATTCGGAAAATTCCATGAAAATTTGGGGATATTCCTCGTGATGTGTAGATGCAAATCGCCTTTTGAATCACCCCAATCCGATACCTGGTTGCGGAGATATTGCCGAAAGATCGAACCGCTGTCCAAAACTCAATCACAGCAAATGGTGTCACAGTAAACTCAGAAAAACTCCTCGAAAAGCGCAAAACGAGGGGAAACAGGAAATACCAAGATTAAAGCTCTGTCAGTCGCCATTCCAATGGAGCAAGAATCGCCGAAAAATGTGATCGGGGTAGGCCGGGAGAGCTCTCGCATCGAAACGCGACGAAAGGGGTACACCGATGAAGGAACGTCGTGCTGCACCGGAGAAAATGGAAATCTCGTAATCTGTGCCGTCGAAAAATCCAAAACTTCACAGGAGCATTCCTCTCTTCTTGGAGAAGGTTTCATCTTCTCATTCCTCAGGAAGATGAGGCCTCAAAAATGGTGAAAATGCTCTCCCAAGTCTTCTCGAATGGAACTAATAGGAAAAACCAGAAAAGCATTTCCAATAATTCCCTCTGTGTCCCGCCGAACAGGAAACACCAAAAACTGCCAATCACATGCTGCCACATGGCCCAAGAACACGAAACACCAATCTCACACAATGGATATGCGCCATGTGGCCCGACCGCGCCTGCCCGCGCGCCCAGACGCGCCAGCTGCCCTTCTGCCCGCACAGTAGACCAACCAATAGGGAAGCGCCACGTGTCCCTGCCACTGACTGCTGCACCCGGTGCACGAATCTCTGTACACCGAGCCAATGATATCCTGCTACGTGTCCAGCCCCGGGTGCACCATGAACCAATACCCAACCGCCAAACTCCGTAGACCAGGAGCTGTGAGCCAGCCTATAGGATGATGCCACGTGTCACCGCCTCGGTGCACACCGGTCGCGTGGACCGCGCGCTGCCCGCGCCCTGCCCGCGCCGCGCGCTGCCGCCGTTCCGCCTGCCCGATGCCGCGCCGGCTCCCGCCGGCCCTGCCCGCTGCCACCGCCGGCGCCGGCGATCGCCGGAGTTACTGTTCCGGCAAGTGAACAGTAAAACACTGTAGCAACTTCCGCAAAATAAGTGTAAATAGCCCATTTTGACCGTTTTCGCGCGCTGATTCCAAATCCGGCATCCATTTCTCCAAATTCCAATCCTATATATTGCCGGAGGCTCCCGGAAAGGTGTTTTTAACCCGAATTTCGCGCTGAGCCTAAATTTGATATCCGTTTTGCGCGTAAACACCTCTAAACATCCGACGGGGTCCCTCGATTACCCACGTGATCCATTTTAAGCCCGGAGTTCATCACTTGTGTCCAAGTTGGCGCTCGAACACCGCCGTCCTGCCGCGTAGCCCTCCAGAAGCTGCCGGTCACACTGTAAAAAGTCCTGTAGAATTCCGGATCACCACATCCTCCCCCACTAAAAGAAAGTTTCGTCCTCGAAACTAAAGCAACTCCCACGGAGTCTCAGAAACCAGGGGTAAGTACTCAACACCGTCGTCTCCTGCTCCCAAGTCGCCTATCACTCCCCGTGATTACTCCTCAGCAACAGCAACAGCAACAACCAGTACGGCATAGCCCGATTGCGCAATTCCCTCACCTCACGAGCCGGAATTCGCAACGGGCGTCCCTCGTACTCCAAACTCACGCAAGGCTCAAAAGAAGTGAGTCAATCACGGGCGAGGGGTCCAAAACATAACATTCCTGAGCTGAGACGCAGAAATACCTCAGGGACTCCAACAACAGACAGGGGGAAAAGGACGAACAGCCAGTGCAACACGCACTAAAATCACCCTCTATAGCCAACTCAACCAGGGCGGCCCGAAACACGTCCACACCAGCACCCACACAAGAAAGGGGCCCCAACAAGCAGGGATTCTCACTTGGTCACAATCTCAAGCCCTGTACACCACCATGGTCCCACACAGCGCCAGCTATGGAACCGTCAAACTCAACTCCCAAATACCTCTTCTGCTCCAGGTATCCGCCACCATAGTGGCCCGGTCGGGGTGATCCTGAATGCTCATCAAAATCCAATGGTAGCCCCATAGCCACTATGGGAGGTATCACTATAACTCGCAAGTCCAGCTTCCTCCGCTGACCAAGCTAAAAAAAATCGGCACTGGCACCAATCTTATCATCCGCTCGTCAAACTCTGCCGGCACCATCCGGTCCAAAAGCTCCTCACCTCAACAGTAACGATCAATCTCGGCCTGTCTCAATCAGCATCCATTTTGCGTGCGGACTCCGTTTTGCGCGCGGGTTTCGGCACCGTGCTCCGTTTTGCGTGCGGACTCCGGCGGCGTGCATCGTTTTGCGTGCGGACTCCGTTTTGCGTGCGGGTTTCAGCACCGTGCTCCGTTTTGCGTGCGGACTCCGGCGGCGTGCACCGTTTTGCGTGCGGACTCCATTTTGCGTGCGGGTTTCGGCACCGTGCTTCGTTTTGAGTGCGGATCGCGTGGAGGCCAATTGCAAGTGTCTACGAGCAATTGGTGGCTTACCGAGGTGGGTTGGTTTTTATCTCCAAGTCTGCGGACTTCTCTCTAATTCTATTATGATAGGATTTTGCATGCTAGTTTAAGTGTTTCATTGGAACTTTGACTAGCACCCCCGTCATATGTTGCATGTGTAACCAGACCAATAGAGAACCTTAATCTGGGCTAGGTTCTTTTATGCTTTAGACATCCCACACAGTGCATTTCTTTCTGGACTTAGAGTTCCTCGCCCGGGTATTGGGCCGAGTGGTCAGGACATTGTGGGACGTATGTTGCACTCGGGCCTGGGGGCCGAGTGGAGTCTGGTAGTTAGAGCCAGTTGTTTAGTTCTGGCGGGAGCCGTTTGGGTAGACGGTGGTTCCGAGACGTTGTGTTCTTGAGTTGGTTGTCACTACAGTGGTAGTGGCAGTGGCGTACTAGTGACAGCAGGACCTTGAACCCAGAACCTTTTTGGGCGCACACATGATTTTAGTCAGCCAATGTTTTCTTCAAAGCTTCGCAGGGTCGCCTGAGTCTGTTCTGTTACGGCATTTTGTGTTGGCACATTTCGTGTGTTGAGTCGGAGTCTTAAAGGGAACAAATTGTCAAATCGGCTTTCGAAGACTCATTGAAGATTCTACATGAGCTCAAGATTACACTCAGGTATGGTTAATTAAACCATGGTGATTTAAGTTCATTTATAACCATTGGAATCAGGAACTTAGTGAAAACCGGTTTAGACTTGGTTTTAGGAACTTGGATTTATCTTACAATCTTTTTTAAGTTTGGTTTCCGGTACTTGGTTTGATTTGGATAAAGCTTATCTTGGAAAAATCAGTTTTTACATTACGTACCGGAACCACACTTGAAGTTCCTCTAACCCGACACAGAATTTTCTGTAAATTGCACTGCGTACCGGAACACGGACTCGCGTACCGGAACACAATAGAAAAATCTGTGGTTTGCACCATTGCGTACCGGAACGTGATATTTGGTACCGGTACACAATGCCCCTTCGGGATAAATTTCCTAAACCGACTTTTATCTTTTTCCAAGGGCTATAAATAGATACTTAGGGTTTCTAAACGAGGGTGACCAATACGAAACACTCGTGAGCAACCCTAGAGGCTGGTTTTTACCGTTCTTCTCTTTCGCCTCTATTAGGTCAATTCGACGGTTCTTCCAAGATCTATCTTTTGTCGAATTGATCTAGTCTTTGCTTAGAGATTTCTTCTACGGTTCCTTCATGATAATCTAAGCAAAGGATCACCATCGAAGCCTATATTTTATATCGGCTATTTGCGTCGTGGATTCGGCGTGACATCGTGGATTCGATGTGTTGAAGGCGTTTCGTGGATTCGAAACGTGTGCTCGTGGATTCGAGTGGCGTTCGTGGATTCGAACGTGTGCAGTGGACGTGCAATCGGTGGAGCGCGAGGTCCGAAGAAATTGAAGGAGGGGTTGACACCTTGTTATTCTTCTTTTCTTAGAGGATTGTTATTGCGTGGACATCCAACCGTTCAGCGCAAGGTCCAAAGAAGCTGAAGGAGGGGTTGAGTCCGTGGAGTCGGTAATCACCTTGTTATTCTTCTATTCTTAGTGGATTGTTATTGCGTGTTGGTCCCGTGGTTTTTCTCCTGGATTGGAGTTTCCACGTATATCTCGGTGTGCTATTTTTATTTTCCGCATTGTTTTTATTTTGCACTGAGATTGAGTTTTTAAGTATTACACCTATTCACCCCCCCCCTCTAGTTGTTTGATAGTACCTATTTAGATCCTTTGGGATTAATAACTCTACAATTGGTATCAGAGAGGGTTTTAGGTTTATCTATCATGATGGGTGAAAGTGGTAATATTTATAGACCTCCTCTTTTTGATGGGACTAATTATGCTTATTGGAAAGTGCGGATGAGAGCTTTTCTCATCGCAATTGATGAGCGAGTATGGCAATCCGTGGAATGCGGTTGGGTGCATCCTGTTGAGGAAGTAGGAAATTCTACTACCCCAAAACCTCGCTCTAGATGGTCCAAAGAGGAATTTGAAAGATCTTCTTACAATGGGAAAGGTATGAACGCTTTATTTAATTCTCTTTCCTCGACTGAATTTACAAGAATTTCTGCGTGTGAATCCGCGAAGGAAATTTGGGATATTCTCAAAATTACACATGAGGGTACTAATCTTGTAAAAATTCAAAAGCTCCAGATGCTTACTAGTCAATTTGACTCTATTCATATGGAAGAGCATGAATTGTTTACAGATTATTACACTAGACTTCAAGATGTAATAAATACATGTGCTAATTTAGGAGAAAAGATCCCAGAGTCGAAAATTGTAAGAAAGATACTTCGGACTCTTCCGGAACGGTTTAGGGCAAAGGTTACCGCCATTGAAACCGTTAGTCATCCGGATGAGATGAGTGTAGAGGAATTAGTAGGTGCTTTGCAAACTTATGAAATGACTTTTCCTACTAATCAAGGTTCTTCCAAGTCTTCTTCTAAGCTTACAGGTATTGCGTTCAAATCCACAAATGAAGAAGATAGCGAATCAAGTTCCGACGATGAAATCTCTATTGCCGATTTTGAAGAACAATTGGCGCGGATCACAAAGAAATTTCGTCGGAAATTTTGGAAGAATCGAACCGATGGATCTTCATCCACGAAACCATCTAAAGGATCATCGGGTTCTAAATCCTCTAACCTCAAATTCCTTGTAAAATCTTCTAAGGAAAAAGATGAATTGGAAGGGGAAATCCGATGTTATAGATGCAAAGGCTACGGCCATATTTCAACGGATTGTCCTACTCCGAAATTATATAAAAAGAAGGCTTTGCAAGCGAAAACTTGGGACGATTCTACTTCTAATGAATCGACCTCAAGTAAAGAGGAAAATGCCGTTGCTTTTCATGCCTCTCAAATTCCCTCCTCTAATTTGTGTTTATCATCTTTAGTCACTGACTCTACTCCTTTGATTTTGCATGAAACATCAACATCCGGCGGAGAGTCATCATGTGAGGGGGAGTCGGACGAAGAAGAACTCGTTGAGGCATATGAACAACTTCTTATGGAATCTAAGAAGATGGCCAAGCTTATCAAGAAGTTGAGGAAGCAACGACTTGAAGATCAAGACGAGAATCATGCTTTAAAGATAAAACTTCATGATCTCGAGGAGGAACAAGGACGTTTATTGGATAATAATAAAATCCTCCAAGAAAAGCTAAACCAATCGGAGACAAACGCTAAATCATCTATGGACAAGATTGGTTTTCTAGAAAAACAGTTTGAGGAGATTCATGTCACCAACCAAGTATTGACCAAGCAAGTTCATGAACTCAAATCCGACATACAAAGGTTTTCAACTGTTTCCAAGAAATTTGATTGTATATCCGGATTAGGTCAAGCAAGCAAGGTTGGTTTGAGATTTAAAAAGGATCAAACTGTGCATGCTTCAAGTTCCACATTCAAATTGAAAGGAAGAACTTGTCACCTATGTGGACTTGAAGGACATTTGGTGAAGAATTGCCCGAAAAAGAGAAAGAAGAGTCCTTCGGCAACTTCATCTACAGAGCGAACTCAACGGAATCAAAAGACACATCAAGTCAAAGGAGTTCACTCAACCCACCAAAGGTCCGAGCCACAACATCAATCATTCAAGTGGATCACTGCGAGGCAAAGACCTAAGGTGGACCAACAGTCAAAGCGGACAACCCCCGGCCACAACGAATCAAGACAACCCAAAATCCAGCGATTTTGGATTCGGAAAGGTGATATCTTTCCTTGTCTTAAGTTCTAAATAGCTTATGACTGTATGTAATGCTTTGATTGGTTTTCCCTTCATATTTTTCTTAATCTTTGCATTACATGTTTTTCAATGCTCTTCGTTTTTATACTTTGTTTTTGAACAAAAGGGTTTTTACTGAACAAGTGCATTGAATAAAGAAAGGGCTTCACTTTTATTCACTCCAAATTAATTTTATTTGGATTATCAACTTTACTCCTTAATCATAATCTTGAAGATACTTCATTATAGGAGTTTTTGATATTATAAGCATCAAATTTTAGAAATCATGTGTGATCTTTAGATGCTTAATCTATCTCGGTTGTGTGATTTCATTGTGATAAATGTGAGACAACCGATAGACTAAAATCTGGGATTTAATTCTTTCACGTAAGAGATTGCATTCTTACAAGGGTAAATAAATGAATTTTAAAAGATGTGGAAAGAGTTACATCCGAAAGGAGTGTGAAAACTACCACCACATGTTGGAAAGAGCTGCCACCCCGGTCGTCCGGTCTGTGTGTGAAGCTACCACATGTTTTGATGCTTGAAAAATATTTCTTGAAATTTTTAGTTGAAGCATTTGGAGATTTATATGCAAAACTCTTATACTTTGAACAATCTCCTGGTTGGTATAAGGTGGGATAGTTGAAAGATGCTCAAAGAGCCACCCTTAGGTATTTTAGTGATTATCTCAATTTGAAAGGGTAGAATTCAAGATTGATGTCGTTTGGAAATCTCCGTATGTCATCTTCGTAAATCCGTTACATCTTGATAGACTTTGGATCTCAAGATTATTTTTGATGACTTGTGTTTGATGAATATAACATGAAAAACGGTTTATAATGTTTTACCTTTATTTTTCATGATTTTGGAGTAAATCTTTTTAATTTTGTGAAATTAATTGGATTGAATGACATTTATGTGAATTCACTGTTTAAAGCACTTAAATTGATTTCTTGATGGAATACAAATCGGTATTTGAAAAGTTCCTAAAATTTGGATTTGTTTCAAGAAATTTTTGCTTTTTGGCTCTGTTGTTCCGGTACCTGCTTTTTAGTACCTGAAAATCCAATCCGGATTAGAAAATCCAATCCGGATCCCGAATGTGAAGTTTTCTGGTTTTTCACTTGCGTACCGGTACTACACTTTTAGTACCGGAACTACATTGCGGATCCGGATCCCCCTGCCTGTCAATCCGGATCCCGAACGATGGCTTTTCGGCTTTTACACTGCGTACCGGTACGCGGCTTCTGGTACCGGTACGCGATCTGGGATTCCTTATATTCCGAGACTACAATGTTTTATTTCATCTCTCCCACTTCAAAACCCTCCCTCTCTCTCTCTAAAACATCTCTAAGGGGTTTTTCATCAAGATCAAGTGATTTGTTGCTTTGATTTGTAAGGTTCTTCATTAATCTTGCTTACTTTTGTTTCAAAACCCTAGTTTTTAGGTTTTGATGTTTTATTTTGGGATTTTTGAGTTGATCCTTACTCTAAATGAAATCTCTTGCTTAAATCACTCTTAATTCATGTTTAGAACATATTTGGTTGCTTTCTATCTAATTAGATTCATGTTTCCATGCTTATGTGATTGAATCTAACATTTTCATGTGTTCTTGACATAGAAAAAATTGAAAATTGGGGCTTTTAATGTAAATGATTTTTAAATGATGAATCATCAATTGTGACATGTTTAGAATGTTTCTTAGACATGTTTAAGCCTTCCTATACGATCAAATCATAGTGCATTGTGTTCTTTGTAGGAAATGGCATTTTCATGGCTTCTTACACTAGTGGTTTTGATGGCCACTGGAAGTGGACGTGGTCGCGGTTCTGGAAAGAAAAAGGCTACCAAGCGATCACGCAACGAGGATTCAACTAGCTCAGATTCTGAACATTCCTCAGAATATGAAGAGGAATCAGTTCAAGGAAAGGGGAAAGCACCTTTGGCTTCAAGGAAAAAGAAGGGTGCGGATTCTCCTCCGCGTAGAAGTACCGGTGGACCGGTAATACGCGAGCGCTCTCAACGGAGATCAAATGTTGATGAAAGTGAACCGCATGTGAGTGCAAAACGCCGTGCAAGATTTGCGAATCGCACATGCATTGGAGAGCGACATGTGAACTTTAATGAGCTATGTCGTGAGGTGCCAGACTTTGCAAGGCTTTTGGAACGAAGCCATATTCGGCCACTTGGCAGAGTTCAACCTAAGATGGGCTTTTGTGTGGAGATCATCAGGGAGTTCTACATGCGAGGTAACATACTTCAAAAAGACCATGAAACCGGAGCTTTCGTCTTTGAAACAACAGTTAGAGACGTCAAGTTTGACATTACTCCAGCAGTGATTGGTGCAAACCTTGGATTAGCTGTTGACACTTCTGGTCTTTATTACACTGAGGGTAATTTCCAACATGATACCCATTGGGATATGGTTGTGGACTCTATTTGCAAGACAGGGACGCGCACGAACAGATCATATGTTGAATCAAAGGACCTAAAACCAGAGTATCATATTTTGTCCTTGATTGTATGCTACAACCTATTGCCCACACTGGGGACCAAAAGGATTCGATGAGATCGATTGTTACTTCTCTTTGTCCTCGGTCACCCGGAAAGTGCAAATGGAATTAACACAAACATTCCATTTCTCATTTGGCAGCAAATGGTACATGTCATTGAAGGATTAAGGCAACGTGACCTTCTACCGTATCCAATCTTGATTACTAGTATTCTGGAAGATCACGGAGTTGACATTTCTTGTGCCAAATATGATTATGGCTTGGGGGCAATTGATGGAATCACTTTAGCCAAGTCAATCAGCACTTTGAAGACTTTTGGGCATACAAAGGCCTATGCAAGTGAAGCGACAGTAAGTGCACCACCTCGTCAAGAATCTCCTGAACCAGATGAGGTCATAACTCTTCAAACCTTGCATCGGGATGTTCGTTCATTAAAGCAAAGGATGGAGCAAAGGATGGAGCAAGGCTTCAAGAAACTTGAGGATGGTTTAAAGAAAATCTTCGATATCCTTGGGTGCAAACATGATGATGTGGTCACTGGAGCAACTGCACCGAGTACATCGCATGGACCAACATCACATGATGATGATGATGATTCAAATGAGGATGAGTGATCTCTTTTCCTTCTTGTTTTTGGTTTTCAGTTTCCTTTCATGTTGTGTTGAACAAGAACTCTAATCGTCTTGTAACTAAGAACTTATCCTCCTAGTATTTCTACTTTTTGTTTATATTAACCGTTTGACAATTTGTGCCAAAAAGGGGGAGAACGGAAATGATGGACATATCATAAAAAGGGGGAGACAGAAAATAATGATTGCATCACAAAGGGGGAGAACATGGATGCTCAAGACAGGGGAGAACATGGAGAACATGGATGCTCAAGATAGGGGGAGATAAAGAACAGATTGAAAGAGCCACAAAACAAAAGCTGGAAAAACAAAAGAACCAAATGGAAGACGAATCAAATGTAGGATTTTAACTTCTAACGACTAACGTTTGATTTTGTTTGGAGTTTTGTTTTGCAGGAATTACATCACTTTAAGACTCCAAGTCCTAAGTCATAGAGTATGTTCTAGGACTGTTTGGTTCAAATGTATTTTGTATTTATTGGATCTTTCACGCAAAGAAAATCAATGTTTTGGTGATAACATTGAGTTTCGTCTTTTTGGTTTAAGATGAGTGACTTGAGCGACTTTATGTATTTTTGGGTTTTGTCACGAAATTGCCAAAGGGGGAGATTGTTACGGCATTTTGTGTTGGCACATTTCGTGTGTTGAGTCGGAGTCTTAAAGGGAACAAATTGTCAAATCGGCTTTCGAAGACTCATTGAAGATTCTACATGAGCTCAAGATTACACTCAGGTATGGTTAATTAAACCATGGTGATTTAAGTTCATTTATAACCATTGGAATCAGGAACTTAGTGAAAACCGGTTTAGACTTGGTTTTAGGAACTTGGATTTATCTTACAATCTTTTTTAAGTTTGGTTTCCGGTACTTGGTTTGATTTGGATAAAGCTTATCTTGGAAAAATCAGTTTTTACATTACGTACCGGAACCACACTTGAAGTTCCTCTAACCCGACACAGAATTTTCTATAAATTGCACTGCGTACCGGAACACGGACTCGCGTACCGGAACACAATAGAAAAATCTGTGGTTTGCACCATTGCGTACCGGAACGTGATATTTGGTACCGGTACACAATGCCCCTTCGGGATAAATTTCCTAAACCGACTTTTATCTTTTTCCAAGGGCTATAAATAGATACTTAGGGTTTCTAAACGAGGGTGACCAATACGAAACACTCGTGAGCAACCCTAGAGGCTGGTTTTTACCGTTCTTCTCTTTCGCCTCTATTAGGTCAATTCGACGGTTCTTCCAAGATCTATCTTTTGTCGAATTGATCTAGTCTTTGCTTAGAGATTTCTTCTACGGTTCCTTCATGATAATCTAAGCAAAGGATCACCATCGAAGCCTATATTTTATATCGGCTATTTGCGTCGTGGATTCGGCGTGACATCGTGGATTCGATGTGTTGAAGGCGTTTCGTGGATTCGAAACGTGTGCTCGTGGATTCGAGTGGCGTTCGTGGATTCGAACGTGTGCAGTGGACGTGCAATCGGTGGAGCGCGAGGTCCGAAGAAATTGAAGGAGGGGTTGACACCTTGTTATTCTTCTTTTCTTAGAGGATTGTTATTGCGTGGACATCCAACCGTTCAGCGCAAGGTCCAAAGAAGCTGAAGGAGGGGTTGAGTCCGTGGAGTCGGTAATCACCTTGTTATTCTTCTATTCTTAGTGGATTGTTATTGCGTGTTGGTCCCGTGGTTTTTCTCCTGGATTGGAGTTTCCACGTATATCTCGGTGTGCTATTTTTATTTTCCGCATTGTTTTTATTTTGCACTGAGATTGAGTTTTTAAGTATTACACCTATTCACCCCCCCCCTCTAGTTGTTTGATAGTACCTATTTAGATCCTTTGGGATTAATAACTCTACATGTTCTTGTTTGATAGGACGAGGGCATTAGCTCTTCGAGGTTTGGACATAAAACTTGTTTGCAAATTGTTTTCCTAAAAAGACTAAAATCATTAAAAAGATGGATTTCTCTCAGATCAAATGGTTTCTGTAATAAATGTCACTGTTTCTTATAAACTTATCCACCCGAGATGATTCGAGTGGTCTGGGTTCTAAGGGCTGATTTATTTCTGGGGTCGAAAGCAAGTCGAAAGCAACGGGAGGCTACGCCTATAGCCGGTTCTTGTTTGATTGGGGTCGTAGGTATTAGTCTCCTGGGGTTTTCGGACTCTTCGTGGATCTGGCTGTAGAGCATCTCCAGCCCGTGAGATTTGTTGGTTGAGATGGGTTCCCACTTTAACCGAGAGGGGCCGAATCCCTCAACGGTAAAGGATCGAGAACTTCGATAGGCTGAGCATAGAGTCTGTTCTTGTTTGATTGGGGTTCTAGGCACCGGCCTAACGGGATTCTCAGACCTTTGCTGCGTTAGTCGGTTCTTCTCACTTATGAGTGGGGAGTCGTTTTGGGAGCCGTTTGGAGTGACGGCGGTCCCAGCTGTGTTGTACCTACTTTTAGTGGGTGAGTGTTGTGAGATCGAGTCGTGGAGTCTTTCTCCGACTGAGTTATGCTAGTTGAGCATTGAGTACCGATCTGTTTGATCGACGACTATAGCCTGCAGGAGCCGATTATGAGACAGTGATACAGATGAGATACTTGAGTTCGGTGGGGTCGCTCCCCTCGAGCTACCACCCGGGTGTGTGTGTTGATACCGAGCCTGACGAGGCTGCAATGATGCGACTAGTTGATACACTAGAGTTCGCTTGTGATAGTCCGTGTGGGACGCCCTACGTAAGTCCGTTCCTCCGGGATGTGCGGCAGTAGGTTTGGCGCAGGCTTGACTGGACCCTATGAGGCAGTCTTTGAGATTGGGTGACACTGAGAGAGTGATGGCATAGCATGTGTCATAGTAGAGTTTACTTGAGCATAGTACCTGTGACATATTGTCAGTAGTGAGTGGTTGCACACCATCATCTGTGTTTTTCCCCTTGAGCATAGTAGATAGAGGCATGATAGCTGTTGATACTTATCCAGCTTTGTTTTCCTATCCCAGTCCTTTTCTGTTATCTTGCCTCTTGTAGACTTAGTGGGCAGACCGTGGGTCTTGGAGACGGAACCCACTGAGAACTACTGTAGGATGTAGTTCTCACACCCTCTGTCGGTGACAGGTTGCTAAGGCTTTCCTTCCGTTCCTGCCCGAGCTGGCTTGACGGACCGAGGACAGGGAGTCGCGTGATAGTTCCCTACCAGCATAGTTCCTTTAGAGTGTGGTAGATGTACCCTTTTTATATTTTGAGAGTTTCCTGTTGAGAGACCTTTGTTGTGAGGTGTAGAGTTGTATTTTATTTTACAGTTTGAGAGACTGATGTAGTGAGGATTTTTTTGTATTGAGAGCTTGTACACTGATTTTTTATTAGAGATGTCTCCCTTTTGGGTTTTTGTATCAGAGGACTTTGTATATGATCGTTTTTGGGAGATGGATATTGTATTTATTTTCAGTTGTACAGTGTTTGATTTTCAGTTTTTAGTAGTTTACTTTCAGCTCTGATATCTGTAGTTGTTTCTTTTTGCAGGTTAGACGCTTCGTCTGTACGGCAGTTTCCGTACAGATGGCGGATCTGTTAGCGAGCCCGGGTCGCAGTTTCGACCCCGGGGCGTGACAGATTAGAGTGGTATCAGAGCCTAGGTTGTAGGTCGTGGTAGACTTAGAAACCCTATGCTTGTGGTTGGACATTAGGATGACTACGTGAGAGTCGTGCCTTTTAGCGAGAGTCCTGATTGAGTTTTATACCTCTCCCAAGAGACGGGATGAGTGATTGTCATGTTTATTCTCCTAAGCGATTATGTTGGCTGCAGACAACATAATGCTATGGAATGGATGGCATGTCTTAGACTTTCGCTGGATTGGGTCGTTGGTGGTTGTGTCCTGATGTTTGTTATTGTGCAGTGGACTATGATGCCCCTGAGACGTCGTGTAGTGAAGATGGCACACCCCGCACCTGATGAGTACCCGGGCAGCGGGAGGCAGAGCTATCAGAGCAGAGCGAGACCCAGGAGTTATGGATCCAGATGGCACAGTTGTCGGAGGGCGTCCGATGCCAGGAGGAGGCCATGGAACGTTTGATGCGCCTGTTGGAGCAGAGAGCACAGCCAGTTGCAGTACTGCTTAAGGGTCCTCCAGCACTTTCTTCCTATGCAGTGACATATTCAGTTATACTAGTGGCACCGATGGAGCGAGCAACCCCTCCGTGTCGACGAGTAGTGCCGAGGCACTGAGGTAGGGTGGATGGCAGATAGTAGATGAGCTTTGGGACATCATCGGGAGATCGAGCCAGTCCCGGCAGTCTGATCCACCCCGTTTTGCAGGATTGAGCTTGGAGCAGTGGGAGGCTGAAAACTGGATAGCAGCAATGGAGAAGCATCAGGGACACTTGGCTACGCACTTTTCGGAAAAGGACGCCGAGATTTGGTGGCATCGAGTTCGCCCTGTTGGACTACCGGGAGCGCAGTTGTTGACTTGGAGCGAGTTTCGTGCTTTGCTGCTCAGGGCCTTCTTTCCTGACAGTGTAAGCAGAGACTGAAAGGGGATCTTAGACGCCTGCAGCAGGGGAGTGGATCTCTTCAGGAGTATGTTCGCGAGTTTTGCGTTTGTTGAGAGATGTTTTTCGTGTGGACAGTCGGGACATTTTCAGGCAGCATGCCCTCGAGCAGTGACTACGGCAGTACCGTTTGTGACGGCACCCCCGCTACCTCTGCGGGATGAAGGAGCTCCTCCGATTTACCGCCAGGCAGATAGGGACACGACGTCGGGGCAGACTGAGCGACGACCACTTACATCGAGCGGATGAGTCTGTACCGCCCGGTTGGAAGGCGCTACGACAGTGGACCAAGTTGTCGCGGGCATGATTTCTTTATAACAATTTAAGTTGAGTGTTTTTGGCTTTCGTGTCTGGACTGGAGGTAGGTGTGTTACCACGTGCACTAAAGGTACATATTTCGGTTGGTGTTGTGCATGTGGGGGAGCCTTGTGGATTGTGTCCAGTACAGTTGAGACTTGGAATTATACCGAGAGGTGTTACGGTTCAGTGGCAGCCCCACGACTCAGATTGAGCACACGGTGTGAGGACCCGAATCCCCACTTAAGAGACTACTGATGGATTAGTGGCCTTTGGGGGTGTTTGTGCGCAATTTGGACACAAGTGGTGGACTTCGGGCTTAAAAAGGGATCACGTGGCTAATTGGAGGACCCGTCGAGTGTTTAGAAGTGGTTTCGCGCGACGCGGATGTCAAAATTGGACTCAGAGCGAAGTTTGGATAAAAGATCACCTCTCCGGATGCCTTCGGCAATTTTTAGGGTTGGAATTTGGCAAAATGGACATCGGATTTGGATTCAGCGCGCGAAAACGATGAAAATGGACTATTCACTTGCATTTTTCGGAGCCCGGATGACGCGCACGTTTTTCGAGGCAAATGGTACTGTTCCGGCCGCCGGCGGGCAGCGGCGGCGGCGGCGGGCAGCGGCGGAGCGCGGCGGCGGGCGCGCGGGCAGGCGCGTAGGCGCACGGGCAGGGGCGCGGTCCACCGCGGAGGCGTGCACCCGGGCGGTGGACACGTGGCGGCTCTCAGTTGGCCGGCGCAGCAGGCGCGGTCCGCGGATTTTATGGCGGGTGTACGGTGGACCGGTGGGTGACACGTGTCAGCGTATGATTGGCGCGGTTTTGTACGCTCGGTCCACGGAACCGCTGCACCGCCTCGGGGCGCGTGCGTGCAGGCGGTGCAGGCGTCGTGCCAGGCGCGCGTCACGCGCGCGTTGACTGGCTGCCGGGGCCACGCGTCGACGTGTGGAGGCGGCCATGTGTCGATCGCGTAGTGGGCGCTTCCGCTGTCGCCTGTTCGGCGGGCGACGTGGAGGCCCAGGGAGGATTCGGGCCCACACAGTGTTGGGCCGGGCCCAACACTGTAGCAGCCCGAATCTTTCGGGCACCCGGAAACCTGGACACATCCGTCATTTCCTGATTTGTTTGAGCAGCCTATTTAAGCAATCCGAGCGGCTTCTTCTTCCTTTTGTCTGCATTTCGGAGCCTCTTCTCACCTCGACGTCCTCTACAAAGTTGTTCCCCTTCGTGTGCTGCATCCATCTGCAGAGTTTGAAGATTTTATGTGGCATGCTTCCCGAGGTTTCTATTTTTACGGCGCGGCGCGAGGCTCGTTCTTTGGTGTTCCCCTTCGTCGCGTTTCGGTGCGCGAGCTCCCCCGGCCTACTCCGACCATCTTTTCGAGCGATTTCTTCGCCGTTGGATTCGCAACAGGTAAGGCTACGATTTTGGATGCTTCCACATTTCCTGGTTTCACGCTTTTTGAGGAGTTTTTCCTTGCTCACTGGGGCACTGGTTTGTTGTGAGGATTTGTGAGGACAGCAGCTTCATCCGAGGAGATCTCCGCACACGAGTCTCGGATCAGGACGTGCTTGTAGACTTTTTTCATCTACTCGACGAGAGGATCATCATAGTATTTTTCTTGGAATTTTTGGAGACCTTTCCGAAGGTATACATTTTCCTTTTTATCTGTACAAGAGTTTACAGTTGTTTGGTTTTGGGACTTTGCGCACCGATACTGTGGAATTTGTGACTTGGCCTACGGTGCTCGGATTTGGGCGTGAAGGTACCCGTTTCGAAGCTATCGACGTGAGGAACGCCGTGGTATTTATTTCAGAATTTTTGGAGCTCTTTCTGCAGGTGAAAAATCAACTTCTTTGCGGCTGAAATTTCAGTGTTGTATACTTGGCAGATTTTGGGATTTAAGTGTAACTGTAGCCTTATCTTGTTCCCAGGAGGAATTGTGGACTGTGCTGGACCTGTTGGACCTAGAGTTGTTTTTTTTCCTGGTTTTCTCAGCTGTACGACTCCGGACAGTTGGCGTTCTCAGGTGGGTGGCTTTGCTTTCAGGATCTATGGACTGTGCTCTAATTCTATTGATATAGAATCATGCATGATAGTGATTGGACTTGGGTAGCATGCTAGAGTGTACGAATTATTGTTCCTAGTTTTATTTGTCGGTCTTGTGATCTTTTACTTCCTTCTATCTGTTAAATTATAGTATCTTGGAACCTGACCTATCACCTCCGTCATATGTTGCATGTGTAACCAGACCAGTAGAAAACCCTCACTTGGGCTAGGGTTATTTATGATTAGACATCCACACTTTATGTTTCATTCCTGGACTTAGTGTTATCCTCGCCCGGGTAGTGAGCCGAGCGGTCGGGACTTCTTTTTAGTGTGGGATGTATTTGCACTCATGCTTGGGAGCAGAGTGGAGTCTGGTAGATGTAGTGGATCGCTTGTCTGTACCGGGAACCGTTTGGGGTAAACGGTGGTCCCGGAAGGTCTTGTTTTTGCCCTGTTTGGGTTGTCGCCACTGTGTCAGTGGTTGTAGTTTACTAGTGTTAGCCGGACCTAGAACCTAGAACCCTTTTTGACATACGCATGATTTTAGTCTACTAATGTTTTCTTCCAAGCATCGAAGGGCCGCTGTAGTCTGTTCTTGTTTGATTGGACAAAGGCATCAGCCCTTCGGGGTTTGGGTAAAACACTTGTTTTCTAACTGTTTTTCTAAAAAAAACTAAAAATCATTAAAAATGGATTTCTTCTCAAAACAAGATAGCTTTTCAAAAGGGTACTACTTTTAATCCTCACCCCGTGTGGGTTGAGTGAAAATAGTTTTCAATAACAAATGTCACCTTTTCCTGTAAATCTCCCCACTCGAAAGGATTCGAGTGGTCTGGGTTCTAGGGGCCGTTCCTTTGTCGGGACGAAAGCCACAGGGGCCGAGCCTGGAACCTGTTCTTGTTTGATAGGGTTGTAGGTGTAGGTCTCCCGGAACTTTCGGGCCCTGGTTGGTGTCTTCTGCGTGTTGTACCGTGGTTGTCGTGTTCCCGAACTATAAGGGGATCGGGAACTATGATAGGCGGAGCCTAGAGTCTGTTCTTGTTTGATAGGGTTCTAAGCACCGGCCTATCGGGTTCCTGAACCCTTATGGTGTCGGTCTTTCCTGTGAGTTTAGTGTTCTGTTGTGGGAGCCGTCTGGTGGACGGTGGACCCCAGCTGTGTGGTTTTCCAACCTGTGGTTGAGAGTTGGTGTTGTTGGCCGATCTTGTTGATCGTGGTTTGGACTATAGCCTGCATGAGCCATAATTGAGCTCGACAGAGATACGCAGATACTTTCCTCGGTGGGGTCGCGCCCCTCGAGTGCCACTCCGGAGTTGGGCCTGTTACTTGCTATCGCGACTTGTCGACGCCGTCCCTCTGACTGGGCCAGTTAGTGGCAGTCACGGACACCCTACGGTAGACCCGTCCTGTTGAGGATGTGCGGCAGTAGGTGGGCGCAGGTTTGACTGGACCCTTTGCGGCAGTCAGTATAGATTTGGTGAGTATACTGTGTGAGTTAGTAGATGCATCATGTTTCCATCTGTTCCACTCTTTGAGCATCTAGATAGAGGCATGGTAGCTGTAGAATTACTTTCCCAGCCCTTTCATTTCCGTTTTATATTGTTACTTTATGCCTCTAGTAGACTTAGTGGGCAGACCGTCGGGCTTGTTGGCGGCACCCACTGAGAACTACTAGGGACGTAGTTCTCACACCCGTCGTGGTGTATTTTCCCACAGGGACTTCTACTCCTGTTCCTGCTGCTCCTGTTGCTGCTTCTTCTGATCGAGGTAAGGGAGTCGCGAGATAGTTCCCTACCAGTCGTCGTCCAGAGAGTAGATGTACCCCTTACTTTTGTGAGTTCATGTGGAGAGACTTTGTGGTGAGGTTTAGAGTTGTACTTTTATTTTTACAGTTTGAGAGACTGATGTAGTGAGGATATTCTTGTATTTGAGAGCTTGTACACTGATGTTTTTATTGGAGATGTCTCCCTTTAGAGTTTTGTATCAGAGGACTTGTATATGATCGTCTTTTTGGGAGATGGATATTGTATTATTATCAGTTGTACGAGGATTGGATTTTAGTTTTTCAGTAGTTTACTTTCAGCTCTGATATCTGTATACTGTAGTTGATTCTTTTTGCAGGTTAGACGCTTCGTCTATACGGGGTTCCGTATGGGCGGCGGATCTGTTGGCGAGCCCGGGTCGCAGTTTCGATGCCGGGGCGTGACACATTAGGTGGTATCAGAGCCTAGGTTGTAGGTCATAGTGGACTTAGAAACCCTAGGCTTGTGGTTGGACATTAGGATGACTACGTGAGAGTCGTGACTTTTAGCGAGAGTCCTGATTGAGTTTTGTACCTCTTCCAAGAGACGGGATGAGTGATTGGCATGTTTATTCTCCTAAGCGATTATGTTGGCTGCAGACAACATAACGCTATAGAATGGATGACATGTCTTAGACTTTCGCTGGACTGGGTCGTATGGTTGTTGTGTCCTGATGTTTGTTATTGTGTAGTGGACTACGATGCCCCTGAGACGTCGTGTAGCGAAGAGGGCACATCCCGCATCTGATGAGTAACCCGAACAGCGGGAGGCAGAGCTGTCAGAGCAGAGCGAGACCCAGGAGTCATGGACCCAGATGGCACCGATTGAGCGAGCAGCCCCCTCCGTGCCGACGTCTAGTGCCGAGGAACCGAGACAGGGTGGATAGTGGATAGTAGATGAGCTTTGGGACATCATTGGTCGATGGAGCCATTCCCGGCAGTTTGAACCATCCCGATTCATAGGTTTGAGTTGGAGCCTTTGTAGGCAGAATTGGGGTTGGTGGTGATAGAGAGACTATCTGAGAGCCTCCCTGTGCTAGGGAGTTTATACAGTTGTTGAACTGCACGCTCCAGGTTTCGAGGGACGAGGCGCATAGGATATGTTTGACTGGGAATGGATTGCGCTAGGACACCTTTCAGTTTATTCAGTCCCTCCGTTATAGGTTTTGAAGCCTCGATAGAGTAGGCGTTGCGTTTGGAGCGTGGTGTTGCAGTTCCTTTGGATGGGGATCTGCTGCCAGAGGCGAGTTCTGAATTTTGGTGTTTCGTGCCGGGTGATGGAGGATAGATCGGTCGTCAGAGACAGTGCTGATTTCTTTTTCCAGGGTAGCGGATTTTTGAGATGCCAGAGATCGGGTGGACCCCGATGGCAGCATCAGCACCTACATCAGAGTGGCGCGGCGGTAGCATGGATTGGTTATCTACGGAGGACCGCATTTGTCACCCCAGTGTGAGCAGAGACAGACTGAGCGACGACCACCTACATCGAGCGGATGAGTCTGTACCGCCCGGTTGGAGGGCGCTACGGCAGTGGACCAGGTTGTCGCGGGCATGATTTCTTTACAGCAGTCTGAGTTGGGTGTTTTTGGCTTTCCTGTCTGGACTGGAGGTAGAGTTGTTACCACGTGCACTAGAGGTACATGTTCATGTTGGTGTTGTGCATGTGGGGGAGCCTAGTGGGTTGTGATCAATGCAGTTGAGACTTGGGACTTCACCTGCTGATATGACGATTCAAGGACAGCTCTAGGACTTGGATTGAGCACATAGGTTGGACTGGTTGGTGCGGTGCCGTGCAAGACTGATTGTGGAATGAGAGCAGTCACCCTTCCGCGAGTTGGACAGGAGGAGTTCATCCCCACGGTTGCCGAAGTTTTCTTCCTGCGATGTTGGCTTCAGCGGCATTGGACAGACGCCACCTCGGGAGCATTGTTGTTTGTTTGTTGGTCTGTTTGTTTGTTTGTTTAGGACTAGAGGTTGTGTCCTTAGAGGTCTCGGTTAGATCGTAGCTTCCGTTTTGTAGCCACGGCAGGAACGACTTCAACACTTCTCTCCCTTTCCTCGCCTTGTGCTGAAATTTTCGAACAGGACAAAAATTTCGAAAGACTGCTCCAGAAATGGAGACGGTGCCCGAACCTGTTCTTGTTTGATTGGGGCGAAGGCACTGGTCCTTTCAAAATTTTCGGACTTTTCGTAAATTTCGGCCGTTTTCTAAATTGAGAGTTGGGGTTGACGACCTTCCTGCTGGTGGGGCCTTTACCCTTCGTGTTGGCGTAATTCGTGTAGTTTTGGACGAGTAGTGTTGGTCGTTCTTCCTTGTCCTCTGTCTTTTAGAATTCTTGAGGTTTTTCTAGCTTTTGGACTCCTTGCCGTGTGGACTCGCTTCGCGGAGTGTGCGTAGCGACTGGGGAGCTGGAGACGGTGTTGATGGATACTTACCTTTGGCTTTGGAACTCCCCTTTTGAGCCGTGTTAGTTTCGAGGACGAAACTTTCTTTTAGTGGGGGAGGATGTGAGGACCCGAATCCCCACTTAAGAGACTACTGATGGATTAGTGGCCTTTGGGGGTGTTTGTGCGCAATTTGGACACAAGTGGTGGACTTCGAGCTTAAAAAGGGATCACGTGGGTAATTGGAGGACCCGTCGAGTGTTTAGAAGTGGTTTCGCGCGACGCGGATGTCAAAATTGGACTCAGGGCGAAGTTTGGATAAAAGATCACCTCTCCGGATGCCTTCGGCAATTTTTAGGGTTGGAATTTGGCAAAATGGACATCAGATTTGGATTCAGCGCGCGAAAACGATGAAAATGGACTATTCACTTGCATTTTTCGGAGCCCGGATGACGCGCACGTTTTTTGAGGCAAATGGTACTGTTCCGGCCGCCGGTGGGCAGCGGCGGCGGCGGCGGGCAGCGGCGGAGCGCGGCGGCGAGCACGCGGGCAGGCGCGCAGGCGCACGGGCAGGGGCGCGGTCCACCGCGGAGGCGTGCACCCGGGCGGTGGACACGTGGCGGCTCTCAGTTGGCCGGCGCAGCAGGCGCGGTCCGCGGATTTTATGGCGGGTGTACGGTGGACCGGTGGGTGACACGTGTCAGCGTATGATTGGCGCTGTTTTGTACGCTCGGTCCACGAAACCGCTGCACCGCCTCGGGGCGCGTGCGTGCAGGCGGTGCAGGCGGCGTGCCAGGCGCGCGTCAGGCGCACGTTGACTGGCTGCCGGGGCCACGCGTCGACGTGTGGAGGCGGCCACGTGTCGATCGCATAGTGGGCGCTTCCGCTGTCGCCTGTTCGGCGGGCGACGTGGAGGCCCAGGGAGGATTCGGGCCCGCACAGTGTTGGGCCGGGCCCAACACTGTAGCAGCCCGAATCTTTCGGGCGCCCGGAAACCGGGACACATCCGTCATTTCCTGATTTGTTTGAGCAGCCTATTTAAGCAATCCGAGCGGCTTCTTCTTCCTTTTTTTCTGCATTTCGGAGCCTCTTCTCACCTCGGCGTCTTCTACAAAGTTGTTCCCCTTCGTGTGTTGCATCCATCTGCAGAGTTTGAAGATTTTATGTGGCATGCTTCCCGAGGTTTCTATTTTTACGGCGCGGCGCGACGTTCGTTCTTTGGTGTTCCCCTTCGTCGCGTTTCGGTGCGCGAGCTCCCCCGGCCTACTCCGACCATCTTTTCGAGCGATTTCTTCGCCGTTGGATTCGCAACAGGTAAGGCTACGATTTTGGATGCTTCCACATTTCCTGGTTTCGTGCTTTTCGAGGAGTTTTTCCTTGCTCACTGGGGCACTGGTTTGCTGTGAGGATTTGTGAGGACAGCAGCTTCATCCGAGGAGATCTCCGCACACGAGTCTCGGATCAGGACGTGCTTGTAGACTTTTTTCATCTACTCGACGAGAGGATCATCATAGTATTTTTCTTGGAATTTTTGGAGACCTTTCCGAAGGTATACATTTTCCTTTTTATTTGTACAAGAGTTTACAGTTGTTTGGTTTTGGGACTTTGCGCACCGATACTGTGGAATTTGTGACTTGGCCTACGGTGCTCGGATTTGGGTGTGAAGGTACCCGTTTCGAAGCTATCGACGTGAGGAACGCCGTGCTATTTATTTCAGAATTTTTGGAGCTCTTTCTGCAGGTGAAAAATCAACTTCTTTGCGGCTGAAATTTCAGTGTTGTATACTTGGCAGATTTTGGGATTTGAGTGTAACTGTAGCCTTATCTTGTACCCAGGAGGGATTGTGGACTGTGCTGGACCTGTAGGACCTAGAGTTGTTTTTTTTCCTGGTTTTCTCAGCTGTACGACTCCGGACAGTTGGCGTTCTCAGGTGGGTGGCTTTGCTTTCAGGATCTATGGACTGTGCTCTAATTCTATTGATATAGAATCATGCATGATAGTGATTGGACTTGGGTAGCATGCTAGAGTGTAGGAATTGTTGTTCCTAGTTTTATCTGTCGATCTTGTGATCTTTTACTTCCTTCTATCTGTTAAATTATAGTATCTTGGAACCTGACCTAGCACCCCCGTCATATGTTGCATGTGTAACCAGACCAGTAGAAAACCCTCACTTGGGCTAGGGTTATTTATGAATAGACATCCACACTTTATGTTTCATTCCTGGACTTTGTGTTATCCTCGCCCGGGTAGTGGGCCGAGCGGTCGGGACTTCTTTTTAGGGTGGGATGCATTTGCACTCGTGCTTGGGAGCAGAGTGGAGTCTGGTAGATGTAGTGGATTGCTTGTCTGTACCGGGAACCGTTTGGGGTAAACGGTGGTCCCGGAAGGTCTTGTTTTTGCCCTGTTTGGGTTGTCGCCACTGTGTCAGTGGTAGTAGTTTACTAGTGTTAGCCGGACCTAGAACCTAGAACCCCTTTTGACATACGCATGATTTTAGTCTACTAATGTTTTCTTCCAAGCATCGAAGGGCCGCTGGAGTCTGTTCTTGTTTGATTGGACAAAGGCATCAGCCCTTCGGGGTTTGGGTAAAACACTTGTTTTCTAACTGTTTTTCTAAAAAGAACTAAAAATCATTAAAAATGGATTTCTTCCCAAAACAAGATAGCTTTTCAAAAGGGTACTACTTTTAATCCTCACCCCGTGTGGGTTGAGTGAAAATGGTTTTCGATAACAAATGTCACCTTTTCCTGTAAATCTTCCCACTCGAAAGGATTCGAGTGGTCTGGGTTCTAGGGGCCGTTCCTTTATCGGGACGAAAGCCACAGGGGCCGAGCCTGGAACCTGTTCTTGTTTGATTGGGTTGTAGGTGTAGGTCTCCCGGAACTTTCGGGCCCTGGTTGGTGTCTTCTGCGTGTTGTACCGTGGTTGTCGTGTTCCCGAACTATAAGGGGATCGGGAACTACGATAGGCGGAGCCTAGAGTCTGTTCTTGTTTGATAGGGTTCTAAGCACCGGCCTATCGGGTTCCTGAACCCTTATGGTGTCGGTCTTTCCTGTGAGTTTAGTGTTCTGTTGTGGGAGCCGTCTGGTGGACGGTGGCCACCAGCTGTGTGGTTTTCCAGCCTGTGGTTGAGAGTTTGTGTTGTTGGTCGATCTTGTTGATCGTGGTTTGGACTATAGCCTGCATGATCCATAATTGAGCTCGACAGAGATACGCAGATACTTTCCTCGGTGGGGTCGCGCACCTCGAGTGACACTCCGGAGTTGGGCCTGTTACTTGCTATCGCGACTTGTCGACGCCGTCCCTCTGACTGGGCCAGTTAGTGGCAGTCACGGACACCCTACGGTAGACCCGTCCTGTTGAGGATGTGCGGCAGTAGGTGGGCGCAGGTTTGACTGGACCCTTTGCGGCAGTCAGTATAGATTTGGTGAGTATACTGTGCGAGTTAGTAGATGCATCATGTTTCCATCTGTTCCACTCTTTGAGCATCTAGATAGAGGCATGGAAGCTGTAGAGTTACCTTCCCAGCCCTTTCATTTCAGTTTTATATTGTTACTTTATGCCTCTAGTAGACTTAGTGGGCAGACTGTCGGGCTTGTTGGCGGCACCCACTGAGAACTACTAGGGACGTACTTCTCACACCCGTCGTGGTGTATTTTCCCACAGGGACTTCTACTCCTGTTCCTGCTGCTCCTGTTGCTTCTTCTTCTGATCGAGGTAAGGGAGTCGCGAGATAGTTCCCTACCAGTCGTCGTCAAGAGAGTAGATGTACCCCTTACTTTTGTGAGTTCATGTGGAGAGACTTTGTGGTGAGGTTTAGAGTTGTACTTTTATTTTTACAGTTTGAGAGACTGATGTAGTGAGGATATTCTTGTATTTGAGAGCTTGTACACTGATGTTTTTATTGGAGATGTCTCCCTTTAGAGTTTTTTATCAGAGGACTTGTATAAGATCGTCTTTTTGGGAGATGGATATTGTATTATTATCAGTTGTACAGGGATTGGATTTTAGTTTTTCAGTAGTTTACTTTCAGTTCTGATATCTGTATACTGGAGTTGATTCTTTTTGCAGGTTAGACGCTTCGTCTATACGGGGTTCCGTATGGGCGGCGGATCTGTTGGCGAGCCCGGGTCGCAGTTTCGACGCCGGGGCGTGACACACGGGATGGACCAGTTGGTGCGGTATAGTGCAACTGCTGATTGTGGAATGAGATCAGTTACCCTTCCGCGAGTTGGACTAGAGGAGTTCATTTTCACAGATCATCGGGGTATCCTTCCTACAGCTGTGGCTTCACGGTTAGACCGTAGCTTTCGTTTTGTAGCCACGGCAGGAACGACTTCAACACTTCTCTCCCTTTTCTCGTCTGTGTGCTGAAATTTTCGAACAGGACGAAAACTTTGAAAGACTTCTCCAGAAATGGAGACGGTGCCCGAACCTGTTCTTGTTTGATTGGGGCAAGGGCACTGGTCCTTTCGGAATTTTCGGACTTTTCGTTAATTTCAGCCGTTTTCTAAATTGAGAGCTGTGGTTGACGACTTTCCTGCTGGTGGGGCCTTTACTCTTCTTGTTGGTTATGTTGGCGTAATTCGCGTAGTTTTGGGCGAGTAGAGTTGGTCGTTCTTCCTTGTCCTCTGTCCTTTGGAACTTCTGAGTTTTTCCAGCGTTTGCACTCCTGGCCGTGTGGAACTCGCTTCGCGGAGCGTGCGTAGCGACTGGGGAGATGGAAACGGTGTTGATGGATACTTACTTTTGGCTTTGGAACTCCCCTTTCGAGCCATGTTAGTTTCGGGGACGAAACTTTCTTTTAGTGGGGGAGAGTGTGAGGTCCCGAAATTTCCCGCGCAGGGTTTGCTGGTTGTCGGGCAGCTTTTAGTGGCCGTTGGGTGTGTTTGTGCGCATGTCGAGGCCGAGAAATGGATTTGTCGTGCAATTTGGGTTTTAGACGCATCACTGGAGGCCTGCGTGGTGTGTCGGTGGTGTTTGCGCGCAATTTGGACACAAGTGTTGGACTTCGGGCTTTAAAAGGGATCATGTGGGAATTTGGAGGACCCGTCGAGTGTTTGGAAGTGGTTTCGCGCGACGCAGATGTCAAATTTGGACTCCGGGCGAAGTTTGGATAAAAGTTTACCTCTCCGGTTGCCTTCGAGAATTTTTAGAGTTGGAAATTGGCAAATTGGATTTTTGGAATGGACCCGGCGCGAAAATCGGATCAAGTGGACTTTCCGGGGGCAATCGGCAAATTTCTGGATGAGAATTTGGTGAAATGGACATCGTTTTTGGATTCAGCGTGCGAAATCGTTGAGAATGGACTATTTACTTGTTTGTTTTGGAGCCCGGTGGAAGTGCGCGTTTTTCGAGGCATCGCGGGCGGATCCCGAGTTTTGGCGGCACGAAAATCGAGGCGGCGGCGGCTCGGATCCCGAGGGGGGCGCGCGTACGGCGCGGCAGGGCGTGCTGGGAAGCGCGCCCTCGGCACGGAGCGCGCGGGGGCCGCCACGTGGCGGGCCCCCGTTGGCGCCCGCGCGGGCGCGGGGGCACGCGCGCCCGTGTAAGGGGCACTTGTCCCGCGCCTGGGGTGGCACGGTGTAACCGCGCCCGTGTGGTGAGCGCCTTGCTGCGCCCGCGTGGCGCGCATTGATGCGCGCCACATGGCGGCGGGGCGCGTGCCTGGATCCGGTGCACGCGCCCCGGCCTGGTGGACCGCGCATCGTGGCTCCCCATTGGTTCGCGCCGTGGACCGGGTCCGTGGACCACCCCCCCTTTCCCTTTTTCTTCTTCTTCTTCTTCTCCCCCCGAGCACCTTTTCTCCTCCTTTTTCTTTTCTTTCTTCTCCACCCGAGCGAGAGAGGGAGTGAGGAGGGAATTTTTGGGTGGTGCGGCGGCGCGCCGTGGACCCCGCGGAGCGCGTGAGGTGTTCCAAACGGAGCGGCTGGGCTGCACGGCGCAGTCGGGTGGGTCCCGTTTTGTTTTGCGGTATTTTTGGCACAGTTTGGGGCGTTCTTTTGGACAGTAAATTGACCCTCTTGCTCTTATCTGTGTTAGGGACCGTGTTTTACTGCTCCGTTTTGCGTGCGGACCCCGACCGCGTGCACCGTTTTGCGTGCGCACTTCGTTTTGCGCGCGGTTTAGGCACCGTGCTCCGTTTTGCGTGCGGACTCCGTTTTGCGTGCGAGTTTTGGAACCGTGCTCCATTTTGCGTGCGGACTTAGGCGGCGTGCACCGTTTTGCGTGCGGACTCCGTTTTGCGCGCGGGTTTCGGCACCGTGCTCCGTTTTGAGTGCGGATCGCGTGGAGGCCAATTGCAAGTGTCTACGAGCAATTGGTGGCTTACCGAGGTGGGTTGGTTTTTATCTCCAAGTCTGCGGGCTTCTCTCTAATTCTATTATGATAGGATTTTGCATGCTAGTTTAAGTGTTTCATTGGAACTTTGACTAGCACCCCCGTCATATGTTGCATGTGTAACCAGACCAATAGAGAACCTTAATCTGGGCTAGGTTCTTTTATGCTTTAGACATCCCACACAGTGCATTTCTTTCTAGACTTAGAGTTCCTTGCCCGGGTATTTGGCCGAGTGGTCAGGACATTGTGGGACGTATGTTGCACTCGGGCCTGGGGGCCGAGTGGAGTCTGGTAGTTAGAGCCAGTTGTTTAGTTCTGGCGGGAGCCGTTTGGGTAGACGGTGGTTCCGAGATGTTGTGTTCTTGAGTTGGTTGTCACTACAGTGGTAGTGGCAGTGGCGTACTAGTGACAGCAGGACCTTGAACCCAGAACCTTTTTGGGCGCACACATGATTTTAGTCAGCCAATGTTTTCTTCCAAGCTTCGCAGGGTCGCCTGAGTCTGTTCTTGTTTGATAGGACGAGGGCATTAGCTCTTCGAGGTTTGGACATAAAACTTGTTTGCAAATTGTTTTCCTAAAAAGACTAAAATCATTAAAAAGATGGATTTCTCTCAGATCAAATGGTTTCTGTAATAAATGTCACTGTTTCTTATAAACTTATCCACCCGAGATGATTCGAGTGGTCTGGGTTCTAAGGGTTGATTTATTTCTGGGGTCGAAAGCAAGTCGAAAGCAACGGGAGGCTACGCCTATAGCCGGTTCTTGTTTGATTGGGGTCGTAGGTATTAGTCTCCCGGGGTTTTCGGACTCTTCGTGGATCTGGCTGTAGAGCATCTCCAGCCCGTGAGATTTGTTGGTTGAGATGGGTTCCCACTTTAACCGAGAGGGGCCGAATCCCTCAACGGTAAAGGATCGAGAACTTCGATAGGCTGAGCCTAGAGTCTGTTCTTGTTTGATTGGGGTTCTAGGCACCGGCCTAACGGGATTCTCAGACCTTTGCTGCGTTAGTCGGTTCTTCTCGCTTATGAGTGGGGAGTCGTTTTGGGAGCCGTTTGGAGTGACGGCGGTCCCAGCTGTGTTGTACCTACTTTTAGTGGGTGAGTGTTGTGAGATCGAGTCGTGGAGTCTTTCTCCGACTGAGTTATGCTAGTTGAGCATTGAGTACCGATCTGTTTGATCGACGACTATAGCCTGCAGGAGCCGATTATGAGACAGTGATACAGATGAGATACTTGAGTTCGGTGGGGTCGCTCCCCTCGAGCTACCACCCGGGTGTGTGTGTTGATACCGAGCCTGACGAGGCTGCGATGATGCGACTAGTTGATACACTAGAGTTCGCTTGTGATAGTCCGTGTGGGACGCCCTACGTAAGTCCGTTCCTCCGGGATGTGCGGCAGTAGGTTTGGCGCAGGCTTGACTGGACCCTATGAGGCAGTCTTTGAGATTGGGTGACACTGAGAGAGTGATGGCATAGCATGTGTCATAGTAGAGTTTACTTGAGCATAGTACCTGTGACATATTGTCAGTAGTGAGTGGTTGCATACCATCATCTGTGTTTTTCCCCTTGAGCATAGTAGATAGAGGCATGATAGCTGTTGATACTTATCCAGCTTTGTTTTCCTATCCCAGTCTTTTTCTGTTATCTTGCCTCTTGTAGACTTAGTGGGCAGACCGTGGGTCTTGGAGACGGTACCCACTGAGAACTACTGTAGGATGTAGTTCTCACACCCTCTGTCGGTGACAGGTTGCTGAGGCTTTCCTTCCGTTCCTGCCCGAGCTGGCTTGACGGACCGAGGACAGGGAGTCGCGTGATAGTTCCCTACCAGCATAGTTCCTTTAGAGTGTGGTAGATGTACCCTTTTTATATTTTGAGAGTTTCCTGTTGAGAGACCTTTGTTGTGAGGTATAGAGTTGTATTTTATTTTACAGTTTGAGAGACTGATGTAGTGAGGATTTTTTTGTATTGAGAGCTTGTACACTGATTTTTTATTGGAGATGTCTCCCTTTTGGGTTTTTGTATCATAGGACTTTGTATATGATCGTTTTTGGGAGATGGATATTGTATTTATTTTCAGTTGTACAGTATTTGGTTTTCAGTTTTTAGTAGTTTACTTTCAGCTCTGATATCTGTAGTTGTTTCTTTTTGCAGGTTAGACGCTTCGTCTGTTCGGCAGTTTCCGTACAGATGGCGGATCTGCTAGCGAGCCCGGGTCGCAGTTTCGACCCCGGGGCGTGACATCGAGCATCGTATCCAAGTACACAGAACAAAACCAACAATAATTAACCATAGAGATCATCAAAGATTAACATAGTTAGTTGAGCAAGTGAAATATATTTACAGTTTTCAAATCCCGACACTAAACCTCAGAACGAGTACTCACCTACCTCGGTAAACCACGCCGAGCACCTACCTCGACGGGTCGCACCGCTCACACCTTGGCGCCTCAAACCCCCCACCTACGGGGGCCCCCACTACGTCACCTCGTGGGTATACACGGGTCATAGACCACTTTTCCGAAAAAGCACACCCTTTGCGGTGGCCAAACCGCGGGTGCGCGTGCTGCAGCCTCGAGCATCGTAACCAAGTACACAAAACAAAACCAACAATAATGAACCATAGAGATCATCAAAGATTAACACAGTTAGTTGTCGCTATAACATCGATAAGAGCATATGATATGGCAATGAAACATAATAGTAACGAGAATATGCACCAAGGGGTTCTAAGGGGTACCCACCTGAAACGCGAAGAAGAAGGTGTGCGGAAACTCCCACTAAAACACTCCCACCCTGTGCCCGAAAAAGATACAGTAAGTATTATTGTTAAAAAACATCGTCGTGGTCAAAAACACTGGAAAACGGGGCGAAACGGGCCACAAACGGAGCTTCTGGACTCTTTTCTGAAGGCTGGTGCACGGGTCCAGGCGTGGACCGGGTCCACGACGCAGAGGAGGCGGCGGCGTAGACTGGGCTCACCCCGGGAGCGTGCACCAGGAGGATTGGGCCGGGCTGGTGCACGCGCAGGCGCGCACCGGGCTCACCCTCCCAGGCCGCGGCGGCGCGCACCGGGTGCACGCTGGAGGCGTGCACCGCGGTAGGCGGGCCGGGCTGGCGCACGCGCCCGTGCGCCGGGCTCGCCCCCACAGGCCGCGGCGACACGCACCGGGTGCACGCTGGAGGCGTGCACCGCGGTAGGTGGGCCGGGCTGGCGCACGCGCCCGTGCGCCTGGTTCCGCACCTTCGGGCTGCAGGACGTGCGCCGGGCGCACGCCACTCCGGTGGACCGCGCGGGTTTGGTCTGTACGGGTGAACAGTAATTCCTCCGGTTTCGTCTCCCCGCGGCTCCGGTGATGACCCCGCGAACACGGCGACTGCGGCGACGACCCCGTGGTCATGATAACGGCGGCGGCGACCTCCCGTTTAACAACGGCGGCGGCGGCTTCCCGTTACCACAAAACCACCACGGCGTGCGACACCCGAACGACCATCACCCAACCCTCGACCCCACAGAAATTTCAAACAGGAAAACAACACGATCACTTACCGATCCTGCGAGGAAGGGGAAAAAGGATCGTCCCTCTCGTCTCCAACGTAGGGCTCCCCGAAAGATGGATTCCCCCGTTCTTACTTCTCCTTTCTCGATCGTTCCCCTAATTTGAATTTTTGAAATTCGAAAGTCCCCCCTCCGTTCACGTTCTCTAAAGGAAAAAGGATAAAAAAAAACTAAAGGCTCGCACGGAAGGGTGCTGTAAAAGAATAAAATATCCTCCAAACCCTAGGCCCAGATTTGACTCCGACTTCCTCGAAAATCGTGCAAATTAAAATGCACGCATCTCGGTGCACTTTACGGTCACCGAGAGCTTCGGACCCCATTCCGGGAGATCCGTAAGTCCGATTTCAAATCCGATCGCACCGTCGTTAATCATTTTGCGAGCTCTACCACCTAAAAATACCCGCAAACCCCGACGGTCAGCCCAGAAATTCTCGAACTTTCAACCCCCCCTAACAACTAAAAAGATTCAATTAATACCAAAGCGGAAAACCGGAAGGTCGAGGTATTACCAAAATAATTAAAATAAACCAATAACATAAATAACGTGAAAAAGTCCGATCGTAGAAGGGTCCCGTCCGATCGCCTCGAAAAGCATGCCGACTGCTTAGCACGGATTCTGGTGCACAACTCAAAGGCAACCGCTTTGACCCCCATTCCGGGAGATCCCTAAATTCGAATCCGAATCCGATCGCTTTGCCGCTCTCCGTTTT
Source organism: Tillandsia leiboldiana (assembly GCA_029204045.2). Classification (NCBI taxonomy): domain Eukaryota; kingdom Viridiplantae; phylum Streptophyta; class Magnoliopsida; order Poales; family Bromeliaceae; genus Tillandsia; species Tillandsia leiboldiana. The sequence goes on along the minus strand of CM055065.1, from coordinate 19,296,807 downwards.
TCGAGCTCAAACGCAGAAAAATTCTCGCGATCCAAGACGGTCCATTGCAGAAAACACAGCCAAAAGTTTTCCTAACAATCCCGTCATAAAAAAAATGTATGCAAAGGCATTGAAACGACAGGACTCTACATCACTCACCACTTAAAAGAAGTTTCGTCCTCGAAACTTAACCCTGGTCCGCACGAATAAATCTGGGTAGCACTCCCTCATCTTTGACTCCAGTTCCCAAGTCGCTTCACGTTCTTCCTGGTTGCTCCACAGCACCTTCACATAGGCGATCGTCCGGTTGCGCAATCCTTTTTGTCCTCTCGTGCTAAGACCCGCACCGGTGTTCCGTCGAAGCTCAGGTCCTCTCTAGGCTTAAAAGCAGTGACCATCCATCACCCAAATCAAGTACGCGGGCTCGGAGCACATCCTCGAGAATCTGGTTCACTCGCTCGGACTGTCCGTCGATCTGGGGGTGAAATGCCGTGCTGAAGTGTGGTTTAGTCTCTAGAGAGCTCGTTGTAGACTTTGCTAAAGGTTCGACACCAGGCGAGTGTCTCTAGTCCACGTCGTACGGATGGGTGGAAAAAGAGTCGACTTCGTCAGTCGATCCACTGTGACTCAAACTGCATCGTGCCCTTGATGCGATGCAGAAAACCCGTGACGAATTCCATGCTGATTCGCTCCCATTTCCACTCTGGTACAGGTAGAGATTGTAGTTTTCCCCGCTGGGCGCTGATGTTCGAACTTTACTTGTTACCCATCTAAACAGCGAGCAGCGACTGTGTTACATCCCCCTTTGGTTTAGTCCACCAAAATTCTGCTTGAGATCCTTGTACATCTTCGTGTCACCTGGATGCGCCGCATAGGGAGCGCAGTGCGCCTCTGACCGTATCCCTTTCTTCAACTCTGGTAGCTCGGGCACGCAATTTCGCCCTTGAAACGTGTTGCGTCGTTCGCACTCGCCGACAAGTCGCTCGCGTGGTCCGGGGGGTCTTGTCTCGAATAAGCTGTATCTGTGCGCCTATTTTCTGACCTTCTAGGGTTTCTCTAATAGGGTTGGCTCGACCATCAAAGACAAAAGTCGCGCGACAGTACCGGTCCTGCTGAGTACTCGCGCTCATCGGTCTCCCACAGCTTTAAAACGAAGGCGACTGCCGCCCGTTCCTGATCGTGTGTCGGGTAGTTCCGCTCATATTCTCTGCGATTCCCGTTGTTGAAACTGTGTGCCCCAAAAAGCCACTTCGCGAAGTCAGAACTCACATTTCTTAAACTTAGCATGCAGCCTCTGGTCCCTGAGAGTCCGGAGAATAATCTGCAAGTGCCCCTCGTAATTGATCGAAGTGGTCATCAATCCCGGACTTGTTCTTCACTGTAACCCTGTTTATCTCCCTGTAATCGATGCGTAAACGTAGGCTTCCGTTCTTCTTTCGCACGAAGAGCACGGGTGCGCCCCAAGGCGACACACTCGGTCTGATGAACCTTTAAAAGTCCAAAACAACTAACCCGACGACAAGGAAAAGCAAACCACACTAACGCCCTCACAAGGCTCCAAGAGGTGCCAACAAAACAGGCTGGGTTACTAACTACCCGAAATTTTCCCCCGAAAACCACGAACTCACATGTCACCAACACGGACCGCTCCCTTCCGTCGCCAACACGGGCCACTTCCACCCGTCACCAACACGGTCCACAAGCTCGGAGCATAACCACCATCCCGGACCACTCGTTCCGACTGTCCGTCCTACCGAGGCGACGGTCAAAACTAACGTTAGGTTTCAGCTCTAAGACCTACCACAAGGTCTACCCTACAGAAGGAGCTGCGTACAGGGCCTTCTAGCCGAAAGTGACCAGTGCCAAAACTCCGAGTAGTCGACAGATCCCCTTGACCCACACCTGCCCCAAAAGACCAACTACCCAAAACTCTCCCAACTAGGCCTCAAGGCTATGCCTTAGTCATGGGGAGGCTGACGACAAAACCCACAAGGTAAGGTCCTACCTCCGTCCTGGCACCGACGGGGTGCGACACTCTAAATAACCACTAACTCTCGGTCCCAAATCTGTTGTCCCTCCAAGCACCGGGCATCGAATCGAGCGGTAAACCTCCAGACCAACCGTGACACTCCCAACTAGGAGAAAATCTAAGCTCTAGGTCCGCTCAACAAGGACCTCCAGGTACTGTAGACTATCCATCTGAAACCTAAAGGGTCGGAAGAAGACAAGCAACAAAAACAGCGAGAAGAACCTTGTCAAAAGTTGCCTAGGTTCACTAAACGCACTTGAGGGATCACGCGCCAACCTACCAATAGGACAACCTAACCGACCCTCTTGCGCAGAACCCAGGAACCCAACCCAGAGCTACCTGGCACCACCCAGCGCCAAAAGCTAAACCCCCCAATAAAAGTCGCCACTTACGCACACTTGTGCGAAACAAGGCACGACCTCTCTAACCGAAAACGAGCCCAAACGAATACGATTTACTAGCCCCGGTGGTTTCCCTTTCTAACCCAAAGGAGCACCCCGAGACCCCATCACGACAATTTCTACAACCATCACAGTGTCTAGGGTAAAAAGCCGAACTATGGGTAACAAACATAGGGGAAGAATCCTCATTCCCACCCATACCTTGCCCATGGTGCAAAAAGAATCGGCCGATTACCTGCTATAACCTAACACCAGAAGACCTAGAAGGTACAAGTTTAGACAAACGGCTGTCCAGTTACCCACGACCGACAAACGGCCGACACACTAACAAACACCGGTGGGTTGCACTACCACCCATCACTGTTACAGACGACGACCCGAACGTCGGCAGAGAAAGGGGTTCAGAGAAAAAAAAACAAAAGCCGGCGCAACGCTCTGCCATGCCAACAGCCGCACCAAGTGCATAAACACCGTCAGCAGACCCACCGTGTCCTATGCTGGTTGCCTAATCCATTGACTCATACCAACTATGAAGGCCCCGGTGGCAGCCGGCCTCGACCCCAACCTCCAAATCAACCCGACTACACTGGCACAACACCCGAGCTAAACCGAAAAACTAAACTCAACAGTCCCGCACTCTCGCATCTCTACGCAATTATACCCTGATCATTTGATTAGTTAGTAGCCAGTGGTAATGTGCTCCTGTGGATGTTGGACAGCGACTACTGTGGTTAAAGCTGTTTTTCTCTGATACCATCTTAATCTGTCACGCCCCGGGGGTTTCATTAAGCGGAAGACAGCCGCTGAAAAGAGTTGAATTTGCATATAATTTTTTTTTTGAAAACGATCTCTCCCGGTGCGTGGCCAGACCCGCCGCATATACAAATTCACTCTGCAAACGGGCGGAGTCTCCTTTGTATATGCACGGCGTCCTGACTACAATATCCATACAAACATCCATTTAACCACAATAACTCAGCAGTCGAGTACAAACAACCATTTTCCATAAGTATTAAAGAGGCCGGCTAATTTTGAAAGGATAAATCCACAAGTTTTTAGAAACGGTGCCCACACGGCACCCAGGTTTTTCAAAACGGTTTTCGCAATCCATAAATCCACAGGGTTTTAAAATGGTGCCTACACGACACCCAAATTTTCAAAATGGTTTTCGCAATCCATAAATCCACAAGGTTTTAAAAATGGTGCCCACACGACACCCACATTTTTAAAACAGTTTTCGAAATATTTTCCTTTTCTTTTCTTTTGTAGTTTGAAAATGGCCAATCGGGAAAAGCAAAATAACCACCCACAAGGGTAATAAAAAGACATCCCAACATCCACATCGACCCCACAAGGGTATCGCGATCCACATAGTAAGCTACTAACAAGTAATGAAATGCGCAATATAAGAAGTAAATACAATCTATGGCCTCGAAGGACCAAAAGTGCTCCTGCCACGGCCTCACCGTCGCCCTAGCTCTCACCAGCGAGAAACCTGTCACAGAGTGGGAAGTCAGTGACCAGAAAATAAAGCACGAAAGCAACTAGGGCTATAAATAAAGCAAACCGCAGTAAAACCAGAGCAACCGCCCTCCTCATCGTGCAATCGACAGTATCCCCTCCCCCTGCATAACTTCAACCGGGCACCTGCCACGGCAACCCAGACCGAGCACCAACCTCAAGAAAGAAACCCAAACCAAGCACCAACCTCAAGAAGGAAAACCAAACCGAGCACCAACCTCAAGAAAGAAAACAAAACCGAGCACCAACCTCGGGAAAGAAAACCAAACCGAGCACCAACCTCGGGAAAGAAAACCAAACCGAGCACCAACCTCAAGAAAGAAAACCAAACCGAGCACCAATCTCGGGAAACCAGACCGAGCACCTACCTCGGTAAACCACGCCGAGCACCTACCTCGACGGGTCGCACCGCTCACACCTTGGCGCCTCAAACCCCCCACCTACGGGGGCCCCCACTACGTCACCTCGTGGGTATACACGGGTCATAGACCACTTTTCCAGAAAAGCACACCCTTTGCGGTGGCCAAACTGCGGGTGCGCGTGCTGCAGCCTCGAGCATCGTAACCAAGTACACAAAACAAAACCAACAATAATGAACCATAGAGATCATCAAAGATTAACACAGTTAGTTGTCGCTATAACATCGATAAGAGCATACGATATGGCAATGAAACATAATAGTAACGAGAATATGCACCAAGGGGTTCTAAGGGGTACCCACCTGAAATGCGAAGAAGAAGGTGTGAGGAAACTCCCGCTAAAACACTCCCACCCTGTGCCCAAAAAAGATACAGTAAGTATCATTGTTAAAAAACATCGTCGTGGTCAAAAACACTGGAAAACGGGGCGAAACGGGCCACAAACGGAGCTTCTGGACTCTTTTCTGAAGGCTGGTGCACAGGTCCAGGTGTGGACCGGGTCCACGACGCAGAGGAGGCGGCGGCGTAGACCGGGCTCACCCCGGGAGCGTGCACCAGGAGGATTGGGCCGGGCTGGTGCACGCGCAGGCGCGCACCGGGCTCACCCTCCCAGGCCGCGGCGGCGCGCACCGGGTGCACGCTGGAGGCGTGCACCGCGGTTGGCGGGCCGGGCTGGAGCACGCGCCCGTGCGCCGGGCTCGCCCCCACAGGCCGCGGCGACACGCACCGGGTGCACGCCAGAGGCGTGCACCGCGGTAGGCGGGCCGGGCTGGCGCACGCGCCCGTGCGCCTGGTTCCGCGCCTTCGGGCTGCAGGACGTGCGCCGGGCGCACGCCACTCCGGTGGACCTTACCTTCGGGCTGCAGGACGTGCGCGGGTTTGGTCCGTACGGGTGAACAGTAATTCCTCCGGTTTCGTCTCCCCGTGGCTCCGGTGATGACCCCGCGAACACGGCGACTGCGGCGACGACCCCGTGGGCATGATAACGGTGGCGGCGGCCTCCCGTTTAACAACGGCGGCGGCAGCTTCCCGTTACCACAAAACCCCCACGGCGTGCGACACCCGAATGACCATCACCCAACCCTCGACCCCACAGAAATTGCAAACAGGAAAACAACACGATCACTTACCGATCCTGCGAGGAAGGGGAAAAAGGATCGTCCCTCTCGTCTCCAACGTAAGGCTCCCCAAAAGATGGATTCCCCCGTTCTTCCTTCTCCTTTCTCGATCGTTCCCCTAATTCGAATTTTCGAAATTCGAAAGTCCCCCCCTCCGTTCACGTTCTCTAAAGGAAAAAGGATAAAAAAAACTAAAGGCTCGCACGGAAGGGTGCTGTAAAAGAATAAAATATCCTCCAAACCCTAGGCCCAGATTTGACTCCGACTTCCTCGAAAATCGTGCAAATTACAATGCACGCATCTCGGTGCACTTTACGGTCACCGGGAGCTTCGGACCCCATTCCGGGAGATCCGTAAGTCCGATTTCAAATCCGATCGCACCGCCGTTCATCATTTTGCGAGCTCTACCACCTAAAAATACCCGCAAACCCTGACGGTCAGCCCAGAAATTCTCGAACTTTCAACCCCCCCTAACAACTAAAAAGATTCAATTAATACCAAAGCGGAAAATCGGAAGGTCGAGGTATTACCAAAATAATTAAAATAAACCAATAACATAAATAACGTGAAAAACTACGATCGTAGAAGGGTCCCGTCCGATCGCCTCGAAAAGCGTGCCGGCTATTTAGCACGGATTCTGGTGCACAACTCAAAGGCAACCGCTTTGACCCCCATTCCGAGAGATCCGTAAATCAGAATCCGAATCCGATCGCTTTGCCGCTCTCCGTTTTCCGAGCTCAAACGCAGAAAAATACTCACGGTCCAGGCCGGTCCATTGCAGAAAACACAGCGAAAAGTTTTCCTACCAATCCCGTCATAAAAAGAATGTATGCAAAGGCATTGGAACGACAGGACTCTACACCTAATCGCTCCTGTTAAAGTAAGTAATTATCTGTAATAGCATGAGCAGTTGTATGTTAGTACCTAGAGATTATGCAAAAAGGGGATCATCACTTTGAGACATTGGTATTGGCGCTCGTTGCTATGTCATAACTATTCATGTGAAATAGATTAAAATATTGGGACATTTGGATGCTTGAATGGACATATAGATAAGCCACTATTTACTGCTACACTATCATTGGGATTCGACTTAGGAGAAACCATGTTGGCACTTCTTCTCCTTTCATTATGATACTTGGGGTATTGCTCGGGTTGAGCAGGGTTGTAGGATAGTGTAGCCGGGTTTATTGAGTGGGATTGTCATACTAGATTGTGGTTTTGGGTTATTGCGGCGACCGCGGACCTTGGGCTGTCGACCGGATGTTTACTTGTGCATCAGATTGGGGATAGGATTCCTCTAGTGGATGGAGTTTCCCACTTATTGATTATTATTGCATTGATTGGGGGTTCGGGTTATCTTTAGTGGAGGATTTTTCTTACTTCGATCAGAGTCGTGATCCAGTCCTGCTATACAGGGTTACTTGTTACAGTTGTTACTTTACTTGTGTGGGTCGCTCCCCTCGAGTGCCACTCCGGAGGTAGGCCTATGACCGAGCCATGTGTGCCGGTCTGATACTTATTTTGGGATGCGAGCCATGTGTGACGCCCCACTTCCCAGGGGGTCACCCATTCTAGAACTACTCTAGCTCTAGCACGCTTAACTCTCATGTTCCTCTTGGATCTTGCTACCATCCAAAATGCTATAGCCGGGTTAGAGATTTTAGTCCTATTATATCATTTATATAGAGGACTAATCCAAATTCCGGGGGTGTTACATTCTTCCCCCCTTTAAGCCCTGACGTCCACGTCAGGCTCAAGCACACTCACAAGCACCAGGCGATGTGAGACTCGTCTCGCTAGCCTTAGCCGACCTTGTGAGGAGCTGCACTCCGCTCACAACGGTCATTAGCCGGGGAGCCTCGCTCTACCCGCTATATAACCCTGGCTCAGCCGAGACTCATCTCACATTTCCGGCTGGTGAATGGCTCTGATACCAACTGTGACGCCCCACTTCCCAGGGGGTCACCCATTCTAGAACTACTCTAGCTCTAGCACGCTTAACTCTCATGTTCCTCTTGGATCTTGCTACCATCCAAAATGCTATAGCCGGGTTAGAGATTTTAGTCCTATTATATCATTTATATAGAGGACTAATCCAAATTCCGGGGGTGTTACACCATGTGTGCAGATTTCGCTACTCAGATCTTGAGTTCGACAGCAGAGCAGGCAGTGCCAGTTTTTACTGGTGATTAGATTGGGTTATTCGGTCAGGCACATACACTGATGCATCCGTATAGTTTCATATTTCTGACTCTGCATTTAGAGGCATAGTAGTGGTAGCTTCATGTTATTCGCAGTCCTGTTTATAGCTTACCACCTCTTCTTTCCTTTTTGCCTCTGGTTGACCTAGTGGGCATGTCCGAGTGTGAGGCTTTACCCACTAGGGGAGGCTACCGTTTTTATAGTAGTTCTCACCCTCCATCGTCTTTTTCTTTGTTTTTCTCCCTTGTTTTGCAGAGTCCTCTGCGGGAGTTGCTGGGCCGTCAGCAACAGATCGAGGTAAGAGGATAGCGGACTAGTTAGAGTGTCCACCCGACAGCTGCTAGCTGGATTTTTTGGTGTACCCTATCTTCTCAGACAGCTTTGTTGTATTTTATTTTGGCTCTGGCTTTAGCCAGCTAGTTGTACATTTGTGGTGAGCTGGGAGTGATACTTGTACTTTTGACAGATGTTCTTTACTTTATTTCCAGCTTTTGTCTGAGATGTAGTAGTTTTAGTTCAGCTCTGATTTTATGCTCTTTTATTATTATTTCTTATATATGAGCAGGTTACCGACGCTTCGTGTTCGCGGGAAATACTGTGTGCACGGCGGATCTGTAAACTGGCCCGGGTTCTGGTTTACACCCGGGGCGTGACAGAACTAGTGGAGTTTTACTCTCAAGTAATGAATTATAGTCAATGTAACTCCAAGTTAAAAGTGGAACAGGAAATAGAGTTAATGTAACTCGAGGTTCTACGTGGAATAAGAAAAAGAGTATGTGGCCACAAAGTTAAAGAGTTAAGCAAATATAATCCCAGAGTGGGTCATAGGGTGTCTGGGCAAATGGACAACCACTTTAACTTCAATTTGAGTTAAATGAATGAAAGAGAAATGATTATGAGTCCATGAGACTCTCTAGTTATCCTTGTGGCGAGACCTAGGATAAGAGATGTAGAGTCCTGGCGTTCCCTTGCCCTTGTATACCTCCCTTTTATTTTTGATGACGGGATTGTTATGAAAACTTTTCACTGTGTTTTCTGCAATGGACTGGCCTGGACCGCGAGTATTTTTCTGCGATTGAGCTCGAAAAATGGAGGACGGCAAAGCGAACGGATTCGGATTCCTATTTACGGATCTCCCAGAAATAAATTTTGAAGTTTTACTATCAGTTTGGGCGTTAAGTCTAATCTGGGTGCGTGCGGGGGGGGGGGGGACCCCAATTCTTGTTTTCTCTCTTTTCAACTGTGGGCGTGAGGAACCGAGGCGACGAGACGGGGAGAAGGAAGGACGATCGCACGTCCTGCGGAACCGGCGAACGAGAGCGGGACGATCCTCCTTCTTCCTCCCTTACCGGCGAAAACGAGGTGAGCGGCTCGGGTCTTTCCAGTTTTTCGGTGTGAGGTTTCTTTCTTGTCGTGTCGCGCGCGAGGCGTGTTGTTGAACGGGAGGCCGCCGCCGCCGTTGTTAAATGGGAGGCCGCCGCTGTTATCGTGTCCACGGGGTCGTCGCCGCAGTCGTCGGGGTCGCGGGGTCGCAACCGGAGCCGCGGGGGGCGAAAATGGGATTACTTTTCATCCCTATACGGCCGCACCACCGCGCAGTCCACAGGACGCGGCGTGCACCCGGCGCACGGCTCCCGGGCCCAGGGGGCGCGGACCCGGTGCACGAATGCTTGCGCCAGGCCACGCGGTCCACAGGACCCGGCATGCAACCGGTGCACGGCTTCCGGACCCAGGGGCGCGGACCCGGCGCACGAATGCGTGCGCCAGGCCGCGCGGTCCACCGGTCGGGCGTGCGCCCCGTGCACGCCTCCACAGCCCAACTGCGTGGACCCGGCGCGCGCTTCAGCTCGTGCGCGGCCCGGCCTATGCCGCAGCGGTCTACCGCTGCGGCGTGCGCCTGGTCTGCACCGCTGCCAGCTCGCGCCGTGGACCCGGTCCACGCCTGTACCCGTGCACCGATCTTCAGCCTGAAAGCCCAGAAGCTCCGTTTTTTGCCCGTTTCGCCCCGTTTTTTAGTGTTTTTGACCGCGACGATGTTTTTAACATTATTTTCTTACTGTAGTTCTTTTCGGGCACAAGGTGGGAGTGTTTTAACTGGAGTTTTCCACACACCTTCTTCTTCGCGTTTCAGGTGGGTACACTCTTAGAATCCCTTTGTGCGCACTATCGCTATTCTCATGTTTACCATGTTGTGGGTTTTCGTTCGAGACTTAGTGTGGGACTTTTCGAAAGCTGTTGATGATCACCAATTATTCGTTTAACCGTACTAATGTTGATAGTCTTTATGGTTTTTATTATTGTGTTATACATTGTGTACTTGGTTACTATGCTCGAGGCTGCAGCACGCGCACTCGCGGTTTGGCCACCACAAAGGATGCGCTTTTCCGGAAAAGTGGTCGATGACCCGTGTATACCCACGAGGTGACGCAGTGGGGGCCCCCGTAGGTGGGGGGTTTGAGGCGCCAAGGTGTGAGCGGTGCGACCCGTCGGGGTAGGTGCTCGACGTGGTCAGGTTTTGCAGGTATTCGTGGTTTACTTTCCCTCTTGGGAGGGTGGTCAGGTTTTGCAGGTGTTCGTGGTTTACTTTCCCTCTTGGGAGGGTGGTCAGGTTTTGCAGGTGTTTGTGTTTTATTTTCCCTCTTGGGAGGGCGGTTGCTCCGGATAGTCTTACGGTTGGCTTTACCACTTTTTCCTGCTTTATGATTAGTATTATCGTGTCGCTGACTTCCCACTCCGTGACAGGTTCCTTCAGGGGTGAGAGCTAGGCGACGGTGAGGCCGGGTCAGGAGCTTTCGGGTCCATTGAGACCTCAGACTGTATTTTTCTCCTTTCTTTCGTATTTCATTTACTACTTGTAGACTATTGTGTGGTTCTCGATACCCTCGTGGGGTCGGTGTGGATGTCGGTATTTTCTCTCTAGTAATGTGGATGCTGAGTTATTTCTTATCTCTGGTCGGCCGTTTTTCAAAAGAAAAGAAAGAAAAAGAAAAAGGAATTGTGAAATCGTTTTCAAAACTTGGGTGTCGTGTGGGCACCGTTTTCAAAATCTTGTGGACTTATGGATTTTAGAAAACGGATTTCAAAACCTGAGTGTCGTGTGGGCACTGTTTTAAGAAAAACTCTATGGATTTATGGTTTTTGAAACTGTTTTAGAAAATCTGGATGCCGGGTGGGCGCCGCTTTTAAAACTGTGGATTTATCCTTTCAAATTGGTCGGCCTTGAGAATTGTTCTGTTGTGTATGTGTAAGTGTTGTGAACTGTTGTGATTGAATAAACTACTATGATTGCATGTTGTATTAACCACGACGCCGTGCATATACAGAGGAGACTCTGTCCGTTTGCAGGGTGATTCTGTATATGCGGCGGGTCTGGGCACGCACCGGGGAGGAAGGAATTTCAAAAAAAAGAATTTATACGCAAAACGAAACTTCTTCGTTGACTGTTTCCGCTGAATGAAACCCCCGGGGCGTGACAGATTAAGATGGTATCAGAGACATTCTTTAGTCACAACAGTTCAGTGCCCGACATCCACGGAGATACCTCACTTAGCTACAAGGGAATGAAATGGGTAGGGCATAGAAGAGTAGAACGCGAGTGATCGGAGAGAGGGGGGGAGTACAGGCCCTTTTCTCTCGATAGGCGGTTGACTGCTACTAGCGAAGTCTAGAGCTGACTTTTGTAGTGTGTGTGTACACAGAGATGGGCCCGAACTAGATCATCGGCCGGGGACACGGGGGCAGATGCGACGGCGTCGACGGCCGCGGAGAACCAGCTCCTGCGGCAACCGCTGCGGGAAATGGCAGGGCAACTGGTGACCCTCACGGACCACGTGCGGCAGTTGATGCAGCAACAACCGGCCGCGACAGTGACGGTCGCCCAGGCCCCTCCGCAGGGGCCAAACGCACCAGCAACGGGATCGCAGGTGACGAGGGCCTGGACAGGCACGGCCCCTCCACCGGCTGCGGCAGCCGGGATGCCGTCAGCCCAGACCACGACGCCAGCCGCAGCAGCTACGACATTGACTACGGGACCGGCGCCGGGAACCACTGGCGGGGGTTCCCTGGGGGAGACCGTGGTGGTTAGGTTATAGCAAGTAGTCGGCCGATTCTTTTTGCACCTTGGGCAAGGTATGGGTGGGAATGAGGATTCTTCCCCTATGATTGTTACCCATAGTTCGGCTTTTCACCGTAGACACTGCGATGGTTGTAGAGATCGTCGGGATGGGGTCTCGGAGGCTCCTTTGGGTTAGAAAGGGAGACCACCGGGGCTGGTAAATCTTCTTCGTTTGGGCTCGTTTTTGGATAGAGAGGTCGTGCCTTGCTTAGCACAAGCGTGCGTAGGTGGCGACTTTTATTGGGGGGTTTAACTTTTGACGCTGGTCGTGCCAGGTAGCTTTGGGTCAGGTTCCTGTGTTCTGCGCTAGAGGGCCGGTTAGGTTGTCCTATTGGTGGGTTGGCGTGTGATCCCTCGAGTGCGTTTAGTGAACCTAGGCAACTTTTGACAGGGTTCTTCTCGCTGTTTTCGTTGCTTGTCTTCTTCCGACCCTTTAGGTTTCAGATGGATAGTCTTCAGTACCTGGAGGTCACTGTTGAGCAGACCTAGAGCTTAGATTTTCTCCTAGTTGGGAGTGCCACTGTTGGTCTGGAGGTTTACCGCTCGTTTCGATGCCCGGTACTTGGTGGTGTTAAGGAATTAGTTTTGGCGCATTTCATGAAAGTATTAAGTCTTGAAGATTGAAGATGAAGAAAGTTGGATCTTATAACTCAATCTCAAGAAAGAAGAATTCAAAAGGATCAGGTATGTTTAACTAATTAATTTTGGTGATCCGAATACTTCTTATAGTGTAGAAACACTTGGATGAATTTTTACTTGCATAAAAATCAAAAAATGGACATGGGACATGTTCAGGATCCGGATCAGACACGACAGTCCGGATCCCGAAGGGTGTTGGTTCATACGCAAATCCAATCCGGATCCAAGCCATTTCTGATCCGGATCCCGAACATTGGTTTTTGCTGAAATATATGAACAATCCGGATCAGGCATTTCAATCCGGATCCCGAACCTTTGTTTTTCTGGAAATTGGTTGTTTCGTTACGACAGTCAGGATCGCCGTAAATCCGATCCGGATCGTCGTCCTGTAAAATTCCAGAAAAGGTTAGTTTTTTATTCTTATACTCTTCCAACGGTTTCTAACCTATAAATAGACCCTATGATTCATTTTCTAGGGTAAGCCGCATAAGCCATAAAAGCCGAATAAATCAAAAGACGGCCATATAAATCCACCTATAGAGAAGAAAGGAAATCAATAGATGTAATCCTATGTTTCTTCATCTATATTGATTGATTTGATTCTAGGTTTTCATACTCAGATTTTGAGTAGAATCAAATCAATGAATACTTAGATGGTATTTCCGATCTATTTCTAATCTAAGTATTCGGCGGATCATCACCACCCAAAAACAACGATTTCCCCAAAATCGGCGCGTGGACTCGCGTGGCCTTGCGGATTCAAGGTGCTACCGCTCTCGTGGATTCGGAGCGAGGTACGTTTGTGGCTTCGAGACGTGCCAGTGGGTGAAGACCGTGGATTCGGTCAGACGTCGTGGATTCGGCGTTGGACGCAGATCGTGGATTCGAGAAGCGTTGCAGAGCGAGCGGAGAAGATCAACTAGGAGCGTATAGAAAAAGGTTGAGTCATCTGTGAGTGTGGTATATCACCTTTGTACGTGTTATAATTCTAGTGGATTTCACCGTGTTATCGGTCCCGTGGTTTTTTACTCCGGTTTGGAGTTTTCCACGTAAAAATCTTGCATGTTATTTTTTATTTCCGCATTGGGTTTTATTGCGCAACGATTTTTGAGTGTTTAAACGTTTACACCTATTCACCCCCTCTAGGTGTTTTTTCCTCTATTTAGATCCATATTATACATAACCCGACAAGTGGTATCAGAGCGGGAATAGGGTTGTAAACAATGGCTGAAGGTGGAAACATCAACAGACCCCCGTTTTTCGATGGAACAAATTATCCCTACTGGAATGTACGGATGAAAGCATTTCATATTTCTATCGACGAACGGGTGTGGCAATCTATCGAGTTAGGATAGTCAAATCCAACTGAAGTTATTGTTGATGTTCACACCATCAAACCTAGGTCGAAATGGACCAAGGAAGAGATAGACTTATCTTCTTACAATGGCAAAGGAATCAATGCTTTATTTAATGCCTTGTCTCAAACTGAATTCTCTCGCGTCTCAGCATGTGAGACTGCGAAAGAAATCTGGGATGTTCTTCAAGTTACACATGAGGGAACTAACCTTGTGAAGATTCAAAAGCTGCAAATGCTTACGAGCAGATTTGACTCTATTTTCATGGCAGAAAATGAATCATTCACAGACTACTATACACGATTGCAAGACATCGTAAACACATGTGCTAACTTGGGAGAGAAGATTCCAGAATTTAAAATTGTAAGAAAGATCTTAAGAACTCTTCCTGAAAGATTTCGTTCCAAGGTTACGGCCATTGAAACTATTAAACACCCGGACGAAATCCGTGTAGAAGAATTAGTTGGTTCATTACAAACATATGAAATGACATTTCCTACTAACTATTCTTTTGGAAAAGCATCTACTTCTAAGTCTTCAGGTTTTGCGTTGAAAACTACAAAAGAAGAAGACGCGGATTCATCCTCCTCAGGCGATGACGAGAATCTATCTATGGAGGACTTTGAGAAGCAGCTTGCTCTCTTGACAAGAAATTTCCGCCGAAACTTTCGAAGGGGTAATTCAAGTAAAACTTCATCCTCCGTAAAGTGGAAGAAAGGCAAAGGTTTTTCAAGCCAAAAGTCAAGAAAGCAAGAAAGTTTTTCAAAGGACAAGAAAAGCTCAGAAGGACAAGTCCAATGCTTCAAGTGTCGAGGATATGGCCATATCTCAACGGAGTGTCCAAATAAGAATCCGTCCAAGAAGAAGGCGATGCAAGCCGTCACTTGGGATGACACCTCAACGACAAATGAGTCATCTTCAAGTGATGAAGAGAACAACGCAACGGCATTCCACGCGTCCACATCTTCACCCTTCATATGCTTAATGGCAAGTACATCCGATTCATTGTCCAACTTCTCCCAGGTTGAAAAAACTGCAACGGACGACGAATCGAGTAACTCTGAAGGTGAAGATTTTGCTCTTGCCTACCATAAGCTTTTAAGGGATTCAAAGAATCTGGCAAAGCAAAACAAGAGTTTGAGAGGGAGATTGCAGGATCTCGAAGAAGAAGCAAAAAGGGCAATTTCTCTCTCAAACGCTCTTGAAGCGGAAAGGGATAATCTGATTAAAGTAAATGTTTCCCTTCAAGAGTCCAATGAGTATTTCGAGAAGAATTATGTAGATATGGTAAACAAAGCAAATTACTTCTTGAAGCTCTACGGCGAGGCTCGACAGGAAAAAATGGAAATGACGGAGACCATTTTCCAACTCAAGGATGATTTAAAGCAATTTTCTTCTGGAAGGAGTAAGTTGGATAAGATGCTTGGTCTTGGTCAAACAAATAAATTCGGCCTCGGATACAATCGAACTGAAGACAATTTTAGTTTGGTTGGGACAGTCTTTGTGCCTCAGTCGGTATCTCCTCCTCCGACACCGGAATTCACGACAAGCAACGACAACAAGCCTACTTCACCCTCTTCGGGATCGTCAAGCACTAAGGTATGTTTTCGTTGTGGTTATACAGGGCACATAAGAAGAAATTGCAAGAATGGAGCGAAAAGATCAAATCAAGCACATCTTGCAACTACTACCAATGAGTTCATTTCCCGCAAATCAAAGAAGGATCTTTCAAAAGGAAAGAACATTGGTAGTACATCAAACAAGACGACGACGTCAAGGAAAAGCGATGGATCAATCAAGACGCTTTCACCAAAGGTATCAACTTCACAATCATTTCCGACGTACTCCAAAACTCGAAAGGTTTGGGTACGCAAAGGTGAAATCTTTCCTTGTCTTGTTGTTCATACTTCTTTACACGCTTATGATAATTCGTCTTGATATTTGGATAGTGGTTGTTCTCGTCACATGACCGGTGACAAAAACTGTTTTCAAACTTTAGAGAAAATCTCCGGAGGACATGTTGTTTTCGGAGACGATCGTTCTTCCAAAATTGTTGGAAAGGGAACAATCGCTATTCCTGAAGGCCCGGTTTTGAACAATGTTTTATTTGTTGAAGGCCTTAAGACTAACCTCATTAGTATAAGTCAACTTTGTGACAATGGGTTCTCAGTTAATTTTTCTTCCGTAGAATGTGTTGTAACTGATAAGGACCAGGTATTCTTTTTAAAAGGGGTTAGATCTGAAAATAATTGCTATGTTGTTTCAAACAAAATTTCAGAAAAATGTAACCTAGTTTCTTTGGATAATGAAACTGTTTGGCATGAAAGACTAGGTCACATGAATTTTAAAGAACTAGCAAGGATTTCAAATAAGGACGTGGTTAAGGGGGTTCCTAAACTTTTATTTAAAGAAAACATTGTGTGTGGTGGTTGTCAAAAGGGAAAACAATCAAGAGTTGCACACAAGAACTTGAACCACGTCGGTACCAAACGGCCCTTAGAATTACTGCATATGGATTTAATGGGGCCGGTTCGTCAACCATCTTTGGGAGGTAAATGATATATTTTTCTTTTGGTTGATGATTTCTCTAGGTATTCATGGGTAACTTTTCTAAAAGAGAAAGCGGATACTTTCGACTCTTTTCATGAGGTTTGTCATCGTATTATGAATGAAAGAAATGAAAAGATCGTTCGTGTTCGAAGTGATAGAGGTGGAGAATTCATTAATTCTAAATTCATTGATTTTTACACTTCTAATGGGATAAAACATGAATTCTCAGCACCCTATACACCTCAGCAGAATGGTGTTGTTGAGCGCAAAAACAGGACTGTTCAAGAGATGGCGCGTGTGATGCTTCATAGCCGGAATTTACCGTTATATTTTTGGGCTGAAGCTGTGAACACCGCTGTCTATGTAATTAATCGTGTGTATTTGCGCCCTGGAACTTTAAATACACCATATGAGCTGTGGTTTAGTAGAAAACCGAATATCAAATATTTTCGTATCTTTGGGAGTCGATGTTTCATTCTGCGTGATCGCGAAAACCTTGGTAAGTTCGACTCTCGAAGCGACGAAGGGATTTTCATGGGTTATTCTACTAACAGTAGAGCATATCGGGTATTTAACTTGGAATCTAAAACGATGATAGAATCTATAAATGTTAAAGTAGATGAAGCTTTCCACTTTGCATCTGATAAATCTACCCTTGATATGTCTCTAGATGATGATACTCCTGTAAATGCATCTTCTCGTAATAACTCTTTCAATAAAGTTGATGCATCTAATGGTTCTTCAAGTGTATCTAATGTGCAGGAATTATCACATGTACCTCCGACAACTCCGTTACCGCAAACGTTACGCATCTCCAAGGATCATCCGGAATCTAACATTATTGGAGACCCACAAGAAGGAGTTAGAACTCGGAGACAGTTGGTTTGTGGAGTCGCATGCAACGCCTCCATGATTGAACCAAAGGACATCGATGAAGCTCTTCAGGATGACTACTGGATTGAATCTATGCAGGAAGAGCTCCATCAGTTCGAACGAAACAAAGTCTGGGAATTAACAAAGCCTCCGAAGCAACACAACGTGATTGGTACTAAATGGATTTTCAAGAATAAGAAGAGTGAGGATGGTACCATCATCAGGAATAAAGCACGCTTAGTTGCTCAAGGCTACTCTCAAATAGAAGGTATAGACTTTGATGAAACGTTCGCCCCGGTAGCTAGACTCGAGTCAATTCGTATTTTATTCGCTATTGCTTGTCATTTTAAAATCAAACTCTTTCAAATGGACGTCAAGAGCGCATTTTTAAATGGGTTTTTAAATGAGGAAGTTTATGTGGCTCAACCGAAAGGTTTTGTAGACTGTAAACAACCTAACCATGTTTTTCGTTTGAAAAAGGCTCTTTACGGTCTAAAACAAGCACCGCGAGCGTGGTACGAAAGGCTAACAAAGCACCTATTGGAAAAGGGCTACACTCGAGGGGGAGCAGACCGGACTCTCTTTGTGAAGCATTATCAGGATAATTTCATTGTAGCACAAATCTATGTCGATGACATTGTATTTGGTGCAACTAGAGACAATGATGCTTCTAAATTCGCTGAAATCATGGAAAGCGAATTTGAGATGTCCATGATGGGCGAACTGACATATTTTCTTGGATTGCAAGTGAAACAAAATGATGATGGCCTCCATTTGTGTCAATCCAAGTATGCAAGGGAGTTGGTGAAGAAATTCGGATTAGAAGATTCTAAAGATTTTCTGACTCCTATGGGAACTAGTAATAAGGGATTAGGAAGTGAATCTCTTAGTGAGAGTGTAGACGAGAAGCTTTATCGCAGCATGATAGGAAGTCTACTCTATCTTACAGCTAGTCGCCCGGATATATCCTTTAGTGTTGGAATTTGCGCGAGATATCAATCAGCACCAAAGGAGGTTCACCTGAAAGCGGTGAAAAGGATCATCCGGTACATCAAAGGAACTTTGAATTTCGGAATTTGGTATCCTATGGGAACAACGCTTGACATTATAGGATATTCAGATGCCGATTGGGCAGGATCTGTGGATGATCGAAAGAGCACGAGTGGTGCATGTTTTTATCTTGGCCATTGCCTTGTTGCATGGCATAGTAAAAAGCAAAACTGCATTGCACTCTCGACTGCCGAAGCGGAATATACTTCAGCAGGTAGTTGTTCAACCCAACTCATTTGGATGAAAAGTGTGTTGAGCGACTTCCGAATTTCAGCAACTTCGGTAACAGTTCTTTGTGACAACACAAGTGCTATAAACATTTCAAAAAACCCTGTGTTCCACTCAAGAACAAAACACATTGAACTTATATATCATTTTCTAAGAGAGTTAGTTGAATCAAATATTCTTCAAATTTTCTACATTTCAACTGAGGATCAATTAGCTGACATCTTAACAAAACCCTTGGATCTAAAACGATTTATTCATTTGCGTAAGGCAATTGGAATGCTTTCCTTGAAATAATTTCTTTTGAAATCATTGCTTAGGTTAGGTTTTGTTTTTGTGTTTTTGTTCATTATCTATGCTTAGACATAGAACATAAATTGAGCATGTGTATTATTGACTTTAATAGCATCTTTTCGTCTATTTAGAAATTTATTATGCTTTGGATATCATAATAATTCATTTGATGCAATGATCATTTATGTCAATTAAATCATCTTTGTTTTGATCAAAGTCAATTTCTCTCTCAATGATCTCTTGGTATAGTTTTTATCTTATTTGACAATTGAGTCGAGTATGAAATTGAGATCAATTTTTGGTTGAATACTTTATATTTTAAATAATTGATAGCCAATTGAGGGGGAGTCAAAAAAAAAATGTTATGCTCAAAAGATGTGGAAAGAGTTACATCCCAATGAGGAGTGTGAAAACTACCACCACATGGAGGAAAGAGCTACCACCTCGGTCGTCCGAGTACTGTGTGCAGCTACCACATGAATACCAAGCATGGTTGTTTCAAGATTGATTAGATAAAATGCTTTTTGGAATACTTGACTCTGTCAAATTCCAAGGTTGGTATAAGGTGGGGATTTTATTGAAAGATGCTCAAAGAGCCACTCCTTACTATAATTTGACTAGATAAATTATCTAACTTATCTGGGATTTCAAACATCTATTGACCTTGGTATTTCATTTTCTTTACCAAATTGATGATTTGATAAAGGCATTACTCATAAGATCATGATAGATGTGATTGAAGTTGTTCAACTTTATGGGATTTAATTTTTATAAATTTTCGTTTCATTTGTTGGAAATTGTTGATAGATTTGACATAATCTATTTCTTGTTGTATGAAATGATGATTTTCATTTAAAGTTGATACATAAAAGTGCTTACATACTTTTTCTGGATTTTGTGGAATTTTTCTGAATTATTCTGAAGAAAAAGTTGGAGCCGATCCGGATTGGACAAGCCAATCCGGATCCCGAACGCAGGTATTTCCTGCGGGTAGCCGATCCGGACTGGATTCACGATCCGATCCGGATCGCGGCTAGGGTTTTATATAGAACAAAAGGGTTTTGATTTCTTTTTACTTTAATCTTTTGTTCCTAAGTCTCCAGAGCTTCTCTCTCTAGAATCCATCCACTTTTGAGGCTTCCAAACTCAAGTTCTTCGATTCTAAGTAAGTTTTCTTGATCAAAATCTCGGTTTTTCACAGTTTTTCATGTTTTTCCTCAAAACGTGATGAAAATTTTGTATCTTTTTCATTTTGGATTGGTTTTTGATCAAATTTCTTTTGAAATAAGAACTCTGGGTAGATTAGTTTTGATTATATGCTAGGTATTCTCCTGATTAACGAATTTTTAGGCTTCGATTTCTAAAATTTCGGTTTTAGGGCATATAATAGGAATTTTTGAAAATCATGGGATTGATCTATTTTTAAAATTCTTTTGGCAAAACTAATTTGATACCTAGTCTCTCTTCACGATAATGATTGTTTAGGTGCAATTTTTCCAATTTTTGAAAGAAAATAATTTCTCGTGTTCTTGAGTTGTGCTCACAGGATTCTCCTCTTCACAAACAATAGCAAAATGGTGATCACTTGGGTAATCTTCCTTCCTCTGCTATGGTGCACACGAGAGCGACTAACAAGCCCAAAAGGGCAAAGAAAGCTCGAGACAATTCAGAGACCAAGACCGAAACCGAAACAGATTCCATTGATTGGGATGAGCTTCAGGTTGAAGCAACTGCTCCCACTGCTTCGAAAGGGAAAGCCCCTGCAGAAACATCAAAGGCAAAGGCTCCGCCTACCGCCGCTGAAAAAGGGAAAGCCCCCATGGAAACAAGCCCGATAAAGCCAAAGAGGAAGAGTGTTGCAAGAAAGAGAGGGAGTGCTCGAGGAATATCCATTGAGGAGCCACTTGCTAGCCAGCCTCCTCCACAAGATTTTATCAGCTCTGCAAGGATCAAGGATTTTGAGAAAAGGGAGTGCATTGGCGAAAGACATGTCAATATCAAAGCACTGAAGGAACGGTCTGCACTCTTTGGGACTCTGTATGACCAGGCAGGTCTTGGCCCCATTTGCAATTTCCCTGAGTCCACTGGGTATTGTCTTCATTCGGTAAGAATGTTTTATCAAAATGCTTCAAGTCTAATTGATCAGGAAGACGGACGTCGGGAATTTCAAACATTGGTTAAAAATGTCAAGATCAAAGTCACACCTCAACTGATTGGAGAGGTGTTGGGGATGAAGGCCAGAGTTGATGGACCTCATTATCTGAAAAGTCAGATCTTCTCCACCAACTCCTGGAGAGTGGTAGTTAATGGAATTTGTCTTCCAGATACTCTGTCGACAGGAAATTCCATCTTTTCAAAAGAGCTTCGACCGGAGTATCGCTACGTGAACTTCATTGTTTGCTATAACATTCTTCCAAACATGAATACAAAGGTTCTTCGATGGGACAGGATGTTATTTCTTTATCTTCTTGGAAACCCCGCAGTGGTAATGGGAGCAAATTTAAACATTCCTTACCTCATCTGGTCAAGGATGGCACGCTATGTGGAACATGCTCACCCTACAGAGAGACTCCCCTATCCTATGATAATTATGCGCATCTTTCGGAAATTTAAAGTCGACACAAGTGCGAGCTCCTACATGCACAGTCTAGGAACAATCAATGAAACGACAATAGTGAAGTCTCTCTCCACTAAACAAGATGAGCCCCCATCACCTCCTCGCCGACGAAGAGCACAACCACAATCAACAACTTCTGCACCACAAGCAACACCTCCAGTCCCACCAGCACATGCAGCACAACAAGCACCTCCATCAACTTCCGATGATGATGCATCAGTTACCTCAATCTATAAAGAACAACAGCGTCTCTCCAACGAGCAAGAACGCATGTCTAACGAGTTCGTTGAGATGAAAGAGGATCTTAGAGAGGTTAAGAAAGAGCAAGCTTCAATGAATAAGTGCATCAAGAAAATATTTCAGAAGCTAGGATGCATCAGTTCTGAGGATTCTGAATAATGTTTTATTCTAATCTTCTCTTTTGCAGGTTTTTCTGTTTTTCCTTCTTAAGTTCTCTGGCTTTTCAAACTGTTTTAACTCTTCCTTCTTTTGAAATTTTGGCTAACTTTAGTGACAAAAAGGGGGAGAGAAGTATAAACAATGATACAATGTTTGATTGCTTTACAATGCTTGAGAAACTTGAAACTATGAAGGTAAGTATAACCTCAACTTGAAGGTAAGTATCACAACTTTTGGTTTTGTATTGTGATTGCATGCATGTCTCGACTAACTATTCGACTAACTATTTGGGCATGTAATATTACTAACAAGTTGTTTGATTACTAACAAAGTCATGACATTTGGAATTTTATTGCTTAGAAGATATGTCGATGTTTGATTGTGATCTTATTACATATCTGAATTCGTTAATGTCATGGTGAGTATAAACTCTATCTCTGTTAGGTTTTGAATGCTAAATATTCTTGAGGTATCTAACGATCTCTTTTGTTAAGAATGATTTCTTTTTGTAGAGAGTGCAGATGTCTAAGTCTAGAGTCTGTTTTAGGAGTTTATCTCATGTATTTAATTTTGGATCTCCATTGTAAATTTTTGTTGTATGGTGATAGCAACAAAAATATCTTTTTGAATTTTCTTAAGTGGATTTATGTTTTGTCACGAAACCGCCAAAGGGGGAGATTGTTAAGGAATTTGTTTTGGCGCATTTCGTGAAAGTATTAAGTCTTGAAGATTGAAGATGAAGAAAGTTTGATCATATAACTCAATCTCAAGAAAGAAGAATTCAAAAGGATCAGGTATGTTTAACTAATTAATTTTGGTGATCCGAATACTTCTTATAGTGTAGAAACACTTGGATGAATTTTTACTTGCATAAAAATCAAAAAATGGACATGGGACATGTTCAGGATCCGGATCAGACACGGCAGTCCGGATCCCGAAGGGTGTTGGTTCATACGCAAATCCAATCCGGATCCAAGCCATTTCTGATCCGGATCCCGAACATTGGTTTTTGCTGAAATATATGAACAATCCGGATCAGGCATTTCAATCCGGATCCCGAACCTTTGTTTTTCTGGAAATTGGCTGTTTCGTTACGACAGTCAGGATCGCCGTAAATCCGATCCGGATCGTTGTCCTGTAAAATTCCAGAAAAGGTTAGTTTTTGATTCTTATACTCTTCCAACGGTTTCTAACCTATAAATAGACCCTATGATTCATTTTCTAGGGTAAGCCGCATAAGCCATAAAAGCCGAATAAATCAAAAGACGGCCATATAAATCCACCTATAGAGAAGAAAGGAAATCAATAGATTTAATCCTATGTTTCTTCATCTATATTGATTGATTTGATTCTAGGTTTTCATACTCAGATTTTGAGTAGAATCAAATCAATGAATACTTAGATGGTATTTCCGATCTATTTCTAATCTAAGTATTCGGCGGATCATCACCACCCAAAAACAACGATTTCCCCAAAATCGGCGCGTGGACTCGCGTGGCCTTGTGGATTCAAGGTGCTACCGCTCTCGTGGATTCGGAGCGAGGTACGTTCGTGGCTTCGAGATGTGCCAGTGGGTGAAGACCGTGGATTCGGTCAGACGTCGTGGATTCGGCGTTGGACGCAGATTGTGGATTCGAGAAGCGTTGCGGAGCGAGCGGAGAAGATCAACTAGGAGCGTATGGAAAAAGGTTGAGTCGTCTGTGAGTACGGTATATCACCTTTGTACGTGTTATAATTCTAGTGGATTTCACCGTGTTATCGGTCCCGTGGTTTTTTACTCCGGTTTGGAGTTTTCCACGTAAAAATCTTGCGTGTTATTTTTTATTTCCGCATTGGGTTTTATTGCGCAACAATTTTTGAGTGTTTAAACGTTTACACCTATTCACCCCCCTCTATGTGTTTTTTTCCCTATTTAGATCCATATTATACATAACCCGACAGGTGGGACCGAGAGTTAGTGACAATTTAGAGCGTCGCACCCCGTCGGTGCCAGGACGGATGTAGGACCTTACCTTGTAGGTTGTGTCGCCAGCTTCCCATGACTAAGGCTTAGCCTTGAGGCTTAGTTTGGAAGCGTTTTGGATTGTTGATATTTTGGGGCAGGTGTGAGTCAAAGGGGAATCTGGCGACTACTCGGAGTTTTGGCACTGGTCACTTTCGGCTAGGGGGCCCTGTACGCAGTTCTTTTTGTGGGGTAGACCTTGTGGTAAGTCTTAGAGCTGAAACCTAACGTTAGTCTTGACCGTCGCCTCGGTAGGACGGACTGTGACACCCCCGGAATTTGGATTAGTCCTCTATATAAATGATATAATAGGACTAAATCTCTAACCCGGCTATAGCATTTTGGATGGTAGCAAGATCCAAGAGGAACATGAGAGTTAAGCGTGCTAGAGCTAGAGTAGTTCTAGGATGGGTGACCCCCTGGGAAGTGGGGCGTCACAATGCTGTACTAATCTCACACAAGTAAGCTAATGAATAAACAAGTACAAGAACCACATAATCTAGGCCATTCCTTGCTTACCTCTCGCTCATATAGGTCGTACCACAACTGTGCCTGTCCCCAATCATAGAGGGGTGACATGCCCACAAGCGCACATATATATTCGTCATAACATAAACAGCTTATACAGTTACCACTATTAAGCTCACCCACCTGAAGCGCTTAAACCAAGGCAAACCTGAAGTCGGTGAAGAGCGCAGACGCCCACAGTCCAAATTCTGACGAAACTGCATCCTCGGTACATGCCGCGCAAGCCTTGACTCCAAACAACTAAAAGTACCCCGAAATCAAAGTCTACAGATCCATCGGGTCCAGCAACACTTGTAAATACCCCTGGGTACAACAATAAGGTCCAACATTACACTTTTATTCCCAAAATTAACCACGCACAAACACACAGAAAAACAGTCCCAAAGATATGCTTATTTCACCTGCCGAAAATGCCCAGAAAAATCCAATAAAAATATCATAGCAATCCTCGCGTCGATACCTTCGAAACGAGTACCTGCACGTCCAATTCCGAGCCCCGTAGGCCGAGTTACAAATTCCACAGTACAGGTGCGCAAAACCACACGACAACATAACTGTAATTCCATTTACAGATAAGGGCAAGAACATATACCTTCGGGCAAAACTCAGAAAAATCCAAGAAAAATACTGTGATATTCCATGCGTCGAGTAGATGAAAAAAGTGTATAAGCACGTCGCCATACGATGCCCGGTTGCGGAGATAACGCCGAAAGACCACGCCGCTGTCCAAAATTCCCTCACAGAAATGGGGTCACAGTAAGCTCGAACAAACACCTCGAAGAGTGCAAAATGAGGGAAAGCTGAAAATACCTAGATCGTAGATCTTTCCGTCGCGGATCCAGCGGTGAAGAAATCGCTCGAAAAGGTGGTTGGAGTAGGCCGGGCGAGCTCGCGCACCGAAACGCGACGAAGGGGAACCCAAATGGACGAATGTCGCGCCGCGCCGTAAAAATGGAAACCTCGATAAGCGTGCCACCAAAAATCTCAAAACTTTGCAGATGGATGCAGCAAAACTCGGGGATCATCTTTGCTGAAGGTGCCATGGCGAGAGGAGACACAGAAATGGCGGAAAAGGGGAAGGAAGAAGGCTCGGATCCCCTTTTAAAGGCTCCAGAAACAATTCAAATAATACCGGATATGTCCCAATTTCCGGGCGCTTGGGACTTTCGGGCGCGCACTGTAGCAGCCCGAATCCTCCCTGGGCGCGCACTGTAGCAGCCCGAAACTCCCCTGGGCCTCCACGTCGCCCGCCAAACAGGCGACAGCACTCCAGACCGTCCACCGCACGACACGTGGCTTGCTGCACAGCCGACACGTGGCACGCACCCAGTCAACGCGTCGGTGCCACGCCCACGTGCGCGCTGTCAGCGCCGCCTGCGCCCCCTGCCAGGCACGCGCCCCGAGGCCACCCACACACACATCATGGACCCGGTCCACTGCACCGTCAAATCATGAGCCGCCACGTGTCACCCTCCGGTCCACCGTGCACCGCGCCTTTTCCCGTGGACCGCGCCCCCTGCGCCGGCCCAACCGGGATCCGCCATGTGGCCCGCGACCGGTGCACGCCCCCGCGGTGGACCGCGCACCTGCCCGCGCCTGCCCGCGCCGCGCTCCGCCGCTGCCCGCCGCCGCCGCCGCTGCCCGTCGGCACCGGAACAGTACGAAGATGCCTCGAAAATTGCGCGCGTCATCCGGGCTCCGAAAAATACAAGTGAATAGTCCATTTTGACCGTTTTCGCGCGCTGAGTCCAAATCCGGTGTCCGATTTGCCAAATTCCAACTCTAAAAATTGCCGAAGGCATCCGGAAAGGTGTTCCTTGGTCCAAACTTCGCACTGAGTCATTTTTTTTGTGCGCGAAACCACTTCTAAACTTCCGACGGGGTCATCAGACTACTCTCGTGATCCATTTAACACACATAGTCCATCCCTAATGTCCAATTGGTGCGCAAATCCCACCAACACGCCACATAGGCCTCCAGAAGCTGTAGATGCAACAGTAGACTAATGGTTGAAATTTCGAGTCTTCACATCCTCCCCCACTAAAAGAAAGTTTCGTCCTCGAAACTAGCTCGAATCCACCAAGAGTCACAAATACCACGGGTAGGTATCCATCAATAACGCCTCCAGCTCCCGAAACACCACTCACTCCTCGTGATTACTCCCCACCAACAACAACAACTAGTACGGCATGGCCCGATGTGCAATTCTCTCATCTCTCGAGCCAGAAATCGCAACGGGCGTCCCTCGTACTCCAACAATCACCGATCTCAAAAGGGGCAAGTCAATCACGGGCGAGGGATCCAAAAGCAAAACACTCCTGAGCTGAGACGTGAAACAACAGAGAGGCTCCATCAAGAGCTGGGGGAAACAGAATAACCATCCGTGCAACACGCACCAAACCACATCCTGGTGTCAATCTCAACAAGGCGACCCGAAGCACACGCACAAATTCATCCTATAAAGAAAAGAATCCAATAAGCTGGGGTCTTCACTCGGTTACTTCCCGATCCAAAATCACCCGAGTGGCCTACTCAACCACGGGCTACCCTCAAAAGGGATCCTCAAGAGACACAATCTCATGCCACAGTTGGTCACTCAACATGCCAACATAACCCCAACAGACCCACGGGTCGAAGTCGATCTCTCAACTAATAAGGACACCCTGACGGGGACCAAACCGTCAGTGAACGGGACTGAAAACAGGCTAAAAAGGCGATCATAAAGCTGATGCCCAAACTCGCGATCAAAAATCCGAACCAGCAACGACAATCCGCGTAAATCCCAATCAAGATGCTGAAAGCTGTAGGCTCCATTGATGCCGCATGGTAGAAACCGTAAACTGAAGCTGAAATCTTAATCTATCAAATAGTATAGAACAGAAATGCTGAGTAATCAAGACCGATAGCCAAGCAGGCATGGCCTACGCCCAGGTATATCAATCAAAGCTGGAAATAATAGACGTACTGAAAGGCTCAACTATGGGATCCAAGCTGCCTGCAAAACAGCGGTTCGTCCTGCCTCAATACTCATAGGGTTGGACTAATGAAGTGTGGACCGAAAATCAACCCTCGGTAACTCTACAGCCACAATGGGAGGCATCACTAAAACACACAAATCCATCTCCCAACACTGGAAATACTAACATTGGCGCTGATATCAGTCTCATTATCCATTCGCCAGAATAAGGTGACCCAAGAAGGCATGCACTTGGAGCTAAAACTCGTACCTCGATAGCTTGGCATACAACTTCATCCACACATGCATGGTAGCACTTCCACAAGCGCTTCTCGTGCTCCAAGTCACTATGGGAGTAAATCAAAATATCCTTGGGGGAAACACCACTCCCAAAACCGTCCAGGAACAACTGGGACACACAATGCCTCAAATCTCAAAGACAACAGGGCATTAATTATTCCATTTGGCCTCACTATGCTCTAATAATGCCCTTACCGGAACCTGAATGCCCTCTAGGCAAGGTCCCCGGCTGTCTAATTCCAAGTAGGTACTCGCTTCATAAAATAACAGCCGCAGTATAACTCCATCAAAAGGTCCCAGATACCACCCGGACCTGTCTACACTCGAACCATAAAAGGACCCTCCCAGTCGTGTATCAACGACGTGGCATCACCACCGTATACCAATGGCGTGGCATCACCGCCGTATACCAATGGCGTGGCACCAGGTCAAACAGACCCCTCGATCCATCAGATCCTGCAACTGCGCCATCAGCTCTCTCAGCTCTTACAGGCGATATCCAATGAGGTGCTGTCGAGGGTGGCGCGGTTCCCCGAACCACGTCCAACGCAATCTCTATCTCCCTAACCGGCGGCATTATCAACAGTTCAGGTGAAATCACACCCGGGATCTCATGAGCAACAAGGATATCCCTGAGTCCCGGTGCCACCGTAAGCACCTCTCACACTGTCGCTAAAACCTGTGTGCTCTAACAATCTCAACAAGCAAGCCTCCTCTTGTCCGCCTTGCCGAAGATCAAAGTCCTTTCTCGCCGCAGTCAAACATTCTGTGGCATTGTGCCAAACAATCTCAAGCACAGGGTCGAAGCACCGAATTGCTAATATTCCCAATAGTTCTGCCGGTAACTCGCGGTCTCGGCCGCACTGGACATGATCCAAAAACCTCCTCCACATGCACAACCACAACAGGAACCTGTACCTCTAGTGCACGTGGTAACAAATCTGCCTTTAGTCCAGACAAGAATGAAACATGCTCTAACTCCGACTGCTGTGGTGAAATCCCACCTGCGACACTCGATCCACTACCGTGGCGCCCTCCAACCGGGCGGCACAGATTCATCCGCTCAAAGCAAGTGGTTGTCGCTCAATCTGCCTGAAAATCAGGACTATCCACAAGGAAGCACGACCTCTGTCTCTGATCACATTGAGGCGACGAATAAGGTCCTCCGCAGATAACAAATCCACGCTACCGCTGCGCCACTCCGATATAGACACTGATGCTGCCATCGGGGTCCACCCGATCTCCGGCATCTCGGGAACCCGTTACCCAGGAAAAGGAAATCAGAAATGCCTCTGCCGGCCGATCTGTCCTCCATCACCCGGCGCCAAGCGCCAAAACCCAGAACTCGCCTCTAGCGGCAGATCCCTATCCAAAGGAACTGCAGCGCCACGCTCCAAACACAACGCCTACTCCAACGAGGCGTCAAAACCTATAACGGAGGGGCTAAATAAGCTGAAAGGTATCCTGGCGAAAGCCACTCGCAGTCACTCATATCCTGTGCGCCTCATCCCTCGAAATCTGGAGCGCGTAGTTCAACAACTGCAAAAACTCTCTAGCATAGGGAGACTCTCAATTGATCACTCCATTACCACCAACCACGACTCTGCCTCCAAAGGCTCCAAACTCAATCTTACGAGTCGGGGTGGATCATCTGCCAAGTCTGGCTCAGTAGATCGATCATGTCCCACAGCTCCTCTGCTGTCAACTATCCACCCTGCCTCGGTGCCTCGACACTGAACGTTGGCACGGAGGGGGTTATTCAGTGCTCCAACAACTGTGTCACCAAGACCAGCTGCTCACCCTGTCGCTGATAAGCCTCTGATAATCCTGTCATCTGGGTCCGGAGTTCTCTGACCTCAATCCGGGTTTCCGGCCCAAAACCAACTGCTCAAGCTCAACTGCTATGACAGGATGCACACGGGTCAAAACCCAGCGTCGGGGAGACACCGCTCGCCACGACGAAACCACAAAACAACACAAAACAGCGCTCGAACCAATCCAGCGAAAGTCTAAAGCATGTCACCCGTTCCACAGCATTATGTTGTCTGCAGCCAACATAATCACTTAGGAGAATAAACATGCCAATCTCTCTTCCCGTCCCTTGGGAGAGGTATAAAACTCAATCAGGACTCTCGCTAAAAAAATCACAACTCTCACGAAGTCAACCAAGGGTCAAACCATAAGCCTAGGGTTTCTAAGTCCACCATGACCTACAACCTAGGCTCTGATACCAATCTAATCTGTCACGCCCCGGGGTCGAAACTGCGACCCGGGCCCGCCAACAGATCCGCCACCTATGCCAACCTGCATAAGCGAAGCGTCCTACCTGCAAGAAAAGTACTACAACTAAACAGATATCAGAGCTATAAATAAAAATCTGCTGTAACTAAAATCAATTACTGCACAACTGGAAATAATACAACAATGTTCGCCTCCCAAAAATAATAATAATACAATATCCTCAAATACAGCTCTAAACCCAACCGGGAGGTAACTCCAACAAATACAACAGTGTACAGTCCCTCAATACATCAATATATCCTCACTACATCAGTCTCTCAAAGAAGAAAAAGAATAAAACAACTAATCTACAGAAGATCTCCTCTGAAGGGTACCGCTACTCTCCAACGACAGGTAGGGATCTAGCACGCGACTTCCTCGCCTCTAACAACCACTGCAGAAACCGCAACACTCGCTAAGACTCTGCAAAACAAGGAAGAGGAAGGGAAAAGGAGGGGGAAAACCCCCAAAGGGTGTGAGAACTACACCAAAAAGGGAGTTCTCAGTGGGTACCACTGCCAGACCCGACGGTCCGCCCACTAAGTCCTCGAGAGACAAAAACTGACCCAAGCTGTAAAGACTGAAATAAAGAAACTGGAGACTCTCAACAGCTACCATGTCTCTATCTATATGCTCAAAAGGGGAGAACCAAATGATGGTATGCAACCACTAGCACATGAAGTACACAATCGACCCAATCAAGCTGACTGCCACACCTGGTCCAGTCAAACCTGCGCCCACCTACAACCACCTCCCGCTGACGGGCAGGAATTACGTAGGGTGTCCAAACGGACTAACTCGCTATCGAGTAGTGGCTCATGCAGGCTATAGTCAAAATCCACTCTCTCTCTCGGAACGGATAAACTCAAGATCACCAAGCCTCTCTCGCAACGGGCAACAACTCACAAAGACCTCGGGACCACAGTCCCCAAATGGATCCCCACAACACTAGCACAGGTCTAAACATAGCTACTAGACCCCACTCGGTCCCCCTAACACGAGTTCAACAATAAGGCAAATATCTGCAATAAACCCAATCCAAAGTGCCACCAGTAAGACTGGCATTGCCTGCTCAGCGGAATCTGCACACAAGGCTCGAAACCGCGGGATCGGCCCGCGCGGCTCGCATCCCAAAAAGTATCAGACCGGCACACAAGGCTGGGTCCGAAAGGATCGGCCCGCACGGCTCGCATCCCAAAAAGTATCAGACCGGCACACAAGGCTGGGTCCGAAAAGCCTACCTCCGGAGTGGCACTCGAGGGGAGCGACCCACATGAGTAAAGTATCTCTGTCATCAGTATCACAAGTAACAAGTATCCCAGTAACAAGTATCTCTGTATAGCAGGACTTGATCGCAATCTGATCAAAGTGGGAAAACTCAACCACTAAAGAAAGACCCGACCTCAGTCGGATGCAACTAAATGATAAGTGGGAAACTCCATCCACTTGAGGAAACCGATACCCAATCTGGTGCATAGATAAACATCCAGTCAACCGCCCAATATCCGCGGTTGCCGCAAAGCCCCACAACTAACCCAACCTGTCCCAGACACAAAGTCCCGACTATACTACCCAGACCCCTGCTCGAACCCGAGCAACACTGACCACCTGACTAACAAGAAGGAGAAAGGAAAAGCATGGTTTCTCCTAAGTCAAGTTCCAATAAGTAGTGCAGCAGTAAAAGATGGCCTAACTACATGACCATACAAGCATGCTTTTGTCCTCAGAAACGATAGAAGTGGGTGAAACATGTAATAGCAAAGCATGCTAAAAAGTCCCTACTATGCTGTACTAATCTCACACAAGTAAGCTAATGAATAAACAAGTACAAGAACCACATAATCTAGGCCATTCCTTGCTTACCTCTCGCTCATATCGGTCGTACCACAACTGTGCCTGTCCCCAATCATAGAGGGGTGACATCCCCACAAGCGCACATATATATTCGTCATAACATAAACTGCTTATACAGTTACCACTATTAAGCTCACCCACCTGAAGCGCTTAAACCAAGGCAAACATGAAGTCGGTGAAGAGCGCAGACGCCCACAGTCCAAATTCTGACGAAACTGCATCCTCAGTACATGCCGCGCAAGCCTTGACTCCAAACAACTAAAAGTACCCCGAAATCAAAGTCTAGAGATCCATCGGGTCCAGCAACACTTGTAAATACCCCTGGGTACAACAATAAGGTCCAACATTACACTTTTATTCCCAAAATTAACCACGCACAAACACACAGAAAAATAGTCCCAAAGATATGCTTATTTCACCTGCCGAAAGTGCCCAGAAAAATCCAATAAAAATATCACAGCAATCCTAGCGTCGATACCTTCGAAACGAGTACCTGCACGTCCAATTCCGAGCCCCGTAGGCCGAGTTACAAATTCCACAGTACAGGTGCGCAAAACCACACGGCAACATAACTGTAATTCCATTTACAGATAAGGGGAAGAACATATACCTTCGGTCAAAACTCAGAAAAATCCAAGAAAAATACTGTGATATTCCCTGCGTCGAGTAGATGAAAAAAGTGTATAAGAACATCGCCATACGATGCCCGGTTACGGAGATAACGCCGAAAGACCACGCCACTGTCCAAAATTCCCTCACAGAAATGGGGTCACAGTAAGCTCGAACAAACACCTCGAAGAGCGTGAAATGAGGGAAAGCTGAAAATACCTAGATCGTAGATCTGTCCGTCGCGGATCCAGCGGTGAAGAAATCGCTCGAAAAGGTGGTCGGAGTAGGCCGGGGGAGCTCGCGCACCGAAACGCGACGAAGGGGAACCCAAATGGACAAACGTCGCGCCGCACCGTAAAAATGGAAACATCGATAAGCGTGCCACCAAAAATCTCAAAACTTTTCAGATGGATGCAGCAAAACTCGGGGATCATCTTTGCTGAAGGTGCCATGGCGAGAGGAGACACAGAAATGGCGGAAAAGGGGAAGGAAGAAGGCTCGGATCCCCTTTTAAAGGCTCCAGAAACAATTCAAATAATACCGGATATGTCCCAATTTCCGGGCGCTTGGGACTTTCGGGTGCGCACTGTAGCAGCCCGAATCCTCCCTGGGCGCGCACTGTCGCAGCCCGAAACTCCCCTGGGCCTCCACGTCGCCCGCCAAACAGGCGACAGCACTCCAGACCGTCCACCGCACGACACGTGGCTCGCTGCACAGCCGACACGTGGCACGCACCCAGTCAACGCGTCGCTGCCACGCCCACGTGCGCGCTGTCAGCGCCGCCTGCGCCCCCCTGCCAGGCACGCGCCCCGAGGCCACCCACACACACACCGTGGACCCGGTCCACTGCACCGTCAAATCATGAGCCGCCACGTGTCACCCTCCGGTCCACCGTGCACCGCGCCTTTTCCCGTGGACCGCGCCCCCCGCGCCTGCCTAACCGGGATCCGCCACGTGGCCCGCGACCGGTGCACGCCCCCGCAGTGGACCGCGCACCTGCCCGCGCCTGCCCGCGCCGCGCTCCGCCACTGCCCGCCGCCGCCGCCGCTGCCCGCCGGCACCGGAACAGTACCAAGATGCCGAAAAATACAAGTGAATAGTCCATTTTGACCGTTTTCGCGCGCTGAGTCCAAATCCGGTGTCCGATTTCCCAAATTCCAACTCTAAAAATTGCCGAAGGCATCCGGAAAGGTGTTCCTTGGCCCAAACTTCGCACTAAGTCCATTTTTAATATCCATTGCGCGCGAAACCACTTCTAAACTTCCGACGGGGTCATCAGACTATTCTCGTGATCCATTTAACACACATAGTCCATCCCTAATGTCCAATTGGTGCACAAATCCCACCAACACGCCGCATAGGCCTCCAGAAGCTGTAGATGCAACAGTAGACTAATGGTGGAAATTTCGAATCTTCACAGGCGTTGTGCCAATCAATCTCAAGCACAGGGTCGAGACACCGAATTGCTACAATTTCCAATAATTCTGCCGGTAACTCGCGGTCTCAGCCGCACTGGATATGATCCAAAACCTCCTCCACATGCACAACAACAACAAGAACCTGTACCTCTAGTGCACGTGGTAACAAATCTGCCTCTAGTCCAAGCAAGAATGAAACATGCTCAACTCCGACTGATGTGGAGAAATCCCACCTACGACACTCGATCCACTACCATGGCGCCCTCCAACCGGGCGGCACAGATTCATCCGCTCAAAGCAAGTGGTCGTCGTTCAATCTGCCTGAAAATTAGGACTATCCACAAGGAAGCACGACCTCTGTCTCTAATCACATTGAGGCGATGAATAAGGTCCTCCGCAGATGACAAATCCACGCTACCGCTGCGCCACTCCAAAAAGATACTGATGCTGCCATCGGGGTCCGCCCGATCTCCGGCATCTCGGGAACTCGTTATCCTGGAAAAAGAAATCAGAAAGGCCTCTGCCGGCCGATCTGTCCTCCATCACCCGGCGCCAAGCGCCAATATCCCGAACTCGCCTCTAGCGGCAGATCCCTATCCAAAGGAACTGCAGTGCCATGCTCCATACGCAACGCCTACTTCAATGAGGCGTCAAAACCTATAACGGAGGGACTGAATAAACTGAAAGGTGTCCTGGCGCAATCCACTCCCAGTCTCACATATCCTATGCGCCTCGTCCCTCGAAACCCGAAGCGCGCAGTTCAACAACTACATAAACTCTCTGGCACAGGGAGGCTCTCAATTGATCACTCCATCACCACCAACCACGACTCTCCCTCCAAAGGCTCCAAACTCAATCTTACGAGTCGGGGTGGATCATCTGCCAAATCTGGCTCAATAGATCGATCATGTCCCACAGCTCCTCTGCTGTCAGCTATCCACCCTGCCTCGGTGCTTCGGCACTAAACATTGGCACAGAGGGGGTTACCCAATGCTCCAACAACTGTGTCACCAAGATCAGCTGCTCACTCCGCCGCTGATAACCCTCTGACAATCCTGTCATCTGAGTCCGGAGTTCTCTGACCTCAATCCTGGTATCCGGCCCAAAACCAACCGCTCAAGCTCAACTGCCATGACAGGATGCACACGGGTCAAAACCCAGCGTCGGGGAGACACAGCTCGCCACGACGAAACCACAAAACAGCACACAAAAGCCACTCGGCCCAATCCAGCGAAAGTCTAAAGCATGTCACCCGTTCCACAGCATTATGTTGTCTGCAGCCAACATAATCACTTAGGAGAATAAACATGCCAATCACTCCTCCCGTCCCTTGGGAGAGGTATAAAACTTAATCAGGACTCTCGCTAAAAGTCACGACTCTCACGAAGTCAACCAAGGGTCGAACCATAAGCCTAGTGTTTCTAAGTCCACCATGACCTACAACCTAGACTCTGATACCACTCTAATCTGTCACGCCCTGGGGTCGAAACTGCGACCCGGGCTCGCCAACAGATCCGCCACCTATGCCAACCTGCATAGGCGAAGCGTTCTACCTGCAAGAAAAGTACTACAGCTAAACAGATATCAGAGCTAAAAATAAAAATCTGCTGTAAGACTAAAATCAATCACTGTACAACTGAAAAATAATACAACAATGTCCACCTCCCAAATATGATAACGTACAATATCCTCAGATACAACACTCAAAGCTCAACAGGGAGGTATCTCCAATAAATACATCAGTGTACAGGCTCTCAATACAAATAAAATCCTCACTACATCAGTCTCTCGAAAGAGGAAAGTAAAATAGCTAATCTACAGACGATCTCCTCAGAAGGGGTACCGCTACTTTCCAACGACGGGTAGGGATCTAGCTCGCGACTCCCTCGCCTCGATCAACAACCGCAGAATCAGCAACACCCGCTAAGACTCTGCAAAACAAAGGAGAGGAAGGAAAAAGAAGGGGGAAACCCCCAAAGGGTGTGAGAACTAAACCAAAAAGGGAGTTCACAGTGGGTACCACTGCCAGACCCGACGGTCTGCCCACCAAGTCCTCAAGAGACATAAAAATACCCAAAGAAGTGGGAACTAAACAGAACGC
Source organism: Tillandsia leiboldiana (assembly GCA_029204045.2). Classification (NCBI taxonomy): domain Eukaryota; kingdom Viridiplantae; phylum Streptophyta; class Magnoliopsida; order Poales; family Bromeliaceae; genus Tillandsia; species Tillandsia leiboldiana. The sequence continues at coordinate 19,260,971 of CM055065.1, read as the reverse complement.
TGATGTCACCTAACAGCTACCAAGCCTCCATCTAAATGCTCACGAGGGGAGAATCAAAGAATGGTATGCAACCACTAGCACATGAAGTGCACAATCGACCCAATCGAGCTGACTGCCACAACTGGTCCAGTCAAACCTGCGCCTCACCTACGACCACCTCCCGATGACGGGCAGGAATTACGTAGGGCGTCCAAACGGACTAACTCGCTATCGAGTAGTGGCTCATGTAGGCTATAGTCAAAATCCACGCTCTCTCTCAGAACGGATAAACTCAAGATCACTAAGCCTCTCGCACAACGGTCAACCACTCCCAATGACCTTGGGACAACCGTCGATCCCCAGACGGTTCCCACACACACTAGCACTGGTCTAAACACGGCTACTAGACTCCACTCGGTCCCCCTGATACGAGTGCAACAATAAAAGTATCTGACCGAAATAAACCCAATCAAATGAACCGGTATAAAACCCGGTACTGCCTGCTCTGTCATCAATCTCACGAACTCAGTATCTCCCCTGTCCAAATGACCGGAACCCAACACGGTCTGACCGGAACCCAACACGGTCTAAAGCCTACTCCGGAGTGGCACTCGAGGGGAGCGACCCACACGAGTAAAGTATCTCTGTCATCAATATCGCAAGTATCTCTAAATAGCAGGACTAGATCATGACCATGATCAAAGTGGAAAACTCTGTCCACTAAAGAAAGACCCGACCTCAATCGGATGCAAATAACGATAAGTGGAAAACTCCATCCACTAATGAAAGCCTCGGTCCTCAATCAGATGCAAAAGTACTCAATAGTGGGAAACTCTGTCCACTAGAGAAATCAGATACCCAATCCAGTGCATAAATAAATATCCGGTCAACCGCCCAATATCCGCGGTTGCCGCAAAGCCCCACAACTAATCCAACCTGTCCCAGACACCAAGTCCCGACTACACTACCCAGACCCCTGCTCGAACCCGAGCAGCACTGACCACCTGACTAACAAAGAAGGAGAAAAGGAAAAGCATGGTTTCTCCTACGTCAAGTTCCAATAAGTAGTGCAGCAGTAAAAGATGGCCTAACTATATGACCATACAAGCATGCTTTTGTCCTTGGAAACAATAAAAGAGAGTAAAACATATAGTAGCAAGGCATACTACAATACTCCCACTATGATATACCAATCTCGCATAAATAGGCCACTGAATAAACATGTATGATCTCTATATCATCTAGTGCGGGATAAATATAATCTGTCTATCGTATCTAAGTCTCTAGTTCAACAAGCATGTACAATTATCATGTAAACATCAATCCACATGATCTAGGCCTTTTCCATGCTTACCTCTCGCTCATATTGGTTGCACATTAAATTAGGCATGCTATCAATCATAAAGGGTGACATTCCCACAGGTAAGCTTATCTTAACCATACATGAACATCCACTATTACACCTCCCCGAAGGCATAACATGCATATAAACTCTGTTATTCCCTCTAACAGTTGCAATTACTAAGTTTACCCACCTGAAGCACTTAAACCGAGGCAAACCTGAAGTCGGTGAAGAGTGTAGACGCTCACAGTCCAAAATCTGCCAAGATTACACCCTCGGTACATGTCGCGCAAGCCTTGGCTCCAAACAGCTAAAAGTACCCCGAAATCAAAGTCTACAGATCCATCGGGTCCAGCAACACATGTAAACACCCCTGGGTACAACAATAAGGTCCAACATTACACTTTCATTCCCAAAATTAACCACGCACAAACACACAGAAAATCAGTCCCAAAGATATGCTTATTTCACCTGCCGAAGGTGCCCAGAAAAATCCAACAAAAATATCACAGCAATCATCGCGTCGATACCTTCGAAACGAGTACCTGCACGTCCAAATCCGAGCCCCGTAGGCCGAGTTACAAATTCCACAGTACAGGTGCGCAAAACCACACGGCAACATAACTGTAATTCCATTTACAGATAAGGGGAAGAACATATACCTTCGGCCAAAACTCAGAAAAATCCAAGAAAAATACTGTGATAATCCTTGCATCGAGTAGATGAAAAAAGTGTATAAGCACGTCGCCCTACGATGCCCGGTTGCGGAGATATCGCCGTAAAACCACGCCGATGTCCAAATCTCCATCACAGGAATGGGGTCACAGTAAGCTCGAACAAACACCTTGAAAAGCGCGAAATGAGGGAAAGCCGAAATTACCTAGATCGTAGATCTGTCCGTCGCGGATCCAGCGGCGAAGAAATCGCTTGAAAAGGTGGTCGGAGTAGGCCGGGGGAGCTCGCGCACTGAAACGCGACGAAGGGGAACCCAAATGGACGAGCGTCGCGCCGCGCCGTAAAAATGGGAACCTTCGATAAGCGTGCCACCAAAAATCTCAAAACTCTGCAGATGGATGCAGCACTGCGAGGGAAACATCTTTGCTGAAGGTGCCATGGCGAGAGGAGGCTCGGAAATGGCAGAAAAGGGGAAAGAAGAAGGCTCGGATCCCCTTTTATAGGCTCCAAAAACAATTCAATTAATACCGGATATGTCCCAAATTTTCTGGCGCTGGGACTTTCGGGCGCGCACTGTAGCAGCCCGAAACTCCCCTGGGCCTCCACGTCGCCCGCCAAACAGGCGACAGCAACGCCCGCCGCTCACAACGCGACACATGGTGCCCCCCAGACGCCGACACGTGGCCGCCCACGCGCGGGAACAGCGCGTCAACGCGCCCACGTGCACCTTGCGCCCGCCGCCTGCGCCTCTACACGCACGCTTCCCGTGGCGCTCCCCAGCTAGCTCCATGGACCGAGCGTGCTACACCGCACCAACCACACGCCGCCACGTGTCACCCTCCGGTCCACCGTACACCGCGCCTTTTCCCGTGGACCGCGCCCCCTGCGCCGGCCAACCGGGATCCACCACGTGGCCCGCGACCGGTGCACGCCTCCGCGGTGGACTGCGCACCTGCCCGCGCCGCGCTCCGCCGCTGCCGCCGCTGCCCGCCGCCGCGGCCGCTGCCCGCCGCCGCGGCCGCTGCCCGCCGCCGCCGGAACAGTACCAAGAAGCCTCGAAAAACGTGCGCATCATCCGGGCTCCGAAAAATACAAGTGAATAGTCCATTTTCATCGTTTTCGCGCGCTGAATCCAAATCCGAAGTCCGATTTGCCAAATTCCAACTCTAAAAATTGCCGAGGGCATCCGGAAAGATGTTCTTTTGTCCAAACTTCGCGCTGGGCCCAATTTTAATATCCATTGCGCGCAAAACCACTTCTAAGCATTCGACGGGCCATTTGATCACCCACGTGATCCATTTAAGCCCGAAGTCCCCCACTTGTGTCCAAATTGTGCACAAACCCCGCCGACGCGCCGCATAGGCCTCCAGAAACTGTAGATGCAGCAGTGCTCCATAAGTGGGAATTTCGGGTCTTCACACCTTAAGTCCCTATACATCTTAGTTCCTCCAGGGTGAAGGGTATAAGGTGTATAGTGAGCCTCTCTCAAAATCAGCTCCCGAATCTCAGAATCCATAGGCACACAAAAGCGATCCTTGTACCTCAGTACTCTCGCTACATCAATTGAAAAGTCCCCACCACGACCATGCTGCACTTGGTCCCTAATCCTCTCCAGATAGGGGTCCACACTCTGTTTCTCCTTAATCTTATCCAGTAGAGTGGGTTGGATAATCAAAAACATAAACCTTGCAGAGTCTCTAGGGGACACGACCTCAATCTCGAGTCGCCTCAGCTGCTCTCTCAATGGCATCTGATGAGTGATCAAAATACTCAAGGTCTGCCTTGCCCGCCTACTCAAGGCATCCGCGACGACATTAGCCTTGCCGGGGTGATATTGAATATTCAAGTCATAATCCTTTAACAGTTCCAACCACCGGCGTTGCCTCAAGTTTAACTCCTTCTGAGTAAACAAGTACTTTAGACTCTTGTGGTCAGTAAATATCTCACAATGCTCACCATAAAGGTAATGTCCCCACAGTTTCAATGCAAACACTACAGCGGCTAACTCCAAATCATGTGTAGGGTAATTCTTCTCATAATCCTTCAGTTGCCGCGAAGCATAAGCAATTACCCTACCATGCTGCATCAATACACAACCCAATCCGTTGTGGGAGGCATCACTATAAATAACAAATCCCTCTCCCATTACAGGCAATGCTAAGATCGGTGCAGATATTAATCTCATCTTCAGCTCCTGAAAGCTCTGCTGGCATTGCTCAGTCCAAGTAAATCTAATTCCCTTCCTAGTCAATCGGGTAAGGGGAGTAGAGAGCTTCGCAAGCCCTCAACAAATCGACGGTAATATCCTGCTAAGCCCAAGAAACTCCGGACCTCAGTAACCGTCGTCGGTCTAGGCCAATCCCGAACAGCATCAATCTTCGTCGGGTCCACTGCCACTCCAGCGGCTGAAACCACATGGCCTAAAATGCAACTTCCCGAAGCCAGAATTCGCACTTCTTAAGTTTGGCATACAACTGGTTCTCTCTCAGGAACTGCAGCACTATCCTCAAATGCTTCTCATGCTCCTCATTACTTCGGGAGTGAATCAAAATATCATCAATAAACACCACGACCAACCGGTCCAAGTACTGTTGAAACATCCGGTTCATTAAATCCATGAATGCGGCTGGGGCATTAGTCAATCCACTTGACCTCGTTGTAAGCTCATAATGTCTCTACTCGGTCCTGAACACTATCTGGGCACAATCTTCGGCTGTTTGGTTCCGTACAGATACCTGCCTCACAAAAGGGCAACTGCCGGAATACAACCCGAACCTGTCTGTGCTCGAACCACAATAAAACTCTCACCATTGTGTATCAACAATGGGGCATCACTACCGTGTATCAACGGCATGGCATCACCACCGTGCATCAACAGCGTGGCATCACCACCATGTATCAACGGCGTGGCATCACCACCATGTATCAACGGCGTGGCATCACCACCGTGTATCAACGGCATGGAAACATACTCAAGTATCCAACTCTCGGATCTTCATCATCGTATCTCTACGATGTGGCACTGGGTCAATAGACCTCTCGGTCCACCAGATCTCACAATTGCGCTATCAGCTCTCTCAGCTTACCGGTGATACTCCATAAAGCGCTACCAAGGTTAGCGTGGTTTCCAAAACCACATCAATCACAATCTCAAACTCAATCTCTCTAACTGGCGGCATCAACATCAACTCAAGTGAACTCACACCCAGGATCTCTCGACAATAAGATATTCTTTAATTCCCGGTACCGCCGTAGGCACCTCCTCTATAATCGCTAAGATAGCGGTACATCCACGACTCAACATCTGTCGTGCTCTGGCATCCTCTATAAACACACTCCTCCTGACCAGGTCCACGGAGGGTCACTGTCCCCCCTCGACGATCCAGGGTAGCGTAAAACTAGGATAACCAATCCTATCCCATACCACAACTAAAGCTAGGAGTTAAAGTAGGACCGATCAAATCAATGAATCAAATCCAAGGCCCTAACTACACTGGGTAGGACTGGCAACACTCATCCCTGTGCCATACGTGATCTGGAACCTGATCCTCACGTACACAGGCTAACAGTCCTATCTCTGGCCCGTACGAAGCTGCCAATGCTCCATTGAAACATACGCAAGTGGTGTAGGCCTCAAACCTGTTCTAACTCCGGCAACTATAAGAAAACCTCACCTGGTGAGACGCGACCCGTTACAAGGCACCCTTAACCAACTACTCAAACTCATCTACTCGATGCAGACGGTCGACACCCGGTCTGACCGCATCGATAACACCGGCCCTGCCTCTGGTCGCACTGCTGGGGTGCATGGGGTTCGCCGCAGATGACACATCCGTCAGGACGCCCATGATACTGTGGCTGCTGCTGCTGCTGTCTCGGTGGTCGCAAACCTCCTGATCTCCGTCTTCCCTGAGTTCCACGACCCTGAAACTGAAATCATGGTGGCCTCGGAGGTCTCGATCTGCTAGGCTGTCCCAAATCAGGCGGTGCTGGACGCTTCCCTCCGGAGCTGGTCCCTGGCGCTCCGTCCCTCTCATCCATAACCACTGTTCCTTGATCAATCCATCGAGCATGCTCAATCGCCGCATCCAGAGTCGGCGATCGCCGGGGGTGAACAAATAGATAAATGTCTCGATGCAATCCTCTCTCAAAAAGATCAACTCGCTGGGCCTCATCCCGTGCTACATGAGGTACACTGGCGGTGCTGCAGGGGATGCTCTCTGCCCCAGCATGCACATCATGCGCTCCATATTCTCTTCCTGGCGCCTGATCGCCTCCTCCTGGCGTCTCATCGCCTCTGACATCTAGACTACCAGGGCCCGCAACTCCCGGACCTCACTATGCTCTGTCGGCTCAGCCTTTCGTTGCTCCTCATCTGAAGCAGGATGTGCCCTCGTCGCCACACGACGTTTCGGAGGTATCGTAGTCCGCTGCACAGTAACAAACATTAGGACACAACAACCACTCGACCCAATCAAGCGAAAGTCTAAAACATGTTACCCATCCTAAAGCATTATGTTGTCTGCAGCCAACATAACCACTTTAGAGAAATAACATGCAAAATCTCTCACCCCAATCCTCTGGGGGAGTCAAGATCCAATCAGGACTCTCGCAAAAGTCACGTCTCTCTCGACAGTCATCCTATTGTCCAACCACAAGCCTAGGGTTTCTAAGTCCTCAATGACCTACAACCTAGGCTCTGATACCACTCTAATCTGTCACGCCCCGGGGTCGGAACTGCAACCCGGGCTCGCCAACAGATCCGCCGTCTGTACGAAAATCTCCGCACAGACGAAGCGTCTAACCTGCAAATCAGATCTATAGCTAATCATGTATCGGAGCTGTAAAAATAAAATAAGTAGCTACAGAATCCCAACACTGAACAGTTGAAGTAATACATCCAAAATAGTGGTCATCTCTCAAACAAAAGTATAATACCTGATACATCAAACCTCTCAAACTGTTCAGTATACAAATAAATCTCTCAGACATGGTACATCTACCTCTGACTCTCAAAATAAAACTGGTAAGGACCTACTCGGCCACGCCCTTACCTCAATCTGCTGCTTCCGCCCGAACCGGTGCCGGAACAGCTACCTCAGGAAACCTGTCACCACAGCGGGTGTGAGAACTACTGCAGAAGGTAGTTCTCAGTGGGTACCATCACCAACATCCACGATATGCCCACTAAGTCTACTGGAGGCAAGACAATAGATATACAGATAGATAATATGAAAGCTGAAATGAACTACAGCTAATATGCCTCAAGTATCATGCTCAAATGAAAAACTCAACTAAGAACATGCTATGCATCCACTCGCTCACGAGGTGCTCAAGTCAACCCAATCTCTCTGACTGCCAAATCTGGTCCAGTCAAGCCTGCACCCCCTAGTGTATCAACTAGGGTCCCTAGTGTATCAACTAGGGCTCTCCGTGTATCAACGAAGGATGTCCCTCTGGACTGTCATAGTATCACGCAAAGCAGCCTCATCAGGGGCATGCAGCCTCATCGGGCGCATCATGATCATCGCATCCGGAGCGGCTCTCGAGGGGCGCTACCCCACCGAGGAATAAGCGTGTCTCATCTGGCTCAAAAAGCGGCATCTGCAGGCTACAATCAATGATCGAACAGATCGAAAACTCGAAATGCCAACTAACCCATAAACAGGTCGGAGAACCCTCCACGACTCAATCTGATAGTGTACACAAACCCCCACGACACTAGGAAACCCATCCACTGAGTCAATAAAAATCCCCTCGGCCCCCAGGCGCGAGAGTTCATGCATCCTGAACCTATCCAACCCCTCTGGGTGATCACAATGTTTAAAACTATTTTTGAAGCCACTTTTATATTAAAACGGGTTCAATGCTTTCAAAACGGTTCAGATGCAGTTCGGAAGTCAACTAATCATGCACTCTAGTGTCAAACAGTCTCAAGATCATACAGATGATAAATGGGGTTCAGGTCTGTCATACAAAAATAATCTAGACATCTATCAGATTATACCAGTTATACAAATAGCTAAACTAGGCATGCTAACATGCTTTCAACAGAATTAGAAGGCATTCCACAAAGTTTGGAAGAATTCCAACCCACCTAGATGTGCGCATTAGTCCTAACTCAAAAAGAGCTGAAATTTAACGGGTGTGATCCTCAGGTCCTCACGATTCCAACGCACCAAAAATTGACCAAAAATTCCACCCGGTTGCTGAGATATAAGCCAAAAATCGTGGTAAGCTCAAATCACTTAAAACAGTAATTTTATCGCACATCTGTCCACAAAACAGGGAATTACCTCCTGCAAGATGTTCTCCAAAAATTCCAAGAAAAATACGACGGCGATCCTCGCGAAGTGTAGATAGAAATCGAGTCTTTAAACACCAATTTCCGCCTCTCGTAGGTTGAGAAATTCCAAGATTACTCCTCCGCTGTCCAGAACATGCAACAGCAAAAAATGGGGTCTAAAGATGCTGCACTCACTCCCATAAAAACTCAAAACAGAGCCAAGAGATGAATACCAAAGTTGAGGATCTACCTGTCATGAAAACGCTGCCGCAAAAATCGGCGAAAAAGGCCAAGAACTCAGCTCGGGGGAGTCTGCGGACGAAAAGTCGACGAAAACGATCGATATCGGAACAGCGTCGAAGCTCGCGAGATCGGGGAGGAAAAATATAAAAAGGTCTCCAGAATTTCTCCAAAACCCCAAAAAGTGTAGAAGACTCGAAGTAGAAACTCTCTGTCGAAAACGGCATTCAAAAAGGATCTCAGAAAGTCCAGAAATGAAGCCCTCAATGGCCTATTTATAGCCAAAAGAAACACTATTGGGCTGTCGGATTCGGGCGGAAGAACCGGGCGCCCGAAAGTTACTGTAGCCGCCCGAAATGCCGAGATGCTGCCACGTGTCCCACCCGAATCCTCCAGATCGCGCCACCTGTCCCGCCGCCCACGTTCCGCACGCCTCGCGCACGTGGGCGGCGTGCGCCCGCCAATGGCACAGTGCCACGTGTCCCCACGTGGTTCACGGGCGCACACGCCCGGTCTATGCGTCGGGTCTTCCGGATCTTGTCGCCCAATCACGCGATGCCACGTGTCACAGCCGCCGCCGCCCTCTTTGACGCCGTCCAACCAATAGGGTGCTGCCACGTGGCATTACCATTTCTCGGTGCTCCCGGTGCACGCGCCTGTCTATGGACCCGTCACCGCGCGCCGCGCCACCCCGCGCCTGCCCGCGCTGCCCGCGGCCGCGCTCCGCCACTGCGCCGCCGCGCTCCGCCTTGCTCCGCCGCCTGCCGGTGCCCGCCGGCCGCCGGAACAGTAATTCCGGCCGTGAATAGTAACTTTTAGCTCCGAATTCCGAAAAATGCAAGTAAATAGCCCATTTTCATCGTTTTCGCGTGCTGAGTCCAAATCCGCCGTCCATTTCGCCAAATTCTCACTCTAAATTTTGCCGAAAGCCCCCGCAAAGGCAAACTTGATCCGATTTTCGCGCCGGTTCTAAATCTGGAATCCGATTCATGAACAACCAACTCTGTCACACAACATAGGCCTCCAGAAGCCACTGCTCGCCCTACAAAACCATCCCAGAGATCCGGATTTTCACACTGCCTGCCTATGCCTGCTATGCCTGCCTATGCCTGCTATGCCTGCCTATGCCTGCCATGCCTGCTCTGCCTGCCTATGCCTGCCATGCCTGCCATGCCTGCTCTGGCTGCCTATGACTGCCCTGCCTGCTATGCCTGCTCTGCCTGCCTACGCCTGCCTATGCCCCTCGTACAACGGTCAACAACTCACAATGACCTTGGGACAACTGTCGATCCCCAAACGGTTCCCGACAACACTAGCACTGGTCTATACACAGCTACTAGACTTCACTCGGCCCCCCCCCTGACACGAGTGCAACAATAAAGTGAATATCTGTAATAAACCCAATCTGGTGCCACCAGTAAAACTGGCATTGCCTGCTCAGCGGAATCTGCACACATGGCTCGAAACTGCGGGATCGGCCCACATGGCTCGCATCCCAAAGTAAGTAACAGATCGGCATCTAAACCGTCCGATCGGAAACTAAAGTAAGTAACAGATCGGCATCTAAACCGTCCGATCGGAAACTAAAGTAAGTAACAGATCGGCAACTAAACCGTCCGATTGGAAACTCAAGAGTGGCACTCGAGGGGAGCGACCCACACGAGTAAAGTATCTCTGTATAGCAGGACTTTGATCAAGACTATGATCAAAGTGGAAAACTCTGTCCACTAAAGAAAAACCCGACCTCAATCGGATGCAAAAGTACTCAATAGGGGGAAACTCTTTCCACTAGAGAATTCAGATACCCAATCTGGTGCATAAATAAATATCCGGTCAACCGCCCAATATCCGCGGTTGCCGCAAAGCCCCACAACTAATCCAACCTGTCCCAGACACCAAGTCCCGACTACACTACCCAGATCCCTGCTCGAACCCGAGCACACTGACCACCTGACTAACAAAGAAGGAGAAAGGAAAAGCATGGTTTCTCCTAAGTCAAGTTCCAATAAGTAGTGTAGCAATAAAAGATGGCCTAACTACATGTCCATACAAGCATGCTTTTGTCCTCAGAACGATAAAAGTGGGTGAAACATATATTAGCAAAGCATGCTAAAGTATTCCCACTATGGTATACCAATCTCATCCAAGTAGGCCATTCCTTGCTTACCTTTCGCTCATATCGGTTGTACATCAAATATGCCTGCTGTCAGTCATCAAGGGGTGACATCCCCACAAGTGCACTTATATTTGCCATAACATAATCATTGCCTTATACAGTTACTGATATTAAGCTTACCCACCTGAAGTGTTCAATCCAAGGCAAACCTGGGGTCGGTGAAGAGCGTGGCCACTTGCTCGCACAATCCGCTGAACCCGTATCCACGGTACATGTCGCGCCACCTCGGCTCCTTGCAGTATTCCGAAAACACTCGCGAACCCTCCTGCAGAACGGACTCTGAAAAATCCACCAAAAATACGGACGCGATTGTCGCGTCGAGCCCGTCGAAACGAGTACCTGCACGCCAAAATCCGAGTCCCGGAGGCCAAGTTACCAATTCCACAATGCGGTGAGCGCAAAAGTCCACAATATACACATCTGTATCGCATTGCACAGGAGAACGGGAAAAGTATACCTTCGGGCAATTCCCGAAAAATACGGTGATAATCCTCGCGTCGAGTAGATGCAAAAACTGTAAAGGCACGCCTCAATCCGAGTCTCGTACACCAAGTTGCACGCGAAACGGTGCACACCGCCGGAGTCCGTACGTAAAACGGAGCACGGTGCCGGAATCCGCACGCAAAATGGAGTCCGCACGCAAAACGGAGCACGGTGCAGGAATCCGCACGTAAAACGGAGTCCGCACGCAAAACGGAGCATGCCGTCGGGGTCCGCACGCAAAACGGTGCAGTAAAACACGGTCCCTAACACAGATAAGACCAAGGGATCAAACCAAAGTCCAAAAGAACGCCCCAAAACTGTGCCAAAAATACCGTAAAAATGAAGTGCGGAACCCACCTCGACTGCGCCGCGCCGCCCAACCGCTCCAGTGGAACACTTCGTGCGCTCCGCGAGGTCCACAACGCACCGCCGCACCCCACAAAAATCCACTCCTCACTCCCTCTCTCGCTCGGTTGGAGAAGAAAGAAAAGAAAATGGAGGAGGAATGGAGTGCGGGGAAGAAAGAAGAAGAAGAGAAGAAAGGGAGGAGGGGGGCTCCCGTGGACCGAGTCCACGGTGCACCGGCCCACTGCCAGGCGGTCCACCAAACTCTGGCGCGTGCACCCGGCCCAGGCACGCGCCTGCCTGCCCACGTGGCACGCGGCCAGTGTGCCACGCGGGCGCGGTTGCCGCGCGCCACACGGGCGCGTGACACCCAGCCCCGCGCAGGCGCGGGACATGCCGCGCGCCACACGGGCGCGCGCCCCCCAGCGTGACCGCGCGCGCTAGTGGGGGCCCGCCACGTGGCGGCCCCCGCGCGCCACGTGCCGCAGGCGCGCTTCCCCAGCGCGCCTGCCTGCCGCGCCCACGCGCGCCGTACGCGCCTCGAACTACGCGCCAGCGCTGCCCTAGGATCCGTGCCATGTCGCCTGGAGATCAGCGCACGAGCCTCGAAAAACGCGCACGTCAACCGGTCTCCGAAAAAAGCAAGTAGATAGTCCATTCTCAACGATTTCGCACGCTGAATCCAAATACGATGTCCAATTCCCCAAATTCTTATCCAAAAATTTGCCGAAAGTCCCCGGAAAGCCCACTTGATCCGATTTTCGCGCCGGGTCCATTCCAAAAATCCGATTTGCCAATTTCCAGCTCTAAAAAAATTCCCGAAGGCATCCGGAGAGGTGATCCTTTATCTAAACTTCGCCCCGAGTCCAATTTAATATCCATTGCGCGCGAAATCACTTCTAAGCATTCGACGGGGCCATCTGACTATTCTCGTGATCCATTTAACACACCTAGTCCATCAAAAGTGTCCAATTGGTGTACAAACGCCACCGACACGCCGCATAGGCCTCCAGAAGCTGCTGGTCAGCAAGTAATCACCTCGTGGGGATCCAGGTCCTCACATCCTCCCCCACTAAAGAAAGTTTCGTCCTCGAAACTAGCTCGATTCCACTGTTACGGAATTTGAGTTGGCGTAGTTTCATGAAAGTCTCAAGTCTTGAAGATTGAAGGTGAAGAAAGTTGGATGATTTGACTCAATCTCAAGAAAGAAGAATTCAAAAGGATCAGGTATGTTTAACTAAAGATTTTGTGTGATCCGAATACTTCTTGTAGTGTAGAAACACTTGGAAGAATCTTTCATTGCATAAAAATCAAAAACTGGACTTGGGACATGTTCAGGATCCGGATCAGGTTGTTCAATCCAGATCCCGAAGGTGGTTCGTTCATACACCAGTTCAATCCGGATCGTAGCCTCTCTTGATCCGGATCCCGAACACTGAGTTTACCATCTTCCTTGAACGATCCGGATCAGGCTTCGCAATCCGGATCCCGAACGTTGATGTTTGGTGAACTGTATGAACGATCCGGATCAAGCACTTCGATCCGGATCCCGAACCTTCGTTTTTCTGGAACTACCTGACTCGTTACGACGATCCGGATCACAGCTAATCCGATCCGGATCGCCGTCCGTAAAATTCCAGAAATGTTAGGTTTTTGATTCTTATCTCCTTCCTAGGGTTTCTAACCTATAAATAGACCCTATGACTCTTTTTCTAGGGTGGATCCAGAATCCATATAGCCGTCATTTTCATATATCATTTCATACGGCCCTAGATCCACATATAGAGAAGAAAGGAAATCATTAGAGAATACTCTATGTTTCTTCATCTATATTGATTAGTTTGATTCTAGGTTTTCATACTCACATATTGAGTTGAATCAAACTAATGAATACTTAGATGGTATTCCCGATCTATCTTTGATCTAAGTATTCGGCGGATCATCACCACCAAAAACAACGATTTACCCCAAAAATCGGCGCGTGGATTCGCGTGTCCTTGTGGATTCAAGGTTCAACCGCTCTCGTGGATTCGGAGCGAGGCACATTCGTGGATTCGAAGGGTGCTATTGGGTGAAGACCGTGGATTCGGTCGGACGTCGTGGATTCGACGTTGGACGCCGTGGATTCGGCATTGGGCGCAGATCGTGGATTCGAGAAGCGTCGCGGAGCGAGCGAGAAGATCCTCTAGGAGCGTATGGAAAAGGTTGAGTCGTAAGTGTGTACGGTAAATCACCTTGTACGTGTTTTAATTCTAGTGGATTTCTGCCGTGTTATCGGTCCCGTGGTTTTTTACTCCGGTGATGGAGTTTTTCCACGTAAAAATCTTGCGAGTTATTTTTATTTCCGCATTGGGTTTTTATCGCAACGATTTTTGAGTGTTTATACGTTTACACCTATTCACCCCCCTCTAGGTATTTTTTCCCCTATTTAGATCCTTATTACATATAACCCAATAAGTGGTATCAGAGCGGGAATAGGGTTGTAAACAATGGTTGAAGGTGGAAACATCAACCGACCCCCGTTCTTCGATGGAACAAATTATGCATACTGGAAAGTGCGGATGAAAGCCTTTTTAGTTTCCATCGACGAACGGGTGTGGCAATCAATTGAATTAGGATGGTCTAATCCAACTGAATTTATTGGTGATGTCCACACCTTAAAACCTAGGTCGAAATGGACCAAGGAAGAGTTAGACTCATCTTCTTACAATGGCAAGGGAATTAATGCTATTTTTAATGCCTTATCTCAAACTGAGTTCTCTCGCGTCTCAGCATGTGAGACTGCGAAAGAAATCTGGGATGTTCTTCAGGTTACACATGAGGGAACTAACCTCGTGAAGATTCAGAAACTGCAAATGCTTACGAGCAAGTTTGACTCTATCTTAATGGCAGAAAATGAATCTTTCACGGACTACTATACACGATTGCAAGATATCGTAAACTCGTGTGCTAACCTGGGAGAGAAGATTCCAGAATTTAAGATTGTAAGAAAGATCTTAAGAACTCTTCCTGAACGATTTCGCCCAAAGGTTACTGCCATTGAAACTATTAAACACCCGGACGAAATACGTGTAGAAGAATTAGTTGGTGCATTACAAACTTATGAAATGACATTTACTACTAACAATTCTTCTGGAAAAGCATCCTCTTCTAAGTCTTCAAGTTATGCGTTGAAAACAACTAAGGAAGAAGACGCGGATACATCCTCCTCAGACGATGACGAGAACCTTTCAATGGAGGAATTTGAGAAGCAGCTCGCTCTCTTGACAAGGAAGTTTCGCCGCAACTTTCGAAGGGGTAATTCAAGTAAATCTCCATCCTTCAGAAAGTCGATCAAAGGCAAGGGTACTTCAAGTTACAAGTCAAGAAAGCAAGAGAACTTCTCAAAGGATAAGAAAAGTTCAGAGGGACAACTACAATGCTTCAAATGTCGAGGCTACGGCCACATTGCAACGGAGTGTCCCAACAAGTATCCGGCAAAGAAGAAGGCGATGCAAGTCGTCACTTGGGATGACAACTCAACGCCAAATGAGTCGTCTTCAAGTGATGAAGAAAAGAGCTCCACGGCATTCCACGTGTCCATATCTTCACCCTTCATGTGCTTTATGGCAAGTACATCCGAGTCGTTGTCCAACTCCACTGTTGAAAAGATTGCAACGGACAATGAATCGGATGATTCGGAAGGTGAAGATTTTGCTTTAGCCTACCATAGACCTTTACGGGATTCAAAGAAACCGGCTAAGCAAAACAAGGGGTTGAGAGGGAGATTGCAGGATCTCGAAGAAGAAGTAAAAAGGGTAACTTCTCTCTCAACCGATCTTGAAGTGGAAAGGGATAATCTGATAAAAGAAAATGTTTCCCTTCAAGAGTCCAATGAGCAACTCGAGAAGAATTATATAGATATGGTAAACAAAGCAAATTACTTCTTGAAGCTCTACGGCGAGGCCCGACGGGAAAGATTGGAAATGACAGAGACCATTCTCCAACTTAAGGATGACTTACAGCAATTTTCTTTTGGAAGGAGTAAGTTGGATAAACTTCTTGGTCTTGGTCAAACAAACAAGTTCGGCCTCGGATACAATCGAACTGAAGACAATTTTAGTTCGGTTGGGACAGTCTTTGTGCCTCAGTCGGTATCTCCTCCTCCGACACCGGAATTCACGACAACCAACGACGACAAGCCTACTTCATCCTCTTCGGAATCGTCATGCACAAAGGTATGTTTTCGTTGTAATTTTGCAGGGCACATTGAAAGAAATTGCAAGATTGGAGCTCAAAGATCAAATCAACCACATCTTGCAACTGCTACCAATAAGTTCACTCCCCGGAATTCAAAGAAGGATTTTCCTAAAGAAAAGGACATTGGTAGTACTTCAAACAAGACGATGACAAAAGAAAAAGACCAATCATGCAAGACGTCTTCATCAAGGAAAACTTCTCAACCATTGCCAACATACTCCAAAACTCAAAAGGTTTGGGTATGCAAAGGTGAAACCCCTCCTTGTCTTTAATCGTTCTACGATTAAATGTTGTGTAGTTTATGTAGACTATTTTTCTTTCTTTTGGCCGACCCGTCAACCATCTTTGGGAGTTAAATGGTATATTTTTTTATTGGTTGATGATTTCTCTCGGTATTCTTGGGTAGCATTTTTAAAAGAGAAAGCTGATACTTTTGATTCTTTTCACGAGATTTGCCTTCGTATTATGATTGAAAAGAATGAAAAGATCATTCGTGTTAGAAGTGATAGAGGTGGAGAATTCATTAATTCAAAATTCATTGACTTTTGTACTTCAAACGGTATTAAGCATGAATTCTCTGCACCCTATACACCTCAACAGAATGGTGTTGTCGAGCGCAAGAACAGGGTTGTTCAAGAGATGGCGCGTGTGATGCTTCATAGCCGGAATTTACCGCTACATTTTTGGGCTGAAGCTGTGAACACCGCTGTCTATGTCATTAATCGAGTGTTCTTGCGTCCGGGAACGTTAAATACACCATATGAACTATGGTGTGGTAGAAAACCCAACATCAAATATTTTCGCATCTTCGGGAGTCGGTGTTACATTTTACGTGACCGTGAAAACCTTGGAAAGTTTGACTCACGAAGTGACGAAGGGATTTTCTTGGGGTATTCTACTAATAGTAGAGCATATCGAGTATTTAACTTGGAATCTAAGACGATCGTAGAATCTATAAATGTTAAAGTAGATGAAGCTTTTCACTTTGCATCTGAAAAATCTACCCTCGATATTTCTCTAGATGATGATACTCCTACTGTTGCATCTTCTCATAATAATACTTTCAATATTAATGATGCATCTAATGGTTCTTCAAGTTTATCTAATGTGCAGGAATCATCTCATATATCTCCGAGTACTCCGTTTCAACAAACGCTACGAATCTCCAAGGATCATCCGGAATCGAATATTATTGGAGATCCACAAGAAGGAGTTAGAACTCGGAGGCAGTTGGTTTGTGGATTCGCTTGCTACGTATCTTTAATCGAACCAAAGAACATAGATGAAGCTCTTCAGGATGACTACTGGATTAAAGCAATGCAGGAAGAGCTCCATCAATTTGAGCGAAACAAAGTCTGGGAATTAACGAAGCCTCCAAAGCAACATAATGTGATAGGTACCAAATGGATCTTCAAGAACAAGAAAAATGAGGATGGTACTATCATCAGGAACAAGGCACGATTAGTTGCTCAAGGCTACTCTCAAGTAGAAGGTATAGACTTTGACGAAACATTCGCCCCTGTAGCTAGACTCGAGTCCATTCGTATACTGTTTGCTATTGCTTGTCATTTTAAAATCAAATTATTTCAAATGGACGTTAAGAGCGCATTTCTAAATGGGTTTTTAAATGAGAAAGTTTATGTGGCTCAACCGAAAGGTTTTGTAGACCATAAACAACCTAACCATGTTTTTCGTTTGAAAAAGGCTCTTTACGGTCTGAAACAAGCACCGCGAGCATGGTACGAAAGGTTGACAAAGCACCTTTTGGAGAAGGGCTACACTCGAGGGGGAGCTGATAGGACTCTCTTTGTGAAGTATTATCAAAGCAATTTCATTGTAGCACAAATCTATGTCGATGACATTGTATTTGGCGCAACAAGAGATAATGATGCTTCTAAATTCGCGGAGACCATGGAAAGCGAATTTGAGATGTCCATGATGGGCGAATTGACTTATTTCCTTGGATTGCAAATTAAACAAAATGATGAAGGTATTCACTTGAGTCAATCCAAGTATGCAATGGAGTTGGTTAAAAAGTTTGATCTTGAAAATTCGAAGGATTTTCCGACTCCAATGGGAACTAGCCACAAGGGACTTGGAAGTGAATCACAAAGTGAGAATGTAGACGAGAAACTGTATCGAAGTATGATTGGAAGTCTACTTTACCTCACGGCTAGTCGCCCGGATATATCTTTTGGTGTTGGGATCTGCGCGAGATATCAATCTGCACCAAAGGAGGTTCACCTGAAAGCGGTGAAAAGGATCATCCGGTATATCAAAGGATCAATTAATTTCGGAATTTGGTATCCTATGGGAACAAGTTTGGATATTATTGGATACTCAGATGCCGATTGGGCAGGATCAGTGGATGATCGGAAAAGCACGAGTGGTGCATGCTTCTATCTTGGCCATTGCCTGGTTGCATGGCACAGTAAAAAGCAGAATTGCATAGCACTCTCGACTGCCGAAGCGGAATACATTTCAGCTGGAAGTTGCTCAACTCAACTCATTTGGATGAAAAGCGTATTGAGCGACTTCCGGATTTCAGCATCTTCGGTAACAATTCTCTGTGACAACACAAGTGCAATCAACATTTCTAAAAACCCTGTGTTGCACTCTAGAACAAAACATATTGAACTTAGATATCATTTTCTTAGAGAGCTAGTTGAATCAAATACTCTTCAACTTTCATATATTTCAACTGAGGATCAATTAGCTGACATTCTAACAAAACCTTTGGATCAAAAACGTTTTACTCATTTGCGAAAAGCAATTGGAATGCTTTCCTTGAAATAAACTTCTTTTTGAAACCTTTGCTTAGGATAGGTTTTGTTTATTTTTGTTTTGTTCATTATCTATGTCTGTACATAGGACATTAATTGAGCATAGATCATAATTGACTTTAATTACATCTTTTCGCACATTTAGAAATTTATTATGCTTTCGCCATCATAATATTTCACTGTTGCAATGATCATTTATGTTAATTAAATCATCTTCTAAGTGATCAAAGTCAATTTCTCTCTCTCAATGATCTCTTGGTATAGTCATTATCTTATTTGACTGTTTAGTCGAGTATGAAATCGAGATCAATTTTTGGTTGAATACCTTATATCTTAAATAATTGATAGCCAATTGAGGGGGAGTCAAAGAAATGTAAAATGCTCAAAAGATGTGGAAAGAGTTACATCCCAATGAGGAGTGTGAAAACTACCACCACATGGAGGAAAGAGCTACCACCTCGGTCGTCCGAGTATTGTGTGCAGCTACCACATGTATACCAAGCATGGTTGTTCAAATTTTGATTAAGTAAAATGCATGTTGAAATACTTGACTCCGTCAAATTTCAAGGTTGGTATAAGGTGGGTTTTTAAAGAAAGATGCTCAAAGAGCCACTCTCTTCAACAGATTGTCTAGATACATTATCTACTATATTTGGGATTTCAAACATCTATTGATCTTTGTATTTCATTTTCTTTACTGAATTGATGATTTGATAAAGGCATTACTCATAAGATCAAGTTAGATGTAATTGAAGGTGTTCAACTTTAAGGGATTTAATTTTTGTAAATTCTCGTTTCATTTCTGGATATTATTGATAGATTTGGCATAATCTAATTCTTGTTGTATGAAACGATGATTTCTGTTTAAAGTTGATACACATTTGTGCTTACAATCTTTTTCTGGTTTTTCTTGAATTTCTCTGAAATTTTCTAAAGAAAAAGTTGGAGCCGATCCGGATCGGGCAAGATGATCCGGATCCCGAACGCAGATATTCTTCTGCGGGCTGACGATCCGGATTGCACCTGCCAATCCGGATCCCGAACGCAGTTTCTCACTGCAGGTAGCCGATCCGGATCGCAATCATGAACTGATCCGGATCGCGGCTAGGGTTTTATAAAGAACAAAAGGGTTTTGATTTCTTTTACTCCAATCTTTTGTTCCTAAGTTTCCAGAGCCTCTCTCTCTAGATTTCATCCTTCCTGGAAGCCTTCAAACTCAAGTTCTTCAACTCCAAGTAAGTTTTATTGATCAAAATCTCGGTTTTCACCGTTTTTCTCTTTTCCTCCTCAAACGTGATGAATTTCTTGGATCAACTTTGTTTGTGGATGGTTTTTGATCAAATTTCCTTTGAAATAAGAACTCTGGGTAGATTAGTTTTAATTATATGCTAGGTATTCTCCTGATTAACGGATTTTTAGGCTTCGTTTTCTAAAATTTCGGTTTTAGGGCATATAATAAGGATTTTCGAAAATCATACAATTGATCTATTTTTAAAAGTCCTTTTGCAAAACTAATTTGATTTGTTAGTCTCTCTACATGATTATGATTGTTTGGGTACAATTTTTCAAATCTTTGAAAATTAACAATTTTTTCGTGTTCTTGAGTTGTTGCTCACAGGATTTTAATCTTCTTAAGGCACTTGGATCAATAGGATTCTCATGGATCATTCTTTTATTGGTCACTATGGTGCACACTCGGGCCACAAACAAGTTAAAGAGAGCTAAGAAAACACAACAAAAGGGTGAGTTTCATGAGATCAGCGACACAGAAGTAGATTGTCACGAGGTAGATTGGACTGAATTGACAGATGATGATGACTCATTGCCTGAACAAAAGGCGTCTGATGGTTCAAAAGGAAAAGCGTCCGATGCATCGAAAGAAAAAGCACCCATGGACAAAGGTAAAGCACCTATGACTGCACCAACCATCTCGGTGAAAAGGAAATGACTCGCTCGACGGTTTGGACGAGCACGAGGTTTCATGTCTAACGAACCGATTATTCCGGATTCTCCACCTCGGGAGGAACAAGTGTTCGTTAATGCGGATCGCCTAAGGGCATTTGAGAATCGTGAATGCATTGGTGAGAGGCATGTCAATATTGAGGCTCTACGAGATCACTCCCCTGAGTTTGGCGTTCTCATTGAACAAGCAAATCTTATTCAAGTTTGTCGATTTCCAGAAGTGCTTGGATACTGTCTGCATCTTGTAAGGGCCTTCTATACAAATGCACGGCACCTTCGAGAAATTGAAAACGGTCCAATGGAATTTTACACGAACATCCAAGGCACAAGATTCAAAATTACTCCACAATTGATTGGCGAGGTTTTGGGAATGCCTGCCAGCAAGACAGGAGTTAATTACTTGAAGGGAAAGGTTTTGACGAACACTTTGTGGCAAATGGTTATAAAGGAAATTTGTTTGGAAGGAACGCAATCAACGGAGAAATCGATCAGATCCAAAGAACTTCGTCTTGAATATCGATTTCTAAACTTCATCACTTGTTACAATATCCTTCCAAATATGCAGACGAAAGTCTTGAGATGGGATCGAATGTTATTTTTGTATCTCTTAGGACATCCGTCTGAGGCAATGGGATTGAATATCAACATTCCATACATTATTTGGAATAGAATGACAAGATATGTTGAGCACCCTCATCCCACAGAAAGAATTCCATTTCCACTGATTATAATGAGGATCTTGAAGAAATTTCAGGTTGATATTACTTCACCGACTTATCATCAATGTTTGGGTATGATCGATGAGTCCACCGTTGTGAAGTCACTTCACAAATTGCCCCACGTCACTCCAGTCCCTCCATGCGGAACGAAACCTAGTAGCGGCACTTCCGCATCACCATCACAACCAGCACCCACACCAGCGGATGAAGCATCAGTCTCATCCATCTACAAAGAACAACAACGATTATCTGTTGAGCAGGAACAGATTTCGAAGGCACAGACGAGAATTTCCAATGAGCTGGAGCTCATCACGGCAGCTCATATTACCATAACTAAGAAGGTCAATTCAATGAACAAGCTGGTGAAAAAGATGTTCTCAAAGATGGGCTGCACGAGCTCTGAAGACTCCGAATCTGATGACTGATTCCTTTCTTTTTATTCTTTTGCAGATTTTTAACCTTTTCTTGTGCAGGTTTTTCAGTTTTTAGGACTTACTCTTAGTTCTAGTTCTTAATTTTTGGAACATTTTCTTTAAAATTTTTAACTCTCCTTCAATTTTTGGTAATTTTTGGCTTTGTTTGTGACAAAAAGGGGGAGAGAGTTTAGAGAGAATTTGAACAATGATTGAACAATGATGATGTGAATATGTGAACATCAAGGTAAGTATCATTTCAACTTTGACTTTGGTGAAAGGTAAGTATCACAACTTTGGTTTTCATCTTGTGATTTGTTGCATGTTCCTACTAACTATTCGACTAACTATTTGGACATGTATTATTACTAACAAGTTGTTTGATTACTAACAAAGCAAAGTCATGACATTTGGAATTTTATTGTTTAGAAGATATGTCAATGCTTGATTGTGATCTTATTACATATCTGAATTATTCAATGTCATGGTGAGCATAAACTCTATCTCTGTTAGGTTTTGAATGCTAAATATTCTTGAGGTATCTAACGATCTCTTTTTGTCAAGAATGATTTCTTTGTGCAGAGAGGACAGATGTCTAAGTCTAGAGTCTGTTTTAGGAGTTTATCTCATGTTTTTAAATTTTCGGATCTCCATTGTAAATTTTTGTTGTATGGTGATAGCAACAAAAATATCTTTTTGAATTTTCTTTAGTGGATCTGTGTTTTGTCACGAAACCGCCAAAGGGGGAGATTGTTACGGAATTTGAGTTGGCGTAGTTTCGTGAAAGTCTCAAGTCTTGAAGATTGAAGGTGAAGAAAGTTGGATCATTTGACTCAATCTCAAGAAAGAAGAATTCAAAAGGATCAGGTATGTTTAACTAAAGATTTTGTGTGATCCGAATACTTCTTGTAGTGTAGAAACACTTGGAAGAATCTTTCATTGCATAAAAAATCAAAAACTGGACTTGGGACATGTTCAGGATCCGGATCAGGTTGTTCAATCCGGATCCCGAAGGTGGTTCGTTCATACACCAGTTCAATCCGGATCGTAGCCTCTCTTGATCCGGATCCCGAACACTGAGTTTACCATCTTCCTTGAACGATCCGGATCAGGCTTCGCAATCCGGATCCTGAACGTTGATGTTTGGTGAACTGTATGAACGATCCGGATCAAGCACTTCGATCCGGATCCCGAACCTTCGTTTTTCTGGAACTACCTGACTCGTTACGACGATCCAGATCACAGCTAATCCGATCCGGATCGCCGTCCGTAAAATTCCAGAAATGTTAGGTTTTTGATTCTTATCTCCTTCCTAGGGTTTCTAACCTATAAATAGACCCTATGACTCTTTTTCTAGGGTGGATCCAGAATCCATATAGCCGTCATTTTCATATATCATTTCATACGGCCCTAGATCCACATATAGAGAAGAAAGGAAATCATTAGAGAATACTCTATGTTTCTTCATCTATATTGATTAGTTTGATTCTAGGTTTTCATACTCACATCTTGAGTTGAATCAAACTAATGAATACTTAGATGGTATTTCCGATCTATCTTTGATCTAAGTATTCGGCGGATCATCACCACCAAAAACAACGATTTACCCCAAAAATCGGCGCGTGGATTCGCGTGTCCTTGTGGATTCAAGGTTCAACCGCTCTCGTGGATTCGGAGCGAAGCACATTCGTGGATTCGAAGGGTGCTATTGGGTGAAGACCGTGGATTCGGTCGGACGTCGTGGATTCGACGTTGGACGCCGTGGATTCGGCGTTGGGCGCAGATCGTGGATTCGAGAAGCGTCGCGGAGCGAGCGGAGAAGATCCTCTAGGAGCGTATGGAAAAGGTTGAGTTGTAAGTGTGTACGGTAAATCACCTTGTACGTGTTTTAATTCTAGTGGATTTCTGCCGTGTTATCGGTCTCGTGGTTTTTTACTCCGGTGATGGAGTTTTTCCACGTAAAAATCTTGCGAGTTATTTTTATTTCCGCATTGGGTTTTTATCGCAACGATTTTTGAGTGTTTATACGTTTACACCTATTCACCCCCCTCTAGGTGTTTTTTCCCCTATTTAGATCCTTATTACATATAACCCAACATCCACCAGGAGTCACAAACACCCAGGGTAAGTACTCAACATCACTGTCTCTAGCTTCCCAAGTCACCTCTCACTCCCCGTGATTACTCCTCAACAACAACAGCAACAGCCAGTACGGCATAGCCCGATTGCGCAACCTCTAATCTCACGAGCCAGAATTCGCAACGGGCGTCCCTCGTACTCCAAACATTCCTAGATCTCAAATGGGCGAATCAATCACGGTTGAGGGATCCAAAAAAAACATAACCTTCCTGAGCTGAGACATGACACACAACAAGGGTTCCATCAAAAGTTGGGGGAAACAAGATAACCGCCAGTGCAACACGCACCAAACCACAACCTGTGTCAACTCAACCAAGGCAACCCGAAGCACACCCCCACGATTAATCAATAAGGAAAAAGAGTCCTAACAAGGAGGGGTCCTCACTCGGTCACTCCCGAATCTTGACCAGCCGAGTGAACTACTCAGCCGCGGTCTATCATCCAAAGGAACCCTCAGGGACACAACCACAAGCCATGTTTGCTCCAATAGTCCACACAGCGCCAGCTGTGGAATTATCAAACTCATCCCCATACAGCTTTCCTGCGCCAGGTATCCGCCATAACAGTGGCCCTGTCGGGGTAATCCAAAATGCTCAACAATAACCCAACGGTAATTCCACAGTCGCTTTAGGAGGCATCACTAAAACTCGCAGATATCTCTCCCAACACTGGAAATACTAGCATTGGCGCTGGTAGCAATCTCATCATCCGATTGCCAAGCTTTCCTGGCACTACCCAGTCCAAGAAACTCCTCACCTCTACAATAATTGTCGATCTCGGCCAAATCCCAAGTGATATCCATATTGGCCGGATTTCCACCGCCGCTCCTACGGCTCGAACAACGTGACCCAAGAAGGTATGCTTCTGGAGCTACAACTTGTACCTCAATAACTTGGCATACCACTTCATCCACACGGGCATGGTAGCACATCCACAAGTGCTCCTCCCGCTCCACATCGCTCTGGGAGTAAATCCAAATATCCCCGGAGGATCTTGTTACCAATCCAATCAAGTACAGCTGGAGCACAATTTCCTAAATCATAAGAGTGGCAGGGCATTAATCAATCCACTCGGCCTCACTGTGAGCTCGAGATGCCCTACCGTGTCCCGAACGCCATCTAGACAAGATCCTCGGCTGTCTGATTCTGAGTAGGTACTCGCATCATACAATAACTGTCAAGCCCCGGGGTCGAAACTGCGACCCGGGCTCGCCAACAGATCCGCCACCTATGCCAAACCCCGCATAGGCGAAGCGTCCTACCTGCAAGAAAAGTACTACAGCTAGCAGATATCAGAGCTATAAATGAAAATTCGCTGTATAATAAAAATCAACCACTGTACAACTGGAAATAATACAACAACGTCCACCTCCCAAAATAATAATCGTACAATATCCTCAGATACAAGACTCATAGTTCAACAGGGAGGTATCTCCAATAAATACAACAGTGTACAGGCTCTCAATGCATATCATATCCTCACTATATCAGTCTCTCAAAAGAGGAAAACAAAATAGCCAAACTAATGAAGATCTCCTCTGAAGGGGGGTACCGCTACTCTCCAACGACGGGTAGGGATCTAGCACGCGACTCCCTTGCCTCGATCAATAACCGCAGAATCAGCAACACCCGCTAAAACTCTGCAAAACCAAGGAGAGGAAGAAAAAGGAGGGGGAAAACCCCGAAAGGGTGTGAGAACTACACCAAAAAGGGAGTTCTCAGTGGGTACCACCGCCAGACCCGACGGTCTGCCCACTAAGTCCTCAAGAGACATAATATAACCAAAGAAGTGGAAACTGAACAAGAATGCTGATGTCACCTAACAGCTACCA
The DNA here is from genome assembly GCA_029204045.2 of Tillandsia leiboldiana. Classification (NCBI taxonomy): domain Eukaryota; kingdom Viridiplantae; phylum Streptophyta; class Magnoliopsida; order Poales; family Bromeliaceae; genus Tillandsia; species Tillandsia leiboldiana. The sequence continues at coordinate 19,235,359 of CM055065.1, read as the reverse complement.
AGCCTCCAGCTAAATGCTCAAGAGGGGAGAAACAAAGTATGGTATGCAACCACTAGCACATGAAGTGCACAATCGACCCAATCGAGCTGACTGCCACATCTGGTCCAGTCAAACCTGCGCCCCACCTACGACCACCTCCCACTGCTGGGAAGGAATTACGTAGGGTGTCCAAACGGACTAACTCGCTATCGAGTAGTGGCTCATACAGGCTTTAGTCAAAACCCACGCTCCCTCTCAGAACGGATAGAATCATGATGCTCAACCTCTCACATAACGGTCAAGGTACTCACAACGACACGGGACCACCGTCAAACCGAACGGCTCCCCACGACACTAGCACTGGCCTAAACGCAGCTACTAGACCTCACTCAGCCCCCGGGCACGAGTGCAACAATAAAAGTATCTGACCAAAATAAACCCAATCAAACGAACCGGTATAAAACCCGGTACTGCCTGCTCTGTCAACAATCTCACGAACTCAGTATCTCCACTGTCCAAATGACAGTAACCCAACACGGTCTGACAGGAACCTAGCACGGTCTAAAGCCTACTCCAGAGTGGCGCTCGAGGGGAGCGACCCACACGAGCAAAGTATCTCTGTCATCAGTATCACAAGTATCTCGATATAGCTGGACTAGATCATGACTATGATCAAAGTGGGAAAGCCCAACCACTAAGAAAGCCTCGGTCCTTAATCAGATGCAAAAGTACTCAAATAGTGGGAAACTCTGTCCACTAGAGAATTCAGATACCCAATCTGATTCATAAATAAATATCCGGTCAACCACCCAATATCCGCGGTTGCCGCAAAGCCCCACAACTAATCCAACCTGTCCCAGACACAAAGTCCCGACTACACTACCCAGACCCCTGCTCGAACCCGAGCAACACTGACCACCTGACTAACAAGAAGGAGAAGGGAAAAGCATGGTTTCTCCTAAGTCAAGTTCCAATAAGTAGTGTAGCAATAAAATGTGGCCTAACTATATGTCCAAACAAACATGCTTTTGTCCTCAGAAACGATAAAAGTGGGTGAAACATGTAATAGCAAAGCATGCTAAAAAGTCCCTACTATGCTGTACTAATCTCACACGAGTAGGCTAATGAATAAACATGTACAAGAACCACACAATCTAGGCCATTCCTTGCTTACCTCTCGCTCATATCGGTTGTACAACAAATATGCCTGTCATCAATCATAGAGGGGTGACATCCCCACAAGTGCACTTATATACGCCATAACATAAACACCTTATACAGTTACCACTATTAAGCTTACCCACCTGAAGCGCTTAAACCAAGGCAAACCTGAAGTCGGTGAAAAGCGCAGACGCTTACAGTCCAAATTCTACCGAAACTGTATCCTCGGTACATGTCGCGAAGGCCTCGGCTCCAACAGCTGAAAGTACCCCGAAATCATAGTCTCCAGACCCCACGGGTCCAACAACACTTGCAAACACCCCTGGGTACAATAATAAGGCCCAACATTACACTTAATCCAAAATATTCCAAGTATATACAACATCAGAAAATAGCCCCGAAGATGTACAGTTTTCACCTGCAGAACAGATTCTGAAAAATCCAACAAAATTACTATCGCGTTCCTCGCGTCGATACTTTCGAAACGAGTACCTGCACGTCAAATTCCGAGGCCCGTAGGCTGAGTTACAAATTCCACAACACAGGGCGCACACAAACACACAACCACACATCTGTATTTCCATGCACAGATAAAGGGCAAAAACGTATACCTTCGGCAATTTCCAGAAAAATCCTAGAAGAGAACGATGATAATCCTCGCGACGCGCAGATGCAAAAACTGTAAAGGCACGCCCCAATCCGAGTCTCGTACACCAAGTTGCACGCGAAACGGTGCACGCCACCGGAGTCTGCACGCAAAATGAAGCACGGTGCCGGAATCCGCACGCAAAACGGAGTCCGCACGCAAAACAGAGCACGGTGCCGGAATCTGCACGCAAAATGGAGTCCGCACGCAAAACGGAGCACGCCGTCGGGGTCCGCACGCAAAACGATGCAGTAAAACACGGTCCCTAACACAGATAAGAGTAAGGGGTCAAACCAAAGTCCAAAAGAACGCCCCAAAACTGTGCCAAAAATACCGTAAAAACGAAGTGCGGAACCCACCCCGACTGCGCCGCGCCGCCCAACCGCTCCAGTGGAACACTTCGCGCGCTCCGCGAGGTCCACAACGCACCGCCGCACCCCACAAAAATCCCCTCCTCACTCCCTCTCTCGCTCGGTTGGAGAAGAAAGAAAGGAAAATGGAGGAGGAATGGTGTGCGGGGAAGAAAGAAGAAGAGAAGAAAGGGAGGAGGATGGCTCCCGTGGACCGGGTCCACGGTGCACCGGGCCCGCTGCCAGGCGGTCCACCGCACAGGGGCGCGTGCGCCAGGAGCAGGCGCGCGCCCCCTGTGCCACGCGGCACGCGCCACACGGGCGCGTGACACCGCGCCACACCCAGCGCGGGACACCGAGCGGACGCGTGCCTCCCGCGTCCGCGCGGGCGCGAATGGGGGCACGCCACGTGGCGGCCCCCCGCGTCACCAGCGCAGTCAGGCGCGTTTTCCCAACGCGCCTGTCTGCGCTCCCCCCTCGCGCAGTACACCCGAGCGCACTTCGGGATTCGCGCGCACCCCGAGATTCGTGCCGTGACGTCTCGAGATCCGTGCATGCCTCGAAAAATGCGTGCGTCAACCGGGCTCCGAAAAAAGTAAGTAAATAGTCCATTCTCAACGATTTCGCGCGCTGAATCCAAATACGGTGTCCGATTCTCCAAATTCTCATCCGAAAATTTGCCGAAAGCCCCCGGAAAGCCCACTTGATCCGATTTTCACGCTGAGTCCATTTCTAAAGCCCGATTTACCAAATTCCAACTCTAAAGATTCCCGAAGGCATCCGGAGAGGTGATCCTTTATCCAAACTTCGCCCCGAGTCCAAATTAATATCCATTGTGCACGAAATCACTTCTAAGCATTCGACGGGGCCATCCAATTTCCCACGGGATCTCCTTTTAAGCCCAATGTCCAACACTTGTGTCCAGATTGCGCACAATCACCACCGACGCACCACAAAGGCCTCCAGAAGCTGCCGGTCAGTAATCACCTCGTGGGGATCCAGGTCCTCACATCCTCCCCCACTAAAGAAAGTTTCGTTGTCGAAACTAGCTCAATTCCACCAGGAGTCACAAACACCAAGGGTAAGTACTCAACATCATCATCTCCAGCTCCTAAGTCATCACTCACTCCCCGTGATCACTCCTCAACAACAATAACAGCAACATCCAGTACGGCATAGTCCGATTACGCAAATCCCCCATCTCACGAGTGTTACGGCCTTTTGTATTGGCATATTTCGTGAGTTGATTTGTTGTGTTGAGTCGGAGTCTTAAAGGGATCAAATTGTCAATCAGTAATCAAAGACTTAGAGAAGATTCAACAAGAGCTCAAGTTGACACTCAGTGTCTTGAGTCTTGAAGATTGAAGTTGAAGAATTGTGGATCAGTTACATCAATCTCAAGAAGAAAGTATTCAAAAGGATCAGGTATGGTTAACTAAATAATTTTGGTGATCCGAATACTTTCTTATAGTGTAGAAACACTTGGATGAATTTTTAATTGCATAAAAATCAAAAACTGGACATGGGACATGTTCAGGATCCGGATCAGACAGTCCAATCCGGATCCCGAAGGGTGCTTGTTCATTGGCAAATCCGATCCGGATCAAAGGTCATTTCGATCCGGATCCCGAACATGGGCTTTTGCTGGAATACATGAACGATCCGGATCGGGCATTTCAATCCGGATCCCGAACCCTGTTTTTCTGGAATAGCCTGACTCGTTACGACGATCCGGATCACAGTAAATCCGATCCGGATCGCCGTCCTGAAAATTTCCAGATAAGGTAAGTTTTTGATTCTTATCTCTTTCCAAAGGTTTCTAAACTATAAATAGACACTTAGGGTTTCTCAAAAACGTGGGGAGCACGGCCGATCAATTGATAAAACACTTTAGAGCAACCCTAGAGGCTAGGTTTTTATCTTTCTTCTTTATAGCCTCTTTTAGGTCAATTCGACGGTTCTTTCAAGAACATATCTTTTGTCGAATTGATCTAATCTTTGCTTAGAGATTTTTCCCATGGATCTTCATTGATAATCTAAGCAAAGGATCACCATCGAAGCTAATATTCTTACCGGCTGAGTTTGCGTCGTGGATTCGACGTGGCATCGTGGATTCGGTGTGCTAAAGGCGTTTCGTGGATTCGAAACGTGTGCTCGTGGATTCGAGTGGCGTTCGTGGATTCGAACGTGTGCAGTGGACGTGCAATCGGTGGAGCGCAAGGTCCGAAGAAGTTGAAGGAGGGGTTGAATCCGTGGAGACGGTAATCACCTTGTTATTCTTCTTTTCTTAGTGGATTGTTATTGCGTGGACGTCCAACCGGTCAGCGCAAGGTCCGAAGAAGCTGAAGGAGGGGTTGAGTCCGTGGAGTCGGTAATCACCTTGTTATTCTTCTATTCTTAGTGGATTGTTATTGCGTGTTGGTCCCGTGGTTTTTCTCCTGGATTGGAGTTTCCACGTATATCTCGGTGTGCTATTTTTATTTTCCGCATTGGTTTTTATTTTGCACTGAGATTTGGTTTTATAAGTATTACACCTATTCACCCCCCCTCTAGTTGTTTGATAGTACCTATTTAGATCCGTGTGGATCCTTAATATATAAAAACCAACAAGTGGTATCAGAGAGGGTTTTAGGTTTATCTATCATGATGGGTGAAAGCGGTATTATTTATAGACCTCCTCTTTTTGATGGGACTAATTATGCTTATTGGAAAGTGCCGATGAGAGCTTTTCTCATCTCAATTGATGAGCGAGTTTGGCAAACCGTGGAACACGGTTGGGTGCATCCTGTTGAGGAAGTAGGAAATTCTACTACCCCAAAACCTCGCTCTAGATGGTCCAAAGAGGAATTTGAAAGATCTTCTTACAATGGGAAAGGTATGAACGCTTTATTTAATTCTCTTTCCTCGACTGAGTTCACACGAATTTCCGCGTGTGAAACCGCGAAGGAAATTTGGGATATTCTCAAAATTACACATGAGGGTACTAATCTTGTAAAAATTCAAAAGCTCCAGATGCTTACAAGTCAATTTGATTCTATTCATATGGAAGAGCATGAATTGTTTACAGATTATTACACTAGACTTCAAGATGTAATCAATACTTGTGCTAATTTAGGAGAAAAGATCCCGGAGTCGAAAATTGTAAGAAAGATACTTCGGACTCTTCCGGAACGGTTTAGGGCAAAGGTTACCGCCATTGAAACCGTTAGTCATCCGGATGAGATGAGTGTAGAGGAATTAGTAGGTGCTTTGCAAACTTATGAGATGACTTTTCCTACTAATCAAGTTTCTTCCAAGTCTTCTTCTAAGCTTACAGGTATTGCATTCAAATCCACAAAGGAAGAAGATAGCGAATCAAGTTACGACGATGAAATCTCTTTTGCCGATTTTGAAGAACAATTGGCGCGGATCACAAAGAAATTTCGTCGGAAGTTTTGGAAGAATCGAACCGATGGATCTTCATCCACGAAACCTTCTAAAGGATCATCGGGTTCTAAATCCTCTAACCTCAAAAGCTTTGCAAAACCTTCTAAAGAAAAAGAAAAAGATGATTTCGAAGGGGAAATCCAATGCTATAGATGCAAAGGCTACGACCATTTTTCAACGGAATGTCCTTCTCCGAAATCATATAGAAAGAAGGCTTTGCAAGCGAAAACTTGGGACGATTCTACTTCTAATGAATCGACCTCAAGTAAAGAGGAAAAAGTCGTTGCCTTACATGCTTCTCAAATTCCCTCTTCTAATGTTTGTTTATCATCTTTAATCACTGACTCTATTCCTTTGATTTTGCATGAAACATCAACATCCAACGAAGAGTCATCAAGTGAGGGGGAGTCGGACGAAGAAGAACTCGTTGAGGCATATCAACAACTTCTTTCGGAATCTAAGAAGATGGCCAAGCATATCAAGAAGTTGAGGAAGCAACGACTTGAGAATCAAGACGAGAATCATGCTTTAAAGATCAAACTTCATGATCTCGAGGAGGAACGAGAGCTTTTGTTGGATAATAATAAAATCCTCCAGGAAAAGATAAATCAATCGGAAACGATCGTTAATTCCCATATTAACAAGATTGATTTTCTTGAAAAGCAGTTTGAGGAGATTCATGTTACCAACCAAGCTTTGACCAAGCAAGTCCATCAACTTAAATCCGACATACAAAGGATTTCAACCGGTTCGAAGAAACATGATTGTATGTCCGGATTAGGTCAAACAAGCAAGGTTGGTTTGGGATTCAAAAAGGACCAAACTGTGCATGCTTCAAGTTCCACAATGAAATTGAAAGGAAGAACTTGTCACTTATGTGGACTTGAAGGACATTTGGTGAAGAATTGCCCGAAAAAGAGAAAGAAGAGTCCTTCGGCAACTTCATCTACGGAGCGAACTCAACGGAATCAAAAGACACATCAAGTCAAAGGAGTTCACTCAACCCACCAAAGGTCCGAGCCACATCATCAATCATACAAGTGGATCACTGCGAGGCAAAGACCTAAGGTGGATCAACAGTCAAAGCTATCATCTCCCAACCACAATGAATCAAGACAACCCAAAATTCGACAATTTTGGATTCGGAAAGGTGATATCTTTCCTTGTCTTAAGTTCTAAATAGCTTATGACTGTATGTAATGCTTTGATTGGTTTTCCTTTCATATTTTTCTGAATCTCTGCATTACATGTTTTCAATGCTCTTCGTTTTTATGTTTCGTTTTTTTAAACAAAAGGATTTTAACGAACAAGTGCATTGAATAAAAAGGGTTTTCACTTTCAATCACTCCAATTTAATTTTATTTGAATTATCAACTTTACTCCATAATCATAATTCTTGAAGATATTTCATTATAGGAGTTTTTGATAATTATATTCATCAAATTTTAGAAATCATGTGTGATCTTTAGATGATTATTCTATCTCGGTTGTGTGAATTCATTGTGATAAACGTGAGACAACCGATAGACTAAAATTTGGGATTTAATTCTTTCACGTAAGAGATTGCATTCTTACAAGGGTAAATAAATGAATTGTAAAAGATGTGGAAAGAGTTACATCCGAAAGGAGTGTGAAAACTACCACCACATGTTGGAAAAAGCTACCACATGTTTTGGATGCTTGAAAAATATTTTATGAAATTTTGTTTAGTTGAAGCATTCGGAGATTCATATTCAAAGTTCTTATATTCTGAACAATCTCCTGGTTGGTATAAGGTGGGATAGTTGAAAGATGCTCAAAGAGCCACCCTTAGGTATTTTAGTGCTTATCTCAAATTTGAAAGGGTAAGAAATCAAATTGATGTCATTTGGAAATCTCTGTAAGTCATCTTTGTACATCCGTTACATCTTGATAGACTTTGGATCTCAATATTATTTTTGATGACTTGTGTTAGACGTATATAATGTGAAAAATGGTTTATAATGTTTTATCTTTATTTTTCATGATTTCGGAGTAAATCTTTTTAATTTTTGTGAAATTAATTGGATTGAATGACATCTATGTGATCTCATATTATTCTCAAGCACTTAAATTGTTTTCTTGATGGAATACAAATCGGTAATTCAAATATTTCAAAATCTGGATTTGTTTTAAGAAATTATTTGATTTTTGCGTTCGAGTACCAGTACGCAATCTATGTTTTTTTTATATACCGGAACTGAGCTTTTATCTCTCTTTCACTATGGACTAATGCTGTTAGTGATTTCCTTTTGTCTAGTATGTTCACTGTTTGACAATTTGTGACAAAAAGGGGGAGAAGAGAAATAGGGGAGAAGAGAGAAATAGGGGAGAAGAGATCATCGAGATAGGGGGAGACAGAGATGAGATCATCGAGATAGGGGGAGACGGAGATGAGATCATCGAGAAAAAGAAAGGAGATGAGAAAAAGGAGCCGAAAAACAAAAAGAACCAAAAGGACGAATCAAATGTAGGATTTACATTTAATTTCTAACGACTGACTTTTGATTTGTTTGGAGTTTTGTTTTTGCAGGATCTACATCACTTTAAGACTCCAAGTCCTAAGTCATAGAGTATGTTCTAGGATTGACTGGTTCAAATGTATTTTTGTTTATTGGATCTTTCACGCAAAGAAAGTCAATGTTTTGGTGATGACATTGAGTTTCGATTTTTTGGTTTAAGATGAGTGTCTTGAACGTTTTTATGTATTTTTGGGTTTTGTCACGAAATTGCCAAAGGAGGAGATTGTTACGGCCTTTGTATTGGCATATTTCGTGAGTTGATTTGTTGTGTTGAGTCGGAGTCTTAAAGGGATCAAATTGTCAATCAGTAATCAAAGACTTAGAGAAGATTCAACAAGAGCTCAAGTTGACACTCAGTGTCTTGAGTCTTGAAGATTGAAGTTGAAGAATTGTGGATCAGTTACATCAATCTCAAGAAGAAAGTATTCAAAAGGATCAGGTATGGTTAACTAAATAATTTTGGTGATCCGAATACTTTCTTATAGTGTAGAAACACTTGGATGAATTTTTAATTGCATAAAAATCAAAAACTGGACATGGGACATGTTCAGGATCCGGATCAGACAGTCCAATCCGGATCCCGAAGGGTGCTTGTTCATTAGCAAATCCGATCCGGATCAAAGGTCATTTCGATCCGGATCCCGAACATGGGCTTTTGCTGGAATACATGAACGATCCGGATCGGGCATTTCAATCCGGATCCCGAACCCTGTTTTTCTGGAATAGCCTGACTCGTTACGACGATCCGGATCACAGTAAATCCGATCCGGATCGCCGTCCTGAAAATTTCCAGATAAGGTAAGTTTTTGATTCTTATCTCTTTCCAAAGGTTTCTAAACTATAAATAGACACTTAGGGTTTCTCAAAAACGTGGGGAGCACGGCTGATCAATTGATAAAACACTTTAGAGCAACCCTAGAGGCTAGGTTTTTATCTTTCTTCTTTATAGCCTCTTTTAGGTCAATTCGACGGTTCTTTCAAGAACATATCTTTTGTCGAATTGATCTAATCTTTGCTTAGAGATTTTTCCCATGGATCTTCATTGATAATCTAAGCAAAGGATCACCATCGAAGCTAATATTCTTACCGGCTGAGTTTGCGTCGTGGATTCGACGTGGCATCGTGGATTCGGTGTGCTAAAGGCGTTTCGTGGATTCGAAACGTGTGCTCGTGGATTCGAGTGGCGTTCGTGGATTCGAACGTGTGCAGTGGACGTGCAATCGGTGGAGCGCAAGGTCCGAAGAAGTTGAAGGAGGGGTTGAATCCGTGGAGACGGTAATCACCTTGTTATTCTTCTTTTCTTAGTGGATTGTTATTGCGTGGACATCCAACCGGTCAGCGCAAGGTCCGAAGAAGCTGAAGGAGGGGTTGAGTCCGTGGAATCGGTAATCACCTTGTTATTCTTCTATTCTTAGTGGATTGTTATTGCGTGTTGGTCCCGTGGTTTTTCTCCTGGATTGGAGTTTCCACGTATATCTCGGTGTGCTGTTTTTATTTTCCGCATTGGTTTTTATTTTGCACTGAGATTTGGTTTTATAAGTATTACACCTATTCACCCCCCCTCTAGTTGTTTGATAGTACCTATTTAGATCCGTGTGGATCCTTAATATATAAAAACCAACAGCGAGCCAGAATTCGCAACGGGCGTCCCTCGTACTCCAAACAGTCAAAGATCTCAAAGGGGCGAGTCAATCACAGGCGAGGGATCCAAAAACACATCACTCCTTAGCTGAGACGTGAGATACCAGAGGGGCTCCAATAAAAAGCTGGGGGAAACTGGAATAACCTCTAGTGCAACATGCACCAAACCACATCCTGTGCCAACTTAACCAAGGTCACCCGAAGCATACTCAAACTTTCGTCCAATAAGAAAAAGAATCCAATAAGCTGGGGTCTTCACTCGGCCACTTCCCGATCCAAACCACTCGAGTGGGCTACTCAACCACGGGCTACCCTCAAAAGGGATCCTCAAGAGACACAATCTCATGCCACAGTTGGTCACTCAACGTGCCAACATAACCCCAACGGACCCACGGGTCGAAGTCGATCTCTCAACTAATAAAGAACACCCTGACGGGGACCAAACCGTCGGTGAACGGGACTGAAAACTAGCCCGAAAGGCGATCATAATGCTGATGCCCAACTTGCGGTCAAAAGTCTGAACCATCAATGACAATCCGTGTAAATCCCACTCAAGATGCAGAAAGCTGTAGTTTCCACTGATGTCGAATAGCAGAAACTGTAAACTGAAGCTGAACCTTTAATCTATCATATAGCATAGAACATGAATGCTGAGTAATCAAGACTGATAGCCAAGCAGGCATGGCCTACTCCCAGGTATATCAATCAAAGCCGGAAGTAAAAGGCATACTGAAAGGCTCATCTGTGGGGTCCACGCTGCCTACAAAACAGCGGTTCGTCCTGCCACAATACTCATAGGGTTGGACTAATGAAGTGTGGACCGAAAATCAACCCACGGTAACTCTACAGCCACAATAGGAGGCATCACTAAAGCACGCAAATCTCTCTCCCAACACTGGAAATGCTAGCATTGGCGCTGGTATCAGTCTCATTATCCATTGGCCATGCTCTCCCGACACTGCCAAGTCTAAGGAGCTCCTCACCTCAAGAATAAATGTTGGTCTCAGCCAACCTTTAATAACATCCATTTGATCGAATTCCACCGCCACTCCAATGGCTAGAATAAGGTGACCCAAGTAAGCATGCACTTGGAGCTAAAACTCGTACCTCAATAGCTTGGCATACAGCTTCATCCACACAGGCATGGTAGCACATCCACAAAGTGCTCCTCGTGCTCCAAGTCGCTCTGGGAGTAAAGCAAATATCCTTGGGGGAACACCACTCCCAATCCGTCCAAGTACAACTGGGACATACAATTCCTCAGGTCTTGAAGTCGACAGGGCATTCGTCATTCCATTGGGCCTCACTATACTCTCATAATGCCCTTACCGGATCCTGAATGCCCTCTAGGCAAAGTCCTCGGCTGTCTGATTCCAAGTAGGTACTCGCATCATACAATAACTACCGGAGTATAGCTCCATCAAAAAGGTCCTAGATACCACCCGGACCTGTCTACACTCGAACCATAAGAGGACCCTCACAGTCGTGTATCAACGACGTGGCATCACCACCGTGTACCAACGGCATGGCATCACCACCATATATCAACGGCGTGGTACTATGTCAAACAGACCCCTCAATCCATCAGATCCTGCAACTGCGCCATCAGCTCTCTCAGCTCTACCGGCGATATCCAATGAGGTGCTGTCGAGGGTGGCGCGGTCCCCCGAACCACATCAAACTCAATCTCTATCTCCCTAACCGGCGGCATCTCCAACAGCTCAGGTGAAATCACACCCGGGATCTCGTGGGCAACAGAGATATCCTTGAGTCCCGGTGCCGCCGAAAGCACCTCTCACACTGTCGCTATAACCTACGTGCTCTAATAATCTCAACAAGCAAGCCTCCTCTTGTCCGCCTTGCCGAAGGTCAAAGTCCTCTCTCGCCGCAGTCAAACATTCTGTGGCATTGTGCCAATCAATCTCAAGCACACGGTCAAAATACCGAACGGCCACAATTACAATAAGTCTGCCGGTAACTCGCAGTCTCAGCTGCACTGGACATGATCCAAAAGTCTCCTCCACATGCACAACAACAACAGACACCTGTACCTCTAGTGCACGTGGCAATAATTCTGCCTCTAGTCCATGCAGGAATGCAACATGCTCTAACTCCGGCTGCTGTGATGAAATCACACTTGCAACAACTCCATCCACTGCCGTGGCGCCCTCCAACCGGGCGGCACAAATCCACCCGTTCGATGCCGGCGGTTGTCGCTCAATCTGCAAGGAAAAATCTAGACCAAACACAAAGGGAGCACGACCTCTGTCTCTGCTCACACTGAGGCGACGAATAAGGTCCTCCGCAGATAACAAATCCACGCTACCGCTGCGCCACTCTGATATAGATGCTGATGCCACCATCGGGGTCCACCCGATCTCTGGCATCTTGGGAACCCGTTATCCTGGAAAAAGAAATCAGAAATGCCTCTGCCGGTCGATCCGTCCTCCATCACCCGGCTCCAAGCGCCAATATCCAAAACTCGCCCCTGGCGGCAGATCCCTATCCAAAGGAACTGCAGTGCCATACTCCATACGCAACGCCTACACCATCGAGGCGTCACTAATCCATAACAGAGGGACCAACTAAACTGAAAAGTATCCTGGCGCAATCCACTCCTAGTCACACATATCCTGTGCGCCTCGTCCCTCGAAATCTGGAGCGCGTAGTTCAACAATTGCAAAAACTCTCTAGCATAGGGAGGCTCTCAATTGATCACTCCATTACCACCAACCACGACTCTGCCTCCAAATGCTCCAACTCAATCCTACGAGTCGGGGTGGTTCATCTGCCAAATCTGGCTCAATAGATCGATCATGTCCCACAGCATCCTTTGCTGTCAACTATCCACCCTACCTCGGTGCCTCGGCGCTAAACATTGGCACAGAGGGGGTTACTCAGTGCTCCGACAACTGTGTCCCCAATACCAGCTGCTCACTCCGCCGCTGATAAGCCTCTGCCAATCCTGTCATCTGGGTCCGGAGTTCTCTGACCTCAATCCGGGTATCCGGCCCCAAAAGCAACCGCTCAAGCTCAACTGCTATGACAGGAAGCACACGGGTCAAAACCCAGCGTCGGGGAGACACAGCTCGCCACGACGAAACTGCAAAACAGCACACAACAACGCTCGACCCAATCCAGCGAAAGTCTAAAGCATGTCACACGTTCCACAGCATTATGTTGTCTGCAGCCAACATAATCACTTAGGAGAATAAACATGCCAATCACTCTTCCCGTCCCTTGGGAGAGGTATAAAACTCAATCAGGACTCTCGCTAAAAGTCACGACTCTCACGAAGTCAACCAAGGGTCGAACCATAAGCCTAGGGTTTCTAAGTCCACCATGACCTACAACCTAGGCTCTGATACCAACCTAATCTGTCACACCCTGGGGTCGAAACTGCGACCCGGGCTCGCCAACAGATCCGCCACCTATACCAAACCCCGCATAGGCGAAGCATCCTACCTGCAAGAAAAGTACTACAGCTAGCAGATATCAGAGCTATAAATGAAAATCCGCTGTATAATAAAAATCAACCACTATACAACTGGAAATAATACAACAACGTCCACCTCCCAAAATAATAATCGTACAATATCCTCAGATACAAGACTCATAGCTCAACAGGGAGGTGTCTCCAATAAATACAACAGTGTACAGGCTCTCAATACATATCATATCCTCACTACATCAGTCTCTCAAAAGAGGAAAATAAAATAGCCAAACTAATGAAGATCTCCTCTGAAGAGGGGTACCGCTACTCTCCAACGACGGGTAGGGATCTAGCACGCGACTCCCTTGCCTCGATCAACAACCGCAGAATCAGCAACACCCGCTAAGACTCTGCAAAACCAAGGAGAGGAAGAAAAAGGAGGGGGAAAACCCCCAAAGGATGTGAGAACTACACCAAAAAGGGAGTTCTCAGTGGGTACCACCGCCAGACCCGACGGTCTGCCCACTAAGTCCTCAAGAGACATAATATAACCAAAGAAGTGGAAACTGAACAAGAATGCTGATGTCACCTAACAGCTACCAAGCCTCCAGCTAAATGCTCAAGAGGGGAGAAACAAAGTATGGTATGCAACCACTAGCACATGAAGTGCACAATCGACCCAATCGAGCTGACTGCCACATTTGGTCCAGTCAAACCTGCGCCCCACCTACGACCACCTCCCACTGCCGGGAAGGAATTACGTAGGGTGTCCAAACGGACTAACTCGCTATCGAGTAGTGGCTCATACAGGCTATAGTCAAAACCCACGCTCCCTCTCAGAACGGATAGAATCATGATGCTCAACCTCTCACATAACGGTCAAGGTACTCACAACGACACGGGACCACCGTCAAACCGAACGGCTCCCCACGACACTAGCACTGGCCTAAACGCAGCTACTAGACCTCACTCAGCCCCCGGGCACTAGTGCAACAATAAAAGTATCTGACCGAAATAAACCCAATCAAACGAACCGGTATAAAACCCGGTACTGCCTGCTCTGTCAACAATCTCACGAACTCAGTATCTCCACTGTTCAAATGACCGGAACCCAACACGGTCTGACCGGAACCTAGCACGGTCTAAAGCCTACTCCGGAGTGGCGCTCGAGGGGAGCGACCCACACGAGCAAAGTATCTCTGTCATCAGTATCACAAGTATCTCGATATAGCTGGACTAGATCATGACTATGATCAAAGTGGGAAAGCCCAACCACTAAGAAAGCCTCGGTCCTTAATCAGATGCAAAAGTACTCAAATAGTGGGAAACTCTGTCCACTAGAGAATTCAGATACCCAATCTGATGCATAAATAAATATCCGGTCAACCGCCCAATATCCGCGGTTGCCGCAAAGCCCCACAACTAATCCAACCTGTCCCAGACACAAAGTCCCGACTACACTACCCAGACCCCTGCTCGAACCCGAGCAACACTGACCACCTGACTAACAAGAAGGAGAAGGGAAAAGCATGGTTTCTCCTAAGTCAAGTTCCAATAAGTAGTGTAGCAATAAAATGTGGCCTAACTATATGTCTAAACAAACATGCTTTTGTCCTCAGAAACGATAAAAGTGGGTGAAACATGTAATAGCAAAGCATGCTAAAAAGTCCCTACTATGCTGTACTAATCTCACACGAGTAGGCTAATGAAGAAACATGTACAAGAACCACATAATCTAGGCCATTCCTTGCTTACCTCTCGCTCATATCGGTTGTACAACAAATATGCCTGTCATCAATCATAGAGGGGTGACATCCCCACAAGTGCACTTATATACGCCATAACATAAACACCTTATACAGTTACCACTATTAAGCTTACCCACCTGAAGCGCTTAAACCAAGGCAAACCTGAAGTCGGTGAAGAGCGCAGACGCTCACAGTCCAAATTCTGCCGAAACTGCATCCTCGGTACATGTCGCGAAGGCCTCGGCTCCAACAGCTGAAAGTACCCCGAAATCCTAGTCTCCAGACCCCACGGGTCCAACAACACTTGCAAACACCCCTGGGTACAACAATAAGGCCCAACATTACACTTAATCCAAAATATTCCAAGTATATACAACATTAGAAAACAGCCCCGAAGATGTACAGTTTTCACCTGCATAACAGATTCTGAAAAATCTAACAAAATTGCACACAAACACACAACCACACATCTGTATTTCCATGCACAGATAAAGGGCAAAAACGTATACCTTCGGCAATTTCCAGAAAAATCCCAGAAGAGAACGATGATAATCCTCGCGACGCACAGATGCAAAAACTGTAAAGGCACGCCCCAATCCGAGTCTCGTACACCAAGTTGCACGCGAAACGGTGCACGCCACCGGAGTCGGCAAGCAAAACGGAGCACGTCGTCGGGGTCCGCATGCAAAACGGTGCAGTAAAACACGGTCCCTAACACAGATAAGAGTAAGGGGTCAAACCAAAGTCCAAAAGAACGCCCCAAAACTGTGCCAAAAATACCGTAAAAACGAAGTGCGGAACCCACCTCGACTGCGCCGCGCCGCCCAACCGCTCCAGTGGAACACTTCGCGCGCTCTGCGAGGTCCACAACGCACCGCCGCACCCCACAAAAATCCCCTCCTCACTCCCTCTCTCGCTCGGTTGGAGAAGAAAGAAAGGAAAATGGAGGAGGAATGGTGTGCGGGGAAGAAAGAAGAAGAAGAGAAGAAAGGGAGGAGGATGGCTCCCGTGGACCGGGTCCACGGTGCACCGGGCCCGCTGCCAGGCGGTCCACCGCACAGGGGCGCGTGCGCCAGGCGCAGGCGCGCGCCCCCTGTGCCACGCGGCACGCGCCACACGGGCGCGTGACACCGCGCCACACCCAGCGCGGGACACCGAGCGGACGCGTGCCCCCCGCGTCCGCGCGGGCGCGAATGGGGGCACGCCACGTGGCGGCCCCCCGCGTCACCCGCGCAGTCAGGCGCGTTTTCCCAACGCGCCTGTCTGCGCTCCCCCCTCGCGCAGTACACCCGAGCGCACCTCGGGATTCGCGCGCCCCCCGGGATTCATGCCGTGACGTCTCGAGATCCGTGCACGCCTCGAAAAACACGCGCGTCAACCGGGCTCCGAGAAAAGCAAGTAAATAGTCCATTCTCAACGATTTCGCGCACTGAATCCAAATACGTTGTCCGATTCTCCAAATTCTCATCCGAAAATTTGCCGAAAGCCCTCGGAAAGCCCACTTGATCCGATTTTCACGCTGAGTCCATTTCTAAAACCCGATTTACCAAATTCCAACTCTAAAGATTCCCGAAGGCATCCGGAGAGGTGATCCTTTATCCAAACTTCGCCCCAAGTCCAAATTAATATCCATTGCGCGCGAAATCACTTCTAAGCATTCGACGGGGCCATCCAATTTCCTACGGGATCTCCTTTTAAGCCCAATGTCCAACACTTGTGTCCAGATTGCGCACAATCACCACCGACGCACCACAAAGGCCTCCAGAAGCTGCCGGTCAACCAGTAATCACCTCGTGGGGATCCAGGTCCTCACAATAACTGCCTGCATATAGCTCCATCAAAAGGTCCTAGATACCACCCGGACCTGTCTACACTCGAACCATAAAAGGACCCTCACAGTCGTGAATCAACGACGTGGCATCACCATCGTGTACCAACGGCGTGGCATCAGGTCAAACAGACCCCTCGATCCATCAGATCCTGCAACTGCGCCATCAGCTCTCTCAGCTCTACAGGGGATATCCAATGAGGTGCTATCAAGGGTGGCGCGGTTCCCCGAACCACGTCAAACGCAATCTCTATCTCCCTAACCGGCGGCATCGTCAACAGCTCAGGTGAAATCACACTCGGGATCTCGTGGGCAACAGAGATATCCTTGAATCCCGGTGCCGCCAAAAAGCACCTCTCACACTGTCGCTAAAGCCTGTGTGCTCTAACCGTCTTAACAACCAAACCTCCTCTCGTCTGCCTCGTAGAAAATCGACGTCCTCTCACTCCTCAGCCAAAACATCCTGTGGCGTTGTGCCAATCACTCTCAAGCACATGGTCAAGATACCGAACTGCCACAATTACCATTAAGTTTGCCGGTAACTCGCAGTCTCAGCTGCACTGGACATGATCCAAAAGTCTCCTCCACATGCACAACAACAACAGACACCTGTACCTCTAGTGCACGTGGTAATAATTCTGCCTCTAGTCCATGCAGGAATGCAACATGCTCTAACTCCGGCTGCTGTGATGAAATCACACTTGCAACAACTCCATCCACTGCCGTGGCGCCCTCCAACCGGGCGGCACAAATCCACCCGTTCGATGCCGTCGGTTGTCACTCAATCAGCAAGGAAAAATCTAGACCAAACACAAAGGGAGCACGACCTCTGTCTCTGCTCACACTAAGGCGACGAATAAGGTCCTCCACAGATAACAAATCTACGCTACCGCTGCGCCACTCTGATATAGATGCTGATGCGGCCATCGGGGTCCACCCGATCTCTGGCATCTCAAGAACCCGTCATCCTGGAAAAGAAATCAGAAGTGCCTTTGCCGGCCGATTTGTCCTCCATCACCCGGCGCCAAGCGCCAATATCCAGAACTCGCCTATTGCGGCAGATCCCTGACCAAAGGAACTGCAGCACCACGCTCCATACACAACGGCTACTCTATCGAGGCATCCAAGATCCAAAATCTGTACAGGAGGGATCGAATAAACTGGAAGGTATCCTGGCGTAATCCACTCCCAGTCTCACATATCCTATGCGCCTCATCCCTCGAAACCTGGAGCGCACAGTTCAACCACTGGATAAACTCTCTAGTACAGGGAGGCTCTCAATTGATCACTCCATCACCACCAACCACGACTCTGCCTCCGAAGGCTCCAAACTCAATCTTACGAGTTGGGGTGGTTCATCTGCCAAATCTGGCTCAATAGATCGATCATGTCCCACAGCTCCTCTGCTGTCAACTATCCACCCTGCCTCGGTGCCTCGGCACTAAACATTGGCACGGAGGGGGCTACTCACTCCATCGGTGCCACAGCAATCCCCACCCCTGAGGATGCTGTAATCGGGAGGTCTCAGAAAGAAACGCTGTCGAGCTGCCCGTTGCTCCGACAACAGTGTCACTAAAACCAGCTGCTCGCTCACTCTGCCGCTGATAAGCCTCTAACAATCCTGTCATCTGGGTCCGGGGCGCTCTGACCTCAATCCGGGTATCCGGCCCAAAACCCACCGCTCAAGCTCAACTACTATGACAGGATACACACGGGTCAAAACCCAGCGTCGGGGAGACACCGCTCGCCACGACGAAACCACAAAACAGCACACAACAACGCTCGACCCAATCCAGCGAAAGTCTAAAGCATGTCACCCGTTCCATAGCATTATGTTGTCTGCAGCCAACATAATCACTTGGGAGAATAAACATGCCAATCACTCTTCCCGTCCCTTGGGAGGGGTAAAAACTCAATCAGGACTCTCGCTATAGATCACGACTCTCACGAAGTCAACCAAGGGTCAAACCATAAGCCTAGGGTTTCTAAGTCCACCATGACCTACGACCTAGGCTCTGATACCAACCTAATCTGTCACGCCCCGGGGTCGAAACTGCGACCCGGGCTCGCCAACAGATCCGCCACCTATGCCAAACCTGCATAGGCAAAGCGTCCTACCTGCAAGAAAAGTGCTACAGCTAAACAGATATCAGAGCTATAATATAAAACTACTGTAAAGATAAAATCATCCACTGTACAACTGAAAAATAATACAACAATATCCACCTCCCAAAATGATAATCGTACAATATCCTCAGATACAAAACTCATAGCTCAGCAGGGAGGTATCTCCAATAACTACAACAGTGTACAGGCTCTCAATACATATCATCCTCACTACAACAGTCTCTCAAAAGAGGAAATAAAACAACTAATCTACTGAAGCTCTCATCTGAAGGGTACCGCTACTCTCCAAACATAGGTAGGGATCTAGCTCGCGACTCCCTCGCCTCGATCAACAACCGCAGAATCAGCAACACCCGCTAAGACTGTGCAAAACAAATGAGAGGAAGGAAAAAGAAGGGGGAAAACCCCCCAAAGGGTGTGAGAACTACACCAAAAATGGAGTTCTCAGTGGGTACCACCGCCCGGACCGACGGTCTGCCCACCAAGTCCTCAAGAGACAAAAACTAACCAAAGCCGTAAAGACTGATATAAAGAAGCTGGAGCCTCTATGCCTGCCATGCCTGCTATGCCTGCTATGCCTGCCATGCCTGCTATGCCTGCCATGCCTGCTCTGCCTGCCATGCCTGCTATGCCTGCCATGCCTGCTCTGCCTGCCTATGCCTGCCATGCCTGCCATGCTTGCTTTGCCTGCCTATGCCTGCCCTGCCTGCTATGCCTGCTCTGCCTGCCTATGCCTGCTATGCCTGCCTATGCCTGCTATGCCTGCCTATGCCTGCCATGCCTGCTCTGCCTGCCATGCCTGCCATGCTTGCTCTGCCTGCCTATGCCTGCCCTGCCTGCTATGCCTGCTCTGCCTGCCTACGCCTGCCTATGCCCCTCGTACAACGGTCAACAACTCACAATGACCTTGGGACAACTGTCGATCCCCAAACGGTTCCCAACAACACTAGCACTGGTCTAGACACAGCTACTAGACTTCACTCGGCCCCCCCTGACACGAGTGCAACAATAAAGCGAATATCTGTAATAAACCCAATCTGGTGCCACCAGTAAAACTGGCATTGCCTGCTCAGCGGAATCTGCACACATGGCTCGAAACCGCGGGATCGGCCCACATGGCTCGCATCCCAAAGTAAGTAACAGATCGGCATCTAAACCGTCCGATCGGAAACTAAAGTAAGTAACAGATCGGCATCTAAACCGTCCGATCGGAAACTAAAGTAAGTAACAGATCGGCATCTAAACCGTCCGATCGGAAACTAAAGTAAGTAACAGATCGGCATCTAAACCGTCCGATCGGAAACTCAAGAGTGGCACTCGAGGGGAGCGACCCACACGAGTAAAGTATCTCTGTATAGCAGGACTTTGATCAAGACTATGATCAAAGTGGAAAACTCTGTCCACTAAAGAAAAACCCGACCTCAATCGGATGCAAAAGTACTCAATAGGGGGAAACTCTGTCCACTAGAGAATTCAGATACCCAATCTGGTGCATAAATAAATATCCGGTCAACCGCCCAATATCCGCGGTTGCCGCAAAGCCCCACAACTAATCCAACCTGTCCCAGACACCAAGTCCCGACTACACTACCCAGATCCCTGCTCGAACCCGAGCACACTGACCACCTGACTAACAAAGAAGGAGAAAGGAAAAGCATGGTTTCTCCTAAGTCAAGTTCCAATAAGTAGTGTAGCAATAAAAGATGGCCTAACTACATGTCCATACAAGCATGCTTTTGTCCTCAGAACGATAAAAGTGGGTGAAACATATATTAGCAAAGCATGCTAAAGTATTCCCACTATGGTATACCAATCTCACCCAAGTAGGCCATTCCTTGCTTACCTTTCGCTCATATCGGTTGTACATCAAATATGCCTGCTGTCAGTCATCAAGGGGTGACATCCCCACAAGTGCACTTATATTTGCCATAACATAATCATTGCCTTATACAGTTACTGATATTAAGCTTACCCACCTGAAGTGTTCAATCCAAGGCAAACCTGGGGTCGGTGAAGAGCGTGGCCACTTGCTCGCACAATCCGCTGAACCCGTATCCACGGTACATGTCGCGCCACCTCGGCTCCTTGCAGTATTCCAAAAACACTCGCGAACCCTCCTGCAGAACGGACTCTGAAAAAACCACCAAAAATACGGACACGATCGTCGCGTCGAGCCCTTCGAAACGAGTACCTGCACGCCAAAATCCGAGTCCCGGAGGCCAAGTTACCAATTCCACAACGCGGTGAGCGCAAAAGTCCACAATATACACATCTGTATCGCATTGCACAGGAGAACGGGAAAAGTATACCTTCGGGCAATTCTCGAAAAATACGGTGATAATCCTCGCGTCGAGTAGATGCAAAAACTGTAAAGGCACGCCTCAATTCGAGTCTCGTACACCAAGTTGCACGCGAAACGGTGCACGCCGCCGGAGTCCGTACGCAAAACGGAGCACGGTGCCGGAATCCGCACGCAAAACGGAGTCCGTACGCAAAACGGAGCACGGTGTCGGAATCCGCACGCAAAACGGAGTCCGCACGCAAAACAGAGCACGGTGCCGAAATCCGCACGCAAAACGAAGTCCGCACGCAAAACGGTGCAGTAAAACACGGTCCCTAACACAGATAAGAGCAAGGGGTCAAACCAAAGTCCAAAAGAACGTCCCAAAACTGTGCCAAAAATACCGTAAAAACGAAGTGCGGAACCCACCTCGACTGCGCCGCGCCGCCCAACCGCTCCAGTGGAACACTTCGCGCGCTCCGCGAGGTCCACAACGCACCGCCGCACCCCACAAAAATCCCCTCCTCACTCCCTCTCTCGCTCGGTTGGAGAAGAAAGAAAAGAAAATAGAGGAGGAATGGTGTGCGGGGAAGAAAGAAGAAGAAGAGAAGAAAGGGAGGAGGGGGGCTCCCGTGGACCGAGTCCACGGTGCACCGGCCCACTGCCAGGCGGTCCACCACACTCGGGCGCGTGCACCCGGCCCAGGCACGCGCCTGCCTGCCCACGCGGCACGCGGCCAGCGTGCCACGCGGGCGCGGTTGCCGCGCGCCACACGGGCGCGTGACACCCAGTCCCGCGCAGGCGCGGGACATGCCGCGCGCCACACGGACGCGCGCCCCCCCGCGTGACCGCGCGCACCAGTGGGGCCCCGCCACGTGGCGGCCCCCGCGCGCCACGTGCCGTAGGCGCGCTTCCCCAGTGCGCCTGCCTGCCGCGCCCACGCGCACCATACGTGCCTCGAACTGCGCGCCAGCGCCACCCTGGGATCCGTGCCATGTCGCCTCGAGATCCGCGCACGAGCCTCGAAAAACGCGCGCGTCAACCGGTCTCCGAAAAAAGCAAGTAGATAGTCCATTCTCAACGATTTCGCTCGCTGAATCCAAATACGATGTCCGATTCCCCAAATTCTTATCCGAAAATTTGCCGAAAGTCCCCTGAAATCCCACTTGATCCGATTTTCGCGCCGGGTCTATTCCAAAAATCCGATTTGCCAATTTCCAGCTCTAAAAAAATTCCCGAAGGCATCCGGAGAGGTGATCCTTTATCTAAACTTCGCCCCGAGTCCAATTTAATATCCATTGCGCGCGAAATCACTTCTAAGCATTCGACGGGGCCATCTGACTATTCTCGTGATCCATTTAACACACCGAGTCCATCAAAAGTGTCCAATTGGTGTACAAACGCCACCGACACGCCGCATAGGCCTCCAGAAGCTGCTGGTCAGCCAGTAATCACCTCGTGGGGATCCAGGTCCTCACAGTGATGGTACCCACTGAGATCTACCTTCTGCACTAGAGCTCACACCCGCTGCGGTGACAGGTTTTGAGGCTGCTATTCCGGCATAGCTCGCACGGAGACAGCTGATAGAGGCGAGGACGTGGCCGAGTAGTTCCTCACCAGCTTTGAGAGTCAGAGGTAGATGTACCCCGTATTTTACGATTCCTCTTTTGTACTGGACAGTCTGAGAGATCAGTGAGGATTGTTGTATATACTTTTCATACTTGAGAGACTTGCTTTGAGGATTTGTTTTTATTCAGACGTTCAGTGATGATTATTGCTGCTAGTTTTATTTTCAGCTCTGATACATGTGTAGCTATAGATCTTTTGCAGGGTAGACGCTTCGTCTGTGCGGCAGTTTCCGCACAGACGGTGGATCTGTTAGCAAGCCCGGGTCGCAGTTCGACCCCGGGGCGTGACAGTATGTTCTAGGACTATTTGGTTCAAATGTAATTTGTATTTATTGGATCTTTCACGCAAAGAAAATCAATGTTTTGGTGATAACATTGAGTTTCGATTTTTGGTTTAAGATGAGTGACTTGAGCGGTTTTATGTATTTTTGGGTTTTGTCACGAAATTGCCAAAGGGGGAGATTGTTACGGCTTTTTGTGTTGGCATATTTCGTGAGTTGAGTCGGAGTCTTAAAGGGAACAAATTGTCAAATCAACTTTCGAAGACTCATTGAAGATTCAACATGAGCTCAAGATAACTCTCAGGTATGATTAATTTAATCATGGTGATTTAAGTTCATTTATAATCATTGGAATCAGGAAATTATTGAAACTCGGTTTAGACTTGGTTTTAGGAACTTGGTTTTAACTTACAACTTATTTTAAGTTTGAATTCCGGTACTAGGTCTGTTTTGGATAAAGCTTATCTTGGAAAAATCAGTTTTCACATTGAGTACCGGAACCACACTTTGAGTTCCTCAAACCCGACACAGAATTTTCTGTAATTTGCATTGCGTACCGGAACACATACTTGGGTACCGGAACACAATAGAAAAATCTGTGTTTTGCACTATTGAGTACCGGAACACGTTATTTGGTACCGGTACACAATGTCATCTCAGGATAAGATTGCTAAACTGACTTTTATCTTTTTCCAAGGGTTATAAATAGATACTTAGGGTTTCTCGATACTTACCGATCAATTCAGAAACACTTAAGAGCAACCCTAGAGGTTGGTTTTTATCGTTCTTCTCTTTAGCCTCTTTTAGGTTAATTCGACGGTTCTTTCAAGATCTATCTTTTGTCGAATTGATCTAGTCTTTGCTTAGAGATTCCTTCTACGATTCCTCAATGATAATCTAAGCAAAGGATCACCATCGAAGCCAATATTCTTATCGGCTGAGTTTGCGTCGTGGATTCGACGTAGCATCGTGGATTCGGTGTGTTGAAGGCGTTTCGTGGATTCGAAACGTGTGCTCGTGGATTCGAGTGGCGTTCGTGGATTCGAACGTGTGCAGTGGACGTGCAATCGGTGGAGCGCAAGATCCGAAGAAGTTGAAGGAGGGGTTTGAGTCCGTGGAGTCGGTAATCACCTTGTTATTCTTCTATTCTTAGTGGATTGTTATTGCGTGTTGGTCCCGTGGTTTTTCTCCTGGATTGGAGTTTCCACGTAAATCTCAGTGTGCTATTTTTATTTTTCGCATTGGTTTTTATTTTGCACTGAGATTTGTTTTTAAGTATTACACCTATTCACCCCCCCTCTAGTTGTTTGATAGTACCTATTTAGATCCTTGTGGATCCTTAATATATAAAAACCTACAACTTGTTCTTGATGGTCACTTTATTCAATTCCCGATAATCCACGTAGAGCCTAAGTGAACCATCCTTCTTCTTTACGAATAGCACCGGCGCTCCCCAAGGCGACACACTCGGTCTAACAAAACCCTTATCCAACAAATCCTGGAGTTGCGCCTTTAACTCTCGCAGCTCTGCCGGTGCCATCTGATAAGGTGCCTTAGAGATTGGCGCAGTCCCCGGAACTATGTCGATCATAAACTCAATCACCCTATCCGGCGGCATGCACGTCAACTCTGGTGGTAAAATATCCGAAAACTCGCGAACAATAGGGATATCACCGAGTCCCGGTGCCACCGTAGGCCCCTCAACAACACTAGCCAAAACGACTACACACCCTCTGCGAATCATCTGCCTAGCCCTCGAAGTCGTAATCATAGTGGCGAAGAAAGCACTCTGGCATCCCCGGTACACAAACACCTCCTGGCCTGTGTCACGCCCCGGGGTCGAATCCGCGACCCGGGCTCGCCAACAGATCCGCCATCTGTACGAAAACTGCCGCACAGACGAAGCGTCTAACCTGCAAAAGATCTATAGCTAAGTATGTATCAGAGATGAGACTATAAATCAAAAGCTAATAGCTACATAAATCCACTGAACATCTGGTATAAATAAAATCTCAATACAAAGTCTCTCAGCTAAAAAAACTACATGAAATCCTCACTGATCTCTCAGAATGTCCAGTACAAAAGTGGGATCATAAAATATACAGGGTACATCTACCTCTGACTCTCAATGCTAGTAAGGAGCTAAAAGGCCACGTCGTCACCTCGATCAGCTGTCTCCGCGCGAGCTAAGCCGGAACAGCAGCCTCAGGAAACCTGTCACCGCAGCGGGTATGAGATCTACTGCAGAAGGTAGATCCCAGTGGGTACCGTCACCAATATCCACGGTATGCCTACTAAGTCTACTGGAGGCACGACAGATAGGTATGCAGATAGATAGATAGATAGATAGATAAAAGCTGGAAGGAACTATAGCTATCATGTCTCAATCATCATGCTCAAGAAACTATACTAATGATGAAATGTGCATACACTCGCTACTGCTAACATTCCTCAAGTATCATGCTCAAAGGAAAACTCATCTATGAACATGCTATGAAACTCACTCACACATATCACTCAATCTCAATGACTGTCCCTCTTTGGACCAGTCAAAGTCAAGCCTGCGCTCATCTACTGCCACTCATGCCCAAACAGGGCTTGGTCTTACGTAGGGTGTCCCTCAGGGACTATCTCAGTAACCACATCGCAGCCTTGTCAGGCTCGGTATCATCATCGCATACGGAGCGTAGCTCGTGGGGAGCCACCCCGCGAACTCAAGTATCTCATATCTGGGATAAAATCCCAGGCTCACCAGGCTATAATCCACGATCAAATAGAT
Organism: Tillandsia leiboldiana; assembly: GCA_029204045.2. Lineage (NCBI taxonomy): Eukaryota > Viridiplantae > Streptophyta > Magnoliopsida > Poales > Bromeliaceae > Tillandsia > Tillandsia leiboldiana. The sequence goes on along the minus strand of CM055065.1, from coordinate 19,209,511 downwards.
CGGAACTCAGTGCTCAACTAGCATAACTCAGTCGGGAAAGATCCACGACTCAAATAGGAAAGCCCAAACCCTCTCACAGCTATGTCGGAGAACCCTCAACGACTCAATCTGATAATGCACGACCCATGGCTAAGTCAGGAAACCTCCACGACTCGATCTGCCAGAACCTGAAACTCTCATCAGAAGCTCAAAACCCACATGACACTATAACTCATCTCAAAAACTCAAAAGGAGACCCCTCGGCCCCCAGGCACGAGGTCAATAGCACCCTGAACCTATGCCAAACCTTTGGCGAAATCCAGATTAAAAAAAGAAAACCACTTTTAAAAAAAAGTGCTGATTTTGCCAAAAACGGTTTTTCTCGATTTTTAAAACGATCAGGGTGCAAAAATAATGCGAACAGAACATGAAATCTAGTGTCATATAACCTCAGGGGTATGCTAAAAATAATCTGGGGCTCTAATAAATGTTTCGGAAAAATCCTAGCAACTATCAGATTTAAATACAGAGAAAATAACATATAACCATGATCAAAATGCATTCAGGAGCATTAAAGGGCATTCCATAAATTTTGGAGAAATTCCAACCCACCTGGGACGCTTTCCGCAGGGAAACCCTGAAGTTGGTGAATACGGCTAGCTCAAAAAGGATCTGCTGAAGTTGCTGCTTCGGCGCGCGATTGCTTTTACCTCTGCCACAAGCTACTGCACACCAAGTGCTCACTACTCACACCAAGACCACCACCCAAAAGCTCACATTGAAATTTTACAAGTTCACAAAAACTACAGCATCAAGCATCTGCCCACATCAAGTCCACCCAAACTTCAATAGCTTACAATTAAAGTCCAAGCTCCATTTACATACATCCAATTTACATAAATCCAAGTCCATCATAAAAATCTGCACACTAATAAAATGATTGCTCATTTATTCAGAAATCACCTCCTCCATTACATTCCAAAAATATCCACAGCAGCTTCCACAATTCCTTTGAACATACTCCTAGCCTAAATACACACAACCTACACATCACACAACACCAACACCCTTCACAAAATGCCCACACAAATACCTCACAGCACAATTTAAATATTGCTCCCATAACATGTGACGCCCCACTTCCCAGGGGATCACCCATCCTAGAACTACTCTAGCTCTAGCACGCTTAACTCTCATAACCTCTTGGATCTTGCTACCATCCAAAATGCTATAGCCGGGTTAAGAGATTTAGTCCTATTATATCATTTATATATATGATTAATCCAAATTATTGGGGTGTCTCGTCGAACCAAAAACTGTCCCAAAAAGCTACATCGCTGTTAAAAATATCGTCGTGGTCAAAAACACTCAAAAACGGGACGAAACGGACCGAAAACGGAGCTACCAGGCTCTTCCGTTGGGGGCTGGTGCACGGAGCAGCGCGTGGACCAGGTCTTCGCATCGGCCGGCTGTGCGGCGTGCGCCGGGTGCACACAGGGAGCGTGCACCCTGCGGAATGGGCCGGGCCGGTGCACGGAAGAGTGCGTCGGGTCTGCACGTTCGCGCTGCGGGGGCGTGCGCCGGGTGCACGCCCGGGCCCGTGGACCGCGGGCTGAGGAAGCCGTACGGGTGAACAGTAACTCTCCCGTTTTCGCGTTTTCTTCTCCGTTTTCGCGTTTTCTCCTCCGTTTTCGCCCCCGCGCGGCTCCGGCGACGACCCCACGAACATGGTAATGGCGGCGGCGGCCTCCCATTTAACAACGGCAACGGCGGCCTCCCGTTAACTTCCCCCATGCTCCGACAGACACCAAAATAACTGAAACAAAAACTCCGGATTGCTCCAATGATAAAACCATTGATCGGAGGCCAAATGAAAACATCGATCGGTAACCCGATCAAACCTCCGATCAAGCCGATTAAAAACCATCGGTTAAACTCGGTCAAAAATACGAACAATCACCGATCAAAACAATCAAAAACTCATGATCAATTCACCGATTAAACCGACCTCGAAAGAACACGGTAAAACCTATGATTCACCCGACGAAGGAGAGAAATAACGATTCCTAACCTTTTTCCGATGGAGGAGGCAACGCGATCCCGATCTCCGTTCTTTGCGGTGGTGAGAATCCGGATCCGCCCACCGATGGTGGTGATGTCTCGTTCTCCGGTCTCCGGCACGTCGATCGGGGCGATCGGGTTCCTCCGCTTCTTCCTTCTCTATTTCTTTCTCCCCCGGTTAGGGTTTCCTTTTCCTTTCTCTTTTCTCCTTTCTCTCTTTTCAAACTAGGGTTTCAAATGTATTTTCAAACCAGGTGTTGTGTGGGCACTAATTTCAAAACCCGTGGATTTATCATTTCAAGCATAATGGCCGCCAAAAAGGATTTGCGAAAACGTTTTGTAAAACTGGGTGTCGAGTGGACACCGACTTCCAAACCTATGGGTTTATGCTAGTCTGAATGTGATAGATGTAGCTGTTAGGTTAAATCTAGTCTCTCCTCGTTGTCAGTCATGGTTTGCATGGTTAAAGTAATTGTCATGCTTGGAATGCCGTGCATATACAGAGGAGGCTCCGCCCGTTTGGGGAGCGAATTTGTATATGTGGCGGGTCTGGTGCGCACCGGAGGCGAGGTTCATTTAAGAAAAAAAAATGGATACATTTTTCCGCTCTTTTAGAACCTCCGGGGCATGACAGATTATATGGTATCAGAGACAATCACCGGCCGGAAATGTGAGATGAGTCTCGGCTGAGCTAGGGTTATATAGCGGGTAGAGTGTGGCTCCTCGGCTAATGACCGTTGTAGGTGGAGTGCAGCTCCCTACAAGGTCGGCTAAGGCTAGCGAGACGAGTCTCACATCGCCTGGTACTAGTGAGTGTGCTTGAGTCTAACGTGGACGTCAGGGCTTAAAGGGGGGAGGAATGTGACACCCCCGGAATTTGAAATAGTCGTATATATAAATGATATAATAGGACTAAAACTCTTAACCCGGCTATAGTATTTTGGATGGTAGCAATATCCAAGAGGTTATGAGAGTTAAGCGTGCTAGAGCTAGAGTAGTTCTAGGATGGGTGACCCCCTAGGAAATTGGGGCGTCACATAACACCAACTACAATTCACCCAAACACAGCACAAAACACATACTCTCTGCAAGCTCCAAAACCCAACAGCACACTGTAATTAAATGCTCACTTCAAAGTCTCGAAACAATTTTTAATTCTCATATCACCACTCATAAGCTCCCAGCACAAATAAAATACACACAATTTCCAGACAACCCTCTACAAGCTCCATTGCACACTCTCAACCACCCACAGCACCATCTCCACGCTCACTGCACACTTTCAAACATCTCACAGCACACACAACCCTCACTGCTCTAGGTGAAATCCACGTGGCGCGCACTCGACTCAGCTCCGCGCGGTACCTCGGCCATGAACCGGGCTCCAATGATCCCGGCGATCCGTCGCTGCAGCTCTAACAAAAAGAGAGAAAAAAACCAAGGTTCCAAGTTAAACTCGGCCCACAAAAAAAACCCCCACGCGCCCACGCGCACAGCACGCTGCAGCCGCCCCAAACAGCGCGCCGCGCTGCTGCAGCCCGCGCGCTGCCAGGGCCTGCCACGCGCGCTGCCAGGGCCTGCCGCGCGCGCCGCTTGGGCCTGCCGATCGCGCCTGGGCCTGCCGCGCGCGCGCCCCCGCAGCTGCTGCCGCTGCAGCGCGGCGCTGCCGCTGTGGTCGCGCGGCACCCTGGGCCCGTAGCGTGGCGCAGGGGCCCGCCGCGCTGCACAGGGGCCCGCCGCGGGGGGGCCTGTCCCGCCTCGCGCGGCCCATGCGCGCTCGCAGCGCGCGCCCGCGCGCTGTGCAGCGCCCGCCTGCACGCGCTCCAGCCGTGCGCTGCGCAGCGCCCGCCTGTGCGCGCTCCAGCCGCGTGCACCCGCTGCGCGCTCCCTAACGCGCGCGCAGCGCCGCTGCCCGCTGCGCGCGGCGCCGATGGGCGCCCGCGCAGCATCAGCACCGGCCATGCGCGGCGCACATGCGTGCCCGCGCGGCTCCAGCTGCGGCAACCCGAGCTCCTGTGGACAGCAGTCCACACCAAAACACAACAAAAACCAAACTCCACAAAACTGCTACATACCACACTTTAATCCGACTCGCGCGCCGTCCGACGCGCACGCCGCTCGACGCTCTCACAGCTCGGCCCCACGGCTCCCAGCAGGAAGTTCCACCGTCGAAGTTCCTCCAATCCCTATCTTTTCCTTCCTTTCTTCTTCTTCCCCATCTTTTTCTCCTTCCTTTGCTTTTGCCCAACTCTTCTGCTTTGGCACTTGAAGAAGGTGGTGATGAAGTGGCATTTTAATTAGCTACAGGCTAATTAAGGGAAGAGAGGGGAGGGGGGTAGTTGGCAGCATTAAATGCACACTAAAAATATCTCACTCCCTAATCCAATTCCAACACTAATTCTTTTCTTTCATTCAAACCTCCCAGACCAAAGCCCCCAAAAAGCCACTAATTAAATAATAAAAATTAATTAAATAATCCATAAAGCCCCTAACAACTCACTTTTTGCCTCGGGGCCTCCGCCTCCGTCCGGAACCTCCCGAACTCCGCTGTAATCTGAAAATACATATGCCCACAGCTTTTTCTCCTCAAAAAGCTCAACCGTCGAGTCGGGGTGCTCAATCCAAAAACCGGCTCCCAAAACTGCCAGTTCCAACTCACTTTTCACCTTCGGGTCCTCCGCGTCAGTCCGGAACCTCCCGAACTCCGCTGTAATCAAAAAATACACCGGTTCCCAGTGTTCCCCAATTTTCTGCGCTCCGCGGTGAAGTGGAGGCTTCCCCGAAACCAGTCCTCTAATGGCGGACAATGCCCGGAAAACTCCGAATCGAGCTGGGGCTTCCGCGTAGATCCGAGTCGACCCGAACACATCTGCAATCCGATATGGAACACGCTCGAAGCGATTTCTCCGCACCACGCCATCTTGCGAGGTCGGTGCGCTATACGAAATCCCGGTATTCTACACTCTCCCCTCCTTAAAAGGGTTTCGTCCTCGAAACCAGAATAAATCCATAACTCAGGAGGGTGTCTCAATCAAATGGGAAAATAGGAGATTCACAACTCATCCTCAGGCTCTCAGGTGGTCGCTCTCACTCATCACGATGATTCCACTGAACCTTCACCAAAGGTATAACTCGACTGCACAATTCCTTAGCTTCACGAGCAAGAATTTGCATCGGTTGCTTCTGATCACTCAATCCTCGTCCCTCTCCAAAGGAAACGTAATCCCAAAACAAACGAGTGATCAAATCCATATATTCCTCAGAATAATTGATAACTCTTTCGCTGCCCATACAGCCACCCACGGCTCAAACTCGGAAATACACCCTCGTATCCATCAATAAGAAAGAACCAAACATCAGGAACATTCCCCAACCCCTTACTCTCGATTTTGAAAACCAGCCGGCAACGGCGAAAAGTTCGAAAATCCCGAAGGGCGAGTGCCTTCACCCCAATCAAACAAGAACAGGCTCCGGCACCTTTTCCATTTCTGGAGTAGCCTTCCGAAATCGTCGATCGGTTCGCCAAGCCTCGACATAAACAGAAAAAGGGAGAGGGCATTGGAGTTGTTCCTGTTACAACTAACACTCCATAGTCCAAAATTCCAACAGTGGCATCCACCGAACAGTTACTTCATTCCAAGGTTGCACTACTTGCCTAATCAAGGTGTGCCTGACCATAATGTCCTCGCCGGGATAATACTACAAGATCAATCCTATATCTCGGGTAATCTCTGACCACCGGCAATCATCCACATCAATGCTGGCATCATCCCCAGCTGGAACACACAATCCCACAAATCCTAAAAGCGGCAGGGCCTTAGTCAATCCACTTGACCGCACTGCAAGCTCATAATGCCCCTACCGGGTTCCGATCACTTACGGGGCACAGCCCTCGGCTGTAAGGTTCCAAAAAGATACCTGCCTCACAAATGAGCATCTGCTGTAACACATTCCGAGTCTGTCTGTACTCGAACCATCAAAGAACTCTCACCGTTGTGTATTCACAATGTGGCATCACTGCCGTGCACCAATCGGCGTGGCATCACCACCGTGTATCCACGGTGTGGCATCATACTCAAGTACCCATCTCTCGGATCCTCACTGTCGTATTCCCACGACGTGGTACTGGGTCACACAGACCTCTCGATCCATCAAATCCCGCAGCTGCACTATCAGCTCTCACTCTCTGTCTCGCAGGTGATACTCCAATAGGTGCTACCATAATCGGCGCAGCTTCCAAATCCACGTCAATCATTATCTCAATTTCACTAAGCGGCGGCTTCAATATCAGATCAGGTAGACTTTCACCCCGGGATCACACGGGCGATAAAGATATTCCTTAGTCCCGGTGCCACCGTAAGCACCTCCTCTACGGTCGCTCGCGAAGCGATATGGCCACGACTCAACCTCCGTCGTGCTCTACATCCTCTATAAGCACAGTCCTCCCGACCGGGTTCACGGAGGGTCATTGTGCTCACTCAACCATCCATGATAGCATAACATTGGGATATCCAATCCCTATCCAACCTCATTTCCACGTCTCGGGGCTGATGTAGGACTAATAATTCTAGGATCAAATCCAAGGTCCTACAGAACTGGGCGGAACTGGCAACACTCAAACATGTGCTATACGTGATCTGGAACCTGATCCTCACGTGCACAACCAACAGTCTCATCTTCAGCCCACCCGAAGCCATCCCTGCTCTACTAAAACACACCCAAGCGGTGTCGGCATCAACCAAGCTCTAACTTCGACGACCAAAGGAATCCACACCTGGTGAAATGCGATCCACTATCCTGGCGCTCTCCAGCCGGCTGCACAAACTCAACAAATAGATGCTGGCGGCCATCGCTCTAACCGCCTCGGCATCACGGCTCTATCATCCTGTCGGTACATCGGATGAACCTCTTCATCCTGAAAGGGGTAGTGGAGGGGGTACCGTCACAAGCGGCAAAACCATAAGCCCTACTCAGGGACACTCTGCTAGTACCTCGCCTGTCGAAAACCTTCTGGTCTCTGTCTCCTCTGAGACCCATGATCCTGAGACTGGAATCATGGCAACCTCGATCCACTCAACTAACCCGAAATCTGACGTTGCTGGACGTCTCTCACTGGAGCTGGTCCCTCGCTCCTCGTTCCTCTCGAACATAATCACTGATCCTTGGTCAATCCATCGAGCAGACACAATCTCTGTGTCTGAAGTCGGCGCTCGCCGAGATTACCCCAAATCATAGATGGCTCGATGCAGTCTCCTCTCAACATAATCAATTTTCTGAGCCTCATCCTGGGCGACATGGGGCACACTGCTCAACCATCGCCAAAAACTCGCTCCCGGTCATCAACTGCGCTCCCGATGGTCCAACAGGCGAACTCGACGCCACCGAATCTCGGCGTCCTATTCAAAAGTGCGCAACCAAGTGCACCAGATGCTTCTCCTGGATGAACAAATCTTCAAGTAACTTTTCCATAGCAGCGATCCAGTTCTCGGCCTCCCTAGGGCTTCAACTCTATCCCGAAATCTGCAGGGGATGGAACTGGATGAAGTAAAACAACCGATTAGCCACTCTCGCTGCTCCAGCACTACGCACAGTGCGATCTGGGTCGAAGTCGACGATGTCGCGGCCGGAGGTACTACTGGCGATACCACAGGAGAGGCTTTCTGCCCAAGCATGCGCATCACGTGCTCCATGTTCTCTTCCTGGCGCCGCATGGCCTCAAATGTCTGGGCTACTTGGGCCTGTAACTCTCAGACCTTAATCTGCTCTGTCCACTCAGCCTTCTGCCTCAGGCTCTTCGTCCAAGGTCGAACACGCCCTCGCCGCTACACGGCGTCCCGGAAGCATCAAAAACCACTGAAACAAAACAAACATTAGGACCAAGAACTCTCTCGACCCAATCCAGCGAAAGTCTATAACATGTTACCCGTTCTAAAGCATTATGTTGTCTGCAGCCAACATAACCACTTTAGAGAATAAACATGTAAGATCACTCGCCCCAATCCTCTGGGGGAGGTACAAACTCAATCAGGACTCTCGCTAAAGTCTCGTCTCTCACGACAGTCATCCTACTGTCCAACCAATAGCCTAGGGTCTCTAAGTCCCCAACGACCTATACACCTAGGCTATGATACCACCTAAATCTGTCACGCCCCGGGGTCGAATGCGCGACCCGGGCTCGCCAAAAGATCCGCCATCTGTACGGAAACTACCGCACAGACGAAGCGTCTACCCTGCAAAAGATCTATAGCTAAGTATGTATCAGAGATGAGACTATAAATCAAAAGCTAATAGCTACAGAAATCCACTGAACATCTAGTATAAATAAAATCTCAATACAAAGTCTCTCAGCTAAAAAAAGTACATGAAATCCTCACTGATCTCTCAGAATGTCCAGTACAAAAGTGGGATCATAAAATATACAGGGTACATCTACCTCTAACTCTCAATGCTGGTAAGGAGCTAAATGGCCACGTCCTCACCTCGATCAGCTGTCTCCGCGCGAGCTAAGCCGGAACAGCAGCCTCAGGAAACCTGTCACCGCAGCGGGTGTGAGATCTACTGTAGAAGGTAGATCCCAGTGGGTACCGTCACCAATATCCACGGTATGCCCACTAAGTCTACTGGAGGCACGACAGATAGGTATGCAGATAGATAGATAGATAGATAAAAGCTGGAAGGAACTATAGCTATCATGTCTCAATCATCATGCTCAAGAAACTATACTAATGATGAAATGTGCATACACTCGCTACTGCTAACATTCCTCAAGTATCATGCTCAAAGGAAAACTCATCTATGAACATGCTATGAAACTCACTCACACATATCACTCAATCTCAATGACTGTCCCTCTTTGGACCAGTCAAAGTCAAGCCTGCGCTCATCTACTGCCACTCATGCCCAAACAGGGCTTGGTCTTACGTAGGGTGTCCCTCAAGGACTATCTCAGTAACCACATCGCAGCCTCATCAGGCTCGGTATCATCATCGCATCCGGAGCGTAGCTCGCGGGGAGCCACCCCGCGAACTCAAGTATCTCATAAATGGGATAAAATCCCAGGCTCAGCAGGCTATAATCCACGATCAAACAGATCGGAACTCAATTCTCAACTAGCATAACTCAGTCGGGAAAGATCCACGACTCAAATAGGAAAGCCCAAACCCTCTCACAGCTATGTCGGAGAACCCTCAACGACTCAATCTTATAATGCACGACCCATGGCTAAGTCGGGAAACCTCCACGACTCGATCTGCCAGAACCCGAAACTCTCATCAGAAGCTCAAAACCCACATGACACTATAACTCATCTCAAAAACTCAAAAGTAGACCCCTCGGCCCCCAGGCACGAGGTCAATAGCACCCTGAACCTATGCCAAACCTCTGGCGAAATCCTGATTAAAAAAAAAAGAAAACCACTTTTAAAAAAAAGTGTTGATTTTGCCAAAAACGACTTTTCTCGATTTTTAAAACGATCAGGGTGCAAAAATAATGCGAACAGAACATGAAATCTAGTGTCATATAACCTCAGGGGTATGCTAAAAATAATCTGGGGCTCTAATAAATGTTTCGAAAAAATCCTGGCAACTATCAGATTTAAATACAGAGAAAATAACATATAACCATGATCAAAATGCATTCAGGAGCATTAAAGGGCATTCCATTAGTTTTGGAGAAATTTCAACCCACCTGGAATGCTTTCCGCAGGCAAACCCTGAAGTTGGTGAAGTGCGGCTAGCTCAAAAAGGATCTGCTGAAGTTGCTGCTTTGGCGCGCGATTGCTTTTACCTCTGCCACAAGCTACTGCACACCAAGTGCTCACTACTCACACCAAGACCACCACCCAAAAGCTCACATTGAAATTTTACAAGTTCACAAAAACTGCAGCATCAAGCATCTGCCCACATCAAGTCCACCCAAACTTCAATAGCTTACAATTAAAGTCCAAGCTCCATTTACATACATCCAATTTACATAAATCCAAGTCCATCATAAAAATCTGCACACTAATAAAATGATTGCTCATTTATTCAGAAATCACCTCCTCCATTACATTCCAAAAATATCCACAGCAGCTTCCACAATTCCTTTGAACATACTCCTAGCCTAAATACACACAACCTACACATCACACAACACCAACACCCTTCACAAAATGCCCACACAAATACCTCACAGCACAATTTAAATATTGCTCCCATAACACCAACTACAATTCACCCAAACACAGCACAAAACACATACTCTCTGCAAGCTCCAAAACCCAACAGCACACTGTAATTAAATGCTCACTTCAAAGTCTCGGCACAATTTTTAATTCTCATAACACCACTCATAAGCTCCCAGCACAAATAAAATACACACAATATCCACACAACCCTCTACAAGCTCCATTGCACACTCTCAACCACCCATAGCACCATCTCCATGCTCACTGCACACTTTCAAACATCCCACAGCACACACAACCCTCGCTGCTCTAGGTGAAATCCACGTGGCGCGCACTCGACTCGGCTCCGCGCGGTACCTCAGCCATGAACCGGGCTCCAATGATCCCGGCGATCCGTCGCTGCAGCTCCAACAAAAAGAGAGAAAAAAACCAAGGTTCCAAGTTAAACTCGGCCCACAAAAAAAAAACCCCCACGCGCCCACGCGCACAGCACGCTGCAGCCGCCCCAAACAGCGCAACGCGCTGCTGCAGCCCGCGCGCTGCCAGGGCCTGCCGCACGCGCTGCCAGGGCCTGCCGCACGCGCTGCCAGGGCCTGCCGCGCGCGCCGCTTGGGCCTGCCGCGCGCGCCTGGGCCTGCCGCGCGCGCGCGCCCACGCAGCTGCTGCAGCTGCCGCTGTGGCCGCGCGGTACCCTGGGCCCGCAGCGTGGCGCAGGGGCCCGCCGCGCTGCACAGGGGCCCGCCGCGCTGCACAGGGGCCCGCCGCGCGGGGCCCTGGCACGCCTCGCGCGGCCTATGCGCGCCCGCGCGCTGTGCGGCGCCCGCCTTCGCGCTGTGCGGCGCCCGCCTGCGCGCGCTCCAGCCGCGCGCACCCGCTGCGCGCTCCCTGACGCGCGCGCAGCGCCATTGCCTGCTGCGCGCGGCGCCGATGGGCGCCCGCGCAGCATCAGCACCGGCCGCGCGCGGCGCACATGCGCGCCCGCGCGGCTCCAGCTGCGGCAACCCGAGCTCCTGTGGACAGCAGTCCACACCAAAACACAACAAAAACCAAACTCCACAAAACTGCTACATACCACACTTTAATCCGACGCGCGCGCCGCTCGACGCTCTCACAGCTCGGCCCCACGGCTCCCAGCAGGAAGTTCCACCGTCGAAGTTCCTCCAATCCCTCTCTTTTCCTTCCTTTCTTCTTCTTCCCCATCTTTTTCTCCTTCCTCTACTTTTGCCCAACTCCTCTGCTTTGGCACTTGAAGAAGGTGGTGATGAAGTGGCATTTTAATTAGCTACAGGCTAATTAAGGGAAGAGAGGGGAAGGGGGTAGTTGGCAGCATTAAATGCACGCTAAAAATATCTCACTCCCTAATCCAATTCCAACACTAATTCTTTTTTTCGTTCAAACCTTCCAGACCAAAGCCCCCAAAAAGCCACTAATTAAATAACAAAAATTAATTAAATAATCCATAAAGTCCCTAACAACTCACTTTTTGCCTCGGGGCCTCCGCCTCCGTCCGGAACCTTCCGAACTCCGCTGTAATCTGAAAATACATATGCCCACAGCTTTTTCTCCTCAAAAAGCTCAACCGTCGAGTCGGGGTGCTCAATCCAAAAACCGGCTCCCAAAACTGCCAGTTCCAACTCACTTTTCACCTTCGGGTCCTCCGCGTCAGTCCGGAACCTCCCGAACTCCGCTGTAATCAAAAAATACACCGGTTCCCAGTGTTCCCCAATTTTCTGCGCTCCACGGTGAAGTCGAGGCTTCCCCGAAACCAATCCTCTAATGGCGGACAATGCCCGGAAAACTCCGAATCGAGCTGGGGCTTCCGCATAGATCCGAGTCGACCCGAACTCATCTGCAATCCGATATGGAACACGCTCGAAGCGATTTCTCCGCACCACGCCATCTTGCGAGGTCGGTGCGCTATACGAAATCTCGGTATTCTACAGCCTGGCTCTCTAATAGTCACCGTCCTCGCGGCACAGTCAATCATCGCGAAGTACCGAGCCAACCAGTTCATACCAAGAACCACATCAAAATCTCGCAGCTGTCTCAAGACCATCAGGTTTGTTGGCATAATCCAGGACACAAGCTGCACCGGGCAGGACCAACAACACTCCTCCACGTGCAAAGTATAAACGGGAATCTGAACCTCTCGTACACGCGGTAATCGTCCTACCTCTAACCCATGCAACAATGCGAATGCCCTACTAACAAATGAATAAGATGCTCCTGTATCAAATAAGGTGTGTGTCATGCCTCGGGGGTAGTTTGAAAGTGGAAAGCGGCCCAAATTTTTCTTCCTAAAAGCCTTTATCCTCCGGCACGTGCCTAGACCCGCCGCCATATATATAATGTCACTTTTTAAAAAAAAACGGACAGAATCTCCCTTGTATACGCACGGTGTCGCACAACATACAATCACCAATCACCACTAGTTTAACATACACATGCTCAAGTAAGGGATTAAATAAACTTGTACATCATTCAAAGGAAACTCGCCCACTCGGCATACTCCAAGTTGAAAGGATAAAGCCACAAGATTTTCAAATAGTGCCTACCCGACACTCTTGTTTTGGAAATTTGTTTTCGCAATTATTTTAGCTTTTCAAAAACCTCCACATTCATATTCAACCATCGCAAGATAAGAATGAAAGATCAAAGTTTATCATCCCAAAGCCATCACGGCATTCCAATGTTCCAATGTTCACATCACATCATCATCCACATCACGAGTTGTTCAAATATCATGCAACCAATATCCACAAAGTGTAAGAACTAAAAAGAGGAGTAAAAAAAAGGGTCACCGAAATGACGAAAAATGCAAGTCACTAGTGAGTCGATGCCTCTCCTCCATCCCCGCCGGAATCTGTCACATGGTGGGAGTCAGTGACTACAATATAGGAAGGAAAGTAACCAACAACATAATCATAACATGTTGTAATAAGTACAAAAAGTAAATAGGACAACAAACCATAAACCGGAAAATCCATTCCATTCCTACCATCCCTTAGTCCGTAGACCTAAGGAATAACCAACCTTGCTCAATCCTTTGATGCCCTTTTTACCCTCCCCTTCACACCTCACAGGACCCCTACGTAAACCCCACATAGAGTCTCACGGGTCCTTAGACCAACTTTCCCGAAAAAGTACACCTTTGCGGTGGCCAAACCGCTGGTGTACGTGACGACACCATGAGCTTCAAAACCTGTAACTGTAGACTAGATCGCGGTAGCTGTACCCGATAAAGTCAAGCGTTTTACCTTGTTCTTTTTTTGTATGTATCAATTTTGCCAAAACATACAACACCCTATCCTTCCTTACCCTTAAAATAGTTATGCCAAAATCACAATTTAAAACAAAAGGGAGAGTAGGGCCGAACACCATGGTCCAACGACATCCCCTACCTTGGTTCGATTACCCACCTCTTATCGGCGAAGAAAACGATGTGTGAAAACTCCCAAAAACACCTCAAACTTTGCCCGGAAAAAAACTACACCAAAAATCGTTGATAAAAACATCATCGTAACGAAATTCCATGAGTCGGGGGGTCAAACCGGAGTTCCGACGGCGAAACCGGTAAAAACATCGCTTAACGGAACAACCAACCCAAGTTATGATGAAGCGGTGGAAAGAAACGAAGCCGCGGCAACCCGCGGATCAGCGGCGGCGCAAGCCCCGCCCAGTTCACCCCTTACGGGTGGTGTGGGTTATGGAATAATGGATCTGAATAGGGGAAAACCCACCTAGAGGGGGGGGTGGTGAATAGGTGTAAACAATAAAATCACCAAATCGTTGCGTAAAAATAACCCAATGCAAAAAAATAAATAGGTACGCAAGATTTTACGTGGAAAACTCCGTCACAGAAGTAAAAAACTACGGGACCAATAACACGGTGAAATCCACTAAGATTAAACACGTACAAGGTGATATAATGTAACACTACGACTCAACCTTTTCCATACACTCCGAGTAGATCTTCTCCGCTCGCTCCACAACGCGCCTCGAATCCACGATTTGCGTCCAACGCCTAATCCACGACATCCAACCGAATCCACGGTCTTCACCAATATAGCACGTATCGATTACTCGAACGCTCCTCGCTCCGAATCCACGAAAGCGGTAGCACCATGAATCCACAAGGCCACGTGAATCCACGCGCCAATGTTCCTTTCGGAAATCGTTATTTTGTTTATTGGTGGTGATGATATCCCGAATACTTAGATCATAGAAAGACAAGAAAACACCATATAAGTATTCATCAATTTGATTCTACAAGAAATAGAGAGTTTGAAAACTCTAAAATCAAATTGATCAATATAGACGAAGAAACATAAATTAGATCATGTTTTCCTTTCTTCTCTATAGGTGGATTTTTCTTTCGATCTTTTTTTAAAAATAAATAGGAATTTTGAAACCCTAGGAATCTTAGGAATTATCCGTCTCTTGGGATTACCAGGATTACCCTAAAAGATGAATGTTAGGGTTTATTTATAGGTTAGAAACCGTTTGGAAAGAGATAAGAATCAAAAACAACCTTATCTGAAATTTTCCTGCTCGGCGGTCCGGACTGGCTTAACTCTAATCCGGACGGTCGCCTTTTGACAGAAATTTTCCAGAAAAACTGGTTCGGGGTCCGGACTCAAAGGAGGTTGATCCGGACTGTTCATGCGATTCCCCAAACACAGAGTTTGGGGTCCGGACTCAAAAGAAGATGATCCGGACTGGAATTCCGCATGAACCAAACCCTGTTCGGGGTCCAGACTGGATGGTCCTGATCCGGATCCTAAACACTCTAAAAGTCCAGTTTTTTATTTTTATGCAATGAAAATTATTCCAAGTGTTTCTAAACTATAACAATGTATTTGGATCATCACCAATAATTAATTTAAACTTACCTGATCCTTTTGAATCCATTCTTCTTGAGATTGATGTATGTGATCGACAATTCTTCAACTTCAATCTTCAAGACTCAAAACGCTTCACGAAATACGTCAATACAAAAATACTTAACAATCTCCCCCTTTGGCGGTTTCGTGACAAAACATGTAATCCACAAAAATAAACAAAAAGATATTTTTGCTGTTATCACCATACAACAAAAAATTACATGAAAGGTCCAAATAAAGTGTAAATACAAGAGATAAACTCCTAATACAAACTCTAGACTTAGACGCTTGTACTCTCTACAAAAGAAACAATTCTTGACAAAAGAAATCATTAGATACCTCAAGAATTTAAAACTTCAATAAGCAATCAAAGAGATAGAGTTTATACTCATGTAACTTATGACATTAATTATCAGATATGTATGAAAATAGACAATCAAAGATTCACATATCATCATATCACTAGAGTTCCAAATGTCATAGTTCAAAGTTCACAAACAATTAAAGAGTTCAAAGTTAAGTTGTGTCAGTTGTCGCAAGTCACTTGTTAGAAATATTACATGCCCAAATAGTTAGTCAAATAGTTAGTCATGGCATGCTATCGCAAGTTTAGTTCAACTTACCTTCAAGTTCAAAGTTCTTTCCCTCTTTTTGTCAAAATCGCCAAATCAAAAATCAGGAGAAAAAAGTTCAAAAGTAAAGAAAACTTAAAGAGAAATGAAAATCCTGCAAGAACTAAACTGTTAGAAAAAAAATCATAACTAGAAATTATTCTGAACCGGAGTCTTCAGAGCTGCTACAACCCAGCTTTGCAAAAATCTTCTTAACCAACTTGGTTAATAACTTGTACTTCTTTTTCAAGTCAACTTGGGCTATAGTAATACGTGCAAGGTCCGAAGAAATTTGACCTTGTTCAATTGAAATTCTCTCCTGCTCTGAAGATAGGCGTTGTTGCTCCCTGTAAATTGAAGTCACAAAGGCTTCATCCTCTGACGTATTGAAAATTCCTGGTCCTGAAACTGTTGCTTGTTGAGTTGCTGCTGCTATTTTTGTTGTTGCTGTTGTTTCTGTCACTGTTGTTGCTGCTGGTGCTGTGGAGGCTGAAGGTCTTTTGCTTCTTGGCGGGGTTGGGGTCTCATCAGGTTGGCGAGAGAGGGACTTCACAAGTGTCGAGTCATTGATAGTTCCCAAACTATGCAGATAAGATGACGATCGGGTGTCTACGGCAAACTTCTTGAAGATCCGCATAATAATCATTGGGAAAGGAAGCCTCTCAGTCGGATGTGGATGCTCCACATATCTTGACATCCTCGACCAAATGAGAAAAGGAATGTTCAAGTTCAAACCCCGAGCCGCCGTGGGATGTCCAAGTAAATACAAAAATAACATCCTATTCCATCGTAAGACCTTAGTTTACATATTCGGCAAAATATTATAGCAAACAATGAAGTTCATAAATCTGTATTCATCTTTAAGTTCCTTAGAAAATACCAAATTTCCTGCCGATCTTGTATCTAGCAAACAAATGCCATCCACTACAGTCCTCCAAATCTGATTGGTCATAACTTGACCTTTCAAATAATGAGTTCCTCCAGTTTGGACACTCACTCCCAACACTTCACCAATGAGGTGTAGGGTGGCAATCCAGCTCGCTGTTCGCGAGCCAGCTCGTGTTCGGCTCGAAATGAGCTCGAGATCGAATCGCTCGTTTAGTAAACGAGCCGAACACGAGCCGAATTTTTCAGCTCGTTTAATAAACGAGCCGAACACGAGCTGAGGTCAGCTCGCTCGTGTTCGGCTCGATAACAACTCGAATATATATATATAAATTTTACTATTTAAATTTAAAGCTATCAATTTTTTGTAAATTTTAATTATTAGATTAAAATTTTAATTTTTTAATTTTCTTTCAACTATACATGTAATAGTAGGAATGAAAATCAAACTTGTTGTTCGCGAGCCAGCTCGTGTTCGGCTCGTTAATAAACGAGCCGAACACGAGCCGAATTTTTCAGCTCGGTATTTAAACGAGCCAGCTCGTGTTTGGCTCGTTTATTAAACGAGCCGAACACGAGCCGACCCCAGCTCGCTCGTGTTCGGCTCGTTGACACCCCTAATGAGGTGTGGGGTGATGACAGCTTGGTGTTTCTGACCGTATGTAATGTACCAGATTTTGGTATATAAATAAATGTAAATAAAAATGGTATGAAATACTATTTTTATTGAATCTAGAGAAGTAAAGGATGATCTGGAAGTGAATTGGGCCGAGATCGGATTAAAAAGGAGGCTTCTAGAGTCTTGTATGAGAAAGTGGACCCAGATTTTTAGCAGAAAATTCACAGTGTCAGAAAATTCTAAGAAAATTCTGGGAGCTCCGTAATTATGTTTTAAGGCCACAGTAAAAGTTTTGTGTTGATCGGATACCCGGATAGTGAGAACGGGGTCCGCCAGCGATTCTGAATACAGCGAGGCTTTTGGCGAACCAGAAATGGTCCAAACTGAAAATTTAAAGTACCTTGAGGTAAATGAAGTTAAACTGTGGATTCCTGTCAAATTTGAGTGAAAACGGACGAGAAACGGACGAAAACGGGCGAAACCGGACTTGGGTCGAACTTTCGGGCGCCCAAAAGTTGGTTTCGGGCGCCCGGAAAGTACTGTAGCAGGCTGGGTTTTTGGGCTGCAGCGAACCGGGCTGCACTGTAGCGAACCCGGTTCACTGTAGCAGCCCGGTTCGCGCTCGGGTGAGCGCCCGAATCTACTGTAGCAGCGCCCGAATCCCGAAGTGGCACGGATCCCGAGGCAGTTGGCACGGATCCCGAGGTAATTGCACGGATCCCGAGGCGGTTGGCACGGATCTCAAGGGAGTTTGCACGAATCCCGACGCTCAAGCGCGAATCCCGAGGCACGGTACGCGCAGGCAACGCGCAGGGGCACGCGGCTCGAGGCGCGCGGGGCAGGTGGGGCGCGCCACGTGGCGGCGCCCCATTGGCCCCAGTGACCGAGGCGTCAGGAGCGTCGGGAAGACGCGCGGCCTCTGGCGCGGCGTCAGCGGGGCAGGCCACGTGTCGGGCTCCCATTGGCCCGTCAGCGCGACGCGACGCGTGACGCGACGCGACGCGTCACTGCGCAGCGTTGACGCGGGAGGACCGCGGGTACCGCCACTTGGCGGCCGCCCATTGGCCCACGCAGGCGGGGGCTGGCGCATGCGCCGTGGACCGCGGGTGCAGGGCTACGGTAGCTACCCGAAACCCGGATTCGGGCGCCCGAAACATGCGCCCGAATCCTGGGAAAACCAGCTATAAAAGCCCGTTTGCCCCCATTTCTTTCCCTTTTCTCCTTTTGCTCCAAACCGAGCGTTCAAGGGAGGAAGAGGGAGATTTCGTGGGGGCGTTTTTGGGGTGCCGCGAGCACGCCGAGGACTCCATGGTGCGCGCGCAAGGTATTCCAAGAAGCCAGATGGACGCGTGTGCATGCGTTGGACGGCGCGACGGTGTAACGGTAGGTCCTGTATGTTATTATGCGGTATTTTCGGCACAGTTTTGAGTTTTCCTTTTTGGGTTTTGGATTTGAACCCATGCTATTGTGCATGTTAGGGACCGTGACTTACTGTGCCGTTTTACTGCACGAAGTACCGCGCGGGCGTTCCGACATCACCGTTTTGCGTGCAACTTTGATGAACGTGCATCGTTTTGCGTGCAACCTTGAAGAATGTGCACCGTTTTGCGGCGTGCACCATTTTCCGTCCAACCTTGAAGAATGTGCACTGTTTTGCGATGTGCACCGTTTTGCGTGCAACCTTGAAGAATGTGCACCGTTTTGCGGCGTGCACCGTTTTGCATGCAACCTTAAAGAATGTGCACCGTTTTGCGACTTGCACCGTTTTGCGTGCAACCTTGAAGAAAGACGTGCACCGTTTCGCGTGCGAACTTGATGGATATGCACCGTTTTGCGTGCAAACCCGAGGTACGTGCATCATTTTGCGTGCATGTTGAGATGACGTGCACCGTTTTGCGTGCAGTCTCTAATGATGTGCACCGTTTTGCATGTAGGTTTGGAGGAACGTGCACCGTTTGGCGTGCAAGCTTGAGGAAGACATGCACCATTTTGCGTGCAACCTTGAAGAAAGGCGTGCACCATTTCGCGTGGGAACTTGAAGGATATGCACCGTTTTGCGTGCAATCCTGAGGTACGTGCATCATTTTGCGTGCAGGTTGAGATGACGTGCACCGTTTTGCGTGCAGTCTCTAATGATGTGCACCGTTTTGCGTGCAGGTTCGGAGGACATGCACCGTTTTTCATGCGGGTTCGAGGGACGTGCACCGTTTTGCGTGCAAGCTCGAGGAAACAAGAAAATCGCGCGGAGACCAATTGCAAGTGTCTACAAGCAATTGGGTACACCACAAGGTGGGGGATTCTGCCGAAACTGGGTGACCTATCCCCTTGCTTCTCTGCTTTTGATTTAGAAGCATTATAGTAGCATGTTAGAGGCGTTAGGGAATCATGATAAAAGTCTGAGTATAACCCAAATTGAGATTTATGATGACTTGATACAGATAAAGATTGCATGTGTAGATAGACACAGATGAAAAGTGCAACTTTTAGTTGCCAAAAATAGACGATAAATGTGCATGTGTAAAGGAACTCAGAGGAATGTGATATTTATGATTTATCCAAAATAGGGGATGAACTTGCATGTGTAGATGAACACAGATGAAAGTGCAACTTTTAGTTGCCAAAAAGGAGATGATAAATTTGCATGTTCAAATGAACATAGAGGAAAATGAAATTTTGATTTATCTAAATAGATGATAAATTGCATGTGTAAATGGACATAGAGAATAGTGTTTCTTTTTCTAATTGTTAAAAAAATAGAAGATAAACTTGCATGCGTAGATGGATACAGATGAAAAAGTGGAATTTTCTAAATTGCCAAATATAGATGATATTTGTATGCGTAGATGATAAATATTATTAATGATTGTGATGGAAATAATTGCATGCGTAAAAAGGGATTAATTGTTTTATGATTGTGAGCATGTTAGGGTGTAACCCTAGGAACTATGTACAGGCACAAGGGAAAAGAGTATGTTTGGTAGTAAAACTAGGAGAAAACCTAGATTAAGAGTTAACGAGTGGCATGATATCCTAGGAGTTAAACATAGATGAACGAGTGACATTGTTTTAGGGGATAACCTAAGATTGAGAATAGGTTATTTAACATAGAGTCAAGGAACTCTAGGTTAAACATGATATGAAACTTAGGTAAAGGAAACCTAAGGTGAGCTAGTGGAGTTTAAACTCACAGATAATGAATTAGAGTCAATGTAACTCTAAATGCAAAGTGGAACAGGTAAATAGAGTTAATGTAACTCAAGGTTCAACGGGGAAAAAGGAAAAGAGTATGTGGCCACAAAGTTTAAAGAATTAAACAGATAGCAAAGTAATTAACTTAGAGTCAAACTCTAAGGACAAGTATATGTGATCACAAAGTTAAAAAGCCAAATAATACAACCCTAGAGTGGGTCATAGGGTGTCTGGGCAAATGGACAATCACTTTAACTTCAATTTGAGTTAAATGAATGAAAGATAAATGATTATGAGTCCATGAGACTCTCTAATTATCCTTGTGGCGAGACCTAGGATAAGAGATAAATTAATGAAAGTGATAAAGTTTAAAAAGAAAGCTAAAAGTGGCTAAAAAGGCTAAAAGCGAAAGTAAAGAGCTAAATGATTAAAGGAAAGAGAAAGAGATTGCCAGTGGCAAAAGGGAGCTATAAGCTCGAATAAGAAAGGAAAGCAAGTGCTTAAGAGCAAAGAGGCTAAGTGCTAAAGTAAAAGTAAAAGAAAAGAAAAGAAAAAGAAAAGATAAAACGGGCGTACCTGCGGGGGTGAATGTACAATTGTCGGAGTTAGGGCAATGTCCCTCTCCCGGGCAGCGACCCGTATGACAAGTTCCATAGTACTCTTGTCGGAGTTGGGCAGTGTCCCTCTCCCGGGCAGTGATCCGTATGACAAGTCCCCCCGTAGGACGGGGTAACACTAGCGGTGTTATCGGCAACCTTAGAAATTCCTGTCTTATGGTAGCATGACTACCGGGCTGGGGCCCGTTGGATAAGAATTTCCGAGCGTTAACTTTAACTAAAGCACCATAATATAAAGAATAAAGAGAAAATAGAGTGGCCAAGGTGGCCGGGTTAGTTTAACCCTGTGTACAGCGGCATAGTGGCCGAGTTGGTGGATGGTAGCCTGGTATGGCTAAACAGAGTAGTGTTGGGTCGATGAGTATACATAGATAGTGTGGTGACCTATTATTATGCATATCAGCATTTTAATATTGAGGTTTATATTTCCTAGCATTCTATTATTATTGCTTCCATTGGACCAAGCGTTGTAGGGCCTTCTTTCTCGGTGGTTGAACCCACTGGGAACTTTAAGTAGTTCTCACACCCTCGGGTGACCATTTTTTCAGGTCCAGGTACAGCGGTCGAGACAGACGACAGGGGCAAGAGCCCAGCAGCATAGAGACCTAGAGGGTCTAGCAGAGGTACCACTTTGTACATTTTTTTTTGAGTGAACCATGTATTGTGAGGAAAAGATGTAAAGATTGTAATATTATTTAAATTACAAGTTGAGAGATGGAAATGTAATAAAGTTTATTTATGGTTCATTCTTATCATGCTTTCATTTCTGCTTAACTATTGGTTATTGAATGAAAGTTTTAAATTAGTAGTGATTTTAGTACTCTGATATTGAGCTTCCGCATACACTTGATGTATTGTTTTGGATGTTACCGTTCCTTTCGGGTAGTGAGAGGTCATACCCGATTGGCGGGTCTGTTGGCGTACCCGAACTGTACAAATTGGCGGTCTCGGGGAGTGACAGTTGTATGAAATTCCCTCGGTCCACCATCAATGTCTTGAAGCTAATTCGCACACATATAGAAGGTTTTGATTAGATGCAAACAGCAACCAGAAGTTTTAGGAAATTTGCAAATTGGCGAGAGTCGAGCTCTATCAAATAGAACACCAAAAGCTTCCGATCGTTCTCTAAAAGCTCCGACATTCACGTGCCTCTCACCTATACATTCCCTGTTTTCAAAATCCTTCATTCTTTCATAATTGATGTGAACGACATCCTCAACCACATTAGGTTGTTCGCTCGCAAGAGGTTCTTGGATCTCAATTCCACGAGATCGACCCCTTTTCCGTGCAACGCTCTTCCTTTTCATTGACATTGATTCCATTGGTGCTTTTCCTTTTTCTGCAGCAGTTGGTGGAGTCTTCTCTTTTGTAGGAGCTGGGGCTTTGCCCTTTGACACAGACAATGCCTTCTCCGCTGCTGTTTCTTTCGCTCCTTCTACTGTCTTCTCCCAATCCTCGGATTCTGTTTCCGAGCCATCTAATGGTACGAGCTCGGGTTCTCCCTGATCTTTTCTTGCTCTTTTTAGTTTGTTGGTCACACAGGTGCTGACCATGGCCGTTATGAACACAATGATCCAGCCAAACACCATTGTTGCTAGAAATTTTTAAAGTTTGTCCTGTGAGCAAGAACTTCAAAACATGGAAAAAAATTGTGTAATTCTGAAAATTTGAAAAAAAATTACCTAAACAATCCTTATCACATGTAGAAGTTAGAAATCAAGAAGGATTTCCAAAAAGAATTTTAAAAATAGATCAATCTCATGATTTTTGAAAATTCTAAAAATATGTCCTAAAACCGAAATTTCTGTAATCGACGCCCAAAAATCCGTTTAGAAAATAAACAATAAGCATAGAAACAAATCTTAGGCATCCAGAGTTCAGATTTCAAAAGAAATTTGATCAAAAACCGTGCAAAAATGAAATTATAGCATGAAAACCATCACGTTTTGAAGAACAAAGGCAAAAAACTGTGAATAAGATGAGTTTTGATCAAAATACTTACTTGGATTAAGAGAAATCGAGTCAAGAGAGATGCAATAGCTCTTGGTTCTAGAGAGAGAAACTTAGGAAAGCAAAAACAAAAACTTAGAGTGAATGAGAAATCGAAAACCCTTCGTTTTGTTTTAAAACCTAAACGCGGTCCGGATCGGATTATGAATTCAGTCCGGATCGGCTTAGCGCAGAAAATCCCGTGGTTCGGGATCCGAACTGAACAATCCAATCCGGACTGCTTTCAACTTTTTCTTCGGAAAAATTTTAAAAAATTTTAGAAAATCCAGAAAAAGTATGTAAGCATTCTTGCATATCAACTTTATACAAAAAGTATCATTTCATATGAAAAAATTAGATTATGAAAAATCTATCAATATATCTCAAATAAAGAAACGAAAATTTATAAAAGTTATATCCTCTAAAGTTGAGCAAGTTCAAAACATCAATCATGATCTTACGAGTAATGAATTTATCGAATCATCAATTGAGCAAAGAAAATGAAGCACCAAGATCGATAGATGTTTGAAATCCCTAATAAATTAGATAATGCTATCTAGTCAATATATTTTAGGGAGTGGCTCTTTGAGCATCTTTCATTAAAAAATTCCACCTTATACCAACCTTGAAATTTGACAGAGTCAAGTATTCCAAAACGCATTTTAACAGATAAACAAGAACACCATGCTTGGTAAACATGTGGTAGCTGCACACAGTACTCGGACGACCGAGGTCGTAGCTGTGACACCCCCGGAATTTGGATTAGTCCTCTATATAAATGATATAATAGGACTAAAATCTCTAACCGGGCTATAGCATTTTGGATGGTAGCAAGATCCAAGAGGAACATGAGAGTTAAGCGTGCTAGAGCTAGAGTAGTTCTAGGATGGGTGACCCCCTGGGAAGTGGGGCGTCACAATTGGTATCAGAGCCATTCACCAGCCGGAAATGTGAGATGAGTCTCGGCTGAGGCAGGGTTATATAGCGGGTAGAGCGAGGCTCCCCGGCTAATGACCGTTGTGAGTGGAGTGCAGCTCCTCACAAGGTCGGCTAAGGCTAGCGAGACGAGTCTCACATCGCCTGGTGCTTGTGAGTGTGCTTGAGCCTGACGTGGACGTCAGGGCTTAAAGGGGGGAAGAATGTGACACCCCCGGAATTTGGATTAGTCCTCTATATAAATGATATAATAGGACTAAAATCTCTAACCCGGTTATAGCATTTTGGATGGTAGCAAGATCCAAGAGGAACATGAGAGTTAAGCGTGCTAGAGCTAGAGTAGTTCTAGGATGGGTGACCCCCCTGGGAAGTGGGGCGTCACAGTAGCTCTTTCCTCTATGTGGTGGTAGTTTTCACACTCCACTAAGGGATGTAACTCTTTCCACATCTTTTTGAGATTAGATATCCAGTATTCAACCAACCATTGATCTTGTGTTCATACTTATTTCAATTATCAAATAAGATAAAGACAATACCAAGAGATCATTATGAGGGATTGACTTTGATCAATTAAAGATGATATAATTGATATAAATGATCATTGCATCAAAAGAGTTATAATTGTCACGCCCTGGAGTCGAAACTGCGACCCGGGCTCGCCAACAGATCCGCCACCTATGCAAAACCCCGCATAGGCGAAGCGTCCTACCTGCAAGATAAGTACTACAGCTAACAGATATCAGAGCTATAAATGAAAATCTGCTGTATAACTAAAATCAATCACTGTACAACTGGAAATAATACAACAATGTCCATCTCCCAAAATGATAATCATACAATATCCTCATATACAAAATCAGAACTCAACAGGGAGGTATCTTCAATAAATACATCAGTATACAGTCTCTCGATACAAAACATAACCTCACTACATCAGTCTCTCAAAAGTGAGAAAAAATAAAAACACTAATCTACCGACTGTACTAAAGATCTCCTCTGAAAGGGGTACCGCTACTCTCCAAAGATAGGTAGGGATCTAGCTCGCGACTCCCTTGCCTCGAACAGCAACCGCAGAATCAGCCACACCCGCTAAGACTCTGCAAAACAAAGGAGGGAAGGGACAAAAAGGGGGGGGAACCCCCAACGGGTGTGAGAACTACACCAAAAAGGGAGTTCTCAGTAGGTATCGCCACCAGGCCCGACGATCTCCCCACCAAGTCCTCTAGAGGCAATAAAATAACTAATGCAGTAAAACTGAACAAGAAAGCTCGAGACTCTCAACAGCAACCATGCCTCTATATAAATGCTCAAAAGGGGAAAACTCTGATAAAGAGATGCAACACTCGCACACGAGGTGCTCAATCGACCCAATCGAGCTGACTGCCACACCGGGTCCAGTCAAACCTGCGCCCACCTAAAACCACCTCCCGCTGACGGGCAGGAATTACGTAGGGCGTCCAAACGGACTAACTCGCTATCGAGTAGTGGCTTATGCAGGCTAAAGTCGGAATCCACGCTCTCTCTCTCAGAACGAATAGCCTCAAGATCACCAAACCTCTCACACAACGGTCGACTAACCCGCAACAACCTCGGGTCCACCGTCAATCCCTAAACGGTTCCCAACAACACTAGCACTGGTCTAAACACAGCTACTAGACTCCACTCGGTCCCCCAGGCACGAGTGTAACAAAAAGTATCTGCCTGAATAAACCCAATCGATGGACCAGTAAAAACTGGCACTGCCCGCTCAAACTGTCTCAAGTATCTGCTAACAAATCGGTACTCACTGACCGATACTCAAGGTCTGGCTCTCACTGGCCATAGACAATGTCTGGCACTCACTGGCCATATATAAATCGCCTACTCCGGAGTGGCACTCGTGGGGAGCGACCCACACGAGTAAAGTATCACTGTAACAAGTCTCACTGTAACAAGTATCACGAGATAGCAGGACTGGATCACGACTCTGATCAAAGTGGAAAAACTCATCCACTAAAGGGAAACCCGATCCCCAAACTGATACAACAGTAACCGATAAGTGGAAACTCCATCCACTAGAAGAAAGTCTAATACCCAATCTGATACATAAATAAATATCCGGTCAACCGCCCAATATCCGCGGTTGCCACAATACCCTGCCGTCCATAACCAAGTACTATAACCGACCTCCGGTCAACCGCCCAAAGTCCGCGGTCACTGCCAAAACCCTGCCAGCCGCAATCCTGCACAACCCGTCCCTGACCCCAATGTCCCTGCTACACTACCCCAGACCCCTGCTCGCACCCGAGCAACACAGACCGCCTGACTAACAAGAAGGAGAAAAGAAATAACATGGTTTCTCCTAAGTCAAGTTCCAAAATTATCAATGACTATACCTGTCCATAATCCTCTATCCATAAGCGCTCCTCAGAGTAGAACCTGCACATAACTACAACGTCCTATCCCATTGCGTAAACCAGCCTCATAAAAGGTTATGTGCTAACATGGCATGATAATTAATCAATATAGGGTAACCTTGCCTTAGGTAAGCTTCCACTAATCATCAACATGAATATTCGAGTAATACACTTGTCATAATATGAATAATTAACTTACAATTCCCATGAAATCAACATTGTTAAGCTTACCAATTAATCCCAGGTATTGTACCCTACACCTGCATGCAATTCTAACATATAGAATTAGAGAACCGCCCACCGGTTCTCGGAACAAAGCACCCACCTGAAACGTATTCCGCAGGCAAAGCCGAAGTCGGTGAAGTGCACAGCCACACGAAATCCAAAATCTGCCGGATCCGCTCCCTCGGTAAACAGTCGCACAAACCACTATTCCAACAAACAACATCGAAGCCGAGAATCAATTACATCACAACCAAAACTCTCAAAAACAGCATACGCTGTTTTTGTACCAACCAGCAGAGAGAAGCAGCCCTTTCACCTGTATACAGACCTCCAAAAATTCCAAAAACATCACGGTTGCGATCATCGCGATGAGTAGCCCCAAATCGACTATTTAAACGCCCCGTTCTGATACCTGTAGGCCAAGAAACAATTCGGACAACGTTGGAAGCCATTCCCTCAAGAACACAGTTCTGCTAGAAAAATAGCAGTAAAGAAGCTTAATTCTCACCCTCGAAATGACCTCATAAAAATCCAATAAAAATACGGGTGCGTTTCTCTCGAAGAGTAGATATCAATCGAGTCTTTAATCGCCTCATTACGATGCACGAGCACAGAGATAAAAATCCGACAAGCCTCCGCTGTCCAAAAATCCACCAGCAAAATAGTGGCTCAGAGATGCCTCGGGAACTGTGCCAAAAACTCGAAATGTGGAGAACTGATCAGCACAAAAAACGAAGCCTTACCTCTTGTGAATGCCCTGCCACAAAAATCGTCAAAAACGATGGTCTGAGTGAGCCAAGGGAGCCTGCGCACCGAAACGCGACGAAGGGGATCACCGGTGAAGGAAAGTCTCACTGCGCCGAAATGCCGCAAACCTCGAAGTGCGTGCCACCAAAAATTCTCAAACTTCTCCACGAAATGTTCCAAAGGAAGATGAACAACTTTTGTATACAGCTCTCGGAGAGATGAAGCCCAGAAGAAGCCCGAAACCATCCTTGAATTCGGCCTTATATAGGGCCAGCTCAACAATTCCAAAAATGACATCTGTGTCCCAATTTCCGGGCGCCGGAAACTTTTCGGGCGCGCACAGTAACCCGATCTCGGCCGTCCATCAAGCGCCCGAATCCACCAGATGCTGCCACGTCACCCCAAAACAGCAAACAGCAACCTTCGCCATCCGCGCTGCGCCACGTCGCCCGCGCTCGAATAGCAAACAGCGGCGCCGCCCACCCCGCCCGCGCCGCGTGGCACCCCCGCACCTGCCCCGCGCACGTCGCCCGGCTGACCCGCGCGTACGGCCACCTGCCCCGGCCACCTGCTCTGCTCCTTGCGTGGACCGCACGCACAACACCTCTCCAACCACACGCTGCCACCTGTCCCCCGCCGGTCCATGCACCAGGCCGCGCGTCCCATGGACCGCGCGCGCGTGCGCCCGCCACTCCCGGGCCGCCACGCGTCCCGCGCCCGGGTGCACGCCCTCCGCGGTGGACCGAACGGCCGCGCCTCAGCCCGCCGCTGCGCTCCGCCGCCTGCCGCCGCCGCCGGCGCAACTCCGGCCGCCGAAACAGTGCCACCACACCTCGAAATCCGTGATTTCGCATCCGGGCTCCGAAAAATACAAGTAAATAGCCCATTTTCACCGTTTTCGCGCGCTGAATCCAAATTCGCTGTCCGATTTGCCAAATTCCAATTCCAAAAATTGCTGAAGGCATCCAGACAAGTGTTCTTAACCCAGATTTCGCGCTGAGTCCAATTCTGATGCCCGATTCGCGCGAAACCACTTCTAAACAATCGACGGGGGTCCTCCGATTACCCACGTGATCCAATTAACACCCGAAGTCCCTCACTTGTGTCCAAATTGGTGCAGAAACACCACCGACACGCCACATAGGCCTCAAGAAGCTGCTGGTCACGCTGTAGAAGCCCTGCAGAGATCCGGGTCACCACATCCTCCCCCACTAAAAGAAAGTTTCATCCTCGAAACTAAAGCAACTCACAAGGAGTCTCAAAACCCAGGTAGGTACTCAACACCGCCGTCTCCAGCTCCCAAGTCACCGTCACTTCCCGGGGTTACTCCTCAGCAACAACAACTAGTACGGCATGGCCCAATTACGTAATTCTCTCATTTCACGAGCCAGAATTCGCAACGAGCGTCCCTCATACTACAAATACTCGCAGATCTCAAAGGAAACAAATCCATCACGGGCGAGGAATCCACAAGCCTAACACTCCTGAGCTGAGACGTGGAAGAACCATCAAGAGCTCCAACAAAAGGCTGGGGGAAACGAAAGAACAACCAGTGTAGCAAGCACCAAACCATATCTTGTTTCAACTCAACCAAGGCAACCCGAAGCATCCCCCACGCGATCATCCAAGAAGGGAAGAAGCCTTAACAAGCCGGGGTCCTCACTCGGTCACTCTCCAATCCTGACCATCCGCGTGGACCGCTCCACCGCAGTCTACCATCAAAAGGAACCCCCAGGGACACAACCTCGAGCCCTGAACACCATAATGGTCCTTCACAGCACCAGCTGTGGAATCATCAAACTCAACCCCAAAGCTCTCCTGTTCCAGGTATCCGCCACCACCGTGGCCCTGACGGGGTGATACTGGGTGCTCATTAATAATCCAACTATAACTCCATAGCCACCATGGGAGGCATCACTGAATCTCGCAAATCCATCTCCCATCACTGGCGATGCTAAAATCGGCGCTGGTATCAGTCTAATCATCCATCCGTCAAGCTCTGCTGGCACTGCCCCGTCCAAGACACTTCTCGTCTCAACAATAGATATCAGTCTCGGCCAAACTCAAATAGCATCCATCTTGGCCGGATTTCCACCGCCGCCCCTACGGCTAAAATATGTAATCCAAGAAGATATGCTCCAGAAGCTAAAACTTGTACTCCAATAACACGGCATACAGCTTCTTCCACCCAAGCTATAATTCCAAAATCTGTACATGCATCAGTCGAACAACTGCTGGAGTATAACTCTATCAAAAGGTCCTGAATAATACTCGGACCTGCTCGTGCTCAAACCACAAAAGAGCTCTCACAGTCGTGTATCAACGATGTGGCACTAGGTCAAACAGACCCTCGATCCATCAGATCCCTGTACCGGTGCCATCAACTCTCCTAGCTCTTACAGATGATATCCATAAGGTGCTATCGAGGTTGGCGCGGTT
Organism: Tillandsia leiboldiana; assembly: GCA_029204045.2. Classification (NCBI taxonomy): domain Eukaryota; kingdom Viridiplantae; phylum Streptophyta; class Magnoliopsida; order Poales; family Bromeliaceae; genus Tillandsia; species Tillandsia leiboldiana. Next base: position 19,179,768 of record CM055065.1, on the reverse strand, counting down.
TCTAGAACCACGTCAATCGCCATCTCAATCTCCCTAACCGGCGGCATCATCAACAGCTCAGGTGAAATCACACCCGGGATCTCGTGGGCAACAGAGATATCCTTGAGTCCCGGTGCCGCCGTAAACACCTCTCACGCTGTCACTAAAACCTGTGTGCTCTAACAATCTCAACAACCAAGCCTCCTCTCGTCTGCCTCGCAGAAGGTCAACGTCCTCTTTCTCCTCAGTCAAAATATCCTGTGGCATTGTGTCAATCAATCCCAAGCTCTGGGTCAAAACACAGAACTACTACCAATACCAATAAGTCTGCCGGTATAACTCGTGGTCTCAATGGCACTAGACATGACCCACAAGCCTCCTTCACATGCACAACACCGATAGTAACCTGTACCTCTAGTGCACATGGTAACAACTTTGCCCCTAGTCCATGCCGGAATGCGAAGTGCACTAACTCCGACTGCGGTGATGAAATCACACCTGCATCAACCCGATCCACTGCCGTGGCGCCCTCCGACCAAGCGGCACAAACTCATCCACACGATGCAAGCGGTTGCCGCTCAGTCTGCCAGAAAATATCCAAACCAAAAACAAAGGGAGCACGACCTCTGTCTCTGCTCACGCTGAGGCGACAACTGTGGCCCTCAGCAGATAACATATCCATGCTACCACTGCGCTACTCTGATATGGATGCTGATGCTGCCATCGGGGTCCACCCGATCTCCGACATCTCAGAAATCCATTATTGCAACCGTCATATGACAAAACACAATTAATCCATGCAATTCCTTATACAATTATCCTTACTAGGCTCACCCCTCAATCCCATATAATAAATTCCAAAAATGCATGTTATCAATCACAAAGGGTAACACTCCCTTAGGTAAGCTCTACATTAACCGTCCACAAGAATATCCACCATCCTGGAAAGGAAAACAAAAAAAATGCCTCTGCCGGCCGATATGTCCTCCATCACCTAGCGCCAAGCGCCTCTATCCAGAACTCGCTCCTGGCGGCAGATCCCTGTCCAAAGGAACTACAACGCCATTCTCCATACACAATGCCTACACCATCGAGGCGTCCTAAATCCAAAACGGAGGGACCAAATAAACTGAAAGGTATCCTGGCGCAATCCACTCTCAATCACACATATCCCATGCGCCTCATCCCTCGAACCCTGGAGTGCGCAGTTCAACAACTGCATAAACTCTCTAGCGCATGGAGGCTCTCAATTGATCACTCCATCGCCACCAACCACGACTCTGCCTCCAAAGGCTCAAAACTCAATCTTACGAGTCGGGGTGGTTCAACTGCCAAATCTGGCTCACTCAATCAAACATGCCCCACAGCTCCTCTGCTGTCAACTATCCACCCTGCCTCGGTGCCTCGACACTAACCATTGGCACGGAGGGGATCACTGTGACACCCCCGGAATTTGGATTAGTCCTATATATAAATAATATAATAGGACTAAATCTCTTAACCCGGCTATAGCATTTTGGATGGTAGCAAGATCTAAGAGGTTATGAGAGTTAAGCGTGCTAGAGCTAGAGTAGTTCTAGGATGGGTGACCCCCTGGGAAGTGGGGCGTCACAGTTGGTATCAGAGACATTCACCAGCCGGAAATGTGAGATGAGTCTCGGCTGAGCCAGGGTTATATAGCGGGTAGAGTGAGGCTCCCTGGCTAATGACCGTTGTGAGTGGAGTGCAGCTCCTCACAAGGTCGGCTAAGGCTAGCGAGACGAGTCTCACATCGCCTGGTGCTTGTGAGTGTGCTTGAGCCTGACGTAGACGTCAGGGCTTAAAGGGGGGAAAAATGTGACACCCCCGGAATTTGGATTAGTCCTATATATAAATAATATAATAGGACTAAATCTCTTAACCCGGCTATAGCATTTTGGATGGTAGCAAGATCCAAGAGGTTATGAGAGTTAAGCCTGCTAGAGCTAGAGTAGTTCTAGGATGGGTGACCCCCTGGGAAGTGGGGCGTCACAACCACTCAGTGCTCCGACAACTGTGTCACCCAGACCAGCTGCTCACTCTGCCGCTGATATGCCTCTGATGATCCTGTCATCTAGGTCCGGAGCTCTTTGACCTCAATCCGGGTATCCGGCCCAAAACCAACCGCTCAAGCTCAACTGCCATGACAGGATGCACAAGGGTCCCAAACCCAGCGTCGGGGAGACACCGCTCGCCACGACGAAACCACAAATCAGCACACAACAACGCTCGACCCAATCCAGCGAAAGTCTAGAGCATGTCACCCATTCCACAGCGTTATGTTGTCTGCAGCCAACATAACTACTTAGGAGAATAAACATGCCAATCACTCATCCCGTCCCTTGGGAGAGGTGAAAAACTCAATCAGGACTCTCGCTACAAATCACGACTCACACGAAGTCATCCTAGGGTCCAACCACAAGCATAGGGTTTCTAAGTCCACCATGACCTACAACCTAGGCTCTGATACCACCTAATCTGTCACGCCCCGGAGTCGAAACTGCGACTCGGGCTCGCCAACAGATACGCCACCTATGCAAAACCCCGCATAGGCGAAGCGTCCTACCTGCAAGATAAGTACTACAGCTAACAGATATCAGAGCTATAAATGAAAATCTGCTGTATAACTAAAATCAATCACTGTACAACTGAAAATAATACAACAATGTCCATCTCCCAAAATGATAATCATACAATATCCTCATATACAAAATCAGAACTCAACAGGGAGGTATCTTCAATAAATACATCAGTATACAGTCTCTCGATACAAAACATAACCTCACTACATTAGTCTCTCAAAAGAGAAAAAAATAAAAACACTAATCTACCGACTGTACTGAAGATCTCCTCTGAAAGGGGTACCGCTACTCTCCAAAGATAGGTAGGGATCTAGCTCGCGACTCCCTTGCCTCGAACAGCAACCGCAGAATCAGCCACACCCGCTAAGACTCTGCAAAACAAAGGAGAGAAGGGACAAAAAGGGGGGGGAACCCCCAACGGGTGTGAGAACTACACCAAAAAGGGAGTTCTCAATGGGTATCGCCACCAGGCTCGACGATCTGCCCACCAAATCCTCTAGAGGCAATAAAATAACTAATGCAGTAAAACTGAACAAGAAAGCTGGAGACTCTCAACAGCTACCATGCCTCTATATAAATGCTCAAAAGGGGAAAACTCTGATAAAGATATGCAATACTCGCACACGAGGTGCTCAATCGACCCAATCGAGCTGACTGCCACACCGGGTCCAGTCAAACCTGCGCCCACCTACAACCACCTCCCGCTGACGGGCAGGAATTACGTAGGGCATCCAAACGGACTAACTCGCTATCGAGTAGTGGCTCATGCAGGCTAAAGTCGGAATCCACGCTCTTTCTCTCAGAACGAATAGCCTCAAGATCACCAAACCTCTCGCACAACGGTCGACTAACCCGCAACAACCTCGGGTCCACCGTCAATCCCCAAACGGTTCCCAACAACACTAGCACTGGTCTAAACACAGCTACTAGACTCCACTCGGTCCCCCAGGCACGAGTGTAACAAAAAGTATCTGCCTGAATAAACCTAATCGATGGACCAGTAAAAACTGGCACTGCCTACTCAAACTGTCTCAAGTATCTGCTAACAAATCGGTACTCACTGACCGATACTCAAGGTCTGGCTCTCACTGGCCATAGACAATGTCTGACACTCACTGGCCATATATAAATCGCCTACTCCGGAGTGGCACTCATGGGGAGCGACCCACACGAGTAAAGTATGTTGGGTCGTATATAATACGGATCTAAATAGGGGAAGAAACACCTAGAGGGGGGTGAATAGGTGTAAACGTATAAACACTCCAAAAATCGTTGCGATAAAACCCAATGCGGAAGATAAAATAACACGCAAGATTTTTACGTGGAAAACTCCATCACCGGAGTAAAAAACCACGGGACCGATAACACGGCAGAAATCCACTAGAATTAAAACACGTACAAGGTGATTTACCGTACACACTTACGACTCAACCTTTTCCATACGCTCCTAGAGGATCTTCTCCGCTCGCTCCAGACGCTTCTCGAATCCACGATCTGCGCCCAACGCCGAATCCACGGCGTCCAACGTCGAATCCACGACGTCCGACCGAATCCACGGTCTTCACCCAATAGCACCGTTCGAATCCACGAACGTGCCTCGCTCCGAATCCACGAGAGCGATTGAACCTTGAATCCACAAGGACACGCGAATCCACGCGCCGATTTTTGGGGAAAATCGTTGTTTTGGGTGGTGATGATCCGCCGAATACTTAGATCAAAGATAGATCGGAAATACCATCTAAGTATTCATTAGTTTGATTCAACTCAAGATGTGAGTATGAAAACCTAGAATCAAACTAATCAATATAGATGAAGAAACATAGAGTATTCTCTAATGATTTCCTTTCTTCTCTATATGTGGATCTATAGCCGTATAAGATGATACAAGAAAATGACGGCTATGTGGATTCACCCTAGAAAGAGAGTCATAGGGTGTATATATAGGTTAGAAACCCTAGGAAGGAGATAAGAATCAAAAACCAACTATTTCTGGATTTTTACGGACGGCGATCCGGATCGTGATAACTAGGATCCGGATCGTCATAACAAAACAGCCAATTCCAGAAAAACGAAGGTTCGGGATCCGGATCATGTGACTACGATCCGGATCGTTCATACAGTTCACCAAACATCAACGTTCGGGATCCGGATTGCGAAGCAAGATCCGGATCGTTCAAGGTAGATGGTAAACTCAACGTTCGGGATCCGGATCAAGAGACTACGATCCGGATTGCGACGATGTATGAACGAACCACCTTCGGGATCCGGATCGAACAACCTGATCCGGATCCTGAACATGTCCCAAGTCCAGTTTTTGATTTTTATGCAATGAAAGATTCTTCCAAGTGTTTCTACACTACAAGAAGTATTCGGATCACACAAATTCTTTAGTTAAACATACCTGATCCTTTTGAATTCTTCTTTCTTGAGATTGAGTTAAATGATTCAACTTTTCTTCACCTTCAATCTTCAGGACTTGAAACTTTCACGAAACTACGCCAACTCAAATTCCGTAACAATCTCCCCCTTTGGCGGTTTCGTGACAAAACATAGATCCACTAAAGAAAATTCAAAAAGATATTTTTGTTGCTATCACCATACAACAAAAATTTACAATGGAGATCCAAAATACAATACATGAGTTAAACTCCTAAAACAGACTCTAGACTTAGACATCTGTACTCTCTGCAAAAAGAAATCATTCTTGACAAAAGAAATCGTTAGATACCTCAAGAATTTTGTACTATTCAAAAACCACAAACAGAGATGAAGTTTAAACTCATTTATACTTACCATGACATTTATATTCAGATATGTAAACAGATCATAGTTAAATAATCACCAACATATCTTCTTTGCACGTAAAAACCAAATGTCATGAACATGTTTGTGACAAACTTATATATATATAGATATGTAATTGATCAGAGTTAAGAACCAACATATCTTCTATGCAATCAAAAACCAAGTGTCACAAACTTGTTAGTGAACAACAACTTGTTAGTTATATTACATGCCCAAATAGTTAGCAAATAGTTAGTCGAGGCATGCATTCAAACAAATGGAAAAACCAAAAGTTGAAGTTCTACTTACCTTTGTGTTCCAACACATCATCATGTTCAATCAATCATTGTTCAAGTTCTCTATAAACTCTCTCCCCCTTTTTGTCACAAAATTAGCCAAAAACACAAAAATTTAAGGAGAGTTAAAGATTTCAAAAATTGTTCCGAAAAATAAGAACTAGAACTAAAAATAAGTCCTAAAAGCTGAACTAAAGTCTAAACAGATAAAATCCTGCACAAATTTGCACAAAAATTGTTAAAGCACAAATTAGTCATCCGAGTCTGAGTCCTCAGACGCACTATATCCCATCTTAGTGAACATGTTCTTGATCAATTTCCTCATTGAATTTACTTTCTTGGTCAATGTAATTTGGGATGCCGTTATGATCTCGAGTTCTTCAGACATTCGCCTTTGTTCTGATGCTTGTTGAGACGGTGAGGCCGAGGTGCCGACACAAGGTTTCTTTCCAGTGGAATGTGTCGGAGTAACATGTGGTAGTTTGTGAAGTGACTTCACAATCGTTGACTCATCTATCATCCCCCAACAGTGTTGATAAGATGTCGAGCTTATATCAATGTCAAACTTTTGTAAGATCCTCATGATGATTAATGGAAACGGAAGTCGCTCAGAAGGATGAGGATGTACAATATATCTTGACATTCTATTCCAAATTATGTAGGGGATATTCATGTTCAATCCTACAGCCTCAGAGGGATGACCTAAGAGATATAGGAACAGCAGTCTCTCCCATCTCACGACCTTAGTCTGCATGTTAGGTAGAATGTTGTAACACGTGATGAAATTTAGAAATCGGTACTCCAGTCGAAGATGTTTGGATTTTACACTTTTACCATTAGCTGAATTCGTTCCTTCCAAACAAATCTTATCTATCACTGTTTGCCACAAGGCATTCGTCAAACTTTTTCCTTTCAAAAAGTTGACCCCCGATGTGTTAGATTCCATTCCAAGAACTTCGCCAATTAGCTGCGGAGTGATTTTAAGTTTCATCCCTTGGATAATTGTATAGAAATGCATTGATCCATGTTCTCCTTCTTGAAGATGTGTGGCATTCGTGTAAAAAGTCCTTACACGATACAAACAATACCCAAGTAGTTCGGGGAATCGGCAGACTTGGATGAGATTAGCTTGCTCAATCAAGGTTCCAAACTCAGGTGAGTGATTTCGGAGATCTTCAATGTTGACATGACGTTCACCGATGCATTCACGACGTTCAAACGCTCGAACGCGATCCATGCTGACGAACACTCCTTCCACGCGAGGCGGGGAGTCAGGAACAATCGGTGTGTTAAAATCAGCGTCTCGTCGTAGTCCAAAACGTCTAGTTACTCGTTTCCTTTTCACAGAGATGGTTGGTTTAGTCATAGGCGCTTTTCCTTTGTCCATGGGTGCTTTTCCTTTCGAAGCATCGGACGCCTTTTGTTCAGGCAATGATTCATCATCATCTGTCAATGCAGTCCAATCTATCTCGTGACAATCCACCTCTGTATCACTGACCTCGACAAATTCACCTTTTTGTTGTGTTTTCTTAGCTCTCTTTAATTTGTTTGTGGCCCGAGTGTGCACTATTGTGACCAACAAAAGAATGATCCATGAGAATCCCATTGATCCAAATGCTTTGAGAAGATTTAAATCCTGTGAAGACCAACTCAAGAACACAAAAATTCTTAGTTTTCAAAAATTTGAAAAATTGTACCCAAACAATCATAATCATGTAGAGAAGCCAAGAATCAAATTAGTTTTGCAAAAGGACTTTTAAAAGTAGATCAATTGCATGAATTTCGAAAATCCTTATTATATGCCCTAAAACCGAAATTTTAGAAATCAAAGCCTAAAAATCCGTTAATCAGGAGAAAACCTTGCATATAATCAAAACTAATCTACCCAGAGTTCTTATTTCAAAAGAAATTTGATCAAAAACCATCCACAAACAAAGTTGATCCAAGAAATTCGTGCGTTTGAGGAGGAAAAGAGAAAAACGGTGAAAAACCGAGATTTTGATCAATAAAACTTACTTGGAATTGAAGAACTTGAGTTTGAAAGCTTCCAAGAAGGATGAAATCTAGAGAGAAGCGCTCTGGAAACTTTTGAACAAAAGATTGGAGTAAAAGAAATCAAAACCCTTTTGTTCTTTATAAAAACCTAGCCGCGATCCGGATCCTCCCGAGCTTGCGATCCGGATCGGCTACCCGCAGTGAGAAAACTGCGTTCGGGATCCGGATCGGCAGGTCCAATCCGGATCGTCAGCCCGCAGGAGAAAACCTGCGTTCGGGATCCGGATCACCTTGCCCGATCCGGATCGGCCCCAACTTTTTCTTTAGAAAATTTCAGAGAAATTCAGGAAAATCCAGAAAAAGATTGTAAGCACAAATGTGTATCAACTTTAAACAAAAATATCGTTTCATACAACAAGAATTAGATTATGCCAAATCTATCAATAATATCCAAAAATGAAACAAAAATTTACAAGAATTAAATCCCTTAAAGTTGAACACCTTCAATCACATCTAACTTGATCTTATGAGTAATGCCTTTATCAAATCATCAATTCAGTAAAGAAAATGAAATACAAAGATCAATAGATGTTTGAAATCCCAAATATGGTAGATAATATTTCTAGACAATCTGTTGAAGAGAGTGGCTCTTTGAGCATCTTTCTTTAAAATCCCACCTTATACCAACCTTGAAATTTGACAGAGTCAAGTATTTCAATATGCATTTTACTTAATCAAAAATTTGAACAACCATGCTTGGTATACATGTGGTAGCTGCACACAGTACTCGAACGACCGAGGTGGTAGCTCTTTCCTCCATGTGGTGGTAGTTTTCACACTCCTCATTGGGATGTAACTCTTTCCACATCTTTTGAGCATTTTACATTATCTTTGACTCCCCCTCAATTGGCTATCAATTATTTAAGATATAAAGTATTCAACCAAAAATTGATCTCGATTTCATACTCGACTAAACAGTCAAATAAGATAATGACTATACCAAGAGATCATTGAGAGAGAAATTGACTTTGATCACTTTAGAAGATGATTTAATTAACATAAACGATCATTGCAACAATGAAATATTATGATGGCAAAAGCATAATAAATTTCTAAATGTGTGAACAGATGCAATTAAAGTCAATTATGATCTATGCTCAATTAATGTCCTATGTACAAACATAGATATTGAATAGAACAAAACAAATACAAATACAAAACCTATCCTAAGCAAAGATTTCAAAAAGAAGATTATTTCAAGGAAAGCATCCCAATTGCTTTTCGTAAATGAATAAAACGTTTTTGATCCAAAGGTTTTGTTAGAAAGTCAGCTAATTGATCTTCAGTTGAAACATATGAAAGTTGAAGAGTATTTGATTCAACTAGCTCTCTAAGAAAATGATATCTTAGTTCAATATGTTTTGTTCTAGAGTGCAACACAGGGTTTTTAGAAATGTTAATAGCACTAGTGTTGTCACAAAGTATTGTTACCGAAGATGCTGAAATGCGGAAGTCACTCAATACGCTTTTCATCCAAATGAGTTGAGTTGAGCAACTTCCAGCTGAAATGTATTCCGCTTCGGCAGTCGAGAGTGCTATGCAATTCTGCTTTTTACTGTGCCATGCAACAAGGCAATGGCCAAGATAGAAGCATGCACCACTCGTGCTTTTCCGATCATCCACTGATCCTGCCCAATCGGCATCTGAGTATCCAACAATGTCCAGACTTGTTCCCATAGGATACCAAATTCCGAAGTTAATTGATCCTTTGATGTACCGGATGATCCGTTTCACCGCTTTCAGGTGAACCTCCTTTGGTGCTGATTGATATCTCGCGCAAATCCCAACACTAAAGGATATATCCGGGCGACTAGCCGTGAGGTAAAGTAGACTTCCAATCATACTTCTATACAGTTTCTCGTCTACATCCTCACTATGTGATTCACTTCCAAGTCCCTTGTGGCTAGTTCCCATTGGAGTTGGAAAAACTTTACAATTTTCTAGATCAAACTTTTTGACCAACTCCAGTGCATACTTGGATTGACTCAAGTGAATACCTTCATCATTTTGTTTAATTTGCAATCCAAGGAAATAAGACAATTCGCCCATCATGGACATCTCAAATTCGCTTTCCATGGTCTCCGCGAATTTAGAAGCATCATTATCTTTTGTTGCACCAAATACAATGTCATCGACATAGATTTGTGCTACAATGAAATTATTTTGATAATGCTTCACAAAGAGAGTCCTGTCAGCTCCCCCTCGAGTATAGCCCTTCTCCAAAAGGTGCTTTGTTAACCTTTCGTACCATGCTCGCGGTGCTTGTTTCAGACCGTAAAGAGCCTTTTTCAAACGAAAAACATGGTTAGGTTGTTTATGATCTACAAAACCTTTCGGTTGAGCTACATAAACTTCCTCATTTAAAAACCCATTTAGAAATGCGCTCTTGACGTCCATTTGAAATAATTTGATTTTAAAATGACAAGCAATAGCAAACAATATACGAATGGACTCGAGTCTAGCTACAGGGGCGAAAGTTTCGTCAAAGTCTATACCTTCTACTTGAGAGTAGCCTTGAGCAACTAGTCGTGCCTTGTTCCTGATGATAGTACCATCTTCATCTTTCTTGTTCTTGAAAATCCATTTGGTACCTATCACATTATGTTGCTTTGGAGGCTTCGTTAATTCCCAGACTTTGTTTCGCTCAAATTGATGGAGCTCTTCCTGCATTGCTTTAATCCAGTAGTCATCCTGAAGAGCTTCATCTATTGTCTTTGGTTCGATTAAAGATACATAGCAAGCAAATCCGCAAACCAACTGCCTTCGAGTTCTAACTCCTTCTTGTGGATCTCCAATGATGTTCGATTCCGGATGATCCTTGGAGATTCGTAGCGTTTGTTGAAATGGAGTACTCGGAGGTACACGAGATGATTCCTGCACATCAGATAAACTAGAAGAACCATTAGATGCATCATTAGTATTGGAAGTATTATTATGAGAAGATGCACTAGCAGGAGAATCATCATCTAGAGAGATATCGAGGGTAGATTTTTCAGATTCAAAATGAGAAGCTTCATCTACTTTAACATTTATAGATTCTACAATCGTCTTAGATTCAATGTTAAATACTCGATATGCTCTGCTATTCGTAGAATAACCCAAAAAGATCCCTTCATCACTTCGAGAGTCGAACTTTCCAAGATTTTCACGGTCACGTAAGATATAACATCGACTCCCGAAGATACGAAAGTACTTGATATCCGGTTTTCTACTAAACCACAGCTCATATGGTGTATTCAAGGTTCCTGGGCGCAAATACACTCTGTTAATGACATAGACAGCGGTGTTCACAGCTTCAGCCCAAAAATGTAGCGGTAATTTCCGGCTATGAAGCATCACACGCGCCATCTCTTGAACAACCCTGTTTTTGCGCTCAACAACACCATTCTGCTGAGGTGTATAGGGTGCCGAGAATTCATGTTTAATGCCAGTTGAAGTACAAAAGTCAATGAATTTTGAATTTATGAATTCTCCACCCCTATCACTTCTAACACGAATGATCTTTTCATTCTTTTCAATCATAATACGATGGCAAATCTCATGAAAAGAGTCAAACGTATCAGCTTTCTCTCTCAAAAATGCTACCCAAGAAAACCGAGAGAAATCATCAACCAATAAAAAGATGTACCATTTACCTCCCAAGGATGGTTGACGGGTCGGCCAAAAAAAAAAAAAAAAAAAAAAGAAGAAAAGAAAAATAGTCTACACAAACTATACAAGATTTAATCGTAGAACGATTAAGGACAAGGAGGGGTTTCACCTTTGCATACCCAAACCTTTTGAGTTTTGGAGTATGTTGGTAAAGGTTGAGAGATTCTCCTTGAAGACGACGTCTTGTATGATTGATCTTTTTCTTTTGTCATCGTCTTGTTTGAGGTGCTACCAATGTTCTTTCTTTTTGAAAAATCCTTCCTTGAATTCCGGGAAGTGAGCTTATTGGTAGCAATTGCAAGATGTGGTTGATTTGTTCTTTGAGCTCCAATCTCGCAATTTCTTTCGATGTGCCCTGCAAAATTACAACGAAAACATACCTTTGAGCTTGACGATTCCGAAGAGGATGAGGTAGGTTTGTTGTCGTTGTTTGTCTTGAATTCCGATGTCGGAGGAGGAGATACCGACTGAGGCACAAAGACTGTCCCACTCGAACTTGGACTGTTTCCAGTTTGAGTGTACCCGAGGCCGAACCGATTTGTTTGACCAAGACCAAGGAGTTTATCCAACTTACTCCTTCCTAAGGAGAATTGCTGTAAGTCATCCTTGAGTTGGAGAATGGTCTCTGTCATTTCCCGTCTTTCCTGTCGGCCCTCGCCATAGAGCTTCAAGAAGTAGTTTGCTTTGTTCACCATATCTATATAGTTCTTCTTGAGCTGCTCATTGGACTCTTGAAGGGAAACATTTGCTTTTATCAAACTATCCCTTTCCACTTCAAGATCGGTCGAGAGAGAAGTTACCCTTTTTACTTCTTCTTCGAGATCCTGCAATCTCCCTCTCAACCCCTTGTTTTGCTTAGCCGGTTTCTTTAAATCCTGTAAAGATCTGTGATAGGCTAGAGCAAACTCTTCACCTTCCGAATCATCCGATTCGTTGTCCGTTGCGTTCTTTTCAACAGTGGAGTTGGACAACGACTCAGATGTATTTGCCATAAAGCACATGAAGGGTGAAGATACGGACGCGTGGAATGCCGTGGAGCTCTTTTCTTCATCACTTGAAGACGACTCATTTGACGTTGAGTTGTTATCCCAAGTGACGACTTGCATCGCCTTCTTCTTTGTCAGATACTTGTTAGGACACTCCGTTGCAATGTGGCCGTAGCCTCGACATTTGAAGCATTGCAGTTGTCCTTCTGAACTTTTCTTATCCTTTGAGAAGTTTTCCTGCTTTCTTGACTTGTGACTTGGAGTACCCTTGCCTTTGTTCCACTTTCCGAAGGATGGAGATTTGCTTGAATTACCCCTTCGGAAGTTGCGGCGAAACTTCCTTGTCAAGAGAGCGAGCTGCTTCTCAAATTCCTCCATAGAAAGGTTCTCGTCATCGTCCGAGGAGGATGTATCCGCGTCTTCTTCCTTAGTTGTTTTCAACGCATAACCTGAAGACTTAGAAGTGGATGCTTTTCCAGAAGAATTGTTAGTATTAAAAGTCATTTCATATGTTTGTAATGAACCAACTAATTCTTCTACACGTATTTCGTCCGGGTGTTTAATAGTTTCAATGGCAGTAACCTTTGGGCGAAATCGTTCAGGAAGAGTTCTTAAGATTTTTCTTACAATCTTAAATTCTGGAATCTTCTCTCCCAGATTAGCACATGAGTTTACGATGTCTTGCAATCGTGTATAGTAGTCCGTGAAAGATTCATTTTCTGCCATCAAGATAGAGTCAAACTTGCTCGTAAGCATCTGCAGTTTCTGAATCTTCACGAGGTTAGTTCCCTCATGTGTAACCTGGAGAACATCCCAGATTTCTTTCGCAGTCTCACATGCCGAGACGCGAGAGAATTCAGTTTGAGATAAGGCATTAAAAATAGCATTAATTCCCTTGCCATTGTAAGAAGATAACTCAAACTCTTCCTTGGTCCATTTCGACCTAGGTTTTAAGGTGTGAACATCAGAGATAAGTTCAGTTGGATTAGACCATCCTGATTCAATAGAATGCCACACCCTTTCGTCGATGGAAGATAAAAAGGCTTTCATCCGTACTTTCCAGTACGCATAATTTGTTCCATCAAAGAAAGGGGGTCGATTGATGTTTCCACCTTCAACCATTGTTCACAACCCTATTCCCGCTCTGATACCACTTGTTGGGTCGTATATAATACGGATCTAAATAGGGGAAGAAACACCTAGAGGGGGGTGAATAGGTGTAAACGTATAAACACTCCAAAAATCGTTGCGATAAAACCCAATGCGGAAGATAAAATAACACGCAAGATTTTTACGTGGAAAACTCCATCACCGGAGTAAAAAACCACGGGACCGATAACACGGCAGAAATCCACTAGAATTAAAACACGTACAAGGTGATTTACCGTACACACTTACGACTCAACCTTTTCCATACGCTCCTAGAGGATCTTCTCCGCTCGCTCCAGACGCTTCTCGAATCCACGATCTGCGCCCAACGCCGAATCCACGGCGTCCAACGTCGAATCCACGACGTCCGACCGAATCCACGGTCTTCACCCAATAGCACCGTTCGAATCCACGAACGTGCCTCGCTCCGAATCCACGAGAGCGATTGAACCTTGAATCCACAAGGACACGCGAATCCACGCGCCGATTTTTGGGGAAAATCGTTGTTTTGGGTGGTGATGATCCGCCGAATACTTAGATCAAAGATAGATCGGAAATACCATCTAAGTATTCATTAGTTTGATTCAACTCAAGATGTGAGTATGAAAACCTAGAATCAAACTAATCAATATAGATGAAGAAACATAGAGTATTCTCTAATGATTTCCTTTCTTCTCTATATGTGGATCTATAGCCGTATAAGATGATACAAGAAAATGACGGCTATGTGGATTCACCCTAGAAAGAGAGTCATAGGGTGTATATATAGGTTAGAAACCCTAGGAAGGAGATAAGAATCAAAAACCAACTATTTCTGGATTTTTACGGACGGCGATCCGGATCGTGATAACTAGGATCCGGATCGTCATAACAAAACAGCCAATTCCAGAAAAACGAAGGTTCGGGATCCGGATCATGTGACTACGATCCGGATCGTTCATACAGTTCACCAAACATCAACGTTCGGGATCCGGATTGCGAAGCAAGATCCGGATCGTTCAAGGTAGATGGTAAACTCAACGTTCGGGATCCGGATCAAGAGACTACGATCCGGATTGCGACGATGTATGAACGAACCACCTTCGGGATCCGGATCGAACAACCTGATCCGGATCCTGAACATGTCCCAAGTCCAGTTTTTGATTTTTATGCAATGAAAGATTCTTCCAAGTGTTTCTACACTACAAGAAGTATTCGGATCACACAAATTCTTTAGTTAAACATACCTGATCCTTTTGAATTCTTCTTTCTTGAGATTGAGTTAAATGATTCAACTTTTCTTCACCTTCAATCTTCAGGACTTGAAACTTTCACGAAACTACGCCAACTCAAATTCCGTAACAAAGTATCACTGTAATAAGTCTCACTGTAACAAGTATCACGAGATAGCAGGACTGGATCACGACTCTGATCAAAGTGGAAAAACTCATCCACTAAAGGGAAACCCGATCCCCAAACTGATACAACAGTAACCGATAAGTGGAAACTCCATCCACTAGAGGAAAGTCTAATACCCAATCTGATACATAAATAAATATCCGGTCAACCGCCCAATATCCGCGGTTGCCGCAATACCCTGCCGTCCATAACCAAGTACTATAACCGACCTCCGGTCAACCGCCCAAAGTCCGCGGTCACCGCCAAAACCCTGCCAGCCGCAATCCAGCACAACCCGTCCCTGACACCAATGTCCCTGCTACAGTACCCCAGACCCCTGCTCGCACCCGAGCAACACAGACCGCCTGACTAACAAGAAGGAGAAAAGGAATAACATGGTTTCTCCTAAGTAAAGTTCCAATATGTAGTGCAGCAGTAAAAGATGGCCTAACTATATGTCCATACAAGCATGCATTTGTCCTCAACGAAAATAAAGAAAATAAACCTCATGCCAAAATTATCAATGACTATACATGTCCATAATCCTCGATCCATAAGCGCTCCTCAGAGTAGAACCTGCACATAACTACAACGTCCTATCCCATTGCATAAACCAGCCTCATAAAAGGTTATGTGCTAACATGGCATGATAATTAATCAATATAGGGTAACCTTGCCTTAGGTAAGCTTCCACTAATCATCAACATGAATATTCGAGTAATACAATTGTCATAATATGAATAATTAACTTGCAATTCCCATGAAATCAACTTTGTTAAGCTTACCAATTAATCCCAGGTATTGTACCCTACACCTGCATGCAATTCTAACATATAGAATTAGAGAACCGCCCACCGGTTCTCGGAACAAAGCACCCACCTGAAACGCATTCCGCAGGCAAAGCCGAAGTCGGTGAAGTGCACAGCCACACGAAATCCAAAATCTGCCGGATCCGCTCTGTCACGCCCCGAGTCCGCCAATTTATACGGTTCGGGCACGCCAACAGACCCGCCAATCGAGTAAGACCTGTTTCTACCCGAAAGGAACGGTAACATCCATAATAACACAACCAGTGTATGCGGAAGCTGTATATCAGAGCACTAAAAATCACTATAAATTTAAAACTTTCATTCAATAACGAATAGTTAATGCGGAAATGAAAGCATACAGGAGTGAACCATAAATTAAACTTACTACACTTTACATTTCTAAACTTGCAAATAAAATTATTACATTTCCTTTACATAAATTCCTCACTATACAAGGTTCACTCAAGAAATACATAAATGGGATACCTCTGCTAGACCCTCTAGGTCACCATGCTGCTGGGCCCTTGCCCCTGTCGTATGCCTCGCTGTCTGCATCTGATCCGTCTCGACCGCTGCATCCATTCCCGAACCTGTGGGGGGAGTCACCCAAGGGGTGTGAGAACTTCATCTGAGTTCCCAGTGGGTTCAACCACCGAGAAAAAGTGTCCTACACCACTTGGTCCAATGAAAGCAATAATAATAGTGCTAGAAAACTAAATCCTCAATATCAAAATGCAGCTATGCAATATAACATATCACTACACTATCTGTGTATAACCATCTACCCAGCACTACTCTGTCTAGCCACACTAGGCTGCTAAGCACCAACTCGGCCACTATGCCGCTGAATACAGGGTCCAACTAACCCGGCCACCTTGGCCACTCTATTTTTCTTTATTCTTTAGATTCTGGTGCTTTAGTTCAAGTTAACCCTCGGAAATTCTTATCCAACGGGCCCGAGCCCGGTAGTCTTGCTACCATAAGATAAGATTTCTAAGGTTGCCGATAACACCCGCAAGTGTTACCCCGCCCAACGGGGAACTTGTCATACGGGTCACTGCCCGGGAGAGGGACACTGCCCATGGCTCCGACAAGATCTACGTTTCACCCCCGAAGGTACGCCCATTTTATCTTTTTATATTTTCTTTCTTTTCTTTCTACTTTAGTTCTTAGCCTCTTTGCCTTTGAACACTTGCTTTCCTTTCTTATTCAGGCTTATAGCTCCCTTTTTGCCACTGGCAAATCACTTTCTCTTTTCTTTGAGCATTTAGCTCCTTGCTTTCACTTTTAGCCATTCGAAAGTACCTCGTCCGACGGGTCACTGCCCAGGGAGTCCTGCTCCACTTGACGAGTCTCAAATTCGAAGGCGCCAATTACATTTTCTTTATGCTTTTAGCCACTTTTAGCTTGCTTTTAATCTTTGCCTTTTAGCAACAATTTTTTCCTCTTATCCTAGGTCTTGCCATAAGGATAACTAGAGAGCCTCCTAGACTCTTAAACATTTCTCTTTTATTTCTTTAACTCAAATTGAAGTTAAAGTTATTATCCATTTGCCCAGACACCCTATGACCTTCTAGGGTTATATTTGATCAACTCTTTAAACTGGGGATCTCATCCCACATTTCTGATTCCTCACTGAATCCTAGAGTTAACTAAACTCGGTTTTCCTGCTTCACCATTAACTTAGAGTTACACTGACTCTAATTCCATGTTCCACTGTTATCTTAGAATTACATTGACTCTACTTTTCTGTTTTCCCTTTCATATCTCCACACTTGATCCACCTTTTCCATCCTCCTTATTCCTTACTGAATCCTAGAGTCAACTTGACTCTATTTCCTGTCTGTGAGTTTAAACTCTTCTAGCTCAACTTAGGATCCCTTTACCTAAGTCCCATGTCATACTTGTCCTAGAGTTCCATGACTCTATGCTGACCTCTAGTTCACCTTAGGTTTCCTTACCTAAGTTCCATGTCATACTCATCCTAGAGTTCCTTGACTCTATGTTGAACACTAGTTCTCCTTAGGTTCTCTTTACCTAAGTTCCATGTCATATACACCCTAGAGTTTTTTGACTCTATGTTGATCACTCTATCCAGTGTCCTTAGGTTATCACCTAAGACCATGCCACTCATCCTTCCTAGGATAACTCCTAAGTTGATGTCACTCGTCAAACCCCTAAACTAGGTTTTCTCCTAGTCTTACTACCAACAAGTTCTGTTCCCTTATATCACATGATTCCTAGGGTTGTACCCTAACATGATCACAGTCATCAAGTAATTACTCATTTCTACGCATGCAATTATTTTCATATCCATCATAAAAATAATATTTATCCTCTAAGTCCTTTTTGCATATGAAAATGAATTATCTCCTTTTGGCAACCGACAGTTGCATTTATCATCTGTGTCCATCTACACATACAAATTTATCCCCTATTGTGGATAAATCATAAATATCACTTTTCCTCTAAATTTCTCTACACATGCACATATATCATCTGTTATTGGCAACCAACAGTTGCTCTTTTCATCTGTGTTCCTCTAAACATGCAATCTTATTCATAATTACCTAACGCCTCTAACAGGCTACTATCATGCTTCGAATCGAAAAGCAAAGGAGCAAGGGGAGAGGTCACCCAATTTCGGCAGAATTCCCCACCTTGTAGTGTACCCAATTGCTTGTAGACACTTGCAATTGGTCTCCGCGCGATTCCACTTGTCTCCTCGAGCTTGCACGCAAAACAATGCACTTCTCTCGAGTCTGCACGCAAAATGGTGCACGTCCACCAAACCTGCACGCAAAACGATGCACGTCACTAAAAACCCGCACACAAAATGGTGCGCGTCATTTTAGTCTGCATGCAAAACGGTGCGCGTTAAATCAACCGGCACGCAAAACGGTGCACGTAACTCGAATCTGCACGCAAAATGGTGCACGGTCTACTATAGGGTTGCACGCAAAACGGTGCACGTTTTTCTAACCCTGTACGAAAAACGATGTATAATATTAGAAAGTGCACGCAAAACGATGCGCGACAACACAACCGGCACGCAAAACAATGCACGTACCTCAAATCTGCACGCAAAACGGTGCACGTCTTTTCCAACCCTGCACGAGAAACGATGCATAATATTAGGATCGGCACGCAAAACGGTGTGCGATAACACGATCGGCACGCAAAACGGTGCACGCCAAAACTGCCCCCGGCAGTCCGCACAGCAAAACGGCGCAGTATAACTTGGTTTCTAACACGCAATATGGTAATGGGGTCAAATCTAAATCCAAAGAAGGCATAAAAATTATGCTAAAAATATCGTGAAAATAACGTTACCTCGTACAGTCGCGCTGTCCATCGGCTTTTTGGAACGCCTCGTGCGCTCCACGAGGTTCACGGCGCGCTCGCTTGCCCCACAAAATCCCCTTTTTTTTTTCCTTTTCTTCTCTCTCTATCTCTCTCTCTCTCTCCCTCACTCGAAGCTCGGCTGGACAAGAATGGAAGGAGAAGAGGAAGGGTATGCGGGGAGAAAGAAGAAGAAGAAGAAAAGAAAAAGAAAAAAGAGAAGAGAAGGGAGAGTGGGGGGGTGGCCCGTGGACCGGGTCCACGGGTCCCCCCAATGGGAACCCGCCAAATGGCGGTTCACCACGAAGGGGGGCGCGCACCGGGTCCAAGCGGCGCCCCCCGCGCCACGTGGCACGCGTCCTGCGCGCCACGCGGGCGCGCACTAGCGCCAGGCGCGCCTTGCGCAGCACGCCACCCTCGCCTCGATCCGCGCATCGCCATCGCCTCGAGATCCGTTTTTGTTTCGTTTTCTGTCCATTTTTCGTCCGTTTCTGTCCAAATTTGACAGGCGGCTTCGTTTCAGCTTAATTTACCACAAAAAAATTTAAATTCTCACTTTTGACCATTTCTGGGCCACCAAAAGCCCCGCTGTATCCAGAATCGCTGGCGGACCCCGTTCTCGCAATCCGGATATCCTATCAACCCGAAATTTTTACTGTGACCTTAAAACATAATTACGAAGCTCCCCAAATTTTCTCAGAATTTTTCGACACTGTTGGCGGAGCCCGTTCTCACTATCAGGCATCCGATCAACGCGAAACTTTTTCTGTGGTCTTAAAACATATTTACGGGGCTCCCGTAATTTTCTCGGAATTTTCCGACAATGTGAATTTTCCACTAAAAATCTGGGCCCTCTTTCTCCAATAAATTTTTAGATCTCTCCATTTTAACCCGAATTGGGCCCAACTCGCGTCCAAATGTTCCTTACTTCCCCAACTTTCATAACACTAGTATTTCATACCACCTTTATTTACATTTATTTATGTGCCAAAAATTCGGTACATTACATTCTACCCCCCTTAAAATAAGTTTCGTCCTCGAAACTTGAATCACATCTCGACTCCTACTTGATCGAGAGGGAGGAAATCTTGCCCTCACTACTGGGCTCACTGTATATCGTGACCGGCATCAAATTTCCTGCTCGCCAGGACTACACGAGCAACTCATTCATGAATCCCTATCGCAATTTAGGGACAAACACAGACCTGGTGTCTGGCTACTTTCACCAAGTAGGTGAAAGACACAGTTGAGCATTTGTTCTCTCAATTGCCACGAATGATCCAGTTTTTACTTGCGAAATTTTCACTTTAATTCCGCCATCATTCTTTTCACAACGAGGTTGCATCTGCAACTAGTTACATCTACCGCATTTCCGGTCGCTCCGCTGCCTAATGTGGAGGGCAAAGGCCAATCCACGAGTCCTCAACTATCACACACGCTACAAGCGCTCCATGTCCACGGGTTTCAGCTAACCCGATATCTAGGTCTATTAATAGGTCCGCAGACCACGATCCAATAGGGGCCTATAGCCCAACTAGTCCAACACTGTACAATGACTCTCACTAGCACAAAGATCCAATCGTCATACGGGTAGATCCACACTTAGGATTGCTACCCCAGCACTCCCACTAGGAGCTACAGAACCTCGATCACCCCTAGCACTACGGTCTGATCATATCACACACTCTCGGTGTACTAACAGCCTCAAGGCTCACACGTGGCATTTCACGTTCCTGGGTCGTCGCTCGGACTACCTCCCCGACCAAATCTCTATCATGCCCCGCCATCAGGTCTCGGGCCGCTGTCTCTCACAGCTGACTGCGCCTGCCCACTGGGCTACTGGCCCACATTTCACAAACATGGTCCAGGCACGGATCGTCCACAAGCGAACCCGCTAATCGTCGCCACGCGACCACTATGCTCCACTGAGCAAAATCAACTAACAAGTCGTCAATCCACGACCCAAACTCTCTATATCAACTCCGGCCACACTGGGCAAAGGCTAATACACCACCTAATCAGCTCTCTCTGGCTAAACCGTACCTGTGCTCCATGAGCACCTAAACAGTTGGGCGTCCTACGCCCCTACGCTAACTTGCGTAATCCATAATGTTAAGCAACTTGCTTAAACACGCGCATAACTCCTGTACACCTCTCCCAACTGGGTTGAGGCACAAAAAATAACTGTCCACCAACTCTGGTGATCAACTCGCAAAGACTACGGTGGCAACCCTTGCCATTACACCGATTCATCAGAACGGCGCCACAAAACTCTCGCTCTTTCGAGAGGTTCCCGCATCCTGAAGCCTACTCTGGGCCTCACCAACTCTACTATGCGGCAACACAGCCACAGTTGTCGCGCCACACGGTTACTACCGTCATCAGGGGCAAATTCACGCCGCCAGGCTCGTAAATCTTTCTTGCCCTAACCCTCAGGGCACTGCAACTTGGCTCTCGCGACATAGCGATCACCATTTACCTCGCTAGTGGGTCTCTTACTGGACCTTACTAACCATACTTTGCCAGCAACCTAGCTAACACAAGCGTAAAACACCCTATGCTGAAGGTGTTGGCTGCGCCGACAAAAGTTCGGCGGCCACAGCCATTTCTTTACTGTCGCCCCTACGGGCGGCGACGCCGTATACCTATGCGTCATTTATGCAGCCTCAACTTGTTGCGCTATCAGTTACTGGAGCCCATCTATCTGTTCCAACTGTCACGCTGACGTTACTCTTAGGCGTCGAAACCTGTCTTCCTGCCGGCGGGGAATTTCCGCCGACGGCAAGAAGTCTGACCTGCTGCTGGACTACTCCAACAGATGCGGTTCCCTGCTATCGCAGCTCGTATACGTCGTTTGACCCCGAGCCCTCTCGTGACTCGGGTCAAAACAGGTGTGTCTCCCTATGTGGTGTCATCGCTAATATGCACACCACAACGACACAACCAGCCCAAATTTAGCCATTTGAGCAACGCGCAGTCTATACACCGACAAAAAGGCTCGTCGACCCAATCATGCAAAAGTATAAGAGGGTACTCCTTTTCATCTCCAACATTACGTTGTCGGCCGCCAACGTAATATTCGAAGAATGAAAGCTCGCCGCCCTCGATCAGTCCCAACATCCTTTTTGGGAACAACAATAACCAATCAAATACTTTCGCCCAATAATCCACACACTCTCTCGTGCCTAAACCCTAGAGTCTCCCTAAGGTTTGCTAACCACCTAGGACTATTCCTAGGCTCTGATACCACTCTAATCTGTCACGCCCCGAGTCCGCCAATTTGTACGGTTCGGGCACGCCAACAGACCCGCCAATCGAGTAAGACCTGTTTCTACCCGAAAGGAACGGTAACATCCATAATAACACAACCAGTGTATGCGGAAGCTGTATATCAGAGCACTAAAAATCACTATAAATTTAAAACTTTCATTCAATAACGAATAGTTAATGCGGAAATGAAAGCATACAGGAGTGAACCATAAATTAAACTTACTACACTTTACATTTCTAAACTTGCAAATAAAATTATTACATTTCCTTTACATAAATTCCTCACTATACAAGGTTCACTCAAGAAATACATAAATGGGATACCTCTGCTAGACCCTCTAGGTCACCATGCTGCTGGGCCCTTGCCCCTGTCGTATGCCTCGCTGTCTGCATCTGATCCGTCTCGACCGCTGCATCCATTCCCGAACCTGTGGGGGGAGTCACCCAAGGGGTGTGAGAACTTCATCTGAGTTCCCAGTGGGTTCAACCACTGAGAAAAAGTGTCCTACACCACTTGGTCCAATGGAAGCAATAATAATAGTGCTAGGAAACTAAATCCTCAATATCAAAATGCAGCTATCCAATATAACATATCACTACACTATCTGTATATAACCATCTACCCAGCACTACTCTGTCTAGCCACACTAGGCTGCTAAGCACCAACTCGGCCACTATGCCGCTGAATACAGGGTCCAACTAACCCGGCCACCTTGGCCACTCTATTTTTCTTTATTCTTTAGATTATGGTGCTTTAGTTCAAGTTAACCCTCGGAAATTCTTATCCAACGGGCCCGAGCCCGGTAGTCTTGCTACCATAAGATAAGATTTCTAAGGTTGCCGATAACACCCGCAAGTGTTACCCCGCCCAACGGGGAACTTGTCATACGGGTCACTGCCCGGGAGAGGGACACTGCCCATGGCTCCGACAAGATCTACGTTTCACCCCCGAAGGTACGCCCATTTTATCTTTTTATATTTTCTTTCTTTTCTTTCTACTTTAGTTCTTAGCCTCTTTGCTTTTGAACACTTGCTTTCCTTTCTTATTCAGGCTTATAGCTCCCTTTTTGCCACTGGCAAATCACTTTCTCTTTTCTTTGAGCATTTAGCTCCTTGCTTTCACTTTTAGCCATTCGAAAGTACCTCGTCCGACGGGTCACTGCCCAGGGAGTCCTGCTCCACTTGACGAGTCTCAAATTCGAATGCGCCAATTACATTTTCTTTATGCTTTTAGCCACTTTTAGCTTGCTTTTAATCTTTGCCTTTTAGCAACAATTTTTTCCTCTTATCCTAGGTCTTGCCATAAGGATAACTAGAGAGCCTCCTGGACTCTTAAACATTTCTCTTTTATTTCTTTAACTCAAATTGAAGTTAAAGTTATTATCCATTTGCCCAGACACCCTATGACCTTCTAGGGTTATATTTGATCAACTCTTTAAACTGGGGATCTCATCCCACATTTCTGATTCCTCACTGAATCCTAGAGTTAACTAAACTCTGTTTTCCTGCTTTACCATTAACTTAGAGTTACACTGACTCTAATTCCATGTTCCACTGTTATCTTAGAATTACATTGACTCTACTTTTCTGTTTTCCCTTTCATATCTCCACACTTGATCCACCTTTTCCATCCTCCTTATTCCTTACTGAATCCTAGAGTCAACTTGACTCTATTTCCTGTCTGTGAGTTTAAACTCTTCTAGCTCAACTTAGGTTCCCTTGACCTAAGTCCCATGTCATACTTGTCCTAGAGTTCCATGACTCTATGCTGACCTCTAGTTCACCTTAGGTTTCCTTACCTAAGTTCCATGTCAGACTCATCCTAGAGTTCCTTGACTCTATGTTGAACACTAGTTCTCCTTAGGTTCTCTTTACCTAAGTTCCTTGTCATATACACCCTAGAGTTTTTTGACTCTATGTTGATCACTCTATCCAGTGTCCTTAGGTTATCACCTAAGACCATGCCACTCATCCTTCCTAGGATAACTCCTAAGTTGATGTCACTCGTCAAACCCCTAAACTAGGTTTTCTCCTAGTCTTACTACCAACAAGTTCTGTTCCCTTATATCACATGATTCCTAGGGTTGTACCCTAACATGATCACAGTCATCAAGTAATTACTCATTTCTACGCATGCAATTATTTTCATATCCATCATAAAAATAATATTTATCCTCTAAGTCCTTTTTGCACATGAAAATGAATTATCTCCTTTTGGCAATCGACAGTTGCATTTATCATCTGTGTCCATCTACACATACAAATTTATCCCCTATTGTGGATAAATCATAAATATCACTTTTCCTCTAAATTTCTCTACACATGCACATATATCATCTGTTATTGGCAACCAACAGTTGCTCTTTTCATCTGTGTTCCTCTAAACATGCAATCTTATTCATAATTACCTAACGCCTCTAACAGGCTACTATCATGCTTCGAATCGAAAAGCAAAGGAGCAAGGGGAGAGATCACCCAATTTCGGCAGAATTCCCCACCTTGTAGTGTACCCAATTGCTTGTAGACACTTGCAATTGGTCTCCACGCGATTCCACTTGTCTCCTCGAGCTTGCACGCAAAACGATGCTATTCTCTCGAGTCTGCACGCAAAATGGTGCACGTCCACCAAACCTGCACGCAAAACGATGCACGTCACTAAAAACCCGCACACAAAACGGTGCGCGTCATTTTAGTCTGCACGCAAAACGGTGCGCGTTAAATTAACCGGCACGCAAAACGGTGCTCGTAACTCGAATCTGCACGCAAAACGGTCCACGGTCTACTGTAGGGTTGCACGTAAAACGGTGCACGTTTTACGTACCCTGTACGAAAAATGATGTATAATATTAGAGAGTGCACGCAAAACGATGCGCGACAACACAACCGGCACGCAAAACAATGCACGTACCTCAAATCTGCACGCCAAACGGTGCACGTCTTTTCCAACACCTGCACGAGAAACGTGCATAATATTAGGATCGGCACGCAAAACGGTGCGCGGACAACACGATCGGCACGCAAAACGGTGCACGCCAAAACTGCCCCCGGCAGTCCGCGCAGCAAAACGGCGCAGTATAACTTGGTTTCTAACACGCAATATGGTAATGGGGGTCAAAATCTAAATCCAAAGAAGGCATAAAAATTATGCTAAAATATCGTGAAAATAACGTTACCTCGTACAGTCGCGCTGTCCATCGGCTTGTTTTGGAACGCCTCGTGCGCTCCACGAGGTTCACGACGCGCTCGCTTGCCCCACAAAATCCCCCTTTTTTTCTCTTTTCTTCTCTCTCTATCTCTCTCTCTCTCCCTCACTCGAAGCTCGGCTGGACAAGAATGGAAGGAGAAGATGAAGGGTCTGCGGGGAGGAAGAAGAAGAAGAAGAAAAGAAAAAAAAAAGAGAAGAGAAGGGAGAGTGGGGGGGTGGCCCGTGGACCGGGGTCCACGGGTCCCCCAATGGGAACCCGCCAAATGGCGGTTCACCACGAAGGGGGGCGCGCACCGGGTCCAAGCGGCGCCCCCCCGCGCCACGTGGCGCGCGTCCTGCGCGCCACGCGGCGCGCACTAGCGCCAGGCGCGCCTTGCGCAGCACGCCACCCTCGCCTCGATCCGCGCGTCGCCATCGCCTCGAGATCCGTTTTTGTTTCGTTTTCTGTCCATTTTTCGTCCGTTTCCGTCCAAATTTGACAGGCGGCTTCGTTTCAGCTTAATTTACCACAAAAAAATTTAAATTTTCACTTTTGACCATTTCTGGGCCACCAAAAGCCCCGCTGTATCCAGAATCGCTGGCGGACCCCGTTCTCGCAATCCGGATATCCTATCAACCCGAAATTTTTACTGTGACCTTAAAACATAATTACGAAGCTCCCCAAATTTTCTCAGAATTTTCTGACACTATTGGCGGAGCCCGTTCTCACTATCAGGCATCCGATCAACGCGAAACTTTTTCTGTGGTCTTAAAACATATTTACGGGGCTCCCGTAATTTTCTCGGAATTTTCCGACACTGTGAATTTTCCACTAAAAATCTGGGCCCCCTTTCTCCAATAAATTTTTAGATCTCTCCATTTTAACCCGAATTGGGCCCAACTCGCGTCCAAATATTCCTTACTTCCCCAACTTTCATAACACTAGTATTTCATACCACCTTTATTTACATTATTTATGTGCCGAAAATTCGGTACATTACACGCTCCCTCAGTAAACAGTCGCACAAACCACTGTTTCAACAAAAACATCGAAGCCGAGAATCAATTACATCACAACCAAAACTCTCAAAAACAGCATATGCTATTTTTGTACCAATAGCAGAGAGAAGGAGCCCTTTCACCTATATACAGACCTCCAAAAATTCCAAAAAAATCACGGTTGCGATCCTCGCGACGAGTAGCCCCAAATTGACTATTTAAACGCCCCGTTCTGATTACTGTAGGCCAAGAAACAATTCGGACAACGTTGGAAGCCATTCCCTCAAGAACACAGTTCTGCTGGAAAAATAGCAGTAAAGAAGCTTAATTCTCACCTTCTAAATGACCTCATAAAAATCCAATAAAAATACAGGTGCGTTCCTCTCGAAGAGTAGATATCAATCGAGTCTTTAATCGCCTCATTCCGATGCACGAGCGTAGAGATAAAAACCCGACAAGCCTCCGCTGTCCAAAAATCCACCAGCAAAATAGTGGCTCAGAGATGCCTCGGGAACTGTGCCAAAAACTCGAATGCGGAGAAGTGATCAACACGAAAACGAAGCCTTACCTCTTGTGAACGCGCTGCCCCAAAAATCGTCGAAAACAATGGTCTGAGTGAGCCAAGGGAGCCTGCGCACCGAAACACGACGAAGGGGATCACCGGTGAAGGAAAGTCGCACTGCGCTGAAATGCCGCAAACCTCGAAGTGCGTGCCACAAGAAATTCTCAAACTTCTCCACGAAATGCTCCAAAGGAAGATGAACAACTTTTGTATACAGCTCTCGGAGAGATGAAGCCCAGAAGAAGCCCGAAACCATCCTTGAATTCGGCCTTATATAGGGCCAGCTCAACAATTCCAAAAATGACATCTGTGTCCCAATTTCCGGGCGCCCGAAACTTTTCGGGCGCGCACAGTAACCCGATCTCGGCCGTCCATTAAGCGCCCGAATCCACCAGATGCTGCCACGTCACCCCAAAACAGCAAACAGCAACCTCCGCCATCCGCGCTGCGCCACGTCGCCCGCGCTCGAACAGCAAACAGCGGCGCCGCCCACCCCGGCCGCTCCGCGTGGCTCCCACGCACCTGCCCCGCGCACGTCGCCCGGCTGACCTGCGCGTACGGCCACCTGCCCCGCCACCTGCTCCGCTCCTTGCGTGGACCGCGCGCACAACACACTCTCCAACCACACGCTGCCACATGTCCCCCGCCGGTCCATGCACCAGGCCGCGCATCCCATGGACCGCGCGCGCGTGCGCCCGCCACTCCCGGGCCACCACGCGTCCCGCGCCCGGGTGCACGCCCTCCGCGGTGGACCGAACGGCCGCGCCTCAGCCCGCCGCCGCGCTCCTCCGCCTGCCGCCGCCGCCGGCGCAACTCCGGCCGCGGAACAGTGCCACCACACCTCGAAATCAGTGATTTCGCATCCGGCTCCGAAAAATACAAGTAAACAGCCCATTTCCACCGTTTTTGCACGCTGAATCCAAATCCGCTATCCGATTTGCCAAATTCCAATTCCAAAAATTGCCGAAGGCATCCAGACAAGTGTTCTTAACCCAGATTTCGCGCTGAGTCCAATTGTGATGCCCGATTCACGCGAAACCACTTCTAAACAATCGACGGGGGTCCTCGATTACCCACGTGATCCAATTAACACCCGAAGTCCCTCACTTGTGTCCAAATTGGTGTAGAAACACCGCCAACGCGCCACATAGGCCTCAAGAAGCTGCTGGTCACACTGTAGAAACCCTGCAGAGATCCGGGTCACCACAATAATGATATCCGAATCATAATAAATTTCTCACAACATGAAAGGATGCAATTAAAGTCAATTATACTATTGCTCAGTTAATGTTCTATTGTACAAATAAAAAAAACAAAAACACAAAAGAAAACCTAATCTAAGCAATGATTCAAAAATCGGTTATTTCAAAAAAAGCATGCCAATTGCTTTCGCAAATGAATAAAACATTTTTGATCCAAAGGTTTTGTTAAAAATATCAGCTAATTGATCTTCCGTTGAAACATAAGAAATTTGTAAAGTACTCGATTCAACTAGTTCTCTAAGAAAATGATATCTTATTTCAATGTGTTTTGTTCTCGAGTGCAATACAAGGTTTTTAGAAATGTTAATGGCACTGGTGTTGTCACAAAGTATAGTTACCGAGGTCTCAGGGATGCGGAAGTCACTCAATACACTCTTCATCCAAATCAATTGAGTTGAGCAACTTCCCACTGAAATGTATTCCGCCTCGGCAGTCGAGAGAGCAATGCAGTTTTGCTTCTTACTATGCCATGCAACAAGACAATGGCCAAGATAAAAACATGCACCACTCATGCTCTTTCGATCATCCACTGATCCAGCCCAACCGGCATCCGAATATCCTATAATGTCAAGAGATGTGCCCATAGGATACCAAATTTCGAAATTGATTGTTCCTTTGACGTACAGGATGATCCTTGGAGATACGAAGTGTTTGAGGTAAAGGAGTACTCGGAAAAATATGTGATGAATCCTGCACATTAGATGAACTAGAAGAACCATTAGATGCATCTAAATTTTCAGAAGATTTATCATGCAAAGATGCAATATCATTAACAGGAGATTCATCGTCAAGAGACATATCAAGAGTAGATTTATCAGAAAAATGAAAAGCTTCATCTACTTTAACATTTATTGATTCTATCATCGTTTTAGATTCAAGATTGTATACTCGATATGCTCTACTATTTGTAGAATAACCCATAAAAATTCCTTCGTCACAACGAGAGTCGAATTTTCCAAGATTTTCACGATCGCGCAAAATGTAGCAATGACTCCCGAAGATACGAAAATACTTGATATTAGGTTTTCTACTAAACCATAGTTCATATGGAGTGTTTAACGTTTTCGGGCGCAAATAGATACGATTGATCACATAGACCGCAGTGTTAACTGCTTCAGCCCAAAAAATATAAAGGGAGTTTCCGGCTATGAAGCATAACACGCGCCATCTCTTGTACAATTCTATTTTTGCGCTCGATTACACGTTCTGTTGCGGTGTATAAGGTGTAGAGAATTCATGTTTTATGCCGTTTGAAGAGCAAAAATCAATAAATTTTGAATTAATGAATTCTCCACCTCTATCACTCCAAACACGAACGATCTTTTCATTCTTCTCAATCATAATACGATGAAAATCTCATGAAAAAATCGAAACTATCCGCTTTCTCTTTTAAAAATACTATCCATAAATATCTAGAGAAATCATCAACCAAAAGAAAAAATGTACCATTTACCTCCCAAGCTTGGTTGACGGGCCGGCCCCATTAAATTCATATGCAATAATTCTAGTGGCCGTTTTGTTCCCACGTGGTTCAAGTTCCGATGCGTGGATCTGGATTATTTTCCTTTTGACAACCTCCACACACAATGTTTTTTTAAAAAATCAATTTTGAACACCTCTATCCACATCTTTGTTAGATATTCTAGATAGTTCCTTAAAGTTCATGTGACCTAGTCTTTCATGCCAAAGAGTTTCATTATCAAGTGACACTTGGTTACAATGATCTAGAGATTATTAGGACTACATAACAATTATTTTGAGATCTAACCCATTTCAAAAAGAATGAATGGTTTTCGTCAGTTACAATACATTCAACAGAAGAAAAATTAACTGAAAAACCATCATCACGCAATTGGCTAATGCTTATGAGGTTAGTCTTAAGGCCTTCAACAATAACACATTGTTCAAAACCGGGCTATCTGGAATAGTGATTGTTCCTTTTCCAACTATTTTGAAGATCGTCCATCTTCGAAAACAACAAGTTCTCCAGAGGTTTTCTCAAAAGTTTGAAAATAGTTTTTATCTTCGGTCATGTGCCTGTCACGCCCCGGGGTCGAAACTGCGACCCGGGCTCGCCAACAGATCCGCCGTCGACACGGGAAGCCCCGCACCGACGAAGCGTCTACCTGCAAAAGATAGAACTACAGCTACACAGATAATCAGAGCGGAAAAATAAAAGCTGTAATATAAAATCCACCTACTATAAAGCTGAAAATAAATACAAAGTCCATCTCCCAAGTACATGAATAATACAAGGTCAGATACAAATAAAAATCCACCTATACAACATCTATGAATCCAAAAAAGGAGATAACTAAAACTGGAAATATAACAATAAACAGTGAATCCCACAGTCCGGGATGGTACATCTACCTCACTCTAAAAGAACTATGCTGGTAGGGAACTATCTCGTGACTCCCTGTCCTCGGTCCGTCGCAACAGCTCGGGCAAGAACGGAAGGAAAAGCCTCAGCAACCTGTCACCGACAGAGGGTGTGAGAACTACATCCTACAGTATCTCAGTGGGTACCGTCTCCAAGACCCACGGTCTGCCCACTAAGTCTACTAGAGGCATAAGATAACAGAAAAAGTCTGTGATAATGAAAAAATAAGCTGGAAAAGTATCTACAGCTATCATGCCTCTATTACTATGCTCAATGGAAAGAAGAACACAGATGATGGTATGCATCCACTCACTACTGATAATATGTCATAAGTACTATCCAAGGAAACTCTGCTAAGACACATGATATGCATCCACTACCCGCACACGAGGTGCTCACAAAACTCGAATCTCATGACTGGCCAAAACTGGCTCAGTCAAGCCTGCGCATGTCGTCTAGGGACGCACCTGCCCACTACCACGCGTCCACATGAGGACGGGATTTACGTGGGGCGTCCTAAACTGACTATCTCGATCTCACACAAAGCGACCCCTAGTAACTCGGCCAGGGGCATCATCATCATCGCATCCGGAGCGTAACTCGAGGGGAGCGACCCCTCGAGCTCAAGTGTATCTCATCTGTCTCAACTAGCGGCACATGCAGGCTGTAATCCACGATCAAACAGATCGGTAACTCGAATGCCCAAAAAACCATCACTCAGTCGAGAACCCTCCACGACTCAATCTCACAACACTACCCCACTAAAAGAAGGTACACCACAGCTGGGACCGCCGTCAATCCAAACGGCTCCCGACACGACACCCCACTCATAGGCGAGAAAGAACCGATTGATACAGCAAAGGTCCGAGAATCCCGTTGGGCGCCTCCTAGAACCCCAATCAACAAGAACAGACGCTAGGCTCAGCCTATCGAAGTTCTCGGCCCTTTACCGTTCAGGGATTCGGCCCTCTCGGTTAAAGTGGGAAACCATCTCAACATACAAAACTCACGGGCATGAGATGCGCTATACACAAAAAGCCAATCTGCGAAGGGTCCGAAAACCCCGGAGACTAATACCTACGACCCCTATCAAACAAGAACAGGCTATAGGCGTAGCCTCCCGTTGTTTTTCGACCCAAGAATGAAATCAACCCTTAGAACCCAGATCACCCACCCCGGTCGGGTGAGGAATTTAGGAGAAAGATGACCTTTATTATAAAATATCATTTCCACTCAACCCCCTTGGGGTGAGGATAAAATTGCCCCTTTTTTGAAAACCGTCTTGAATTGAGACAACCAACTTTTATAGATTTTAGTTCTTGAGAAAATCAGTTAAAACAAGTTTGTTTCCCGAACTCCCAAGGGTTGACGCCTTCGCCCATCAAACAAGAACAAGCTCCGGCGACCCCTAGGAATTCGGAAGGAAAAC
>CM055065.1:18941002-19147551 GCA_029204045.2 Tillandsia leiboldiana | reverse complement strand
AAAGAAATACATAAATGGGATACCTATAAAGACCCTCTAGCCTCACCATGCTGCTGGGCCTTGCCCCTGTGATATGGGCCCGCTGTCTGCACTCTGATCCTCTCGACCGCTGCATCCATTCCCGAACCTGTGGGGGGAGTCCCCCAGGGGTGTAGAACTTCATCGAGTTCCCAGTGGGTTCAACACCGAGAAAAAGTGTCCTACACCACTTGGTCCAATGAAAGCAATAATAATAGTGCTAGGAAACTAATCCTCAATATCAAAATCAGCTATGCATATAACATATACTACACTATCTGTGTATAACCATCTACCCAGCACTACTCTGTCTAGCCCACTAGGCTGCTAAGCCCAACTCGGCCACTATGCCGCTGAATACAGGGTCCAACTAACCCGGCCAACCTTGGCCACTCTATTTTTCTTTATTCTTAGATGTGTGCTTTAGTTCAAGTTAACCCTCGGAAATTCTTATCCACGGGCCCGAGCCGGTAGTCTTGCTACCATAAGATAAGATTTCTAAGGTTGCCGATAACACCCGCAAGTGTTACCCCGCCAAACGGGGAACTTGTCATACGGTCACTGCCCGGGAGAGGGACACTGCCCATGGCTCCGACAAGATCTACGTTTCACACCCGAAGGTACGCCCATTTTTCTTTTTATATTTTCTTTCTTTTTTTCTACTTTAGTTCTTAGCCTCTTTGCCTTTGAAACACTTGCTTTTCTTTTTATTCAGCTTATAGCTCCCTTTTTGCCACTGGCAAATCACTTTCTTTTCTTTGAGCATTTAGCTCCTGCTTTCACTTTTAGCCATTCGAAAGTACCTCGTCGTCCGACGGGTCACTGCCCAGGGAGTCCTGCTCCACTTGACGAGTCTCAAATTCGAAGGCGCATTACATTTTCTTTATGCTTTTAGCCACTTTTAGCTTGCTTTTAATCTTTGCCTTTTAGCAACAATTTTTTCCTCTATCCTAGGTCTTGCCATAAGGATAACTAGAGAGCTCCTAGGACTCTTAAACATTTCTCTTTATTTCTTTAACTCAAATTGAAGTTAAAGTTATTATCCATTTGCCCAGACACCCTATGACTTCTAGGGTTATATTTGATAAACTCTTTAAACTGGGGATCTCATCCCAACATTTCTGATTCCTCACTGAATTCTAGAGTTAACTAAACTCGTTTCCTGCTTCACCATTAACTTAGAGTTACACTGACTCTAATTCCATGTTCCATGTTATCTTAGAATTACATTGACTCTACTTTTCTGTTTTCCCTTTCATATCTCCACACTTGATCCACCTTTTCCATCCTCCTTATTCCTTACTGAATCCTAGAGTCAACTGGACTCTATTTCCTGTCTGTGAGTTTAACTCTTCTAGCTCAACTTAGGATCCCTTTACCTAAGCCATGTCACTACTTGTCCTAGAGTTCCATGACTCTATGCTGACCTCTAGTTCACCTTAGGTTTCCTACCTAAGTTCCATGTCATACTCATCCTAGAGTTCCTTGACTCTATGTTGAACACTAGTTCTCCTTAGGTTCTCTTTACCTAAGTTCCATGTCTATACCCCTAGAGTTTTTGACTCTATGTTGATCACTCTATCCAGTGTCCTTAGGTTATCACCTAAGACCATGCCACTCATCCTTCCTAGGATAACTCCTAAGTTGATGTCACTCGTAAACCCCTAAACTGGTTTTTCTCCTAGTCTTACTACCAACAAGTTCTGTTCCCTTATATCACATGATTCCTAGGGTTGTACCCTAACATGATCACAGTCATCAAGTAATTACTCATTTCTACGCATGCAATTATTTTCATATCCATCATAAAAATAATATTTATCCTCTAAGTCCTTTTTGCATATGAAAATGAATTATCTCCTTTTGGCAACCGACAGTTGCATTTATCATCTGTGTCCATCTACACATACAAATTTATCCCCTTGTGGATAAATCATAAATATCACTTTTCCTCTAAATTTCTCTACACATGCACATTATCATCTGTTATTGGCAACAACAGTTGCTCTTTTCATCTGTGTTCCTCTAAACATGCAATCTTATTCATAATTACCTAACGCCTCTAACAGGCTACTATCATGCTCGAATCGAAACGCAAAGGAGCAAGGGGAGAGGTCACCCAATTTCGGCAGAATTCCCCACCTTGTAGTGTACCCAATGCTTGTAGACACTTGCAATTGGTCTCGCGCGATTCCACTGTCTCCTCGAGCTTGCACGCAAAACAAGCACTTCTCTCGAGTCTGCACGCAAAAATGGTGCACGTCACCAAACCTGCACGCAAAACGATGCACGTCACTAAAAACCCGCACACAAAATGGGTGCGCCATTTTAGTCTGCATGCAAAACGGTGCGCGTTTAAATCAACCGGCACGCAAACGGGCACGTAACTCGAATCTGCACGCAAAATGGTGCACGGTCTACTATAGGGTTGCACGCAAACGGTGCACGTTTTCTAACCCTGTACGAAAACGATGTATAATATTAGAAAGTGCACGCAAAAACGATGCGCGACAACACAACGGCACGCAAAACAAGCACGTACCTCAATCTGCACGCAAAACGGTGCTGCCACGTCTTTTCCAACCCTGCACGAGAAACGATGCATAATATTAGGATCGGCACGCAAAACGGGTGTGCGATTACCACGATTCGGCACGCAAACCGTGGCACGCCAAAACTGCCCCCGGCAGTCCGCAAGCAAAACGCGCAGTATAACTTGGTTTCTAACACGCAATATGGTAATGGGTCAAATCTAAACCAAAGAAGGCATAAAAATTATGCTAAAAATATCGTGAAAATAACGTTACCTCGTACAGTCGCGCTGTCCAGGCTTTTTGGAACGCCTCGTGCGCTCCACGAGGTTCACGGCGCGCTCGCTTGCCCCACAATACCCCTTTTTTTTCCTTTTCTTCTCTCTCTATCTCTCTCTCTCTCTCCCTCACTCGAAGCTCGGCTGGACAAAATGGAGGAGAAGAGGAAGGGTATGCGGGGAGGAAGAAGAAGAAGAAGAAAAGAAAAAGAAAAAAGAGAGAGAAGGGAGAGTGGGGGGGTGGCCCGTGGACCGGGTCCACGGGCCCCCCAATGGGAACCCGCCAAATGGCGGTTCACCACGAAGGGGGGCGCGCACGGGTCCAAGCGGCGCCCCCCGCGCCACGTGCGCGCGCGTCCTGCGCGCCACGCGGGCGCGCACTAGCGCCAGGCGCGCCTTGCGCAGCACGCCTCCCTCGCCTCGATCCGCGCGTCGCCATCGCCTCGAGATCCGTTTTTTGTTTCGTTTTCTGTCCATTTTTCGTCCGTTGTTCCAAATTTGACAGGCGGCTTCGTTCAGCTTAATTTACCACAAAAAATTTAAATTTTCACTTTTGACCATTTCTGGGCCACACAAAAGCCCGCTGTATCCAGAATCGCTGGCGGACCCCGTTTCGCAATCCGATATCCTATCAACCCGAAAAATTTTACTGTGACCTTAAAACATAATTACGAAGCTCCCCAAATTTTCTCAGAATTTTTCGACACTGTTGGCGGAGCCCGTCTCACTATCAGGCATCCGATCAACGCGAAACTTTTTGTGGTCTTAAACATATTTACGGGGCTCCCGTAATTTTCTCGGAATTTTCCGACAACTGTGAATTTTCCACTAAAAATCTGGGCCCCCTTTCTCCAATAAA
The DNA here is from genome assembly GCA_029204045.2 of Tillandsia leiboldiana. Taxonomy (NCBI): domain Eukaryota; kingdom Viridiplantae; phylum Streptophyta; class Magnoliopsida; order Poales; family Bromeliaceae; genus Tillandsia; species Tillandsia leiboldiana. The sequence continues at coordinate 19,143,865 of CM055065.1, read as the reverse complement.
TTTTAGATCTCTCCATTTTAACCGAATTGGGCCAAACTCGCGTCCAAATGTTCCTTACTTCCCCAACTTTCATAACACTAGTTTTCATACCACCTTTATTTACATTTATTTATGTGCCAAAAATTCGGTACATTCATTCTACCCCTCTTAAATAAGTTTCGTCCTCGAAACTTGAATCACATCTCGACTCCTACTTGATCGAGAGGGAGGAAATCTTGCCCTCACTACTGGGCTCACTGTATATCGTGACCGGCATCAAATTTCCTGCTCGCCAGGACTACGACAGCAACTCATTCATGAATCCCTATCGCAATTTAGGGACAAACACAGACCTGGTGTCTGGCCACTTTCACCAAGTAGGTGAAAGACACAGTTGAGCACTTGTTCTCTCAATTGCCACGAATGATCCAGTTTTTTACTTGCGAAATTTCACTTTAATTCCGCCATCATTCTTTTCACAACGAGGTTGCATCTGCAACTAGTTACATCTACCGCATTTCCGGTCGCTCCGCTGCCTAATGTGGAGGGCAAAGGCCAATCCACGAGTCCTCAACTACACACACACGCTACAAGCGCTCCATGTCACGGGTTTATCAGCTAACCCGATATCTAGGTCTATTAATAGGTCCGCAGACCACGATCCAATAGGGGCCTATAGCCCAACTAGTCCAACACTGTACAATGACTCTCACTAGCACAAGATCCAATCGTCATACGGGTAGATCCACACTTAGGATTGCTACCCCAGCACTCCCACTAGGAGCTACAGAACCTCGATCACCCCTAGCACTACGGCCTGATCATATCACACACTCTCGGTGTACTAACAGCCTCAAGGCTCACACGTGGCATTTCACGTTCCTGGGTCGTCGCTCGGACTACCTCCCCGACCAAATCTCTATCATGCCCCGCCATCAGGTCTCGGGCCGCTGTCTCTCACAGCTGACTGCGCCTGCCCACTGGGCTACGGCCCACATTCACAAACATGGTCCAGGCACGGATCGTCCACAAGCGAACCCGCTAATCGTCGCCACGCGACCACTATGCTCCACTGAGCAAAATCAACTAACAAGTCGTCAATCCACGACCCAAACTCTCTATATCAACTCGCCACACTGGGCAAAGGCTAATACACCACCTAATCAGCTCTCTCTGGCTAAACCGTACCTGTGCTCCATGAGCACCTAAACAGTTGGGCGTCCTACGCCCCTACGCTAACTTGCGTAATCCATAATGTTAAGCACTTGCTTAAAACACGCGCATAACTCCTGTACACCTCTCCCAACTGGGTTGAGGCACAAAAAATAATGTCCACCAACTCTGGTGATCAACTCGCAAAGACTACGGTGGCAACCCTTGCCATTACACCGATTCATCAGAACGGCGCCACAAAACTCTCGCTCTTTCGAGAGGTTCCCGCATCCTGAAGCCTACTCTGGGCCTCACCAACTCTACTATGCGGCAACACAGCACAGTTGTCGCGCACACGGTTACTACCGTCATCAGGGGCAAATTCACGCCGCCAGGCTCGTAAATCTTTCTTGCCCTAACCCTCAGGGCACTGCAACTTGGCTCTCGCGACATAGCGATCACCATTTACCTCGCTAGTGGGTCTTACTGGACCTTACTAACCATACTTTGCCAGCAACCTAGCTAACACAAGCGTAAAACACCCTATGCTGTTGGGGTTGGCGCGCGACAAAAGTTCGGCGGCCACAGCCATTTCTTTACTGTCGCCCTACGGGCGGCGACGCCGTATACCTATGCGTCATTTATGCAGCCTCAACTTGTTGCGCTATCAGTACTGGAGCCCATCTATCTGCTCCAACTGTCACGCTGACGTTACTCTTAGGCGTCGAAACCTGTCTTCCTGCCGGCGGGGAATTTCCGCCGACGGCAAGAAGTCTGACCTGCTGCTGGACCACTCCAACAGATGCGGTTCCCTGCTATCGCAGCTCGTATACGTCGTTTGACCCGAGCCCTCTCGTGACTCGGGTCAAAACAGGTGTGTCTCCCTATGTGGTGTCATCGCTAATATGCACACCACAACGACACAACCAGCCAAATTTAGCCATTTGAGCAACGCGCAGTCTATACACCGACAAAAAGGCTCGTCGACCCAATCATGCAAAGTATAAGAGGGTACTCCTTTTCATCTCCAACATTACGTTGTCGGCCGCCAACGTAATATTCGAAGAATGAAAGCTCGCCGCCCTCGATCAGTCCCAACATCCTTTTTGGGAACAACAATAACCAATCAAATACTTTCGCCCAATAATCCACACACTCTCTCGTGCCTAAACCCTAGAGTCTCCCTAAGGTTTGCTAACCACCTAGGACTATTCCTAGGCTCTGATACCACTCTAATCTGTCACGCCCCGAGTCCGCCAATTTGTACGGTTCGGGCACGCCAACAGACCCGCCAATCGAGTAAGACCTGTTTCTACCCGAAAGGAACGGTAACATCCATAATAACACAACCAGTGTATGCGGAAGCTGTATATCAGAGCACTAAAAATCACTATAAATTTAAAACTTTCATTCAATAACGAATAGTTAATGCGGAAATGAAAGCATACAGGAGTGAACCATAAATTAAACTTACTACACTTTACATTTCTAACTTTGCAAATAAAATTATTACATTCCTTTACATAAATTCCTCACTATACAAGGTTCACTCAAGAAATACATAAATGGGATACCTGCTAGACCCTCTAGGTCACCATGCTGCTGGGCCCTTGCCCCTGTCGTATGCCTCGCTGTCTGCATCTGATCCGTCTCGACCGCTGCATCCATTCCCGAACCTGTGGGGGAGTCACCCAAGGGGTGTGAGAACTTCATCTGAGTTCCCAGTGGGTTCAACCACTGAGAAAAAGTGTCCTACACCACTTGGTCCAATGGAAGCAATAATAATAGTGCTAGGAAACTAAATCCTCAATATCAAAATGCAGCTATCCAATATAACATATCACTACACTATCTGTATATAACATCTACCCAGCACTACTCTGTCTAGCCACACTAGGCTGCTAAGCACCAACTCGGCCACTATGCCGCTGAATACAGGGTCCAACTAACCCGGCCACCTTGGCCACTCTATTTTTCTTTATTCTTTAGATTATGGTGCTTTAGTTCAAGTTAACCCTCGGAAATTCTTATCCAACGGGCCCGAGCCCGGTAGTCTTGCTACCATAAGATAAGATTTCTAAGGTTGCCGATAACCCCGCAAGTGTTACCCGCCCAACGGGGAACTTGTCATACGGGTCACTGCCGGGAGAGGGACACTGCCCATGGCTCCGACAAGATCTACGTTTCACCCCCGAAGGTACGCCCATTTTATCTTTTTATATTTTCTTTCTTTTCTTCTACTTTAGTTCTTAGCCTCTTTGCTTTTGAACACTTGCTTTCCTTTCTTATTCAGGCTTATAGCTCCCTTTTTGCCACTGGCAAATCACTTTCTCTTTTCTTTGAGCATTTAGCTCCTTGCTTTCACTTTTAGCCATTCGAAAGTACCTCGTCCGACGGGTCACTGCCCAGGGAGTCCTGCTCCACTTGACGAGTCTCAAATTCGAATGCGCCAATTACATTTTCTTTATGCTTTTAGCCACTTTTAGCTTGCTTTTAATCTTTGCCTTTTAGCAACAATTTTTTCCTCTTATCCTAGGTCTTGCCATAAGGATAACTAGAGAGCCTCCTGGACTCTTAAACATTTCTCTTTTATTTCTTTAACTCAAATTGAAGTTAAAGTTATTATCCATTTGCCCAGACACCCTATGACCTTCTAGGGTTATATTTGATCAACTCTTTACTGGGGATCTCATCCCACATTTCTGATTCCTCACTGAATCCTAGAGTTAACTAAACTCTGTTTTCCTGCTTTACCATTACTTAGAGTTACACTGACTCTAATTCCATGTTCCACTGTTATCTTAGAATTACATTGACTCTACTTTTCTGTTTTCCCTTTCATATCTCCACACTTGATCCACCTTTTCCATCCTCCTTATTCCTTACTGAATCCTAGAGTCAACTTGACTCTATTTCCTGTCTGTGAGTTTAAACTCTTCTAGCTCAACTTAGGTTCCCTTGACCTAAGTCCCATGTCATACTTGTCCTAGAGTTCCATGACTCTATGCTGACCTCTAGTTCACCTTAGGTTTCCTTACCTAAGTTCCATGTCAGACTCATCCTAGAGTTCCTTGACTCTATGTTGAACACTAGTTCTCCTTAGGTTCTCTTGTACCTACGTTCCTTGTCATATACACCCTAGAGTTTTTTGACTCTATGTTGATCACTCTATCCAGTGTCCTTAGGTTATCACCTAAGACCATGCCACTCATCCTTCCTAGGATAAACTCCTAAGTTGATGTCACTCGTCAAACCCCTAAAACTAGGTTTTCTCCTAGTCTTACTACCAACAAGTTCTGTTCCCTTATATCACATGATTCCTAGGGTTGTACCCTAACATGATCACAGTCATCAAGTAATACTCATTTCTACGCATGCAATTATTTTCATATCCATCATAAAAATAATATTTATCCTCTAAGTCCTTTTTGCACATGAAAATGAATTATCTCCTTTTGGCAATCGACAGTTGCATTTATCATCTGTGTCCATCTACACATACAAATTTATCCCCCTATTGTGGATAAATCATAAATATCACTTTTCCTCTAAATTTCTCTACACATGCACAGATATCATCTGTTATTGGCAACCAACAGTTGCTCTTTTCATCTGTGTTCCTCTAAACATGCAATCTTATTCATAATTACCTAACGCCTCTAACAGGCGTACTATCATGCTTCGAATCGAAAAGCAAAGGAGCAAGGGGAGAGATCACCCCAATTTCGGCAGAATTCCCCACCTTGTAGTGTACCCAATTGCTTGTAGACACTTGCAATTGGTCTCCACGCGATTCCACTTGTCTCCTCGAGCTTGCACGCACAACGATGCTATTCTCTCGAGTCTGCACGCAAAATGGTGCACGTCCACCAAACCTGCACGCAAACGATGCACGTCACTAAAAACCCGCACACAAAACGGTGCGCGTCATTTTAGTCTGCACGCAAAACGGTGCGCGTTAAATTAACCGGCACGCAAAACGGTGCTCGTAACTCGAATCTGCACGCAAAACGGTCCACGGTTCTACTGTAGGGTTGCAACGTAAAACGGTGCACGTTTTACGTACCCTGTACGAAAAATGATGTATAATATTAGAGAGTGCACGCAAAACGATGCGCGACAACACAACCGGCACGCAAAACAATGCACGTACCTCAAATCTGCACGCAAAACGGTGCACGTCTTTTCAACCCTGCACGAGAAACGATGCATAATATTAGGATCGGCACGCAAAACGGTGCGCGACAACACGATCGGCACGCAAAACGGTGCACGCCAAACTGCCCCCGGCAGTCCGCGCAGCAAAACGGCGCAGTATAACTTGGTTTCTAACACGCAATATGGTAATGGGGTCAAATCTAAATCCAAAGAAGGCATAAAAATTATGCTAAAATATCGTGAAAATAACGTTACCTCGTACAGTCGCGCTGTCCATCGGCTTTTGGAACGCCTCGTGCGCTCCACGAGGTTCACGACGCGCTCGCTTGCCCCACAAAATCCCCTCTTTTTTTTCTCTTTTCTTCTCTCTCTATCTCTCTCTCTCTCTCCCTCACCGAAGCTCGGCTGGACAAGAATGGAAGGAGAAGATGAAGGGTCTGCGGGGAGGAAGAAGAAGAAGAAGAAAAGAAAAAAAAAAGAGAAGAGAAGGGAGAGTGGGGGTGGTGGCCCGTGGACCGGGTCCACGGGTCCCCCCAATGGGAACCCGCCAAATGGCGGTTCACCACGAAGGGGGGCGCGCACCGGGTCCAAGCGGCGCCCCCCCGCGCCACGTGGCCGCGCGTCCTGCGCGCCACGCGGCGCGCACTAGCGCAGGCGCGCCTTGCGCAGCACGCCACCCTCGCCTCGATCCGCGCGTCGCCCATCGCCTCGAGATCCGTTTTTGTTTCGTTTTCCTGTCCATTTTTTCGTCCGTTTCCGTCCCAAATTGACAGGCGGCTTCGTTTCAGCTTAATTTACCACAAAAAAATTTAAATTTTCACTTTTGACCATTTCTGGGCCACCAAAAGCCCCGCTGTATCCAGAATCGCTGGCGGACCCCGTTCTCGCAATCCGGATATCCTATCAACCCGAAATTTTTACTGTGACCTTAAAACATAATTACGAAGCTCCCCAAATTTTCTCAGAATTTTCTGACACTATTGGCGGAGCCCGTTCTCACTATCAGGCATCCGATCAACGCGAAACTTTTTCTGTGGTCTTAAAACATATTTACGGGGCTCCCGTAATTTTCTCGGAATTTTCCGACACTGTGAATTTTCCACTAAAAATCTGGGCCCCCTTTCTCCAATAAATTTTTAGATCTCTCCATTTTAACCCGAATTGGGCCCAACTCGCGTCCAAATATTCCTTACTTCCCCAACTTTCATAACACTAGTATTTCATACCACCTTTATTTACATTTATTTATGTGCCGAAAATTCGGTACATTACACGCTCCCTCAGTAAACAGTCGCACAAACCACTGTTTCAACAAACAACATCGAAGCCGAGAATCAATTACATCACAACCAAAACTCTCAAAAACAGCATATGCTATTTTTGTACCAAATAGCAGAGAGAAGGAGCCCTTTCACCTATATACAGACCTCCAAAAATTCCAAAAAAATCACGGTTGCGATCCTCGCGACGAGTAGCCCCAAATTGACTATTTAAACGCCCCGTTCTGATTACTGTAGGCCAAGAAACAATTCGGACAACGTTGGAAGCCATTCCCTCAAGAACACAGTTCTGCTGGAAAAATAGCAGTAAAGAAGCTTAATTCTCACCTTCTAAATGACCTCATAAAAATCCAATAAAAATACAGGTGCGTTCCTCTCGAAGAGTAGATATCAATCGAGTCTTTAATCGCCTCATTCCGATGCACGAGCGTAGAGATAAAAACCCGACAAGCCTCCGCTGTCCAAAAATCCACCAGCAAAATAGTGGCTCAGAGATGCCTCGGGAACTGTGCCAAAAACTCGAAATGCGGAGAAGTGATCAACACGAAAAACGAAGCCTTACCTCTTGTGAACGCGCTGCCCCAAAAATCGTCGAAAACAATGGTCTGAGTGAGCCAAGGGAGCCTGCGCACCGAAACACGACGAAGGGGATCACCGGTGAAGGAAAGTCGCACTGCGCTGAAATGCCGCAAACCTCGAAGTGCGTGCCACAAGAAATTCTCAAACTTCTCCACGAAATGCTCCAAAGGAAGATGAACAACTTTTGTATACAGCTCTCGGAGAGATGAAGCCCAGAAGAAGCCCGAAACCATCCTTGAATTCGGCCTTATATAGGGCCAGCTCAACAATTCCAAAAATGACATCTGTGTCCCAATTTCCGGGCGCCCGAAACTTTTCGGGCGCGCACAGTAACCCGATCTCGGCCGTCCATTAAGCGCCCGAATCCACCAGATGCTGCCACGTCACCCCAAAACAGCAAACAGCAACCTCCGCCATCCGCGCTGCGCCACGTCGCCCGCGCTCGAACAGCAAACAGCGGCGCCGCCCACCCCGGCCGCTCCGCGTGGCTCCCACGCACCTGCCCCGCGCACGTCGCCCGGCTGACCTGCGCGTACGGCCACCTGCCCCGGCCACCTGCTCCGCTCCTTGCGTGGACCGCGCGCACAACACCTCTCCAACCACACGCTGCCACATGTCCCCCGCCGGTCCATGCACCAGGCCGCGCATCCCATGGACCGCGCGCGCGTGCGCCCGCCACTCCCGGGCCACCACGCGTCCCGCGCCCGGGTGCACGCCCTCCGCGGTGGACCGAACGGCCGCGCCTCAGCCCGCCGCCGCGCTCCTCCGCCTGCCGCCGCCGCCGGCGCAACTCCGGCCGCCGGAACAGTGCCACCACACCTCGAAATCAGTGATTTCGCATCCGGGCTCCGAAAAATACAAGTAAACAGCCCATTTCCACCGTTTTTGCACGCTGAATCCAAATCCGCTATCCGATTTGCCAAATTCCAATTCCAAAAATTGCCGAAGGCATCCAGACAAGTGTTCTTAACCCAGATTTCGCGCTGAGTCCAATTGTGATGCCCGATTCACGCGAAACCACTTCTAAACAATCGACGGGGGTCCTCCGATTACCCACGTGATCCAATTAACACCCGAAGTCCCTCACTTGTGTCCAAATTGGTGTAGAAACACCGCCAACGCGCCACATAGGCCTCAAGAAGCTGCTGGTCACACTGTAGAAACCCTGCAGAGATCCGGGTCACCACAATAATGATATCCGAATCATAATAAATTTCTCACAACATGAAAGGATGCAATTAAAGTCAATTATACTATTGCTCAGTTAATGTTCTATTGTACAAATAAAAAAAACAAAAACACAAAAGAAAACCTAATCTAAGCAATGATTCAAAAATCGGTTATTTCAAAAAAAGCATGCCAATTGCTTTTCGCAAATGAATAAAACATTTTTGATCCAAAGGTTTTGTTAAAATATCAGCTAATTGATCTTCCGTTGAAACATAAGAAATTTGTAAAGTACTCGATTCAACTAGTTCTCTAAGAAAATGATATCTTATTTCAATGTGTTTTGTTCTCGAGTGCAATACAAGGTTTTTAGAAATGTTAATGGCACTGGTGTTGTCACAAAGTATAGTTACCGAGGTCTCAGGGATGCGGAAGTCACTCAATACACTCTTCATCCAAATCAATTGAGTTGAGCAACTTCCCACTGAAATGTATTCCGCCTCGGCAGTCGAGAGAGCAATGCAGTTTTGCTTCTTACTATGCCATGCAACAAGACAATGGCCAAGATAAAAACATGCACCACTCATGCTCTTTCGATCATCCACTGATCCAGCCCAACCGGCATCCGAATATCCTATAATGTCAAGAGATGTGCCCATAGGATACCAAATTTCGAAATTGATTGTTCCTTTGACGTACAGGATGATCCTTGGAGATACGAAGTGTTTGAGGTAAAGGAGTACTCGGAAAAATATGTGATGAATCCTGCACATTAGATGAACTAGAAGAACCATTAGATGCATCTAAATTTTCAGAAGATTTATCATGCAAAGATGCAATATCATTAACAGGAGATTCATCGTCAAGAGACATATCAAGAGTAGATTTATCAGAAAAATGAAAAGCTTCATCTACTTTAACATTTATTGATTCTATCATCGTTTTAGATTCAAGATTGTATACTCGATATGCTCTACTATTTGTAGAATAACCCATAAAAATTCCTTCGTCACAACGAGAGTCGAATTTTCCAAGATTTTCACGATCGCGCAAAATGTAGCAATGACTCCCGAAGATACGAAAATACTTGATATTAGGTTTTCTACTAAACCATAGTTCATATGGAGTGTTTAACGTTTTCGGGCGCAAATAGATACGATTGATCACATAGACCGCAGTGTTAACTGCTTCAGCCCAAAAAATATAAAGGGAGTTTCCGGCTATGAAGCATAACACGCGCCATCTCTTGTACAATTCTATTTTTGCGCTCGATTACACCGTTCTGTTGCGGTGTATAAGGTGTAGAGAATTCATGTTTTATGCCGTTTGAAGAGCAAAAATCAATAAATTTTGAATTAATGAATTCTCCACCTCTATCACTCCAAACACGAACGATCTTTTCATTCTTCTCAATCATAATACGATGAAAAATCTCATGAAAAAAATCGAAACTATCCGCTTTCTCTTTTAAAAATACTATCCATAAATATCTAGAGAAATCATCAACCAAAAGAAAAATGTACCATTTACCTCCCAAGCTTGGTTGACGGGCCGGCCCCATTAAATTCATATGCAATAATTCTAGTGGCCGTTTTGTTCCCACGTGGTTCAAGTTCCGATGCGTGGATCTGGATTATTTTCCCTTTTGACAACCTCCACACACAATGTTTTTTTAAAAAATCAATTTTTGAACACCTCTATCCACATCTTTGTTAGATATTCTAGATAGTTCCTTAAAGTTCATGTGACCTAGTCTTTCATGCCAAAGAGTTTCATTATCAAGTGACACTTGGTTACAATGATCTAGAGAATTATTAGGAACTACATAACAATTATTTTGAGATCTAACCCATTTCAAAAAGAATGAATGGTTTTCGTCAGTTACAATACATTCAACAGAAGAAAAATTAACTGAAAAACCATCATCACGCAATTGGCTAATGCTTATGAGGTTAGTCTTAAGGCCTTCAACAAATAACACATTGTTCAAAACCGGGCTATCTGGAATAGTGATTGTTCCTTTTCCAACTATTTTTGAAGATCGTCCATCTTCGAAAACAACAAGTTCTCCAGAGGTTTTCTCAAAAGTTTGAAAATAGTTTTTATCTTCGGTCATGTGCCTGTCACGCCCCGGGGTCGAAACTGCGACCCGGGCTCGCCAACAGATCCGCCGTCGACACGGGAAGCCCCGCACCGACGAAGCGTCTAACCTGCAAAAGATAGAACTACAGCTACACAGATAATCAGAGCGGAAAAATAAAAGCTGTAATATAAAATCCACCTACTATAAAGCTGAAAATAAATACAAAGTCCATCTCCCAAGTACATGAATAATACAAGGTCAGATACAAATAAAAATCCACCTATACAACATCTATGAATCCAAAAAAGGAGATAACTAAAACTGGAAATATAACAATAAACAGTGAATCCCACAGTCCGGGATGGTACATCTACCTCACTCTAAAAGAACTATGCTGGTAGGGAACTATCTCGTGACTCCCTGTCCTCGGTCCGTCGCAACAGCTCGGGCAAGAACGGAAGGAAAAGCCTCAGCAACCTGTCACCGACAGAGGGTGTGAGAACTACATCCTACAGTAGTTCTCAGTGGGTACCGTCTCCAAGACCCACGGTCTGCCCACTAAGTCTACTAGAGGCATAAGATAACAGAAAAAGTCTGTGATAATGAAAAATAAGCTGGAAAAGTATCTACAGCTATCATGCCTCTATCTACTATGCTCAATGGAAAGAAGAACACAGATGATGGTATGCATCCACTCACTACTGATAATATGTCATAAGTACTATGCTCAAAGGAAAACTCTGCTAAGACACATGATATGCATCCACTACTCGCACACGAGGTGCTCACAAAACTCGAATCTCAATGACTGCCAAAACTGGCTCAGTCAAGCCTGCGCATGTCGTCTAGGGACGCACCTGCCCACTACCACGCGTCCACATGAGGACGGGATTTACGTGGGGCGTCCTAAACTGACTATCTCGATCTCACACAAAGCGACCCCTAGTAACTCGGCCAGGGGCATCATCATCATCGCATCCGGAGCGTAACTCGAGGGGAGCGACCCCTCCGAGCTCAAGTGTATCTCATCTGTCTCAACTAGCGGCACATGCAGGCTGTAATCCACGATCAAACAGATCGGTAACTCGAATGCCCAAAAACCATCACTCAGTCGGAGAACCCTCCACGACTCAATCTCACAACACTAACCCACTAAAAGAAGGTACACCACAGCTGGGACCGCCGTCAATCCAAACGGCTCCCGACACGACACCCCACTCATAGGCGAGAAGAACCGATTGATACAGCAAAGGTCCGAGAATCCCGTTAGGGCGATGCCTAGAACCCCAATCAAACAAGAACAGACGCTAGGCTCAGCCTATCGAAGTTCTCGGTCCTTTACCGTTCAGGGATTCGGCCCCTCTCGGTTAAAGTGGGAAACCATCTCAACATACAAAACTCACGGGCTGGAGATGCTCTACAGCCAGATCTGCGAAGGGTCCGAAAACCCCGGGAGACTAATACCTACGACCCCTATCAAACAAGAACAGGCTATAGGCGTAGCCTCCCGTTGTTTTCGACCCAAGAATGAAATCAACCCTTAGAACCCAGATCACCCACCCCGGTCGGGTGAGGAAATTTAGGAGAAAAGATGACCTTTATTATAAAATATCATTTCCACTCAACCCCCTTGGGGTGAGGATAAAATTGCCCCTTTTTTGAAAACCGTCTTGAATTGAGAAAACCAACTTTTATAGATTTTAGTTCTTGAGAAAATCAGTTAAAAACAAGTTTGTTTCCCGAACTCCCAAGGGTTGACGCCTTCGCCCAATCAAACAAGAACAAGCTCCGGCGACCCCTAGGAATTCGGAAGGAAAAACACTGGTTTACTAAAATCATGGGTATCCAAAAACATTCTGGGTTCAAGGTCCTGATAACACACGCGCACCACGATCACAACATGGTGGTGACGAACAAACGGAGGAATATCCAAAGACCCGGGACCACCGTTTACCCAAAACGGTTCCCAAACACTAACACTTGCCTAAACTCAGCTACCAGACCCCACTCAGCCCCCAGGCCCGAGTGTAACACACGTCCCACAATACCCTGACCACTCGGCCCACTACCCGGGCAAGGAACTCTATGTCCAGAAAGAAATGCAGTGTGTGGGATGTCTTAAGCATAATAGAACCTAGCACAGATTAAGGTTCTCTATTGATCTGGTTAAACACATGCAACATATGACGGGCGTGCTAGTCAAAGTTCCAATGAAACACTTAAACTAGCATGCAAAATCCTATCATAATAGAATTAGAAAGAAGTCTGCAAACTTGGAGAGAAAAACCAACCCACCTCGGTATGCCACCAATTGCTCGTAGACACTTGCAATTGGGCTCCGCGCGATTCCTTACCTCCACCGGAGTCCGCACGCAAAACGGAGCAAGCCGCCGGAGTCCGCACGCAAAACGAAGCACGGTGCCGGAGTCCGCACGCAAAACGGAGTCCGCACGCAAAACGATGCACGCCACCAGAGTCCGCACGCAAAACGGAGCACGCCGCCGGAGTCTGCACGCAAAACGGAGCACACCGCTACAGTCCGCACGCAAAACGGAGCACGACACCAGAGTCCGCGCGCAAAACGGAGCACACCGCCGGAGTCTGCACGCAAAACGAAGCACGGTGCCGGAGTCCGCACGCAAAACGGTGCACGCCGCCGAAGTCCGCACGCAAAACGGAGGGGTAAACAACAGTCCCTAACAAGTACAAGGACAAGGGGTAAAAACCCAAAATCCAAAAGGGTGAACCCCAAAACTGTGCCGGAAAACACCACGAAAAGACTAGCGGAACCAACCTTAAAGTCGGCGCATCGTCGAACAAGCACCCGCGCGTTCGCCCGGCTCCAAGGGACACTTCGCGCGCGCTCCACGGCACAAACGGTGCACTCGCGGCACCCCGAAAATTCCCCCAAACGCTCTCTCTCTCCCTCTCTCGCGTGCAGGACAGAGCAAAAGAGGAAAAATGGGAGAAAAAGGGGTCCATTTGGGCTTAAATAGCCCAAATGCGCACATTTGGGTGCCCGAATTGCACATTCGGGCGCCCGAAACCCCTCAACGGGCGCGCTACAGTAACCCGGGAACCAACCCCGCGCCGCTGGTCCACCGCAAGCCAACACGTGGCGGCACCACGCGTCCCCCTCCCGCGCGCGTCCAACCGGATGACGCCACGTGGAGGCACAGCGTCACGCCGCGACCACGCGCGCCAGGGACGCGTCCCCTCGCGCGACGCGGGCGAACGGGGTCCCGCCACGTGTCGAGCTCCGCGGGCTTCACGCGCTGGCCCGCGCCGATTCCCCGTGCGCGTCAGCGCGTGGGCTGGTGCGCCTAACGCGCTTCGGCCGCGTGGCGCCTCCACGTGCGCCCCGCTCCCGCGCTGGCGCATGGGTCGCCGCGCTCCCCGCCTCGACCAACTCGCGCCTGCCACGTGGCAGCGGCGCGAGTTCGTTGCACCGGGTGCACGCGGGTGGGCCGTGGACCGGCCCGCGATCAAAATGGGCCCGTTAGCCCATTTACGCCCGTAAATAGCCAATTTTGACTGTTTTCGCGCGCTGAGTCCGTTTTTGGCATCCATTTGACGCACAACGGACTCGAAACACCAAACATATGTGTTTTCTCACCACCAACCACACGGTCGAGTCGCACGGGGATTCCGGAACACTATATGTGCCGTGAGCAACCACTATCCAAATACCAAGACGTATTGTCATACTCATGTAGTGATGTGTGAATGACAAGACAAGATAAGAGTTCACCTTTGCGCATCCAAACCTTACGAGTTTTGGAATATGTCGGCAATGATCGTGAAGTTGAGCTCCTTGGTAAACGCGTCTTGTTCGGCTGATCACTTTTCTTTGATTTCCATGACAATATTATCTTGATGAATGTACTACCATTATTCTTGACCTTTGGTTGATTTTTTCTTGAATTCCGGTCTCTGTTCTTGATGGTAGTTGATGCAAGTAGTGCTTGATTCGTTCATTTTGCTCCATACTTGCAATTTGGTCTTATGTGCCCTGCAAAACCACAGCGATGACATATCTTGGCAAAAGTTGAACCCGAAGAAGATGAGGTAGGCTTGTCAACGTTGGCTGTGATGATTTTCGTCGGAGGATGAGCAACCGATTGAGGCACAAACTTCGTACCGTTCGAACTTGGATCCTCACCAGTTCGATCGTATCCAAGGCCCAAGCGATTTGTTTGACCAAGACCAAACAACTTGTCCAACTTACTCCTTCCTGATGAAAATCTCTTCAAATCTTCTTTAAGTTGGAATATGGTCTTCGTCATCTCCATTTTTTCTTGTCGAACCTCGGAATAGAGCTTCAAGAAGTGATTAGTTTTATCCACCAATTTGATATGTTCCTTCTCGAAATGCTCGTTCTTCTCTTGAAGGAAAACATTTATTTTGATCAAATTATCCCTTTCCTCTTCAAGAGCGTTTGAGAGAGAAGTTGTCTTTTTAGATTGTTCTTCGAGATCCCACAACCTTCTTCTCAAACTTTTATTTTGCTTCGCCAATTTCTTAGAATCCTTTAACAATTTATAGTAGGCAAAGGCAAAGTCTTCACCTTCAGAATCGCTAGGTTCATTATTCGATGCAGTTTTTTCATTCAATGAAGAGATGGATAACGAACCTGAGGTAATCGATAAAAAGCACATGAAAGGTGAAGTTGTAGACGCAATAAATGTCGTGGCATTGTTATCCTTATCACTAGAAGATGACTCGTTGGAAGAGGAAGTGTCATCCCATGTGACGGCTTGCATAGCCTTCTTCTTTGACGGATTCTTGTTGGGACACTCCGTTGAGATATGACCAAAACCTCTGCATTTGAAGCACTGGATTTGTCCCTCGGTGTTCTTCTTTTCCTTTGAAGAACCCTCTTACTTTCTTGATTTTGAACTTGAAAATCCTTTGCCTTTCTTGGACTTAACGAATGATGATGATTTGCTTGAATTTCCCCTTCGAAAGTTTCAGCGAAATTTTCTTGTCAAGAATGCAAGCTGTTTCTCGAAATCCTCCATTGATAGATCATCATTAGTATCTGAGGATGATGAATCCGCGTCTTCTTTCTTTGTTGATTTCAATGCAAAACCTGAAGACTTAGAAAAAGATGAAGGCTTTCCAGAAGAATAGTTAGTAGGAAAAGTCATTTCATATGTTTGAAGTGCACCGACTAATTCTTCTACTTTGATTTCGTCCAGGTGTTTTACTGTTTCAATGGCTACAACCTTAGGGCGAAATCTTTCGGGAAGAGTTCTCAAAATCTTTCTTACAACTTTCGATTCTGAAATTTTCTCTCCCAAGTTAGCACATGTATTCACGATATCTTGCAATCGTGTATAATAATCTGTGAAATATTCATTTTCTGCCATATGAATTGAATCAAATTTGTTTGTAAGCATTTGCAGTTTTTGAATCTTCACTAAACTTGTACCCTCATGTGTAACTTGTAGAGTATCCCAGATTTCTTTCACGGTTTCACATGCAGAGACGCGAGAAAACTCAGTTTGTGACAAGGCATTAAATAAAGCATTAATTCCCTTACCGTTTAAGAATATGCATCAATCTCTTCCTTGGTCTATTTCGACCTAGGTTTGATGGTGACAACATCATCAGCAATAATCTCAGTAGGATATGACCATCCAAACTCAATTGATTGCCAAACCCGTTCATCGATGGAAATAAAGAATGCTCTCATGCGTACTTTCCAGTAGGCATAATTTGTTCCATCGAAGAACGGTGGTCTATTGATGTTTCCACCTTCAACCATTATTTACAATCCTATTCCCACTCTGATATCACTTGTGGACTGAATAGGGAAAAAACCACCTAGAGGGGGGGGTGAATAGGTGTAAACAATAAAATCACCAAATTGTTGCGTAAAAATAACCCAATGTGGAAAAATAAATAAGTACGCAAGATTTTACATGGAAAAGTCCGTCACAGGAGTAAAAAATCACGGGACCGATAACACGGTGAAATCCACTAAGATTAAACACGTACAAGGTGATATACCATAACACTACGACTCAACCTTTTCCATACGCTCCGAGTAGATCTTCTCTGCTCGCTCCACAACGCGCCTCGAATCCACGATTTGCGTCCAATGCCGAATCCACGACGTCCAACCGAATCCACGGTCTCCACTACTATAGCACGTATCAATCACACGAACACACCTCGCTCCAAATCAACGAAAGTGGTAGCACCTTGAATCCACAAGGCCACACGAATCCACGCGCCGATGTTCCTTCCGAAAATCATTGTTTTGTTTATTGGTGGTGATGATATCCCGAATACTTAGATCATAGAAAGACAAGAAAACACCAACTAAGTATTCATCAATTTAATTCTACAAGAAATAGAGAGTTTGAAAACCCTAAAATCAAATTGATCAATATAGACGAAGAAACATAAATTAGATCATGTTTTCCTTTCTTCTCTATACGTGGATTTTCCTTTCGATCTCTTTTTAAAAATAAATAGGAATTTTGAAACCCTAGGAATCTTAGGAATTATCCGTCTCTTGGGATTACCGGGATTACTCTAAAAGATGAATGTTAGGGTTTATTTATAGGTTAGAAACCGTTTGGAAAGAGATAAGAAAAAAAAACAACCTTATCTGAAATTTTCCTGCTCGGCGGTCCGGACTGGCTTAAGTCTGATCCGGACTGTCACCTTTTGATAGAAATTTTCTAGAAAAACTAGTTCGGGGTCCGGACTCAAAGGAGGTTGATCCAGACTGTTCATGCGATTCACCAAACACAGAGTTCGAGGTCCGGACTCAAAATAAAATGATCCGGACTGGAATTCCGCATGAACCAAACCCTGTTCAGGGTCCGGACTGGATGGTCCTGATCCAGATCTTGAACACTCTAAAAGTCCAGTTTTTTATTTTTATGCAATGAAAATTATTCCAAGTGTTTCTAAACTATAATAATGTATTCCGATCATCACCAATAATTAATTTAAACTTACCTGATCATTTTGAATCCATTCTTCTTGAGATTGATGTATGTGATCAACAATTCTTCAACTTCAATCTTCAAGACTCAAAACGCTTCACGAAATATGCCAATACAAAAATACTTAACAGGTGGCGCCTCGTAAGGGACCGCCCCATGCGGGCGGTGCCCCATATGGGCGTGCTCCGCACAGGCCGCGCCCCTCGTGGGTGCGCCCCGCACGCGGGCGGCGCCTCGTGCGGTCGTGCTCCGTGCGGTGGTGTTCCTCTTGGTCGGCGGTGGTGTTCCTCTTGGTCGGCGGCGGTGGCCTCCCGTTTTCCTTGCAACGGCGGCGGCGACTTCCCAAGCATAATGACGGCGGCGGTCTCCCGTCTATATCGACGGCGGTGGCGGCCTCTCGTCCACCTTGACGGTGTTGTGACCAACTTCGCACTAGATCCTCATTTCCATCGACACCTCAAAGAACCCGACAAGAATATCGAAAACACCACCAAATCTTTACAAGAGATAAAGAAAAGCCCAAAACACACCTTCTAGCCGGTGAAGATGACGGTACGATGCTCGGCTCCATCCTCCGCTCTCCGCTCTCCTACGTTGTCGGTGCTCCCTCCTCCGTTGCCCCACGATGAAGCCGATTTCCGATCCCGATCTTCGACGAACCCTTCGAGGAAGAAGACCGGGTGCGTGCCATACTCTGTACACACATTGCAAGGGATTAGAAACCAACAATATCCAATAACCGGTCAAACCATGTCACGCCCCGAGTTCAAAAACCAGTGTATAAACTTTTTTAAAAAAAAAAAAATCAGAGTTGCAAAAACAGCCAGGGCAATGACAGACCGCCACATATATAGAAGAGTCCCAATCCCCTTTGGAATTGAGCCTTTTCTATATATGCACGGCTAGCTTGGCAACAACATCAGAGTACTAACTACGTACAACTACAAGCAAAAGTTACAATTAACTTTACAATTATTTACATCTGAATTACAACTCTTTCCTTTAACATCAAATAATACATGAACTTTCGGCTGTCCAGGGTCAACATCTAACACGGAATCTCACCAACACGTCCCGACATCCCACCACCCGCTCGGCCTGAAAAACAGTCACCCGAGGGTGTGAGATACACCGGAGTGTATCCCAGTGGGCACGACGAGCCGAGAAATAGCAGATCGTACCTACTGGTATACAATACTAGAGGATAGTAATAATCAGGGGTTAGAATAATCAGATAGGCAATCATGAAGATCAACAGATATATAATCACAGTTAGGATATGCAGATATATAACTGGTGCTGTAAAGAAAGCAAAACTTATAATCTGGGTACAAGCATAGGAGATACTTTTAGCATAATTTAAAATAGGACAAACATGTATCAGGATAATCAACGCATCAAGGAATAGGACAATCAGCAAGATAACAATGAAACTATAATCAAAGGCATCACAAAGAATCATATACAGGTAGATAACTAGAAGCCAGATCAAAGAATCAAGGAGGCATGTTAAAGCAACTTAACAACACATGCATCAAATAAATGAAAACACAAAGACCCAATCACAAGCTACCATATTGGCCTTCACAAGACCTCAGGCAACGCTGCCCACTTGGCACCACCTGGTTGACATTCCCTTCACAAGGGTCACGGGTTGCCACAGCTAACCACTTTACCGGTAAAGTACACCGCTACGGGGGATCAGCCCGCTAGTGTACGTGAAGAACAACGGTGCGGGCGATCATAATGCAAATGCTCAAGCTCTCGGTCCACTGACCGGGTAATCGGCAACAAGCCGGGAAATCCCCACTGGGATGCAAGGGCAAAATCAACTGAATCTCAACTCATATGCAAGACCAAGGCAAATCTCAACTCAGCATAAGCTCAACCGAAAAACTCAACTCAATCATGCAGACCAACCAAATGATACAAAACTTAAACACATATTTTTAAGAAAACTGTTTTGAAAAGTCCAAACCCCGAAGAGCATTGCCCTCGTCCTATCAAACAAGAACAGACTCAGGCGACACTACGAAGCTTGGATTTTAGGTCTAAACCTCGCAGAGTAGTGCCTTTGTCCTATCAAACAAGAACAGACTCAGGCGACACTACGAAGCTTGGGTTTTAGGTCCAACCTCGCAGAGCAATGCCTTTGTCCTATCAAACAAGAACAGACTCCGGCGACCCTACGAAGCTCGGTAAAAACATTAGTTGATTAAATCTATGCGTTCAGCAGTGTATTACTTGATCAGCAGAACAAGCAAGCTCACCCATCCAACATGGAAATGTTCCAAGATAAGATATAAATACCAGAGGCACAATGAATAATCATGTAAGGCAGAATAGGACTGATAACAGGCATAGCTCAACATCTAACAACCAATCAGGCATACTAACCCCTTATGCAACTAAACACATATTTTTAAGAAAACCTTTGAAAACAATAGGTTTTTGGGTCCCAAACCTCGTAGAGCGTTGCCCTTGTCCTATCAAACAAGAACAGACTCAGGCTACCCTACAAGGCTTGGTAAAAATATTTATTTTAGAAGATCATGTATTTAGCAGCATAACAGGCGAACAACAAGGAAGCAAGCTCAACTATCAGATGACCAACCAGGCATGGCAATATGTAGAGCAATAATATAACCACTGGAAACAACTAATCAGCAGATATGGTAAAGATCACTAAAGAAGATCATAATCAGGCATAAAGCAGGTATAACGTAGCAAATAACTGAATCAAAGGAAGGGCAGGCTCAAGCATTGGTAGATCAATATAATATTCAAGTATAGGAGTGCAACTACGAAACGGCCAATCAGTCAAAGCAACTAACAGTAATATATATTGCAACCAAAGGCAGACAGGCTCAAGATAAACTAGGTTACCAAAAACAGTAGTCCAACCAATACCGTACACCGAGGGCCGAACTGATAAAGCCCGGACCGAAGATAACCCACCTGATATAACGCAGGCGGCTAAACTGAACCAACTGTACGCTCAGCACACCAGATGCTACCGAATAATCCTGAATGTGAATTTAAGGTTCAGGAATCAACTTACTAACCAGTATATGATGTGACTTTTGCATCTAGACCCCTAGGGCTTTTAAATTTTCACTTTTAGTGCCAGTTTGGGCACTGTTTTCGCTCGTTCTTTCAACTGGAGATTCATTTTAACATTCCGTCACTTCCAACAGGTTACTTATGTCTTGCTGGACACCGTGCTCACTCATTTGTGGCAGCACAGGTCCCGAGGCAAATTTTGGCCCATAATATATGCACTAACATAGCCTAAAAGCCATTTTGTTTCTTTGGATCAACAAAACCTAATTTAAACGCGAGCATCGCGTTCAGTGACCCCAAATTAGCCAGGAGCTCACTGTTACAATTTTTCAAACAGTCCAAAAGCAGGACTTTAGCCAACTATTTAACCTAAAGCTAGTTTATACACTAACATTCAATCCATTCAACATCTGTTAAAACTTTGTATATGAAACTACCTCTGGACAGTGCCAGGACACTGGGGCTCACCTTTGGGCAGCCCAGAACTTGCTGGATCAAAGAGATCCAAAGCCTTGTTCTCTAACAATGTGTACGATGCTCCAAACTTAGTTCCACACAGAATCTGTTTGATCCGAAGTGAGCATCAAGCTCAGGGGACTTTTTGGAGCATCATTCATTTTTACAGAAAACCCAAATTCCACATTTTTCCTCTCTCATGCATTTTATCAAACATCTAGTGGGCATAATTTGTTAACAACCACATACAACCAATCTCAAGCTAGTTCTCTGCAATTACTGGACCACAGGGCAAATAACTTGGATGGAAACATTCCTTGGAGTTGCAGGAACAATTCCATCATTTTGGTTTCGACCCAACATCCTCGGGTTGGCCGGAGCTCGGGAAGAAGATGAAGCTCAATGCATTGAAAATCGTGATCAATCAACCCGAGGTTCTGGGACCCAACCAAAAGCACCAACAGGTGCTAAATCCCTCGGGAAACCTTCCTGTGCCTGTGGCCGGCAACAGAACACGGCGGCGGCGCGGCGGTGGCAAGCTCGGTTTTGAAGCTTTTACCAACAATGGCAACTTTGCAATGGTTGATTTTAAGGTGCAAGGAACAGCACCACAAGCTTCCTAGCAAACTTTTAGGAAGGTCTGGCCTTGTCCTCGCCGTCGGAGGTCGCCGGATTACCGGCCGCCATTAATGGCCTCAAGCTCGGGCCATCCATGGCCGGCCCTCATTCGGGCTGCATGGATGCCATGCAAAGGCATGGATGGACTTCCCCCGATCCCAAGAAGAGTTCTGGGCAGGTGGCCGGCGGTGGGGTAGCCTGCCGGCGCCGGAGCAAAAAGCTCGGCCGAAGGTGCCAGAAACCCAAAATTAGGGTTCAAGACTGCGAGGTGGTTACTCAACCAAACTCCACCAAATTTGGTGGAGATGGTACTCATCTCCTACAGATTTTTTCCATGATTTTAGTTTTGTATTTTGTCCAGCGGTTGTGGAGAACGGTCGCGGCGGAGCTTGGCTAGGTTTCCGGCGATATGTCTCTCCCGCCGGCTAACCAGTGTGCATGGGGAGCTCGGACTGTGCAGGGAGTATGATTAGGGCCTAACAAAGCCACTGCTAAGGGTCTCGGGTTCAACCAACCTTTGGTTCGGTAATCCTTACCTTGGCCTAGGTTGAAGAAGATGGGATGAAGCCGGAACCTGTCCCTCTTGCACGCGCGGCCACGGCAACTCCAGCAAGGTTCTCTGGCACAGAGGAACACCACCAAAGCTCCAGAACAAGGTTTGGTGAGGTTTGGTTCCAACTTTCTCCCTTCTCTCTCTCTCTCGGGCTCCTCTCTAATGGAGTTGTGTCCCTCGGCCACCCCAGCACCCGAGGTTATGAGGATTAACTCTTGGGAGTTATGAATCCCAAGAGCACCTCGTGTAACCTCCCACGAGTAGCCCAAGAGCCAAAGGTTGCAATTTCTTCCTCAACCGGGTTCACACCTAACCCTATTGTTCCGAGGCTTTCTCAGTGGGTGCAAAATGCACCAAACCCCTTATGGTATGAAGCCCTAACATTTAGGCACATAAAATATTAGGTTCTTACACAATTTAGTCCAATTTTCGGCACTTTTCACGCATTTCGAGACAAACTGTTCGCCGAATTGCGAAGCGGACTTCGCCACGACGTCCGGCTCGTCGAGACCTGTCAGGTAGCGTGTTTGTTTGGTTTGTTCGACGCTCGAATTAAAAGTCGTTCCATAAAGTTCGTCAAATTATCGCGCGTGGCACGCACTTCGATGCACCCGGGTCGCCAAACGCGAAATCCGTCAGTGCCATTGCGCTCAGAACGTCGAAATTAGCTAGGATCCATTACTAATACTCCTATGTTCATATTCTAAAACAGTGAATCGGCCTTTAGTGTTCTAAGGGGAATTAAATTATAGTGTTTACTATTCACTTAAGTTGTGGGGCCTGCCCGCTTCTTTTCTGATTTCTGGAAGATACGACCGTCGGATCGAAAACATATGAATATGAAACTTCTATGTTTCGACGAGACGATCGCAATGGTGACCTCGGATTTTCCAGATCAGACCCCGATCAAAAGTCGATATTTTAGGACCACTGTTGCACTACTATCTACCAATTTTTGCTATTTAAATAATTCTGGAAATTATTTAAACCTGAATTCTGGATTTTAAAATCATGGTTACTACAAACCAACAAAACAAACATAAGAAGACAGGCATAACAGTTAAAACAAAACTTGAAACCACCTACTCATGTAACCGGGGGATCTTGTTAATTACATTAGATATTTGCACGAAGTAAGATACCGTGGATGCTTAGTCATTAATGGAACTCAAAGATATGCAAACTACGTGATTGGCCCCCTTACGCTCTGATACTATCTTAATCTGTCACGCCCCGGGGGTAGTTTGAAAGCGAAAAACGGTCCAAAATTTTCTTTCTAAAAGCCTTTACCCTCCGGCATGTGCCCAGACCCGTCACATATATAAGATCTCCCTTGTATACGCACGGCGTCGCACAACATACAATCACCAATCACCACTAGTTTAACATACACATGCTCAAGTAAGGGATTAAATAAACTTGTACATCATTCAATGAAAACTCGCCCACTCGGCATACTCCAAGTTGAAAGGATAAAGCCACAAGATTTTAAAATAGTGCCAACCCGACACTCTTGTTTTGAAAATTCATTTTCGCAATTATTTTAGCTTTTCAAAAACCTCCACATTCACATTCAACCATCGCAAGATAAGAATGAAAGATCAAAGTTTATCATTCCAAAGCCATCACGGCGTTCCAATGTTCCAATATTCACATCACATCATCATCCACATCACGAGTTGTTCATATGTCATGCAACCAATATCCACAAAGTGTAAGAACCAAAAAGAGGACTAAAAAAAAGGGTCACCGAAATGACAAAAAATGCAAGTCACTAGTGAGCCGATGCCTCTCCTCCGTCCCCGCCGAAACCTGTCACATGGTAGGAGTCAGTGACTACAATATAGGAAGGAAAATAACCAACAACATAATCATAACATGCTGTAATAAGTACAAAAAGTAAATAGGACAACAAACCGTAAACCGGAACATCCATTCCATTCATACTATCCCTTAGTCCGTAGACCTAGGGAATAACCAACCTTGCTCAATCCTTTGATGCCCTTTTTACCTTCCCCTTCACACCTCAGAGGGCCCCTAAGTAAACCCTACGTAGAGTCTCACGGATCCTCAGACCAACTTTTTTGAAAAAGTACATCCTTGCGGTGGCCAAACCACCGGTGTGCGTGACTACACCATAAGCTTCAAAACCTGTAACTGTAGACTAGATCGCGACAGCTATACCCGATAAAGTCAAGCGTTTTACCTTGTCCTCTTTTTGTATGTATCAATTTTGCCAAAACATGCAACACCCTGTCCTTCCTTACCTTTAAAATAATTATGCCAAAATCACAATTTAAAACAAAAGGTAGAGGAAGGTCAGACACCATGGTCCAACGACATCCCCTACCTTGGTTCGATTACCCACCTCTTATCGGCGAAGAAAACGATGTGTGAAAACTCCCCAAAACACCTCAAACTTTGCCCGGACAAAAACTACACCAAAAATCATTGTTAAAAACATCATCGTAACGAAATTCCACGAGTCAGGGGTTAAACCGGAGTTTCGACGGCGAAACTCGTAAAACACCGCTTAACGGAACAACCAACCCAAATTATGATGAAACGGCGAAAAGAAACGAAGCCGCGGCAACCCGCGGATCGGCGGCGACGCAAGCCCCGCCCGGTTCACCCATTGCAGGTGGCGCCCCGCAAGGGACCACCCCATGCGGTCGGCGCCCCGCATGGGCGCGCCCCTCGTGGGCGGCGCCCCACATGGGCGCGCCACGCGTGGATGCGCCCCGTACGCGAGCGGCGCCCCATGCGGCGGTGCCCCGTGCAGTCGTGCTCCGTGCGGTGGTGTTCCTCTTGGGCAGCAGCGGCAGCCTCCCATTTTCCTTGCAACGACGGCGGCGGCTTCCCAACCATAATGACGGTGGCGGCGGCCTTCCGTCTATATCGACGGCGGCGGCAGCCTCCCGTCCACTTTGACGGTGTTGTGACCAACTTCGCACTAGATCCTCGTTTCCATCGGCACCTCAAAGAACCCGACAAGAACATCGAAAACACCACCAAATCTGTACAAGAGATAACAGAAAGCCCAAAACACACCTTCTAGCCGGTGAAGATAACGGTACGATACTCGACTCCGTCCTTCGCTCTCCGGTCTCCCGCGTTGTCGGTGCTCCCTCCTCTGTTGCCCCACGATGAAGCTGATTTCCGATCCCGATCTCCGACAAATCCTTCGAGGAAGAAGATGATGTTCTTTTTCGTTACAACTTTTCAAAAACTAGGGTTCTCTTGTCTCTCTCCCTCTCTTAAGTGTGTAAAGTAGAAACCGATCTCCGGTTTCACTATTTATAAGAGATTTCGAAACAATAATAACCACTTCCTAACTTTTATAACAAATCAAAACTTTTTGTAACAAATTGCCATTTTTGTAACAAATCAAATTTTTTAATTTAACCATTTCTTCCTCGATTTGCGTTCCAAACCCTTCCAAAATCTCATCGTATATTGGCACGGATTTCCAAGCACCCAAAAGCCGAAATGAGTGTTCTAAATTCTCTTTTATATTAAACTTAGAAAAATCACATCGGGAGCTCCGCTTACCGGAATTTAGAGCCGATCGCACCACCGTTTTTCGTTTTTCGAGCCCTACACCATGAAATAGAAATCCAACCAAAAAGACAACAAAAATACGAGAAAAAATACCGTGAATACCGAAAGTGATGCCGAACAAAAACTGTGAACACTACAGTGCGAACCCTAATGCCAGAAAGTAAAGTGATACCTGCCACCACATGGTCGGCTGCTGAGGAGTCCTCCACCTGAGCCGCATACACCCGACCGCTCTGAGCTGGCGGTCGGTAGTCAGACGAGCGGAAGGAAGGAGATCTACTAACAGGAGTATAAGGTCGCTGGGCTGACGACCTCTGCTGGGATGCGATGGGAGCCAACGCTGAAGAGGGTGCTGCTGAGGTCAACTGGGGGCATGACGCTCGAATGTGCCCTGACTGTCCACATCTGTAACAGCAACCCCACCTCCGATCATAGGTATCCGGCTGATGCTGTCCCCTACAGAAAATACACCGGTCTTAGTGTGAGGACCCGAATCCCCACTTAAGAGTTTACTGTTGGATTCATGGCCTTTGGGAGTGTTTGTACGCGTGTCGGGCCCAAGAAATGAATTTATGGTGTAAATTAGGAGTGAGTTTGCATCACCGGAGGCCTTTGGGAAATTTTAGAAGTGGAATTGGGCGAAACGGACTTCGGATTTGGATTCAGCGCGCGAAAACGATTAAGATGGACTATTTATTTGTGTTTTTCGGGGCCCGGACGCGAAAACACAGATTTCGAGGTGTGGGTGTACTGTTCCGGCGGTTGGAGAGGCGGCGGCGGCGGCGGCGGGTGGCTGCCGGCTGAGGCGCAGCCGCTCGGTCCGCAGCGGAAGCGTGGTGGGCCCATAACCCACAGGCCCCAGGATCGAAACCTGGCTCTGATACCAACTGTGATGCCCCAACTTCCCAGGGGGTCACCCATCCTAGAACTACTCTAGCTCTAGCACGCTTAACTCTCTTAACCTCTTGGGTCTTGCTGCCACCCAAAATGCTATAGCCGGGTTAAGAGATTTAGTCCTATTATATCATTTATATATAAGACTAATCCAAATTTCGGGGGTGTCACACTTAGTACTGTGGCTACCTCGGCTACTGCTGCTGCTACTGTCTCTGTGACTGCTGCTGTGGTCTCTGCTGCCGAGCAACATGAATCATATGTCTATGTAAAAAGGAGAAAAGAAGGAAAAGTATGGTTTCTCCTAGGTCAAGTTCCAATATGATAGTGTAGCAATAAAAGGTGGCCTATCTAGATGTCCATTCAAACATGCAATTATTCTCAAATAATGTGAAATGAAAAGCATCAAGTAGTAATTTTACATAGGATGGATTATATGTCGCAACAAGTACGAGCTATACATGGAATGCTAAGTGCCAATAATGCATGTTAATATATCATAACCATCGTATACCAATCTCACATAGATAGGCTAAGAATTAATCAAAATAATTTATTTAAGCATGATTCATAGTGGGGTGGCGAAATAATAAGCAGTGTGTCGTGGAAACTCTAATAGCCCTCGTGAGTAAGCCATTGAAAGAGGTCCTCAACAACCCACCTGGAATGCGAAGATCCGGAATCTGATCGGGCTGAAATTTGGCGTGCGCGTTCCCCCAGCTCCTACGGTTCCAATGAATCTAAGAACTCCCAAAAACTCCTCCCGGATCGGCAGCGACAAGCAAAACACTGAAGTGTTGTCCAACAAGTTAACAAATTTTAGCGAGCGCATCACTTGAGTGTAGAAGAAAATCCACACATAATTTTTAGCCGGGGCCAAAAAGAAAAATGCTCACCTCAATCGTGATGAAAAGTTTCAACTTTCCCTTTCCCCGCGAAACTCCAAAATATCAGCAAAAACTGTATCACAAGCCGAACGCCACAAAAATTACCATCAGCCAAAGAGTATAAGACTTGATGAGGAACAACCTCAGCCAAAGAGCCCCCAAGAGAAACCTCCAAAAAATCAAAAAAAGAGGGAGAGAATGGCCTATTTATAGGCAAAACCAGAAAATGGCCTGTTTGCGGGTTTGGGGGAAACTTTCGGGCGCCCGAAAGGGGGCACCAGTCCCCGATCCGCGTAGCGCCCGGATCGTTTTGGACGCGCCGCGTGTCCCGGCCCTCGCGACAGTAGGGGTCTGGCCAATCGGGCCACCCCATGGGGCCCTACCCGCCTGGCGGAGCGGTTGGCGCCAGCCAACCGTGGGGCGCCACGTGGCCCCGTGTGCGCGCCACTCCACCTGCACGCCTGCCCCGCCTGCCACGCCAACCATCCGCATAGTACACCGCCCAATCCTCGCCTGCCACTTGTCCCGCGCGTCGGGTCGCTGCGCCTGGTGTGCGCGCCCTGGCCGTAGACCGACCCACTGTCGAAATGGGCCCAATAAGCCCAAATAGCCTATTTTCGATCGTTTTCGCACGCTGAGTTCGTTTTTTGCGTCCGTTTGACGCGTTACACACTTGATACACCAATAATAGGTGTTTTCACTCTGCGGACCACATGGGCAAGTTACACGGGGATTTGGGCCACCACATTAGGGATGTCAATGGGTACGAATACCCGAAATTTTATTTGAATCCGAATCCGAACGGAATGTATTTACCTGATGTTAAATGGATATGGATTCAGATATGGATATAAAAAATAAAAATCGACGGATTTGGATTTGGATATGGATTTTGATTGTACTCGACCCGAACCCGAACCCGACCCGAATCGAATTGATTTTACGTTATATAATATATATGTATATAAATATTTGATATTATATTTAAATTTATATTTTGAAATTTTAAATTTAATATAATATATTTTGAAATATTGTAAAAAGAAAAAGAAAAATAATTATTTCGGGTTTGAATTTTCGGGTTCGTGTTCGGATTCGGATTTTGAATTTTTGGTCGGGTTCGGATTTGGATATGGATTTTTAAAATCCGTCGGATTCGGATTTGGTAGTCGGGTTCGGATTTTTGAAAATCCGCCCCGAATCCGACCCGTTGACATCTCTAGCGGACCTAGAAGGTCTAGCAGTGTATGTAGTGCACCGGCTTCGCTGAAATAGCCAAGTGCGGGTGAATCGCTTTCAACATATTTTAAAATGTGATTAAAATATGGCGGAATAAGTTTGGTTCGAAGAAAATGGTCTTCGGATCAAAAGTGAGTTGAGAAGGTAGCAAGCTGAAACTTGGTGTTTCGGTTTGAACTTTGGCCAAATTGGGCAAAATGCAATAAGAACGTGTTTTAAAGGTGGTTCCCAGGGTGCGTGCAAAATTTCAGGCAAAACCGAGCTCATACGGTACGAAATTGCCTTAAAAACGGACTCCTAAAGCTCAAAATGCAAAAATCTGCCTAAGTGCAGAAATTTGTGCTGGGTACGGGTACTCAATTCTGAGTACCGGTACGCAATGCATTTTGTGCTGAAAATTACATTGGGTACCGGTACTGAATGCTGAGTACCGGCACGCAGTGTGTATGAGTGTAAGAAACTTGGCCAAAAATATTCTAAGTCCCTGGGTACCGGTACCAAATGTTGGGTACCGGTACCCAATGTAAAATAGGTGATTTCCAGCCCTCGGCTTGGAAATTTCGTGGGTTTAGTACCGGAACACAAGTTTGGTACCGGAACTAAAAGGCCGTGTACCGGTACTCAAGCCCGAGTACCGGTACTCAATGCCTAGAATGCTGGGATATTGAGATGAATTCTTTTGTAAGTGGGGGCATTAGGGTAATTTCACCCCACCAGCTGCCCATTGGATAAGAAACCCCTCTCTCCCTCTCTCTCTCCTCATTCTCACTCTCCTCTCCCATTTCTCTCCCTCTCGCTCTCTCTCTCTACGCATGGGGAACCAGAGAAAGAAAGGAGAAGAAGGAGAAGAAGGAAAAGAAGAAAAGGAAGAAGAAGAAGTTGGAGAGGAGGCTAGGGTTTGGGTTTTGATCTCCAAAGAGCTTGGGGATTTCGTGAGGAACTTTAAAGAAGCCTTTCAAGAGAAGCTCCACCCCCTTTTCTCTTCTCTTTTGGGCAAAAAGCTCCAACAAGAGGTAAGAGTAAAATTAGGGTTTTCCTCTTTTATGGTTTTTATGAGTTTGTATGGCACAAAAATAACCTCTTATGGTTCTAAATCTATTTTTAGGGATTTTCATGAAGAGGAAATAGATCAAACCCTTGTTCTTGCAACAAGAACATTAAGGTTGGGGATTCTGCCGAAATTGGGTGACCTCTCCCCTTGCTCCTTTGTTTTTCGATTTAGAAGCATGATAGTAGCATGTTAGAGGCGTTAGGGAATTATGATAAGTATGCATGCGTAGAAGTAAATATTATTTTATGAATGAGATGAAAGTAATTGCATGCATGAAAGTGATTAGCTATTCATGATTGTGATCATGTTAGGGTATAACCCTAGGAATCATGCAGGACATAAGGGGAAAAGAGCATGTTGGTAGCAAAACTAGGAGAAAACCTAGTTTAGGGGTTTAATGAGTGACATCAAACTTAGGAGTTTATCCTAGGATTGAACGAGTGGCATTGTCTTAGGTGATAACCTAAGGACATTGTATAGAGTGATCAACATAGAATCAAGGAACTCTAGGATGAGTATGACGTGGAACTTAGGTAAAGGAAACCTAAGGTGAACTAGGGGAGTTTTAAACTCATAGATAATGAAATAGAGTTAGTGAAACTCTAAGTTAAATATGGAACAGGAAAAATAGAGTTAGTATAACTCTAGGATTCAGTGAGGAATCAGGAAAACGGGACGTAATCCCAAGATTAAAGAATCAAACAAATATAACCCTCGAAAGTCATAGGACATATGGGCAAATGGATAAATTATTTTAACTTCAATCTGAGTTAAATAAAGGAAAGGAAAAATAGGAAATAGAGTTAATAAACTCTAAGTCAGATAAAATTGAAAGTGACATAGTGTAACTCTAAGGATAATTGAGAACAAGTAAAGAAAAGTTTAAAAAGGGACTAAGGAGCTAAAGAAATTGCCAAGTGGCGAGGTTAAGGGAAAATGTGAACAAACAAGATGTTCAATCTAAAATGGTGTTAGAGACACCTAAGTTATCCTAGAGTAAAGAACTTAGGATAAAGAAAGAAAAAAGTAAAAGAGAAAGCATTGAGGCATGAATGCTAACGGGAGGGTTGAGCATATGTCACTCCCGGGTGGATGAGTGCCAAGGTGCTTTAAACTCATCAAGGACCAAAGAGGAAAAAAAATGCTTAAAGAACATAATGAAGCTAAAGGCTTAATTGAATGAAAGAAAGTAATGCTTAAAGAAAAGTAAAAAGGGAAAGTAAAGTACATTGGGCCAAGCACTACGGGAGGCGGTGCTACAACCTGTTCTTGTTTGATTGGGGTTTAGGCATCCGTCTTTTGGAACCCTCGGACCCGGTAAAGGAAAGTCTAAATGGGTAGATGGGAGGGTTGAGCATATGTCACTCCCAAGTGAATTAAAGAAATGGGCAAGTTGCCAATGGAAGGGTTGAGTAGATTTCACTCCCTAGTGAATGAGTGCCAAGGTGGTTTAAACTCATTCGAGATGAGAGGGTTGAGCAGATTTCACTCTCGAGGAAAAATGAGTGCCAAGGTGCCTTAAACTCATTTGAGGCAATGAGTAAAGAAAAAAAAAAAAAGAAAAAAAAAAGCTATCGATAACCTTGGACTATCTCGACTTATGGTAGCATGACTGCCGGGCTGGGGCCCTTTCGGCGAGGTTTTCCAAGGGGTGAGTAGCTTGAGATTAAAACACAATAATGTGAAAAGAATAAAGAGGTAATTGAGTGGTCTAGGTGGCCGGGTTAGTTTAACCCTATACACAGCGGCATAGTGGCCGAGTTTGTGGATAATGGCCTAGTTTGGCTGGACAGAGTAGTGATGAGTTGAGGAGCATACATAGGTAGTGTAGTGATCTGTTATATATATATATATATATATATATATATATATATATATATATATATATATATATATATATATATATATATCAGCATTTTAATATTGACGTTTATAGTTTCCTAGCATCCTATTATTATTGCTTCCATTGGACCAAGCGGTGTAGGACACTTTTTCTCGGTGGTTGTGTGAGGACCCGAATTTTCACAAGAGGATTACTGTTGGGTCATCGGAGCTTTTGCAGTGTGTTTAGCAGCTTTCGGAGGCCTTTGCTGTGTGTTGGAGGTGTTTGCGCGTGAATTGGACCTCAGGATTGGATCCGGCGCGAAATTTGGATTAAGAATACCTTTCCGGATGCCTTTGACAAATTTTAGAAGCGGTTTGGCAAAACAGACAGCAGATTTGGATTCAGCGCGCGAAAACGATGAAAATGGGCTATTTGCTTGATTTTTCGCTATTGGTTACTGTTCACGCCGGAACAGTAACTCCGGCGACCGGCGGCTACCGGCGGGAGGCGGAGCACGGCGGCGCAGCGGCGGAGTGCGGCCGCGGACAGCCGCGGGCAGGCGCACGGGCGCCGGGGCAGGCGCGCGGTCCACGGGGCCGGCGTGCACCGAAGGATTGGACACGTGGCGGCTTCGGGTTCGGCGGGTGCATCAGTTGCGTGCACCGGGCGCAGTGAGTGTTGGTGGTGCCACGTGGCGCGCTGTGATTGGTGGGTCAATGCACGCGCGACCGGCCGCCGGGCGCGGCGCACCGTGGACCCCGCGTGGCCATGTGGAGCACGCCCATTGGTGGGCGCACGGACCCGGGTGGCCCGGCGTGAACCGCGGCCCACGGTTCCCGCCGTGGACCGTGGCGCCACGCGGCGCGCCGTGATAGGCAGGCGCACGTGCAACGGGCGCGAGGGGCGCGGTTGGGCCGCATGGCGGGCTGAGGCTTTTTCGGGCGCGCACAGTAACGGGCCCGGGCCCGTTACTGTAGCAACCCGATTTAATCGGGCGCCCGAAACAGGGGACTTGTTGGGTATTTTTGGAATTGTTGCTTTTTGGCTATAAATAGCCCAATTTGGCCTACGATTTGGGGCTTTTCCCGAGCTCACCTCCTGCTGAGACCTGAAGCAAAGATGAACATCATCTTGTGCTCTATCTTTTGAGAAAGTTTCAGAATTTTTGGTGGCACGCACTTCGAGGTTGGCATTTTTCCAACGCGCTGCGACGCACTTTCCTTATTTGCCCTTTTCGTCGCATTTCGGTCCGAGGACTCCCCTGGCCTTCTCCGACCTCCGTTTTTGACGATTCTTGTGCCGATGTGTTCCTGAGAGGTAGGGCTTTGTTTTTCGTGTTGATCGTTTCTTCGTATTCAGGACTTCTGGCACGGTTCCCGAGGCACTGTTGATCCCCTATTTGTTGGGTACTGTTTTGGACAGCATTAGAGTATTTTGCCGATATCTTCGCACCCGGACATCGGATTGAGGCGTGCCAATATTCGATTTCTATCTACGCGTCGCGAGGAAAATCATCATATTTTTCTTGGAATTTTCTAAGTTTTCTTCGAAGGTGAAAATCCCACTTTTTCAGAGCAAAGTTTTACAGATTTTTGTACTTGGGATTATTGAGGTAGTCACCTTATTGATATTGTAACTTGACCTACGAAACTCGGATTGGGACGTGCAGGTACTCGTTTCGAAGGGCTCGACGAGACGATCGCAGTGGTATTTTTGTTGGATTTTTAAGAGTTCCTTTTATAGGTGGAAATTAAGCATCTTTTTAGCTGAAATTTTGGGGAATTGTGAATGGTTGTGGAACCGTTGTTTAAATAGTTATCGGTCGATGTGTTTGCAGGATTATTTGCATTCCTTGTATTGTGGGGTGATTGTTGGAGACTGTGGATTTTGGCAGCGAGGGATCTTGTTTTACTGTTGTGCACGCTTCTCGAGGTGGGTGGTTGTTGTATCCCTCTCTTTTGATATGCTCACTAGGAATATCAGAATAACCCGATGTTAGAAATTGTTGATCAAATATTGATAACCTTGCATGCAAAAAGGGACCACATAATTGATAGCCTATCCATGTGATTGAGACAATGGTATTGGAACTTGATCGTTATGCCATAATCATTCCTGTTAAAGTATTTATTTATCTGGAACAGCATGATCTGTTGTATGTTAGTACTTAGTGATTATGCAAAAAGGGATCATCACTTTGAGACATTGGTATTGGAGTTCATTGTTATATCATGTTATCCATGTGAATAGATTAGTATATTCGGACATTATGATGTATTATATGTGAGTGCATTGGTGGACGCTTTTCCTTCTATTCTAGATGAGGACATTTGCATGCTTGTATGGACATCTAGATAGGCCACATTTTTCTGCTACACTATCATGCTGGAATTGACTTAGGAGAAACCTTTTTTATTATTCTTTTCTCCTTTCATTTGAGGCATTGGGGTATTGCTCGGGTTGAGCAGGGTTGTAGGATAGTGTAGCCGGGTTTGTTGAGTGGGTTCGTCATACTAGATTGGGGTTTTGGGTTATTGCAGCAACCGCGGACATTGGGCGGTTGACCGAATGTTTACTTATGCATCAGATTGGGGATAGGATTCCTCTAGTGGATGGAGTTTCCCACTTATTGATTATCATCGCATTGATTGGGGGTTCGGGTTATCTTTAGTGGAGGGTTTTTCCCACTTTGATCATTGTCATGATCCAGTCCTGCTATACGGTGATACTCGATACAGAGATACTTGTGATACTGATGATAGAGTTACTTTACTCGTGTGGGTCGCTCCCCTCGAGTGCCACTCCGGAGTTAGGCCTCAGACCGAGCCATCTGTGCAGGTCTGATACTCATTTTGGGATGCGAGCCTTGTGTGCCGATCCCGCAGATTCGAGCCGTGTGTGCAGATTCCGCTACTCAGATCTTGAGTTCGACAGTAGAGCAGGCAGTGCCAGTTTTTACTGGTGATTAGATTGGGTTATTCGGTCAGATACTTACACTGATGCATTCGTATAGTTTCCTATTTCAGACTCTGCATTTAGAGGCATATTAGTGGTAGCTTATCTTTATCGGCCGTTTTATTAGCTTACCACCTTACTCCTTTTCTTTTGCCTCTGGTAGACCTAGTGGGCATGTCAGAGTTGAGGCTTAATCCACTAGGGGAGGCTCCTGTTTCTATAGTAGTTCTCACCCCCATCGTCCTTTTCTTTGTTTTTCCCTTTGTTTTGCAGAGTCTTCTGCTGGAGTTGCTGGGTCGTCAGCAACTGATCGAGGTAAGAGGATGGCGGACTAGATAGAGAGTCCACCCGACAGTAGCTAGCTGGACTTTGGTTGTACCCCTATCTCCTCATACAGTTTTTGTTGTACTCTCTTTTGGGGTCTGGCTTTAGCCAGCTAGTTGTATTTTTGTGGTGAGTTGGGAGAGTACTTGTATTTATTTACAGTCGTTCTTTACTTTATTTCCAGCTTTGGTCTGAGATGTTGTAGTTTTTATTCCAGCTCTGATTTTATGCTCTATTATTATTATCTCTTATATCTGAGAAGGTTACCGACGCTTCATATACGCGGGAAATACCGTGTGCACGGCGGATCTGTAGACGGGCCCGGGTTCTGGTTTACACCCGGGGCGTGACAGGTTGAACCTACTGGGAACTTTAAGTAGTTCTCACACCCACGGGTGACCATTTTCCCAGGTACGGATACAGCGATCGAGCCTGTGACACCCCCGGAATTTGGATTAGTCCTCTATATAAATGATATAATAGGACTAAAATCTCTAACCCGGCTATAGCATTTTGGATGGTAGCAAGATCCAAGAGGAACATGAGAGTTAAGCGTGCTAGAGCTAGAGTAGTTCTAGGATGGGTGACCCCCTGGGAAGTGGGGCATCACAGTTGGTATCAGAGCCATTCACCAGCCGGAAATGTGAGATGAGTCTCGGCTGAGCCAGGGTTATATAGCGGGTAGAGCGAGGCTCCCCGGCTAATGACCGTTGTGAGTGGAGTGCAGCTCCTCACAAGGTCGGCTAAGGCTAGCGAGACGAGTCTCACATCGCCTGGTGCTTGTGAGTGTGCTTGAGCCTGACGTGGACGTCAGGGCTTAAAGGGGGGAAGAATGTGACACCCCCGGAATTTGGATTAGTCCTCTATATAAATGATATAATAGGACTAATCCACGACCCGGGACCGACAATTTGTACGGTTCGGGCACGCCAACAGACCCGCCATCCGGGCACGACCTCACGCTACCCGAAAGGAACGGTAACATCCATCTCGAATCAAAACAATGCTTATGATGAGAAATAATATCAGAGTAAGATCACTACTAATTTAAAACTTCCATTCAATAAACAAATGGTTTAAGCCGATATGAAAGCAGGATAAGAATGAACCATAATAACTTTATTACATGTTACATCTCTCAACTTACAATTACATAATATTACAATGCCTTTACATAAATTCCTCACCGTACAAGGTTCACTCAAGAAACATATAAAAGGGATACCTCTGCTAGATCCTCTAGGTCTCTATGCTGCTGGGCCCTTGCCCCTATCGTATACCTCGCCGTCTGCCGCTGAACCGTCGCGAACGCTGCATCCATACCTGAACCTGGGGGGGGGGGGTGCACCCAAGGGGTGTGAGAACTTACGAGCGAGTTCCCAGTGGGTTCAACCACCGAGAAAAAGTGTCCTACACCACTTGGTCCAATGGAAGCAATAACAATAGTGCTAGGAAACTAAAACCTCAATATCAAAATGCGGCTATGCAATATACATGATCACTACACTATCTGTGTGTACTCATCGTCCCAGCACTACTCTGACTAGCCGCACTAGGCTGCTAAGCACCAACTCGGCCACTATGCCGCTGTACACAGGGTAAACTAACCCGGCCACCTTGGCCACTCTATTTTTTCTTTATTCTTTAGATTCAGGTGCTTTAGTTCAAGTTAACCCCCAGAAATTCTTATCCAACGGGCCCGAGCCCGGTAGTCCTGCTACCACAAGATAAGGTTTCTGAGGTTGCCGATAACACCCGTAAGTGTTACCCCGTCCTACGAAGTAAATGTGTTCTTCGGGCCACCGCTATCGGAGGGAGGGGGCTTCCCTGCGTCCGATCCTGATGCGCCCGGGGAGAGGGCAAGCCCTTTACGTCCCGCAGAACCACATTTCAACCTTCGAAGGCACGCCCGTTTTATTATCTTTATATTTTAGATAATTCGTCCTACGGCTGAAGCGTCCCGAACGGGCCACTGCCCGGGAGAGGGATTAACTGCCCGTACCTCCAGCCTGGGTTGGCTCCACCGAGGATCTTTATGTTCTCTTTCTTTTCTGTTCTTTTTACTTTAGTTCTTAGCCTCTTTGCTTTTGAACACTTGCTTCTCTTTTCTTGTTCACTCGAGCCTTAAGCTCACGTTGCCACTGGCAATTACTATCATTCTTTCCTTTGAGCATCTAGCTCTTTGCTTTCACTTTAAGCCTTCCGAAAGTACCTCGCTCGACGGGTCACTGCCCAGGGAGTCCTGCTCCACTTGACGAGTCTCAATTTCGAAGGCGTCATTTACATTCTCTTTATCTTAAGCAATTTGCTTGTCTTGCTTATTAACCAAATTTTAGCTCTATCTTGAGCGATTTGCTTGTCTTGCTTATTAACCAAGTTTTTCATTCCTTACCCTAGGTCCTGTCTCACGGGTAACTAGAGTCTCCTGGACCCCTTTACACATTTCTCTTTCATTTCATTTAACTTCCAATTGAGGTTGAAATTATTGTCCATTTGCCCGGACACCCTATGACTCTCTAGGGTTATATTTGTTTAATTCTTTAACTTTGGGGTTTTACACTTCCCTGATTCCTCACTGAGTCCTAGAGTTCACTTGACTCTATTTGTGATTTCACTTTTAACTTAGGGTTACTCTGACTCTAATTCCTTGTCTCTGAGTTTAACTCCTCTGGATCACTTTAGGTTCCCTTTACCTAAGTTCCATATTATACTCATCCTAGAGTTCCTTGACTCTATGTTGATCACTCTATCCAGTGTCCTTAGGTCATCACCTAAGACCATGCCACTCGTCCAATCCTAGGATAATCTCCTAAGTTTTGATGTCACTCAGTGAACCCTGAAACTAGGTTTTCTCCTAGTCTTACTACCAACATGTTCCCTTTCCTTATGTCACATGATTCCTAGGGTCATACCCAAACATGATCACAATCATAAAGGCTAATCACATTCATGCATGCAGTTATTTTCACATTCATCATAAAATAACATTTATCCTCTAGGCATGCAAATTTATCCTTTATCTTTGGCAACCAACAGTTGCACTTTTATCTGTGTCCTTTCGCACATGCACATTTATCATCTATCTCTGGCAACCAACAGTTGCACTTTTATCATCTGATTCCAATTACACAGGCAATCATAATCATAATTACCTAACGCCTCTAACAGGCTACTATCATGCTTCGAATCGAAAGCAAAGGAGCAAGGGGAGAGGTCACCCAATTTCGGCAGAATTCCCCACCTTGTGGAGTACCCGGAATTCCTTTCATATCTCCACACTTGATCACTATTCTGCCAATTGCTTGTAGACACTTGCAATTGGCCCCCATGCGGCTCCACTTTGTACCTCGAGCCCGCACGCAAAACGGAGCATGCTTCTCTTAAGACTGCACGCAAAACGATGCGCGATCTCTCTTGCCCTGTACGTAAAACGGTGTACACCATTAGTGACGGCACGCTAAACGGTGCGCGACGACGCGACCTGCACGCGAAACGGAGCACATACCTCAAATTGGCATGCAAAACGGTGCACGCTCCACTGTAAGGGTGCACGCGGAACGATGCACCTTCATCCAGTCCTGTTCGCAACACAAGGTGTATCGTTAGAACTGGCACGCGAAACGGTGCACGTTAACATGAACCGCACGCGAAACGATGCACGTACCTCAAAACTACACGCAAAACGGTGCACATCTGACTGTGGGGTTGCACGCAAAACGGTGCATTTTCATCCGGTCCTGAACGCCACACAGAATACATTATTAGGACCCGCACGCAAAACGATGCGTGGCAACACGAACGGCACGCGAAACGGAGCACGTACCTCAAAACTGCATGCAAAATGGTGCACATTTGATTGTAGGGTCGCACGCAAAACGGTGCATATTATTCCGACCCTGCACGTAAAACGAGACGTACTATTAGAGTCTGCTCGAAAAACCGTGCCCGTTAGTCCAACCTGCGCGCAAAACGGAGCACATACCTTGTATCGGCACGCAAAACGGTGCACGTAAAACGGTGCGCGCCTTTCGAGTTTGCACTCAAAACAGTGCGCGTTTGTCGAGTCCGCACGCAAAACGGCGCATGTCTCCCACGAGCGGCACGCAAAACGAGGCGCGCCCAAAACGCCTGCAAAACTCGAGCAGTAAAACGGCACAGAAGAGTTGAGTCCCTAACATGTACGTGGGCAAAAGGGTCAAATCCAAAATCCAAAAACGAAACGTAGAACTGCGCCAAAAATACCGCAAAAACGACACACGGGGCCTACCTCGACAATGCCGTGTCGTCCATCGCGTCTTTTAGTCTCTTTGGAGCAACTTGCGCGCTCCACAGAGTCCACGGCGCGATCGTGCGCCCTCGAGAACCCCGGAGAAATCGCCCTTCTCCCTTCCCCGCGCGCTCGGGTGAAGCCGAAAAGGGAAAAAGGAGGAAAAGGAAGTCATTTCGGGCCTTTATAGGCCTTTTCCGGACTTTCGGGCGCACCCTTTCGGGCGCCCGAAAGTTTCCGGGCGGCTACAGTAAAAGTCCCCGCCGCGGTCCACGAGTCCACGCTGCGCCACCTCAGCGCCACGTCACTATGCTCGGCCAACCAGGGGCCGACACGTGGCCGTGGACCCGTGCACCGCGACCACGGAACAGCGGCGGCCAATGGGAGGCCGCCACGTGGACCGCACTCCCGCCTGCTCTGACGCCCGCCGCAGCGTCCCGTCGCGTCAGCGCGTCGCGTCGCGCTGACCGACGAACGGGAGGC
Source organism: Tillandsia leiboldiana (assembly GCA_029204045.2). Taxonomy (NCBI): domain Eukaryota; kingdom Viridiplantae; phylum Streptophyta; class Magnoliopsida; order Poales; family Bromeliaceae; genus Tillandsia; species Tillandsia leiboldiana. The sequence goes on along the minus strand of CM055065.1, from coordinate 19,104,326 downwards.
CGACACGTGGCCGTCCCCGCTGACACGCGCCAGGCGCGTCGCGCCTTCCCCGCGACGCCCACGCTCCCCCGGTCAGAGTGACCAATAGGGAGGTGACACGTGGCCTGTCCCCGCTGACCGCTACAGTGCCCGCGCGCTTTCCCCACGCACGCCTGCAGCCCTCGGTCGGAACGGCCAATGGCGAAGCGACACGTGGCGCTCCCCAGCCACCACGCGCGCCTCGGGCCGCGCGCCATGCCTCGGGATCCGTGCCCGCTGCCTCGGGATCCGTGCCTGCTGCCTCGGGATCCGTGCCTGCTGCCTCGGGATTCGTGCCAACGCCTCGGGATTCGTGCCAACGCCTCGGGATCCGTGCCAACTCGGGATTCGGGCGCTGCTACAGTAACATTCGGGCGCACCCTTTCCGGACCGGGCTGCTACAGTAACTGGTTCGCTACAGTGCCCGAACCCGGTTCACTGCAGCCCGAAAACCGGGTTTGCTACAGTACTTTCCGGGCGCCCGGTTCCCACTTTCGGGCGCCCGAAACTTGGGCCAAAGCCCAGTTTCGCCCGTTTTCGTCCGTTCGTGCCCGTTTCTCTCCCGTTTATTGTCAAATTTGACAGGCAGCCATGGTTTAACTTAATTTACCTCATGGTACTTAAACTTTTCAGTTTGGACCACCTCTGGGTCACCAAAAGTCCCACTGTATTCGAATTCGCTTGCGGAGCCCGTTCTCACTATCCGGGTGTCCGATCAACGCGAAACTTTTACCGTGGCCTTAAAACATATTTACGGAGCTCCCGTAATTTTCTAGGAATTTTCCGAGACTGTGGATTTTCCACTTATAATCTGGGCCCACTTTCTCGCATAAGATTCTAGGTATCTTATTTCAATCCCGATTTGGGCCCAATTCGTTTCTAGGTCATTCTTCACCTCAATAAACGATAGTATTTCATACTATTTTTTATTTCCATCTATTTATATTCCAAATTCCGGTTCACTACATTCTACCCCCCTTAAAATAAGTTTCGTCCTCGAAACTTGAATCACGTCTCGACTTCTACTTAATCGAGAGGGAGGAATCTTGTCCCACTTCTGGGCTCACTGTATGTCGTTATTGGGCCTCAAATTGCCCGCTCGCCGAACCACACGAGCAACTCATCCATAAATCCCTATCTCAACTCAGGGCAAACTCAGACCTAGTGTCTGGCCACTTTCACCAAGTAGGCGTGAGACACCTTTGAGCACTTGCTCTCTCAATTGCCACAGCGGCGAAGTCTCATCTTACGAAATCTTCACCTTAATTCCGCGATCACTTTATCTTTCCCTAGGAGGTTGCACCCGCAACCAATTATGGTTACCGCAATTTCCGGTCACTCCGCTGCCTGATGTGGAGTGCAGAGGCCAATTCCCAAGTTCTCAGCCATCACACACGCTACTAGCGTTCTAAGTCCACGGGTTTTCAGCTAACCCGACATCTCGGACTACTAACAGGTTCACGGACCACGGTCCAATAGGGCCTATAGCCCGAAGCTAGTCCCACACTGTGCAATAGCTCTCGGTAGCACGTAGATCCAAACGTCATACGGGTAGATCCACACTTAGGATTACTACCCCAATACTCCCACTAGGAGCTACAGTACCCCAATCACCACTAGCTCTATGGCCTGGTCATAACACACTCTCAGTGTACTAATGGCCTCAATGCTCACACGTGGCATTCCACGTTCCCGGGTCATCGCTCGGACTACCGCCCTGACCAAATCTCTATCATGCCCCGCCATCAGGTCTCGGGCTGCTGTCTCTCACAGCTGACTGCGCCTGCCCACTGGGCTACAGGCCCACAGTCCACAAACACGATCCAGGCACGGATCGTCCCCAAGCGAACCCGCTAATCGTCGCCACGCGACCACTATGCTCCACCGAGCGAAAACCAGCTAACCAGTCGTCAATCCGTGACCCGTACTTTCTATCGACTCTGGCCACACTGGGCAAAGGCTAATATGCCACCTAATCCGCACCCACTGGCTAAACGATACTGGTGCTCCAGGAGCACCCAACAGTCGGGCGTCCAGCACCCCCAATGCTAACTCGCGAAAACCCAGTGCTAAGCGGCTTGCTTAAACACACCACGGCTCTCGTGCAACTCTCCCAATGAGGTCGAGGCACCACGCTAACTGTTTCACCAACTCTGGGGATGAACACGCAAACCCTGTGGTGGCAACCCTTGCCATTATGCCGATCTCTCAGGCCGGCGCCATAAAACTCCCGCTTACTTGCGAGGTTTTCGAATCTCGAAACCTATCCTGGGTCTTACCAGCCCCACCATGCGGCACTCATCCATGAAGACATGCCACACAGTGACTACCGTCATCAGGGCGAACTTTCGCCACTGGGCCCGTAATTCTTTCTTGCCCTAACCTTTAGGACACCGCAACTTGGCTCTCGCAACAAAGCGATCACCAGCGTTTCACGAGTCGGTCTCTCACTGGACCTTATCAAGTACACTTTGCCGGCAAACCAGCTGACGCAAGCTTACGGCATCTTTCACAGAAGGTGCAGGGTGCGCCGACAAGGGTTCAGCGGCCACCTGCAACACTCTCTGCTGTTGCCTCTTAGCTTGATCTACTTCCCATCTTCTCGAGATAATGACGCTCGCCCATCTAGGCGACGTAATCCGCTTCCCTGCCGGCGGGAAAACCTCCGCTTATTGGTAAGAAGCCTCGGTCTGCTGCTGGACCACATCAACCAGAGCGGTCTCCTGTCATCGCAGCTCGGGTACTTTGTTTGACTCAGGGCGCCCTCCCGGCACGAGTCCAAACAAGCGCGTATCCCTGCGTGGTGTCATCGCCAGTATGCACACCACAACGAAATGATTTGCTCAAATTTTAGCCATTTGAGCAACGCGTAATCTATATACCGACAACGATGCTCGTCGACTCAATCATGCGAAAGTATAGGAGGGTACTCCTTTTCATCTCCAACATTACGTTGTCGGCCGCCCAACGTAATATCCGAAAATGAAAGCTCGTTGCCCTCGGTCAATTCCCAACATCCTTTGTGGGAACGAATAACAACCACTCAATTACTTTCGCCCAAAAATTCACGCACTCTCTCATGCTAATCCCTAAGGTCTCCCTAAGGTTGCTAACCACCTAGGACTATTCCTAAGCTCTGATACCACTCTTATCTGTCACGACCCGGGACCGACAATTTGTACGGTTCGGGCACGCCAACAGACCCGCCATCCGGGCACGACCTCACGCTACCCGAAAGGAACGGTAACATCCATCTCGAATCAAAACAATGCTTATGATGAGAAATAATATCAGAGTAAGATCACTACTAATTTAAAACTTCCATTCAATAAACAAATGGTTTAAGCCGATATGAAAGCAGGATAAGAATGAACCATAATAACTTTATTACATGTTACATCTCTCAACTTACAATTACATAATATTACAATGCCTTTACATAAATTCCTCACCGTACAAGGTTCACTCAAGAAACATATAAAAGGGATACCTCTGCTAGATCCTCTAGGTCTCTATGCTGCTGGGCCCTTGCCCTTGTCGTATACCTCGTCGTCTGCCGCTGAACCGTCGCGAACGCTGCATCCATACCTGAACCTGTGGGGGGGGTGCACCCAAGGGGTGTGAGAACTTACGAGCGAGTTCCCAGTGGGTTCAACCACCGAGAAAAAGTGTCCTACACCACTTGGTCCAATGGAAGCAATAACAATAGTGCTAGGAAACTAAAACCTCAATATCAAAATGCGGCTATGCAATATACATGATCACTACACTATCTGTGTGTACTCATCGTCCCAGCACTACTCTGACTAGCCGCACTAGGCTGCTAAGCACCAACTCGGCCACTATGCCGCTGTACACAGGGTAAACTAACCCGGCCACCTTGGCCACTCTATTTTTTCTTTATTCTTTAGATTCAGGTGCTTTAGTTCAAGTTAACCCCCAGAAATTCTTATCCAACGGGCCCGAGCCCGGTAGTCCTGCTACCACAAGATAAGGTTTCTGAGGTTGCCGATAACACCCGTAAGTGTTACCCCGTCCTACGAAGTAAATGTGTTCTTCGGGCCACCGCTATCGGAGGGAGGGGGCTTCCCTGCGTCCGATCCTGATGCGCCCGGGGAGAGGGCAAGCCCTTTACGTCCCGCAGAACCATATTTCAACCTTCGAAGGCACGCCCGTTTTATTATCTTTATATTTTAAATAATTCGTCCTACGGCTGAAGCGTCCCGAACGGGCCACTGCCCGGGAGAGGGATTAACTGCCCGTACCTCCAGCCTGGGTTGGCTCCACCGAGGATCTTTATGTTTTCTTTCTTTTATGTTCTTTTTACTTTAGTTCTTAGCCTCTTTGCTTTTGAACACTTGCTTCTCTTTTCTTGTTCACTCGAGCCTTAAGCTCACGTTGCCACTGGCAATTACTATCATTCTTTCCTTTGAGCATCTAGCTCTTTGCTTTCACTTTAAGCCTTCCGAAAGTACCTCGCTCGACGGGTCACTGCCCAGGGAGTCCTGCTCCACTTGACGAGTCTCAATTTCGAAGGCGTCATTTACATTCTCTTTATCTTAAGCAATTTGCTTGTCTTGCTTATTAACCAAATTTTAGCTCTATCTTGAGCGATTTGCTTGTCTTGCTTATTAACCAAGTTTTTCATTCCTTACCCTAGGTCCTGTCTCACGGGTAACTAGAGTCTCCTGGACCCCTTTACACATTTCTCTTTCATTTCATTTAACTTCCAATTGAGGTTGAAGTTATTGTCCATTTGCCCGGACACCCTATGACTCTCTAGGGTTATATTTGTTTAATTCTTTAACTTTGGGGTCCTGTCCCACTTCCCTGATTCCTCACTGAGTCCTAGAGTTCACTTGACTCTATTTGTGATTTCACTTTTAACTTAGGGTTACTCTGACTCTAATTCCTTGTCTCTGAGTTTAACCCCTCTGGATCACTTTAGGTTCCCTTTACCTAAGTTCCATATTATACTCATCCTAGAGTTCCTTGACTCTATGTTGATCACTCTATCCAGTGTCCTTAGGTCATCACCTAAGACCATGCCACTCGTCCAATCCTAGGATAATCTCCTAAGTTTTGATGTCACTCAGTGAACCCTGAAACTAGGTTTTCTCCTAGTCTTACTACCAACATGTTCCCTTTCCTTATGTCACATGATTCCTAGGGTCATACCCTAACATGATCACAATCATAAAGGCTAATCACATTCATGCATGCAGTTATTTTCACATTCATCATAAAATAACATTTATCCTCTAGGCATGCAAATTTATCCTTTATCTTTGGCAACCAACAGTTGCACTTTTATCTGTGTCCTTTCGCACATGCACATTTATCATCTATCTCTGGCAACCAACAGTTGCACTTTTATCATCTGATTCCAATTACACAGGCAATCATAATCATAATTACCTAACGCCTCTAACAGGCTACTATCATGCTTCGAATCGAAAGCAAAGGAGCAAGGGGAGAGGTCACCCAATTTCGGCAGAATTCCCCACCTTGTGGAGTACCCGGAATTCCTTTCATATCTCCACACTTGATCACTATTCTGCCAATTGCTTGTAGACACTTGCAATTGGCCCCCATGCGGCTCCACTTTGTACCTCGAGCCCGCACGCAAAACGGAGCATGCTTCTCTTAAGGCTGCACGCAAAACGATGCGCGATCTCTCTTGCCCTGTACGTAAAACGGTGTACACCATTAGTGACGGCACGCTAAACGGTGCGCGACGACGTGACCTGCACGCTAAACGGAGCACATGCCTCAAATTGGCATGCAAAACGGTGCACGCTCCACTATAAGGGTGCACGCGGAACGATGCACCTTCATCCAGTCCTGTTCGCAACACAAGGTGTATCGTTAGAACCGGCACGCGAAACGGTGCACGTTAACACGAACCGCACGCGAAACGGTGCACGTACCTCGAAACTACACGCAAAACGGTGCACATCTGACTGTGGGGTTGCACGCAAAACGGTGCATTTTCATCCGGTCCTGAACGCCACACAGAATATATTGTTAGGACCCGCACGCAAAACGATGCGCGGCAACACGAACGGCACGCGAAACGGAGCACGTACCTCGAAACTGCATGCAAAATGGTGCACATTTGACTGTAGGGTCACACGCAAAACGGTGCATATTATTCCGACCCTGCACGTAAAACGAGACGTACTATTAGAGTCTGCTCGAAAAACCGTGCCCGTTAGTCCAACCTGCGCGCAAAACGGAGCACATACCTTGTATCAGCACGCAAAACGGTGCACGTAAAACGGTGCGCGCCTTTCGAGTTTGCGCTCAAAACAGTGCGCGTTTGTCGAGTCCGCACGCAAAACGGCGCATGTCTCCCACGAGCGGCACGCAAAACGAGGCGCGCCCAAAACGCCCGCAAAACTCGAGCAGTAAAACGGCACAGAAGAGTTGAGTCCCTAACATGTACGTGGGCAAAAGGGTCAAATCCAAAATCCAAAAAGGAAACGTAGAACTGTGCCAAAAATACCGCAAAAACGACACACGGGGCCTACCTCGACAATGCCGTGTCGTCCATCGCGTCTTTTAGTCTCTTTGGAGCAACTTGCGCGCTCCACGGAGTCCACGGCGCGATCGTGCGCCCTCGAGAACCCCGGCGAAATCGCCCTTCTCCCCTCCCCGCGCGCTCGGGTGAAGCCGAAAAGGGAAAAAGGAGGAAAAGGAAGTCATTTCGGGCCTTTATAGGCCTTTTCCGGACTTTCGGGCGCACCCTTTCGGGCGCCCGAAAGTTTCCGGGCGGCTACAGTAAAAGTCCCCGCCGCGGTCCACGAGTCCACGCTGCGCCACCTCAGCGCCACGTCACTATGCTCGGCCAACCAGGGGCCGACACGTGGCCGTGGACCCGTGCACCGCGACCACGGAACAGCGGCGGCCATTGGGAGGCCGCCACGTGGACCGCACTCCCGCCTGCTCTGACGCCCGCCGCAGCGTCCCGTCGCGTCAGCGCGTCGCGTCGCGCTGACCGGCGAACGGGAGGCCGACACGTGGCCGTCCCCGCTGACACGCGCCAGGCGCGTCGCGCCTTCCCCGCGCACGCCCACGCTCCCCCGGTCAGAGTGACCAATAGGGAGGTGACACGTGCCCTGTCCCCGCTGACCGCTACAGTGCCCGCGCGCTTTCCCCACGCACGCCTGCAGCCCTCGGTCGAAACGGCCAATGGCGAAGCGACACGTGGCGCTCCCCAGCCACCACGCGCGCCTCGGGCCGCGCGCCCATGCCTCGAGATCCGTGCCCGCTGCCTCGGGATCCGTGCCCGCTGCCTCGGGATCCGTGCCCGCTGCCTCGGGATTCGTGCCAACGCCTCGGGATTCGTGCCAACGCCTCGGGATCCGTGCCAACTCGGGATTCGGGCGCTGCTACAGTAACATTCGGGCGCACCCTTTCCGGACCGGCCTGCTACAGTAACCGGTTCGCTACAGTGCCCGAACCCGGTTCACTGCAGCCCGAAAACCGGGTTTGCTACAGTACTTTCCGGGCGCCCGGTTCCCACTTTTGGGCGCCCGAAACTTGGGCCAAAGCCCAGTTTCGCCCGTTTTCGTCCGTTCTTGCCCGTTTCTCGCCCGTTTATTCTCAAATTTGACAGGCAGCCATGGTTTAACTTAATTTACCTCATGGTACTTAAACTTTTCAGTTTGGACCACCTCTGGGTCACCAAAAGTCCCACTGTATTCGAATTCGCTTGCGGAGCCCGTTCTCACTATCCGGGTGTCCGATCAACGCGAAACTTTTACCGTGGCCTTAAAACATATTTATGGAGCTCCCGTAATTTTCTAGGAATTTTCCGAGACTGTGGATTTTCCACTTATAATCTGGGCCCACTTTCTCGCATAAGATTCTAGGTATCTTATTTCAATCCCGATTTGGGCCCAATTCGTTTCTAGGTCATTCTTCACCTCAATAAACGATAGTATTTCATACTATTTTTTATTTCCATCTATTTATATTCCAAATTCCGGTTCACTACAGAGACAGGCGACATGGGCAAGAGCCCAGCAGCATAGTGACCTAGAGGGTCTAGCAGAGGTACCCGTCTTTTTATATTTTGAGCGAACCATGTATTGTGAGGAAAAGAAATGTAATATTATTTAATTGTAAGTAGAGAGATGTAAAATGTAATAAAGTTTATTTATGGTTCATTCTTATCATGCTTTCATATCTGCTTAAACTATTTGTTTAGTGAATGAAAGTTTTAAATTAGTAGTGATTTTAGTACTCTGATATTGATCTTCCGCATACACTTGATGTATTACTTTGGATGTTACCGTTCCTTTCGGGTAGTGAGAGGTCATACTCGATTGGCGGGTCTGTTGGCGTTCCCGAACTGTACAAATTGGCGGTCTCGGGGCGTGACAGATAGAGAGTGGTATCAGAGCCTAGGAATAGTCCTAAGTGGTTAGCAAACCTTAGGGAGACCCTAGGGATTAGCACGAGAGAGTGCGTGGATTTTGGGCGAGAGTACTTGATTGGTTATTGTTGTTCCCAAGAAGGATATTGGGACTGATCGAAGGTAATGAGCTTTCATTCTTCGGACAATTGCGTTGGCGGCCGACAACGTAATGTTGGAGATGAAAGGGAGTGCCTTCCTATACTTTCGCATGATTAGGTCGACGAGCCTTTGTGTCCGGTATTTAGCTTGCGCGTAGTCCAAATTGTGGAATTTGGGCTAATCGTCTTGTTGTGATGTGAAGAATTGCAATGGCATCGCGTGGTCGACGAAGGACAGGATCCGCGTCGACGCGGGCTGAGCCCTCAGAGCGCTCAGGCTCGAGTGAAGTGCGAGAGTTGCGAGAGCAAGTGGCCACGCTAGTCGGCATGGTTCAGCAACAGGCGGAAGGCTCTAAACGACGGGAGGAAGATTTCTGCCGTCAAGAGGAGTTGTTTCGGCGCCAAGAAGAGGCTTCAAGGCTTCGGGCAGAGCAAATTCAAAGGCTCCACGACATGATGGTGGTTGCGCCGGGATTGGCGCGACACTTGCCATTAGGGACGACGATAGGTGTGCCCAACCAGATGGGCCGTGACAATGTCACCGCCGAGTACATGGTTCAGCGGGTGGAGCAGGAACGAGTTATGCGGAATCTTGCTAAGTTTAGCAAGTTCAACCCGCCAGTCTTTAGTGGCGTGAAGAGCGACCCGTTGGAGGTCGAGTCGTGGGTCGACGCGATGGAAAAGCTATTTGAGGACCTTCGGGTGCCAAATCGGGATCAAGTTCCCTTTGCTATCCATTACTTCGACAAGATGGTTCGTAAATGGTGGAAAGTCGAGAAGGGCAAGCGGATCGATGCAGCCCTACCACCCCTAATGTGGGAAGAGTTTCGAGGACTCTTTTGCCATGTATTTCCCTGACGGTGATAGATAGCAAATGGAGGAGGACCTTAAGAACCTTCGTCAGGGGAGTCATACGGTGCAGGAGTACGAGTATGAGTTCACCCGTGTCTTGAACTGCATCCCATCGGTGGTGCGAGGTGAGGCGGACAAGGCTCGATGCTTCGAGTGAGGCCTTCGGCCGAGTATCTATTCGAGGGTCCAGCCATTTGATCTCCAGACTTTCCGAGAAGTCGTGGATCGTGCCCGACTGGCTGAGCGAGGCGAGATCGTCATGCGTCGAGAGCGCGAGGCCCAGGATAGGGGCAAAGAGATAGAACATAGTTGGTCTTCGAGAAGTTTTGAGGAACGAACCGACCCTGGACAGTTTCCGAAGAACTCGCGGCAGCAGTCGCAGGCACAGGGACCTTCTAACCCTCGTCTGCGAGCGCGGTGTGTGAATTGTGGCGGTACTCATCGCCCGCACCAGTGTGTGCACCGGGAAGGAAGATGCTTCAAGTGTGGCCAATTGCGCCACGTGTCAGCGAACTGCGGGGAAGGATATCTAATAGTTTCCCCGGTGGTTGCCGTGCCATTTCATTCGTGGCGACATGATGTACCGCGACAGGCACCTGATGGGCTAGCTTTCGCCACTTGGGCAGAGGACGATCCGGCGGCGGAGGACGTCGTGGCAGGTATGGGTTATTTAATGCAATTACATGCAAAAGCATACTAGCATGAGCGTTGCATCGGGGTTAGACCAGAGGTTGTCGATTGTATGCGAATAAGCGTCAGCTAGTCTACTAACAAGGTGCGACTGATTAGGCCTAGCGGTGATTCGGTGAAAGACCGACTTTCAAGTGTTGGTGACCGCTATGTTGCAAAAACCAAGTTGTTATGTCCTAAGAGTTAGGGCAAGGAAGATTTACGTAGCGTGTAGCGAAAATTCGCTCCTGGTGGCGTTGGGGATCGCATGACGTGTTAGTCGTGGCTAAGTCGCCGCATTATGGCGTTGGTGAGGCCAGAGTGGGCTTCGAGGTTCAAAAATCTCTTGATAGAGCGGGGGTTTTATGGCGCCGGTTTGACGGATCGGTGTAACGGCAAGGGTTGCCATCGTAGGACTTGCGTGTTAATCACCGGGATTGGTGAACTATTGTTGTGGTGCCTCAACCCAGTTGGGAGAGGTGCACAAGAGCCGTAGGGGTGCTGAAGCAGATCGCTTAGCACTGGATTTTTGCGAGTTAGCGTGGGGCCGTAGGACGCCCAACCGTTTGGGTGCTCATGGGGCACAAGTACCGTTTAGCCAGAGAGAGCTGGTTTGGTGGCACATTAGCTTTTGCTAAGTATGGCCAGAGTCGATAGAGAGTTCGGGTCGTAGATTGACGACTAGCGAGTGGGTTTTGCTCAGTGAGCGTAGTAGTCGCGTGGCGACGATTTGTGGGTTCGCTTGGGGATGACCCGTGCCTGGACCATGTTTGTGGACTGTGGGCCTTAGCCCAGTGGGCAGGCGCAGTCGGCTGTGAGAGACAGCGACCCGAGACCTGAGGGCGGGGCATGATAGAGATTTGGTCGGGGTGGTAGTCCGAGCGATGACCCGGGAACGTGGAAAGCCACGTTTGAGCCTTGAGGCTGTTAGTACACAAAGTGTGGACATGATCAGGCTATAGAGCTAGTGACAATCGAGGTACTGTTGTTCCGTTGGGCTATAGGCCTGTGATTAGATCGTAGTCTGTGGACCTATTAGTAATCTGAAGTGAACGGGTTACTGAAAACTCGTGATTAAGAGCGCTAGTAGCGTATGGGTTGGTCAAGAGTACGGATTGGCTCTTGCCCTCCATGCCCAGCCGATGGAGTGGCGGAATTAGCAGAGAATTTCGCAAGTCGAGATTGGATCGTTAGTGGCATTTCGGAGAAGCGAGCGCTCGATCGTGTTCTTCACCAAGTTGGTGGAGATAGCAAGTGTGCAAGATCGAGAATTTTCGTGGAGTTAAGTCGAGGCTTGGGTTTAGTTTCGCGGACGAAACTCCTAAAATGAGGGAGGAATGTAGTGCACCGGCTTCGCTGAAATAGCCAAGTGCAGGTGAATCGCTTTCAACATATTTTAAAATGTGATTAAAATATGGTGGAATAAGTTTGGTTCAAAGAAAATGGTCTTCGGATCAAAAGTGAGTTGAGAAGGTAGCAAGCTGAAACTTGGTGTTTCGGTTTGAACTTTGGCCAAATTGGGCAAAATGCAATAAGAACGTGTTTTAAAGGTGGTTCCCAGGGTGCGTGCAAAATTTCAGGCAAAACCGAGCTCATACGGTACGAAATTGCCTTAAAAACGGACTCCGAAAGCTCAAAATACAAAAATCTGCCTAAGTGTAGAAATTTGTGCTGGGTACTGGTACTCAATTATGAGTACCGGTACGCAATGCATTTTGTGCTGAAAATTACATTGGGTACCGGTACTGAATGCTGAGTACCGGTACGCAGTGTGTCTGACTGTAAGAAAGTTGGCCAAAAATATTCTAAGTCCCTGGGTACCGGTACCAAATGTTGGGTACCGGTACCCAATGTAAAATATGTGATTTCCAGCCCTCGGGTTGGAGATTTTGTGGGTTTAGTACCGGAACACAAGTTTGGTACCGGAACTAAAAGGCCGTGTACCGGTACTCAAGCCCGAGTAACGGTACTCAAGCCCGAGTACCGGTACTCAATGCCTAGAATGCTGGGATATTGAGATGAATTCTTTTGTAAGTGGGGGCATTAGGGTAATTTCACCCCACCAGCTGCCCATTGCATAAAAAACCCCTCTCTCCCTCTCTCTCCTCATTCTCACTCTCCTCTCCCATTTCTCTCCCTCTCGCTCTCTCTCTCTACGCGTGGGGAACCAGAGAAAGAAAGGAGAAGAAGGAGAAGAAGGAAAAGAAGAAAAGGAAGAAGAAGAAGTTGGAGAGGAGGCTAGGGTTTGGGTTTTGATCTCCAAAGAGCTTGGGGATTTCGTGAGGAACTTTAAAGAAGCCTTTCAAGAGAAGCTCCACCTCATTTTCTCTTCTCTTTTGGGCAAAAAGCTCCAACAAGAGGTAAGTGTAAAATTAGGGTTTTCCTCTTTTATGGTTTTTATGAGTTTGTATGGCACAAAAATAACCTCTTATGGTTCTAAACCTATTTTTAGGGATTTTCATGAAGAGGAAATAGATCAAACCCTTGTTCTTGCAACAAGAACATTAAGGTTGGGGATTCTGTCGAAATTGGGTGATCTCTCCCCTTGCTCCTTTGTTTTTCGATTTAGAAGCATGATAGTAGCATGTTAGAGGCGTTAGGGAATTATGATAAGTATGCATGCGTAGAAGTAAATATTATTTTATGAATGAGATGAAAGTAATTGCATGCATGAATGTGATTAGCTATTCATGATTGTGATCATGTTAGGGTATAACCCTAGGAATCATACAGGACATAAGGGGAAAAGAGCATGTTGGTAGCAAAACTAGGAGAAAACCTAGGGGTTTAATGAGTGACATCAAAGTTAGGAGTTTATCCTAGGATTGAACGAGTGGCATTGACTTAGGTGATAACCTAAGGACATTGTATAGAGTGATCAACATAGAATCAAGGAACTCTAGGATGAGTATGACATGGAACTTAGGTAAAGGAAACCTAAGGTGAACTAGGGGAGTTTTAAACTCATAGATAATGAAATAGAGTTAGTGCAACTCTAAGTTAAACATGGAACAGGAAAAATAGAGTTAGTATAACTCTAGGATTCAGTGAGAAATCAAGAAAAGGGGACGTAATCCCAAGATTAAAGAATCAAACAAATATAACCCTCGAAAGTCATAGGACGTCTGGGCAAATGGATAAATTATTTTAACTTCAATCTGAGTTAAATAAAGGAAAGGAAAAATGGGAAATAGAGTTAATAAACTCTAAGTCAGATAAAATTGAATGTGACATAGTGTAACTCTAAGGGTAATTGAGAACAAGTAAAGAAAAGTTTAAAAAGGGGCTATGGAGCTAAAGAAATTGCCAAGTGGCGAGGTTAAGGGAAAATGTGAACAAACAAGATGTTCAATCTAAAATGGTGTTAGAGACACCTAAGTTATCCTAGAGTAAAGAACTTAGGATAAAGAAAGAAAAAAGTAAAAGAGAAAGCATTGAGGCATGAATGCTAACGGGAGGGTTGAGCATATGTCACTCCCGGGTGGATGAGTGCCAAGGTGCTTTAAACTCATCAAGGACCAAAGAGGAAAAAAAATGCTTAAAGAACATAATGAAGCTAAAGGCTTAATTGAATGAAAGAAAGTAATGCTTAAAGAAAAGTAAAAAGGGAAAGTAAAGTACATTGGGCCGAGCACTACGGGAGGCGGTGCTACAACCTGTTCTTGTTTGATTGGGGTTGTAGGCATCCGTCTTTTGGAACCCTCGGACCCGGTAAAGGAAAGTCTAAATGGCTAGATGGGAGGGTTGAGCATATGTCACTCCTAAGTGAATTAAAGAAATGGGCAAGTTGCCAATGGGAGGGTTGAGCAGATTTCACTCCCTAGTGAATGAGTGCCAAGGTGCTTTAAACTCATTCGAGACCAGAGGGTTGAGCAGATTTTACTCTCGAGGAAAAATGAGTGCCAAGGTGCCTTAAACTCATTTGAGGCAATGAGTAAAGAAAAAAAAGAAAGAAAAAGAAAAGCTATCGATAACCTTGGACTATCTCGACTTATGGTAGCATGACTGTCGGGCTGGGGCCCGTTGGGCGAGGTTTTCCAAGGGGCGAGTAGCTTGAGATTAAAACACAAGAATGTGAAAAGAATAAAGAGGTAATAGAGTGGCCTAGGTGGCCGGGTTAGTTTAACCCTATATACAGCGGCATAGTGGCCGAGTTTGTGGATAGTGGCCTAGTTTGGCTGGACAGAGTAGTGATGAGTTGAGGAGCATACATAGGTAGTGTAGTGATCTGTTATATATATATATATATATATATATATATATATATCAACATTTTAATATTGACGTTTATAGTTTCCTAGCATCCTATTATTATTGCTTCCATTGGACCAAGCGGTGTAGGACACTTTTTCTCGGTGGTTGAACCCACTGGGAACTTTAAGTAGTTCTCACACCCGCGGGTGACCATTTTCCCAGGTATGGATACAGCGATCGAGACAGGCGACAAGGGCAAGAGCCTAGCAGCATAGTGACCTAGAGGGTCTAGCAGAGGTACCCGTCTTTTTATATTTTGAGTGAACCATGCATTGTGAGGAAAAGAAATGTAATATTTTTTAATTGTAAGTAGAGAGATGTAAAATGTAATAAAGTTTATTTATGGTTCATTCTTATCATGCTTTCATATCTGCTTAAACTATTTGTTTAGTGAATAAAAGTTTTAAATTAGTAATAATTTTTGTACTCTGATATTGATCTTCCGCATACACTTGATGTATTACTTTGGATGTTACCGTTCCTTTTGGGTAATGAGAGGTCATACTCGATTGGCGGGTCTGTTGGCGTGCCCGAACTGTACAAATTGGCGGTCTCGGGGCGTGACAGCGTAGCTTTTTGATTAGACACATCGTATTTTGAGAGAGGAAAATAAAATTTGTAATTAAATGTGTATTAATGTTTATTCAAATATTTATAGTTTTCATCTTTATATAGTTGTGTTTTATATTGTTGAATGTTTAGTTTCAGTTTCACTCTAATATTCATGTATATTTTATCGTACTTAATTGTATTTGAGATGACTATCATTCTTTTTGAGTATAGAGAGGTCATGCTCAATTAGCGGGTTTGTTGGCATGCTTAAGCCGACCAAATTAACGATTTTTGGGGCGTAACACGACCCAAACCAACCTCCTGCTATTTTGAATATGATTATGTCTAATCTGGTTTTCTGCTACTAGAATGCAGATCCTTTTAAGCCAGCAATAACAACAAATTTACTATATTAAATATTTTCCAAACTAATTTCATTGTGTTATGGGAATAGCAATTAGAACCTGTCTTCTGTACATCTTTATATCTAAAACTTTTTTTTTTTTTTTTTGGTAAAAGTTATACCTCTTAGGATAATAAAGGTTCTAATAAAAAATAATTTGGTAATTTTAATTTATAATAATATGTTAAAAAATTTTGTTATTATACTTTTATGCAATAAGAAAATTATCGGCCGGATGCTATTATTTCTAATTAGAATAATTGCTACAATAAAGATTTTCTCGTGTATAGTATGGAAGCCCTGACCAAAGAGCTCCTTCCATTAAAATTGTTCATGTGAGACAAATAAAATCAATAACCAAGCTGAACAAATTAAAAAAACGATTTCTTTTCAAAACCTGTTCGGTTCCTATTTTCAGGATTCATAAAAATCATATTTTTCAGTTTGGTTTCTGTTTTTGGATAGAAAAAAATCGATAATCATACCGAACAAATTGAAAACGATTTCGTTTGAAAATCGATTTGATTTCTGTTTTCATGACATAGAAAAACCAGATTTTTCAGTTTGGTTTCGGTTTTTGTATTTTCAGAATACTAACGAGGTAACGTACGGATGCTTGATTCCCGCATCCGCATCCGCATCCGCATCCGCATCCGCACCCGCACCCGCACCCGCACCCGCACCCGCACCCGCACCCGCACCCACCGGTTGGTGCCTGACCGATTAGCGAAACCTGTTATGCTTGTGCTTCTGATTAGTTTCGCCAGCATGATTAGCATTCCCTTTCTCCTCCCAAGTCCCAACAGCAGCAAGTAAGCATCCATCCGTTGGAGGCGAGGGCGAGGGTGAGGGTGAGGGTGAGGAGAGGAGATGGTTCTGGTGGTGAACGGCGGCAGCGGGGATCAGCACCAACATCTGGTGCTGAAGGCGCATGCCACGATGGCGGTCGTCCAGTTCATCAGCGCCGGCTACCACGTCATCGCCAAGCTCGCCCTCAACGTTGGCATGAACCAGGTCGTCTTCTGTGTATTCCGCGACCTCATCGCCCTCTCCATCCTCGCCCCCGTCGCCTTCTTCCGAGAGAGGTATTTTATCGGCAATCCCATCTCTGCTCGCCCCCGTCGCCTTCTTCCGAGAATCTGGCCCCACGCGCCGCACAGATGGAATCATCATTGTGTGCATAATTAATTATGCAAAACAAAGAATTTCTACCACGAATCCAGATTAAAATATTATCCCCTTCTTTTATTCTCTTTCTATGTCCCTTCTTTTGTTCTGTGTTATTTCGTCCGACAGACAGCACCCATTCTGTCTTGGCTGGTTCCTTGTTGAAGTGAATACTAGCCTTAATCGCCTACCAGCACCGACCCCATCTTCTTAATCTACACAAAATGTGTGCCCTACTGGTAGTATGCCCGAAACTTGGGGTACAAAAAAACATAGATCTATTTGTTCTTCTTCAGCAGAAAACCTAGCAATTTTTTTTTTTCAGATTTAGGACTGTTTGGTTACTGCAATACTAGATGCAGCAGAAAAGTGTACTGTTGTTCTTTAGGGAATAACTGAAAGGGCCTGCATTCAAAATGCCTGCAATTTTATTGCATGCTCATGCTTGACAAGTAGCATGCTATTCACGTTGACTTTACAACGTAGTCCTAGTTTTGGAATACTTTGTTTACAATAATACTTTGGTATGTGTTGAGGTAAAAAATTTCGTCACCTAAAGAAGTGACACGTGGCGAATACCATCGGCTAAGGATATCAGGTGATAGGAGAAGCGGCCAACAAAAGGGGTATTGTCACCAACTTCGGCCGAAGGCAAATATCAGACCGCCTTAGTCGAATGACGAAAGAGACGAGGCTTGGGTCAACTTTCCGCTGCTCGAGCCGCAAAAGGAAAGATTCTGGAAGGGAAGAGTACGAGATTCGGACGCGAATCTCGTAACTGACTTCGGAATGGCAAGCGGCGCCCAGTATTGGAAAGCGCCGAAGATCACGCTTCGGCGCGCCATTTAGGGGATGAATATGGACGGAAAACAGCTACTATCCCATTGAGGAGAATCGACTAAAAAATAAATAGTTGAGAGATATGCGATGATTCCCCTTAGATCACGCCGGTTACTAAAATCGGTGGTTATACACATAGTTCAAACGAATATAAATAAACAAACCATCGAAAAAAAGGGGGTCCTGCAAACCTCGTAAGCCAGTGACCACCCCTGCTTTTCAATACCTTTCAATACCTGCATTTACAACTTTCCTAGCTAGTCTTTCATACCCGCATTTACTGCTTTCCTTACTGCTTTCCTAGGAGTAGTTTTAATTATAATTGTTCCCTGTAACCCCTTTCGAGCAATATAATTCCAAAATCGGCTATTTCGGCTGTGTCAAATTTGTCTCCAAATCCCAGTTCCGCTCCTCTAGACTGAACTCTTTCAAGAGTTTGATTGAGAAGAATCCGGCCGAGCGGATCCTTTCTCGGCCTAATCGCTTGATACTTTGGCACGCGGCGCATCACATCTCGAGGGTCAACCACGGAGCCGACGGTCAGCGTCACATTTCGGCCCCAACAGTATGTTAGAGCTTGATAAATATCCAACAACACTTTATGTCTTTGTTCTACCTATGTGATGAAAGCAATCAGTGGTGGACAGTACATTGAAAAGTGATCAGTGGTGGACTGTACATTGAAGGAGGATCATGTTAGGTGCTTCCTTGATGTGACATCCCACTACCCTGACATTACCATTGGTCTAATAGGGAATGTATAATTTTAAAGCGCTTTTGGATTTCTATGGAGTTCTAAAGCACTCAAAAGGGTAGTTGTAGCACAAAAAAATTTTGAGAAAAAAATGATTTTTCACATAAGCTTCAATGCTCACCGCTCCTCCACCTCCCCCTCGCCAACCCCCCCACCCCCCCCCACTCAATGGAAACTATACAGAGTCAATATTCATAATTATTTTCCTAAATTATTCAAAATTATATTATAAAAACTTTTTAGGATAAGAAAAAATTAAAATGCTATGTCAAAGTGTACTATTAGAAGGTCGTGCGTACTAATAAGCCCACAAGTACGCCACATGTCAGCACGGAAGTGTGCCGGTTCCGTTCCATGCCAGGAAACAACTGGCATACCCCCATGCCACGACACTTTAATCCTTACTAGGGACCATCTTGGTATGCTATCTTAGATTATCCCTCACGAACGGAGGACTTAGAAAGGCGGACCGGTGGCCCCATAATAGATAAGATTGACAAACAAATTGAAAGGTGGCAAGTTAAACTCCTTTCGCAACGAGGCAAACTGGTCTCGGTGAACTCAATACTCTCAAATGTGCCTTTGTATTTCTCGGTGTTTAGAACACCTAAATGGATTTTTATGGCGTATCGAAGCCCTCTAGAGGGTTTTTTTCTGGAAGGGAGGGATTACTGTTACTGGGGGACACTGTCTGATATGGTAGAAATTATCTGTAGGCGCTAAGTAGGTGGTGGTTTAGGGATTAAGGACATGGAGAACATGAATATAGACTTATTGGTGAAATAATGGTGGTGGCTTCTCGAATACGAGCCACCAGTGGAGAACCCTTGTTTATGCTCTATACTATTCTCAGAGAAGGTCACTTAGAGAAGGAGTTTCCTTCATACCCCACTCGCAATGGTGGTGGAATATTTTAGAGACTAGAGACATCTTTAAGTATGGTGTCACTTACGTGGTGGGGGATGATAGTAGAGTGAGCTTCGGTCTGACTTATGGTGCAGTGATTCTACCTTACTGTCTTTATACCTCTATATTTTTTGAGTAGTGCAAAAAGATTGCTAGGTGACGGATTGCTTTGAGGTGAGCGGGTGGAAATAGGATGAAATTCTAGTAGGTTTTGTTCCAAGCTTGCAATTTGATAGAGATTCGATACAAGAATTAAAGGAGGCATTATCTAACTTAACACTGACTAATAGAATGGAAGAACTCAGATGGAGATGGGCCCAGTTGGATAGGATTTTGGTTAGATCTCGTTATAACTTCCTGCAAGATGGTGGAGTCAAAGATCGCATAGGTGTGAATGATTTGCACTCCGTTGAAAGTCAAACTTTTTGTTTGGTTACTTCTGAAAAGAAAGGTACGTGTGGTTGACAATTTACGAAAAAGGGGTTGGCAAAGGGAGCAAGGCTGTGTACTATGTCTAGATGATTTTGAGATGGCTGACCATTTATCTGTAGAATGTGAAGTTGCCAGACTTCTGTTGGATTGTCTGATGCCTAATAAGAAGAACATCCACAGATGCCCTTCATCAAGTAGACTCTGGGCGGCAAGTTGACTCAAATAGGGCCCCACGAGGGGGGGTGAGTTGGCAACAATTGTCATTGCTTGGTGGGTTATTTGGCTTGAGAGAAACAGAAGAATTTTACAAAAAAGGAAACTCTCCTTGAGACAATTGTTGGTGGAGGTCCGTTCCTTGGGGGGCCTCTAAGACGAATACCGTGTTGTGTAACCTCCCGGTTCTCAATGTTTGGGCCTTGTCTTTGTTGTCTTTGTTCTCTTTTTTTTGCTTTTTGGGCTTCTTTTTTTTTTAACTTTTTCTTTTTCTTCTTTTTGGAGGCCTTGTTGCCTCACTCTGTAGCCAAGTTCATCTTGTAAATGAATGAAGCGGTAGTATGCTACCATGCTTTCGGAAAAAAGCAGCATTTGTAAGCAAAATACCGTTAGGAGGGGGATCCTACCAACATAAAATAATTTTTGCTGCATGATTCCCACCCCATTTACACATATAGATAGTATGGCTCTGTGTGTGGTCATTTTTTTTCTACCTTCGACTCCTCCAGATTACATTTAGGTGAGGTTATTCACTTCATTTCTTTCCAGAAAACCAAACTTAAATCTAGTAAGATGGCTGAGTTTTTGGATGGTTCTTACTTATGCATCAACTAATATAAGATTTGACCATTTTAACAGTTATATAAGGTGTTTGTTATTATGACAGTCAAAAAAGATTGAAATTAGTTCTTTTCTGTTAGAAAATATTTGTGAATGTCTAGGCCAGGAATATGGCTGTAACTTTCGTATGAGGAATCCTGTGCTATGTGTCAGAAACTTATTCAAACTTAGATCAATCATTTATATTGCACTTGAGGCATAGGCAAAAAGCAACAACACCCATAATTTTGGGTTTTTAGTAACCCCAACTACTCCATGTCGTAATGTATCAGCAAGGATTGCAAATTCAAATGCTCTACTATTGGTTTTGCAAGTGATTTGGGCACATCCTTCAGAGTGTAATCTAGCCCCTTACTCCTTGGACTCTGTTCCCTATCACTCTATGTGTGCATTAATGATCGTATGCTTGTGGGCATGGGCGTGCGTGTGTGTATGTTTGGGCGGGGGGTGGGGTGGGGTGTGGGGGGTGTTTGTGCTCTCTTATTTCATATAAAATGTTGTGCTGTAACTTTCCTGCGTATCCAGGCTATCGACATGACATATTATAGATAAGTTACATATTCTACATGTGTATTTCTTTGGATGTTCGCCTTCCTCTGGTTTCTTTCTTATGCCACGACCTTTTACATTTGGCCATGTTGATCCTGCACCATATAATTATGGTTTAATATATAGCCTAATATAGGTACAGTGCTCTTAACCTTTTTAGTACCAGTACTTGTTTGCTAAATTTAAATTTCTGCTCTCAAACAAACTTATGCTTTCGGTAGACTGTACTCAAATGATTTTCATTCAGTAATGGCTTCTTTCTTTGGTTTACAGAAATGTCCGACTACCACTAACTCGGCACCTCCTTGTGTCATTTTTCATTCTTGGGCTAACTGGGTACCCACTAAACTTAATTTGAAGAGAGTAATGTCATCACTCACAAAAATTCTTATTTAATATTGTGACACCTTTGTAGGATTTTTGGCAATCAGCTATTATTCCTAATTGGTCTTAACTACACAAATCCGACTTATGCTGCAGCTATTCAGCCTTCAATACCTGTGTTCACCTTCATCTTGGCTGCAATTACAGGGTCAGTTATTTTAGCTACTTATCTACTTATCATTCTTTCCCTCTATTTTCATTTTTTCATTCTTTAGATTTGCTGGTTTGCAGTGCGGAAACTGTGACCTTAATTACATCTGAGGGCAGAGCTAAGATTGCTGGTACATTTATATGTGTTTCGGGTGCTGTTCTAATGGTGTTGTATAGAGGCCCAGCTATATTTGGTAATAATGAATTTGACATAGCAGCTCAAAGTGACATAAGTGCTAAGTCCCAGCCTGAGCCTGCTGGATGGTTATCATCTTGGTTTATTGATTTTGGACTTGAACAGTGGCATATTGGAGTTTTGTGCTTAATAGGAAACTGTTTGTGCATGGCTACTTATCTTGCTTTACAGGTAACAAAATAGGCAGACTATCAGTATGCTATCTCTCTCTCTCTCTCTCTCTCTCTCTCTCTCTCTCTCTCTCTCTCTCTCTCTCTCTCTCTATATATATATATATATATATATATATATATATATATATATATATATATATATATATATATTCTTATTTACATATTGCAGAAAGCATAGGTTCAAACGTCTTACGGGCAGAAATTCCGTTGGTGTAAGCAAATCCGTCACTTGATACAAAGGATCGAATGCATCCAATATACAATAGCTTATCACAAAAAGATCTTAGAAATGTGCTAGTGTTTCCCGGCAAGGGGGTATCTTGCTATTGACATGATAGCCTGTGCCACAGCATGTATCATTCTCGCATAGGTGAGAGCACCACCTCCATGCTGTGGCATGGCCATCCTTATAATACTGTGCAAAAGGCTTGGATGTTCAAAAGAAAAGTTCATGTAAAGAAAAATCTTTGCCTTTTCTATTCAAAAGTAAAGCTACATTTTTGTCCTTTTTTATTGCAAACTTATTAAGGATTCTCATACTCTGCCTCTTCAAATATTATCGATTATCTGTGTTCTATATATTACTTCGGGTTTTTTGGGCGACTAATCCTATAGACTTTTCTAATTGTAAAAATAAGAATTCAAAATTTTTATTTGTAAAACTAGGCTTAACCGGTGAATGATTTACTGTTTACCAAACTTATATATTTTCTACTTCCGAACTCCAAATGATGTGTAACATTAAACAATAAACATAATTTTAACGTTTTGAGAAAGCGGTAAACGGTTTACCGCATTTAAAAGGCGGCGAATCAATTCACTGCATAAGACTAGTTTTGTAAATAAATTTTTTGAAGGGCTATTTTTACAATTATAATATTTTTTAAGCCTATTACTAAAAAAAACTACTCTACTTGAACTCTAGTGGATTGCTGGTGATTTAGCTTGATTTTGTGAATTTTTTTATTGCTGTCTTTCTTTTAGAAACAATAATCTTCTTACTTATATCATGTTGGCAAATTTTCACATGCTAAATACTCACAACTTGTAACAAAGCTGTATGGGCAGGCTGTTGTGTGTGAAGGAAACTTTTCCATTTCCTATTGTTTGCCATTTACAATTTGTATACTTTTATGGAAGTCAAAAGTCTGCTGAAATGTCTCATTCATAACATATTCTTTTGTCTATACAAGTTCAATGCCCTTTGAGAGTTCTCTTTCAAAATTATTATTTTTATTTTTCTCTGAAGCGCACAGATCATTTATATGCAAACCCACTCTAACTTTGTAATTAGATGCTATTTGAGTTGGGAAGGTTGAAACTTTCAACATGAAAACTGGATATTAAGTGATTAGTGTTATCCGGTTTGTGTTGCTATTTCATGTTGGTTCATGTGAGGTTGCCCTAATTTCAGGCTCCAGTTTTGGCAAAGTACCCTTCCAGCTTGTCTTTGACAGCATACTCGTACTTTTTTGGAGCTGTTTTAATGGTTTTATCAGGATTCTTTGCAACTAATGATCAAGCAGATTGGACTCTGACACGATCTGAAACTATTGCAGTCTTATATGCAGTAAGTTTCCAGTTAACTACTGTTCTCCACAATGTACGAAGTTTTGTTATCCTAGTATATGCATGTCTCGTTAATAGGAGTTTCTGGGTAAAAATTTTTTTGGCTCTGAAATATGAAGAATTTGTTTCTGTGATAGTTATTATGTTTTGCTTGTTGTTAATTTATTTTTTGGCTGTCTGACAACTTCCTTTTATTTTTAGTCATTTCTTTTCCTGAAAGTAGTTAAATAATCAGAAAAAAGTCAAAGAGGAAAATAAGGTGGACTATTCAGTATGAATCTGACTTGATTGTCATTTCACTCTTTTCTCTATTCACCTCGTTTCACCATTCTCACCATCCCTTTTATCTTTTATACTCCCTTAATCCAGCACCCTGCCTCTTCCACCCTGTCCTGAATCCCATCCCAATCTCCTTTCTCCTCTTCCTGGGCTGTGAAAATCAGCTGTATAAAGAGGGATGTGAGAATCTCTCTTTCTTCCTCTATATCCCTCTTCTTCCTTGATATGTTCTCCTTTTTACGACATTTTTGGGCCTACCTAAATTGGAGCTTGATCAAGCCTGGTCTAGATTTGCAGCTTCTGGACAGGTTGAGGGATAGGGCTGGCTCACCTGAGTTGCACCTGACAAAATAGTCTCTTGGGATGATCTAAGCAGAAAACAAAGCACTTTACCTTCCCTCATCGCTTACTCCCTGGTCTTTCTTAACAATTCAACGAAGAAATAACAGATTTGTATTCAGTTCTTTGGCTTCATATTTTGCAAATTTGAAGCGTGTCCTTTTCCCAGTTTTCTTGTTTTACCTAAGGAATTAAGTATCCATCTGTGCCTTACGGCACGGAGCGATACGTATCGTGCCATCAATTAGGCGGCACGATACAAGAGGGGTCTCTCTTGGCCCTCCCGTACCGCGATACCCTCTGAGTATCGAACGAGACAGAGCGATACCCAGAGAGCATCACGGTACGTGCCGCTGCGTGCCCACACAGGCACACAGTGTTTTTATTTTATTTTATTTTTATTTCAACCTTTTGTATTTTTTGGTTTCTTGCATAGTCTTTATCCCTCTCATCTATTTTCTTCTTTTCACTTCTACCTTTTGTTCTATTCTGCGCTTTCTTTTCTTTCCTCTCACATCTCTTATTCTATTTTTTTCCTTTTTATTTTTTTCTTCCTTTTTTTCTCATAATTTTTTTTTTTCAGTTTTGCCTTTCCATCTCTTATTATTTTTTGATTACTTCGATTTTAAAAGAAAAAGTAAAAAAATAGTAAAATCGAAGATCTACTTATTAGATAAGTCAAGAATTTTACAACTTAAATTTTTTTTCCATACATTTAGAATATATTTAACCTGTAAAGTTTCTTTTGTAAAGAAATATGAAATTATACAAATTTCTATTAACATTTTACAAAAATATGAAAATATATCCACTTAATTTAATCATTATATGATCAATTTTTACTTTTGTTTGTACGGATTTAATATTTTGTGCGAGATTTAAGGTATTCTTAACTTTGAAAATTTTATTATTAGATTTTGAAATATAAGAATTCTAATAAAATCGAAAACTAAATAGAAGCAATTGATATTTAAATTTGCTTAATGTATATATCGTATGGTTTAGTATTAAATTTTCATAAATAAATTGCACAAGTTTTCTTATTTAAATTTAAGAAAAATTAATTTTCTTGGATGAATTTGCAAATTTTTCATAAAAATTTTAAAAAAATTATTTTTTTCGGATTTATATTTTATAATTTTTAAAAATTTTAAAAATAAAGGATAAATAAAAAAAATTAAAAATTAATTAATTTTTATTATTGCTTAATTTATTCATAGTATGGTTTATTATTAAATATTCATGAACATACTTTATAATTTTTTGAAAATTTTTAGAATTTTTTGTTTTAATTTTTCATAAATATTTTATAAAAATTTGAAAACGAAAAAAAACTATCAGTGCACTTGGGGTCTCATTCTAATTTAGTCTAGTCATCATATGATCTTCATCGAATCAATACGAATGGATTTCGTAAATTTTTATAAATTTTTTTTTAAAAAATAATTTTCTCTATGAGCTGTAGTTGTATTTAACTTCACCGATAAAGAAGACTACTACTAAATTAAGCTATTAACTAGTAAGTTAGTAAATTATTATTGCCATTAGATCAAAACAAATCAATACATAGCCAAAATTTATAAATATTACTCAAAAACTTTTAAAATAACATTTTAAGGCCTTATTGGACGAAAAAAACTAAAATAAGACCGTGCCAAAGCGTGCCACTAAGAGGTTGTGCATGCCCGTCGGCACGCAAGCGTGCCTGTGCCGTATCGTGCCAGGCAACGACCGGCACACCCCCGTGCCACGACACTTTAATCCTTGGTTTTACCATGAGATTGTCCCGCCCCGGGAGTGGTTTAAAAGCGAAAAACGACCCTATTTTTTTTTTTAATCATTCACATTGGCACGTGCCCAGACCCGCCACGTATACAAGATCTCTTTACACAAACGGACAGAGTCTCCCTTGTATATGCACGGCGTCGCACAACATACAACCATCAACCAACACTAGTTTAACATACACACACAACGAATAAAGGGGTAAGCTAAACCTTTGCATCATATAAGAGAAGATCGTCCACTCGACATACTCCAAGTTGAAAGGATAAAGCCACAAGGTTTTAAAAAAGTGCCTATCCGACACTCAGTTTTGGAAACAGTTTTCGCAAACGTTTTATCATTTTGAAAGACCTCTACATTCTACATACATTCACAACAAGATAAACGAAATCCAAAAGTTCATTGCCCCAAAGAGCTCATATGTCCCTACATCCACGTCACAAAAGGTTCACATCACCAAATGTCCATATTTCATGCATAAGTATCAACCGTATGTAATGATCAAAAGAGAGGAGTAAAAATATCACCGGAATGACGAAAAGCCAGGTTACTCCTGCGTCGAAGCCTCTCCTCCGTCCCCGCCTGAACCTGTCACATAGTGAGAGTTAGTGACAAAAACCTTAGAAAGGAAAACAGATAATACGATGATTTAATGCAACATTTAGGTACAATAAAGTAAATAGGACATCAAACCGGAAGTCGAAACTTCTAAGTCATCCATACCACTTTTCTCCGGTTCCCACCACGGAACTCGGGAATACAACAAACCTGCTTATATCCTTGGTGCTCAACAAACCCACATCGTCCTGATTCACGATTCCGCTATGTCCGCGGGGGTCCCCTCACGCTTGACTGACGTAGGGATAACGGGCCATACAGACCACTTCTCCGGAAAAGTACATCCTTGCGGTGGCCAAACCGCTGGTGTACGTGACAGCGCCATGAGCCTCACGATTCCATACTCGTGAACAAATTGTGGTAATTGAAACTGATAAATTGAGTATCCGTCCATGTTCTTCACGTATGTACTGTTTCGTCTCCATGACTGTGACCATGTCCTTCCTTTCATTTAAAAACAACAATACCAAAAGTAACAATAAAAGGAAGAGAAGGGTTGAACACCGCCGTTCAACAACATCCCCAACCTTAGTTTGGTTACCCACCTCAACCGGCGAAGAAAACGAGTCTCCAAAAACTCCTCAAAATCCCCTCAACCTTGACTGGACGAAAGCTACACCAAAAATCGTTATAAAAAACACAATCAGATAGCAATTCCGTAAATCGTGGGTCAAACCGGGGCTCCGACGGCAAAAACTGTGACACCCCCGGAATTTGGATTAGTCCTATATATAAATGATATAATAGGACTAAATCTCTAACCCGGCTATAGCATTTTGGATGGTAGCAAGATCCAAGAGGAACATGAGAGTTAAGCGTGCTAGAGCTAGAGTAGTTCTAGGATGGGTGACCCCCTGGGAAGTGGGGCGTCACAGTTGGTATCAGAGATGCTTGATACAGTGATACTTTACTCGTGTGGGTCGCTCCCCTCGAGTGCCACTCCGGAGTAGGCTTTAGACCGTGTTGGGTTCCGGTCATTTGGACAGTGGAGATACTGAGTTCTTGAGTTCGACAGCAGAGTAGGCAGTACCAGTTTTTACTGGTGGCACTAGATTGGGTCTATTTGGTCAGATACTGTTTTCTGATGCATTCATACCGTCATTTCCTTCGGTATTGCATTTAGAGGCATACTTGTTGTGGTTTCCCCTTTTATTCAGTAGTTCTGTTTACAGCTTTACCACTTGCCCCTTTTCTTGCCTCTAGTAGACTTAGTGGGTACGCCGGAGCTTGAGGCTTTACCCACAGGGGGAGGCTACTGGTTTACTAGTGGTTCTCACCCCCATTGTTGTTTTCCCTTTGTTTTCTCCCCTCTGTTTTGCAGAGCCCTCTTCGGGAGTTGCTGATCTTCGATCGTTGTCCGAGGCGAGGGAGTCACGGGCTAGATCTTTACCACCCGAGGAGTGTAGCTGTATTCCCTGGATGGAGATTCCTGGTAGCTGTTGGCTGGTTTTTACTGTTTTATTTGGAGAGAGATCTTTTGTATTTGGAGAGACTGATGTTGAGACTGGTGTACTATAGTTTTAGTTTATCTCCTTTTATAGTTGAGAGATGCTGTACTGAGGACATTGTATGATGATTATCTGTATTCGAGGGAATGGATATTGTACCCTATTTTATGTTGTACAGTGATTGGATTTTATTTTACAGCATTTTATTTCTGCTCTGATATTTGCGTAGCTATAGTACTATCTTTTGCAGGTTAGACGCTTCGCCTATGCGGGTTTTTGCATAGGTGGCGGATCTGTTGGCGAGCCCGGGTCGCAGTTTCGACCCCGGGGCGTGACAGATTAGGTGGTATCAGAGCTTAGGGATAGGTCAGTTGGGACTGTAGAAACCCTAGGCTTATGGTTGGACCCTAGGATGACTTCGTGAGAGTCGTGATTTTAGCGAGAGTCCTGATTGAGTTTTATACCTCTCCCGAGTGATGGGATGGGTGATTGGCATGTTTATCCTCCTAAGCAATTATGTTGGCTGCAGACAACATAATGCGGCGGAACGGTTGACATGCTCTAGACTCTCGCCGGATTGGGTCGAGTTTGTTTTGTGCTGTGGTGCAGTTGGTCGTGGTGAGCGGTGTCTCCCCGACGCGTTGTGCGGATTGGTGTGCACTTGTCGCAGCTGTGGAGCTCGAGCGGATTGTTTTGGGGGCCGGATACCCGGATTGAGGTTAGAGAGCTTCAGGCCCCGATGGCAGGATTGTCTGAGGTGTATCAGCGGCAGGGTGAGCCGCTGGTCTGGGTGACACAGTTGTCGGAGCAGTGGGCAGTCCGACAGTGTTTTTCCCCTGAGACCACCTGGTTACAGTATCCTCAGCGGCAGTGGTTTATGTGGCACCGATTGAGCGGGTAGCCCCCTCCGTGCCGAGGCACCGAGGCGGGGTGGATTGCTAACAGTTGATGAGCTGTGGGACGTCTTTGACCAATGGAGCCAGTTTTGGCGGATGAACCACCCTGATTTATGGGATTGAGTTGGAGCCTTTGGAGGCAGAATGGTGGTTGGTGGTGATGAAGTGATCAATTGAGAGTCTCCCTGTGCTAGAGAGTTTATGCAGTTGTTGAACTGCGCGCTCTAAGTTTTGAGGGACGAAGCGCATAGGATGTGTGTGACGGGGAGTGGATTGCGCCAGGATACCCTTTTAGTTTATCTGATCCCTCTGTTGTGGATTATGGATTTTGGATGCCTCGATGGAGTAGGCATTGTGTATGGAGCGTACTGTTGCAGTTCCTTGGGATAGGGATCTGCCGCCAGAGGCGAGTTCTGGATAGAGGCGTCTGGCGCTAAGTGTTGGGGGACAGGTTGGCTGGCAGGGGCACTTTCGTTTTCCTTTCCAGGATGGTGGATATCCTCGTGGACGGATTATGTAAAGCTTACCCAAAGGAAGGTTACCCTTTGTGATTGATAACGTTCGTGTTTGGGGTACAATAGATGTACTTGAGGGGTGAGCTGAGTAAGGATAATTGAATGAGGAATTGCATGAATCAACTGTGTTTTGTCATATGACGATTGCAATAATGGATTTTCTGAGATGTCAGAGGTCAGGTGGACCCCGGTGACAGCATCCGCATCGTTATCAGAGTGGCGCAGCGGTAGCGTGGGTTTATTGTCTGCGGAAGACCGTATTCATCGCCTCAGTGTGAGCAAAGGCGGAGAATTGTGCTTCTTTGGTGGATAGCCTTGAATTTCAGGCAGATTAAGTGACGACCACCTACATTGAGCGGTTGAGACTGTGCTGCCTGGGTGGAGGGTGCCAAGGCAGTGGATTGGGTCGTCGCAGGTGTGATTTCATCACAGCAGTCGAAGTTTGGGCAGGTTGCATTCCTGCATGGACTAGAGGTGGATTTGTTACCACATGCACTAGGGCTACAGGTTCCTGTTGGGGTAGTGCATGTGGAGGAGGTTTGGGGATCATGTCCAGTGCTGTTGAGACCTCGAGTGGTATCGGCAGACTTATTGGTATTTGTACCTGGTCAGTGTTTGACCCAGTTCGTGGAATTAGTTGGCACAGTGCCACATGGTGTATGACTGCGGAGAGAGAAGGTTATGATCTTCTGCAAGCAGACATTAGGGACTTGTTCATTGAGATAGTCAGAGCACACAGGTTGCAGCGACTATGCGCGAGGTGCTCACGGCGGCACCGGGACGCGAGGATATCCCTGTTATCGTGAGATCCCGGGTGTGATTCCCCCCGGAGCTGATGATAATGCCGCCGGTTAGGGAGATTGAGATTGCGATTGACGTGGTTCAGGGAACCACGCCAACCCCGATAGCACCTCATTGGATATCACCTGTGGAGCTGACAGAGCTGATGGCGCAGTCGCAGGATCTGATGGATCGAGGGTCTGTTCGATCTAGTGCCACGTCGTTGGCACACGACAGTGAGGGTCCTTGTGTGGGCGACCGCAGACAGGTCTGGATATTATCTAGGCCCTTTTGATGGAGTTATACCCCGACAGTGGTCTGCTTAGGATGCAGGTATCTTTTTGGGATCATACAGTTGAGTATCTCGTCAAGATGGTGTTCGGGACCCGGTAGGGGCATTATGAGTACAGTGAGGACAGATGGAATGACTAATGCCCTGTCGTCTTTAAGATCTGAGGAATTGTGTATTCTTGCTGCACTTGGAAGAATGGTTGGAGATATTCTTCTGGGATATTTTGATTTTTCTCCATCTTTGTATGGTTTAGAGCTGGTGGAGTACTTGTAGATGGGTAACAAGGTCTGTGAGGAAGAAGCTGTATGCCAAGTTGCTGTGATACAAGTTTTAACTTTGGGAGCATATCTTCCTGGATTACTTGTTCTAGCCGTAAGGGGCAGTGGTGGTAATCTGGCCAAAATGGATGCTATTTGAGACGGGCTGAGACCGGCAGTTATTGTTGAGGTGAAGAGCTTTTGGACCGGATAGTGCCAGCAGAGCTCGACGAATAGGTGATGAGACTGATACCAGCGCCGATTTTAGCATCGCCAGTGATGGGAGATGGATTTGTGAGATACAGTGATGCCCCCCATAGTAGCTATGAAGTTATAGTTGGATGTGTGGCAAGCATTCTGTATCACCCCGATAGGGCCACTGTGGTGGCGGATACCCGGAGCAGGAGAGCTATTTGGGGTTGAGTTTGTTGACTCCGCAGCTGGCGCTGTGTGGACTGTCGAGGCCGACGTGGCGTATGGTGGTGTCACTGAGGACTCTTTGGATGATAGACCGCGGCTGAATGGTTCGCTTGGATGGTCAAGATTTGGGAGCGACCGGGCGAGGACCCCCCCCCCCCCCTCCTGGTTAGGGCTCATTTCCTCTCGGAGTTGCCTTGCATGTCACTGGTTTGGGAGTTGAGGACACAACTCCCGGAAATTGATGAAGTGATCGTCTGGAGCAGGTACCATTTTTCGAGCCTGGAGGATTGGATTTACCAGCTGCAAGGGTACTGGATCTGCTCGAAGATTGATTCGCGATCTGGTTCTCTCGACTGCTTATAGTTGTGTGCTGATGCCCGAGAGTTGAGGAGGTGTTGCTACACCCTGATGGTTTTTGGATTAGAGATCAAAGCTATGTGATCAGTTGGAGGACTTATATTGGATACCTCGGGAGTACAGAGGTATTTGGATCGTGCTTGTGTGCCGTGGACTTGTGGTTGGATTATCTGAGGCCCTGGGAGGAGCGGAGGCTTGTACCGATGCAGATTTCTTGGTAGCTCGAGCGGTTAGCCCAGCTGTACTTGGTTGAGTAGGTACGATTTTTCTGGAGTGCCCGCCTTTATTTTGTTCTAGTTAGAGACCCGAGGACCGCATCGCATCTTTGGAAGAGATATTTGTCAGCCTTGGGAGCTTGAGTGGTGGATGATTGGATTTATACCCCCCTTTATTTGGTTGAGATTCTGTGTTGAGGAACGACTTTAGTTTCGAGGACGAAACTTTCTTTTAGTGGGGGAGGATGTGATGACCCGGATCTCCGCAGAGCTGCTGCAGTGCGTTGGGGTGGCTATTGGAGGCCTACATGGTGCATTGGAGGTGTTTGGGGCACAATTGGGCACAAGTGTTGGACTTCGGGCTTATTTGGATCTTGTGGGTGACCGGAGGACCCCGGGGAGGGTTTAGAAGTGGTTTCGCGCGAATCAGATATTAAAATTGGGCTCCGCGCGAAATTCGGGCTAAGAATACACTTCCGGGAGCCTCTGGCAAATTTTTGAGTTGGAATTTGGCAAAATGGACGTCGAATTCAGATTCAGCGCGCGAAAACGGTCAAAATGGACTACCCACTTGTCATTTTTGAGCTCGGGTTACTGTTCACGCCGGAACAGTAATTCCGGCGATCGCCGGCGGCGGCGGCGGCGGCGGCGGGCAGCGGCGGCGCGGCCTCGGGCAGGCGGAGAGCGGTGGCGGGCAGGCGCGGGCAGCGCGCAGCGCGCGGGCAGGGGCGCGGGCAGGGCGCGGTCCACGCGCCGGCGTGCACCAGGGCGGGGTGCCACGTGGCATGAATTTATTGGGTGGTTCACTGGTCCCGGTCTACGGAGCTGTGCGGCGCACGGTGGACTGGGCGGGAAACACGTGGCATCTTCCTATTGGTTCGGTGCATGAAGTAGGGTGCACCGGGTGCAGCGAATTTATGGCTTGGACACGTGGCGCGCGGGGATTGGGCGCGTCACTGTGCGCGTGCAGGTGGCAGGGGGGCGCGGCAGGGCGGCCGGCTATTGGCCAGAGCCAACTGCCCCGTTGACCAGTGGACCGCCACGCGGCGCGAAGGGAGCGGCTGGATCAGCTGTGCGGTGTTCGGGGGCACGTGTCGCGTGGAGGAGCGGGTTGGACGGCCGTGCGGTCCGACCGGATCCCGTGCGCGGAGTGGGCCGGGCTGGGCCGGGCTACTGTGTGCGCCCGGTTTCGGGGCCCGAAAGATTCGGGCGCCCGAAACCGGGACACAGGGGTCATTTCCCCATTTGTTTTTGTTGGCCTATAAATAGGCCTCCCCTCCCCTCTTCTTCTGCTTTTTCCGAGAGTTAGAAAGAGAATGGGAGGGAGAGTTCTCTACCAATGTTGTTCCCCTTTTTGTTCTTGAGCTCATGGTGGATCCTCGGAATTTCTGGAAGCTCGGCAACGGCGATATCGATTTTACAGTTCGCCTCGGTTTTCCCCCATTTTGGCCCATTACCGTCGCAGATCATTCAAAAATTCACTGTGAGCAAACCAGGAGGAGTTTTTGGACGATTTCTTCGACAGCATGTTCCTAAGAGGTAAGGCTTCGATTTTCGTGTTGATCGCTTCGCCCCATTTCGCACTTTTGGCACGTTTCCCGAGACATCTTTGACCCCCATTTTTCTGTGATGGATTTTGGACAGCACCGGCTTGTCGATTTTATATCTCAGCCTAGGAACATCGGATCAAGGCGTTTCAGGACTCGATTTTGATCTACTCGTCGCGAGGAACACAGTGGTGATTTTTCTGAGATTTATGGAAATTGTTTCGAAGGTGATGATTAAGCTTTTCTTGGACAGATTGCTACAGGAATTCTGATTTGGAAGGTTTTGAGGTGCAACGGTGTTTTATTTTTATCTTGGTCTACAGGTATCAGATCTGGGCGTTTAAACAGGCGTTTTGGGGCTACTTTTTGCGAGGAACGCGACTGTGAATTTTCTGGATTTTCTTGGGAACTGGACAGAGGTGATAATTACTGTTCTTTGCTGCTGATTTTACAAAACAGCAAGGTACTGTTTTTGGGGATCGATTTGTACACCGGATTTGACTCTTGTTTAGTGGTTCGCAGACCGGGGCGCGTTTTGCGTGAAAGTGAAGTTTGGACTGTGAGGATGTTTCTACATCTGTGGATCGCGCTTTTCGAGGTGGGTGGTTGTTGCATGCCTCTACTTCTGACATGCTCACTAAGTTTATTAGAGAACCCCACTTTTGAGCATATTGATTGATTGTTATGCTTGATTGCCTGATATAAATGTGAGCTTATTATCGGAGATTAATTTTGTTGATATAGCATGTTGGGGATATTATTGGGATAATGTTGCTGTTGGAACGTGATCATTGGAATAATTTAATAGTGATAATTAACAGGCGATAATAGCACCTAGATTTTGTGAAAAGGGGATTAAATGGATCAATTGGGGGGACATAGTGACATATCTAGGTACGGGTGCCACTTTGGGATTTATTATGAATCAGGGATTATTTACATGTGTAGTTGACCGATGATTTTAGCATGATTGTTGTATTTATGTGGATATTATTAATTATTACACATGTGAAACTGTTATTTGACATATTCTCCCGTTCACTTGGCTGAGGACTTTTGCATGCTTATTTGGACATCTAGATAGGTCACTATTTTATTGCTACACTATCATATTGGGATTTGACTTAGGAGAAACCATGATTGCTTTCTTTCTCCTTTTTATTTAGACTTTTGAGTCATGTTGCTCGGGTTCGAGCAGAGGTTTGGGATAGTGTAGCCGGGATCTGAGGATCGGTGACAGGGTGTGCTTGATGTTGGATTATGGGTTATTGCGGCAACCGCGGGCAGTAGGCGGTTGACCGGATCTTGATTCTTGTACCCAATTGTGGGTTGTGGGTTATTGCGGTGACCGCGGACTGTGGGCGGTTGACCGGATGTTTACTATTGCATCAGATTGGGTATTAGATTTCTCTAGTGGATGGTATTTCCCACTTTTTGAGTACTATTGCATCAGATCGGGGTTTTATTAGTGGACGGAGTTTCCCACTTTGATCATAGTCATGATCCAGTCCTGCTATTATGAGACAGTGGTTACAGAGATGCTTGATACAGTGATACTTTACTCGTGTGGGTCGCTCCCCTCGAGTGCCACTCCGGAGTAGGCTTTAGACCGTGTTGGGTTCCGGTCATTTGGACAGTGGAGATACTGAGTTCTTGAGTTCGACAGCAGAGCAGGCAGTACCAGTTTTTACTGGTGGCACTAGATTGGGTCTATTTGGTCAGATACTGTTTTCTGATGCATTCATACCGTCATTTCCTTCGGTATTGCATTTAGAGGCATACTTGTTGTGGTTTCCCCTTTTATTCAGTAGTTCTGTTTACAGCTTTACCACTTGCCCCTTTCCTTGCCTCTAGTAGACTTAGTGGGTACGCCGGAGCTTGAGGCTTTACCCACAGGGGGAGGCTACTGGTTTACTAGTGGTTCTCACCCCCATTGTTGTTTTCCCTTTGTTTTCTCCCCCCTGTTTTGCAGAGCCCTCTTCGGGAGTTGCTGATCTTCGATCGTTGTCCGAGGCGAGGGAGTCACGGGCTAGATCTTTACCACCCGAGGAGTGTAGCTGTATTCCCTGGATGGAGATTCCTGGTAGCTGTTGGCTGGTTTTTACTGTTTTATTTGGAGAGAGATCTTTTGTATTTGGAGAGACTGATGTTGAGACTGGTGTACTATAGTTTTAGTTTATCTCCTTTTATAGTTGAGAGATGCTGTACTGAGGACATTGTATGATGATTATCTGTATTCGAGGGAATGGATATTGTACCCTATTTCATGTTGTACAGTGATTGGATTTTATTTTACAGCATTTTATTTCCGCTCTGATATTTGCGTAGCTATAGTACTATCTTTTGCAGGTTAGACGCTTCGCCTATGCGGGTTTTTGCATAGGTGGCGGATCTGTTGGCGAGCCCGGGTCGCAGTTTCGACCCCGGGGCGTCGGCTAAGGCTAGCGAGACGAGTCTCACATCGCCTGGTGATTGTGAGTGTGCTTGAGCCTGACGTGGACGTCAGGGCTTAAAGGGGGGAAGAATGTGACACCTCCGGAATTTGGATTAGTCCTATATATAAATGATATAATAGGACTAAATCTCTAACCCGGCTATAGCATTTTGGATGGTAGCAAGATCCAAGAGGAACATGAGAGTTAAGCGTGCTAGAGCTAGAGTAGTTCTAGGATGGGTGACCCCCTGGGAAGTGGGGCGTCACAAAAACGGCAATAAAAGCCGCTTAACGGAACGAGCATGGCATCGGCGTGAAGCAACGGCGAAAAACACCAAGCGGTGGCGCAAGGTTTGCGCATGCGGCATGCGGCGGCAGCATGCAAGCAGCGGCGCGCATGCGGAGCTGTGCGCGGTGTAGGCGTGCGGCGTGCGGAGCAGGCAGCGCGGGATGCTTAGCGCGGCCCGCAAGGCGCTGCAGCGCTGGCTGCGGCGCTAGCACTACGGTGTTGGCACGCGGCAGGCAGCGAACGACGCAGCGCGCCAAGCGGAGTGGAGGCGTTGCGGACAGCGGCGCGGCGCGCGGCTAAGCAAGCGGCGGCGGCAACCTCGTGACCACCGTTAAGCCGAACCTTTTGGCCTGGCGCGGCGGCTGCGGCTTTGCGATTCCGTCGACGGCAGCGACGGCCTCCCGTCTTCTCCGACGGCGGCGGCGGCCTCCCGTCTTAGCCAACGGGGGCGTCATCGACTCTGCACAAGATAATGGTGGCGGCAACGATTTCGCTCAAGCCCCCCGTTCCCACGGTAATCCCAAGAAACCCAACGAAAGCACGAAAAAAACCCACGAATACCGAAACGATGCTAACGAAAAAGCCAAGAACCGACCTTTTTACCGACGAAGAAGACGATGTGATGCCCGGACTCGCTCTCCGATCTCCGGCCGTCGACGGTGATGGTGCTCTCGCTTCGGTCTCTTATTATGATGGCAGTTCCGATTCCGATCTCCGACGCGCACCTCGAGGAAGAAGACTAATCGCTCTCTTTCAAAAACGGAAAACGAGGGGGTTTCTTGTTTCTAATCTCTAATGTGTAAAAAAGAAACCGATCCCCGGCCCCCCTGTATTTATAAGAGAACTTCTAACCACTTTAACCGTTTTTAACCGTTCCTTCCTTGATTTGCATGCCAAATTTACCGGAACGCCCATCATGCATCGGCACGTATTTTAAAGCACCAAAAGCCATTAATTGGTATTTAAAAAGCCTCTTTCACCCATTAACTTAGAAAAAATCGCACCGGGGGATCCGTTCATTGGATTTTCGAGCCGATCGCATCGTCGTTCTCCTTTTAACGAGCTCTACAATATGAAAACCAAAACCAATTAAAACGACACAAGTTAAAAATAAGAAAAAATAACACACACCGAACGAAAGTGACTCGAAGGAAAACCGTGGACTCTACATCACTCCATCTTTTAAAGAAATTTCATCCTCGAAACTTAACTCGTATCCATCGGAAACAAGTTCGAGTAACGCTCCCTCATCATCGACTCAAGTTCCCAAGTAGCTTTCCGTTCTTCATGATTGCTCCATTGCACCTTCACATATGGAATCGATCATTTGCGCAATTTCTTTTCCTCTCGAGCCAAAATTCGTATCGGATCTCCACAAAACTCAGATCCTCTTGTAATTCCACCAATGAAACATCAATCACATGCGAAGGGTCGGGAAGATACTTCCGAAGCATTGATACATGAAAAACATCATGTACTCTCTCTAGACTTGGTGGTAGGGCCAAGTGATACGCTACCGGACCGATCCGCTCCAAAATCTCGAACGGTCCCACGAATCGCGAGCTCAACTTGCCTCGCAAATCGAGCCGTCGGATTCCTCTGGATGGTGACACCTTGAGCAACACATGCTCCCCGACTTGGAACTCCAAGTCTCGTCGTCTCCGGTCCGCGTAGCTCTTTTGCCGACTCTGCGCGGTCAACAACCGCTGTCTAATCGTGCGAACTTTCGCTTCCATTTCCTCCACCAAGTCCGGTCCAATTTGTTTACGCTCACCCAACTCATCCCAGCACAAAGGAGAGCGACACTTGCGCCCGTATAATGCCTCATACGGCGCCATCTGAATGCTAGCCTGAAAACTATTATTATAAGCAAACTCTACCAAAGGTAAGTAGCGATGCCATCCCCTTCCAAAATCAACCACACAAGCTCGGAGCATATCCTCTAAAATCTGAATCACTCGCTTGGACTGTCCGTTACTTTGGGGATGAAACGCCGTACTGAAACTGAGTTTGGTTCCCATAGCCTGTTGCAGACTCTTCCAGAAATTTGACACGAAGCGCGTATCCCTATCCGATGTTATCATAACCGGAACTCCATGTAGTCTCTCTATGTCACGCCCCGGCGTCGAAACTGCGACCCGGGCTCGCCAATAGATCCGTCGCCCATACGGGAAGCCCCGTATAGACGAAGCGACAACCTGCAAAAGATCAACTACACTATACAGATGTCAGAGCTGAAAAGTAAACTAGTGCAATAAATAAATACAACTCCTCGAATAGTACATGCCAGGTCCTCACAATACATAAGTCTCTCCAAAACTAAAACTCTCAAAAGTTAAAAAAAATATACATGATATCTCCCAAACACTGACAGTACAAATACATCACCAAAAAGGGGGTACATCTACTCTCCCTGGAAGAAGACGGGTAGGGATCTAGCTTGCGACTCCCTTACCTCGATCAGCAGGATCAGCAACTGGAGCAGCAGGAATTGGAGTAGAGGTCCCTTGGGAAAAAGACACCACAGCGGGTGTGAGAACTACATCCCACAGTAGTTCTCAGTGGGTACCGCCAACAAGCCCGACGGTCTGCCCACTAAGTCTACTAGAGGCATAAAGTAACAAATGCAGTGCGGAAAGTAAAGACTGGAAAAATAACCCTACAACTACTATGCCTCTATCTAGATGCTCAAGGAGTAGAACAGAAGGGAACATGATGCATCTACTATCCCTTAACTCAAATCACCCAATCTACACTGACTGCCACATAGGGTCTAGTCAAACCTGCGCCTACCTACTGTCGTTACATCCAAAGAGGACCAGACTTACGTAGGGCGTCCGTGACTGCCAAAACTGGCCCAGCCAGAGGGACTGCGTCGACAAGTCGCGATAGCAAAGAACAGGCCGAGCTCCGGAGTGGCACTCGAGGGACGCGACCCCACCGAGGAAAGTATCCGCGCATCTCTGTCGAGCTCAAATGTGGCTCATGCAGGCTATAGTCCAAATCGCCGATCAACAAGATCGACAGTAACCAACAATACCCTCTCTCACTCACAGGCTGGAAAACTACACAACCGGGACCCACCGTCGACTCAGACGGCTTCCAAAAATAAAGCATCGATCTAAACACTGCTACCAGATTCAACTCGGCCCCCCAGGCGCGAGTGTAACATGCATCCTACAACAACCCGACCTCTCGGCCCACCACCCGGGCGAGGAAACTCTAAGTCCAGAATAAAATAATAAATGACAGTGTGGGAATGTCTAAAGCAATAATAACCTAGCCCAAGTTGGAGTTTTCTACTAGTCTGGTTGAACATGCAGCATATGACGGGGTGCTAGGTCAAGTTCCAATGATAACAATAATTTAACAGATTTAGAAAGCAGTAAATCAACATGATCATCATAGTAACACAACATCAATTCTCTCTTTCTAGCATGCTTTCTACACTTTAGAATTAATGATCAGTCCACCAGTTTTGAAGACGAGGCAACCCACCTGGAAGTGCTAAGCTGTCCAAAGTCCAACAAGCTGAAAATACTCGGGAATAATTCTCCAATTCCCACAATTCCAACGGGTCCAAAAACACTCCAACAACTCCTGGGTACAAAGATATAGTCCAAAGTTACAATCAACACAAAATTTCCAAGTGCACAGTATGCTGAAATTTCAGTCCCAAAGAAGCTTAAATTTCACCCGCGAGATAAATTCCAAAAATTCCAATAAAAATACGGCAGCGATCCTCGCGAAGCGTAGATGTCAATCGAGCCCTTAAACGTCGAATTCCGATACCCGAGTGCAGAGATAAAAAATCCAACAAGGTGCTGCTGTCCAGGAAAAACCACCAGCAAAATAGGGCTAAAAAATATACCCGAAACCCCTAAAAATACTCAAATCTGGGAGGAGTGGAAAATACAAGAATCGTAGATTTACCTCTCGTGAATCCGACGCCGCGAAAATCGTCCGAAAATACCGTCGGAGTAGCTCTGTGGACCTCGCGGACCGAAATGCGACGATAATGGGCCATCAACGAAAGAACGTCGCTCTGCGCTAAGATGCCGAAGTCGTCGATGCCGCGGCCTCCAAAAATTCCGAGCTTCCTTCACAAGATGCAGCACAGGATGAGGATCAAAGTCACTTGAGGGCTTAGAGCTAGAGGAGCTCGGGAAAAAAGGGAAAAAGGCCAATGAACACGGCCTATTTATAGCCCTTACACAAAAGCCCACAAAAAAACAAGGTTGTTGGGCTTTCGGGCCCAACATTCGGGCGCCCAAGGGGATTCGGGCGGCTACAGTGCCTGAATCCCGGCCCCGGCCCGGCCCGCGACGAAAGCCCGGAACGCCCTGGCCCCGACACGTGTCCCGAACAGCGGACAGCGTGTGCGGAGCCAGTGGCTTCGCGCCGCGTGGCCCCGACCGGGCGACGTGGGGTAGCGGCGCCCGCCAATCGTAGGGCGCCACGTGGCCCCACGTCGGTCGGTTACCTGCCCCAACCACCCCGCCTGCTTCCCCTGGCGCGTGGACCGCGCGCGCGTGGGTCGGCCATTCACAGGCCGCCACGTGGCCCGCCCCGGTCCATGCGCCAGCCGGTGCGTTTCCATGGACCGTGTCCGTGAACCCGCCAATCACGGGCTGCCACGTGTCCCCCGCGCTCGGTCCATGCACCAGCGCCAACTCTCTGTGGACCGCGCCGCGTGCGCCGGCCAATCAAATGCTGCCACGTGGCACTAGGCCGGTCCACGACTTCCCCTATGTACCAAAATGCGCGAAAAACTTCCGGGGGTCCGTTTTTGGGCATTCGGACTCCGAAAAAGGCAAGTAAATAGTCGATTTTCGGCGTTTTTTCACGCTGAATCCAAATATGACCTCAGATTAGCCTAAAGCCCTTTCTAAATTCCGACAAAAACAGCCGGAAGGCAGGCTCAATCTCGAAGCCTCACTGAGTCCGTCCAACGCGTCCATTTGACGCGTTGCGGGTCCAACACACCAACAATAGGTGTTCTACATCACGGGTCATAGGAGAAGCTACACGGGGATCGGGGTTACTACATCCTCCCCCACTATAAGAAAGTTTCGTCCTCGAAACTAAGAAAACAAAGCAGACGTACCTCAGCCGGAAGCCTCGAACAAGAAGGGATAGGTATCTCTCATCACCGTCTCTAGCTCCCAAGTGGCCTCACTCTCCTCGTGATTGCTCCACAGAATCTTCACATATGGAATAGCCCGGTTGCGCAATTCCCTCACCTCACGAGCTAGAATTCGCAACGGGCGCTCCTCATATCCAAGGTCCTCATCGATCTCCAGGGAAGAGAAGTCAATCACGTGCGAAGGATCGAAAACATATCTCCTCAGAACTGAGACATGGAAGACATCATGAACTCCGGCCAGGCGTGGAGGAAGAGCAACTCAGTATGCCACAGGGCCTACTCTCTCAAGTTCCTCAAAGGGTCCAATAAAATGGAGACTGAGCTTCCCTCGAACGCCAAATCTCCGGACCCCTTTCGAAGGCGAGACCTTCAGAAAGACATGATCACCAACCTGGAACTCTAGGTCTCGCCGCCGAGTATCAGCGTAGCTCCTCTGTCGACTCGACTCTGGGCTGTTTCAAGATGTCGGCGAACTAATCTGACTTTTTCTTCAGCCTCCAGCAGTAAATCAGGTCCCAAAGTCCTCCTCTCACCCACATCACTCCAATATAAGGGCGACCGACACTTGCATCCATACAACGCTTCAAACGGAGCCATCTGAATGCTCGCTTGATAGCTGTTGTTGTACGCAAACTCAACCAATGCTAAGTGTCGGTACCACCCCCCTCCAAAATCCAAGATGCACGCTCTCAACATGTCCTTGAGGATCTGTATGGTGCGCTCAGACTGTCCATCGGTCTGTGGGTGGAATGCTGTGCTAAACCGGAGCTGTGTCCCCAAGGCTGTCTGTAGACTCCCCCAAAAATGCGATACAAACCTCGGGTCCCTATCTGATACGATCGAGGCGGGTACACCATGAAGCCTCACCACCTCATTCAAGTACAACTGCGCAAGTTGCTCCAATGGCCAAGTCACCTGTACAGGTAAAAAGTGAGCAGACTTGGTGAGTCTATCCACGATAACCCAGATCGCGTCGGCTCCACTCTGCGCCCTCGGCAGTCCCGTCACGAAATCCATGGTGATGTGATCCCACTTCCACTCGGGAATTGGAAGACTCTGTAACTTGCCCGCAGGAACACGGTGCTCTGCCTTCACTTGCTGACAAGTTAAACAGTGAGCCACGAATCTTCTAATGTCCCGCTTCATTCCAGACCACCAAAAGTGTGCCTTGAGATTCTTATACATCTTAGTACCACCAGGATGAATGGTATAAGGTGTATAATGGGCCTCTCTCAAAATCTGGTCTCTGATCTCGGAATCCATAGGCACGCACACTCGGTCCCTGTACCGAAGTACTCCCGAGGTATCTACTGAAAAATTCCCTATCTGCTCTGTCTGAATCTGCCCTCTGATCCTCGTCAAGTCGGGGTCCTCACTCTGTGCCTCCCTAATCTTGTCCAATAGAGTGGGCTGCACGACCATAGATATAAGTCTAGCACAGGATGAGGATCAAAGTCACTTGAGGGCTTAGAGGCAGAGGAGCTCGGGAAAAAGGGGAAAAAGGCAAATGAACACGACCTATTTATAGCCCTCACACAAAAGCCCACAAAAAAACAAGGTTGTTGGGCTTTCGGGCCCAACATTCGGGCGCCCGGGGGGATTCGGGCGGCTACAGTGCCCGAATCTCGCCCTCGGCCCGGCTCGCGAATAAAGCCCGGAACGCTCTGGCCCCGACACGTGTCCCGAACAACGGACAGCGTGTGCGGGGCTAGTGGCTTCGCACCGCGTGGCCCCGACCGGGCGACGTGGGGCAGCGGCGCCCGCCAATCGCAGG
Organism: Tillandsia leiboldiana; assembly: GCA_029204045.2. Classification (NCBI taxonomy): domain Eukaryota; kingdom Viridiplantae; phylum Streptophyta; class Magnoliopsida; order Poales; family Bromeliaceae; genus Tillandsia; species Tillandsia leiboldiana. Next base: position 19,061,710 of record CM055065.1, on the reverse strand, counting down.
GCGCCACAAGGCGCCCCACGTCGGTCGGTCACCTGCCCCAACCACCCCGCCTGCTCCCCCTGGCGCGTGGACCGCGCGTGCGTGGGTCGGCCATTCACAGGCCGCCACGTGGCCCGCCCCGGTCCATGCGCCAGCCGGTGCGTTTCCATGGACCGCTTCGCGTGAACCCGCCAATCACGGGCTGCCACGTGTCCCCCGCGCCCGGTCCATGCACCAGCGCCAACCCTCTGTGGACCGCGCCGCGTGCGCAGGCCAATCAAATGCTGCTACGTGGCACTAGGCCGGTCCACGGCTTCCCTCATGCACCAAAATGCGCGAAAAACTTTCGAGGGTTCGTTTTTGTGCATCCGGACTCTGAAAAAGGCAAGTAAATAGTCTATTTTCGATGTTTTTCCGCACTGAATCCAAATATGACCTCGGATTAGCCTAAAACCCTTTCTAAATTCTGACAAAAACAACCGGAAGGCAGGCTCAATCCCGAAGCCTCACTGAGTCCGTCCAACGCGTCCATTTGACGCGTTGCGGGTCCAACACACCAACAATAGGTGTTCTACATCACGGGTCATTGGAAAAGCTACACGGGGATCGGGGTTACTACACACTATCTCATCGATGTACAACTGTGCAAACGCTCCCATGACTAAGTAGTATGAATAGGCAAGAAATGTGACGACTTTGTTAACCAATCCACCACGACCCAGATTGCGTCATGCCCAAGCTATGATCGTGGGAGACCCGTAACAAAGTCCATAGTAATCCATTCCCACTTCCATTGTGGAATAGGAAGTGGGTGCAATTTTCCCGCAGGCCGTTGATCCTCAGCTTTGACCTGCTGACACACCAAACAATGTGCTACAAAACGTGCCACATCTTCCTTTAGTTTTGGCCACCAAAACGTTTGCTTTAAATCCTTGTACATTTTTGTCCCTCCGGGGTGTACGGTATAAGGTGTCCGATGTGCTTTGGTTAAAATTTCTTCTCTCAATTCCGGCTAATCCGGAACACACAAACGACCTTGATGCCAAATCGAGTCGTCCTCTCCAATGGTGAAATCGCCATCCTAACCCGAAGTAATCCGGTGGCGAACAAGCTGAAGCTGCACATCCGACCTCTGTCCCTCAAGTATGCGCTCCAATAAGGTCGGTATCACCTCCATGGTGAACAATCGTGCCACTGTGCCATGAGGCACCACCTCCAAACCCATCCTTTGAAAATCCGCAATTAATTTATTTTGCTGTGTGACTGATCCCAATGCCAAAACCTCTGTTGAAACTTTTCTGTTCAAAGCATCTGCTACTATATTTGCCTTTCCCCGGTGGTAGTGAATTGACAAGTCGTAGTTCTTAAGTAGTTCCAACCAACGTCTTTGCTGGAGGTTAAGTTTTTTTTGCGTGAACAAATACTTCAAACTTTGATGGTCCGTGTATAACTCACAATGGGCTCTATATAAGTAATGCCTCCAAAGCTTCAAAGAAAAGACTACTACCACTAACTCGAGATCATGGGTAGGGTAGTTCCGCTCATAATTCTTGAGTTGCCTTGATGGATAAGCTATAACTCTGTCCTGCTGCATCAAAACACAACCTAGGCCAACACGCGACGCATCGTAATAAACCACAAAATCCTCTCCCGGCCTAGGTAGAGCTAAAACCGGTGCTCGAGTCAACCTACCCTTGAGCTCCTCAAAGCTCTTCTGACACTGGCGTCCAAATAAACTTCTCACCCTTCCGAGTCAACCGGTTTAATGGTAAAGCGATTTTAGAGAAGCCCTCTACAAACCGCCTGTAGTATCCGGCTAAACCCAGAAAGCTGTGAATCTCTATCACAGTAGTAGGTTGCGGCCAATCCATAATTGATTCTACCTTCCTTGGGTCCACTGCAATCCCAGATGCCGTGATGATGCGCCCCAAGAAGGCAATCTCGCGAAGCCAAAACTCACACTTCTTGAGTTTGGCGTAAAGTCTGTGCTCCCTGAGAGTCTGAAGCATAACTCGCAAATGATCCTCATGCTCCTCATCGCTATGCGAATAAATCAGGATGTCATCGATAAAAACCACCACAAATTGATTCAAGTATGGCCTGAACACTTTGTTCATCATATTCATGAATGTTGTGGGTGCATTCGTGAGTCCAAATGGCATAACCGTAAACTCATAGTGACCATACCGGGTCCTGAATGCTGTCTTGGGAATATCGGTACCTTTAACCCTGAGTTGATGATATCCAGATTGCAAGTCGATTTTTGAGAAAACAATGGCTCTTTGCAATTGATCAAATAAATTATCAATTCGAGATAAAGGGTACTTGTTCTTTATTGTGACTTTATTCAATTTCCGGTAATCAATGCAAAGTCTCAAGCTGCCATTCTTCTTCCGCACAAACAAAACTAGTGCACCCCAAGGCGATATGCTTGGCTTCACAAATCCCTTGGCCAATAAGTCCTCCAATTGAGCCTTGAGTTCCTTTAATTTCGCAAATGCCATTCGGTAAGATGCCTTTGAAATCGGTAAAGTGCCGGGAACAAGATCAATGGTGAACTCGATCTCTCTCTCAGGTGGCATCCCCGGTAACTCATCTAGAAATACATCCTGAAACTCTCTCACAACTCAAATGTCCGACAATGACGGTGTAGGCTGCGCAACTAAATCCACCGAAGCTAAGTAAGCTGTACAACCACCCTGAATCATTTTCCTTGCCTGTGTAGCGGAAATGTACATCGCAAAGAACGTTCTTTTACACGCCTGGAAAACGAGCTCCGGGTATCCAGGTTCTCGTAAATGTACTCGCCTCCCCTCACAATCAATCACTGCATGAAATCTAGCCAACCAATCCATGCCTAAAACCAAGTCGAACTCTCTGATCGGTATAACCACAAAATCCCACTGGCACACTCGATCATCTAGTTTTACCGGGCCAGTAGATACAAAGGTATTTTCTTCCACAGGCGGCCCCGAGGTAGAAACAGATAACACACTAGGGAGGGGTCTCTCCTCAAAGCCATGTGTACGAGCGAAGGTACGTGAAATAAACGAATGGGATGCCCCGGTATCTAATAATGTTCTAGCACGGATATCTGAAAATAAAACAATACCTGCAACCACATCCGCGGGTGGATCAGTACCCTGTGTCGCCATGGAAAATACCCTCCCGCTTGTCTCCTGGTCCTGCTGCTGCTGTGGTACCCTCTCCTCCCGTTGAGGAGTCGGAGGGCGTCCTGCCTGTGCTAAAGAAGACCTCCCACGGCCCTGACGTTGCGGTGAAGGCGTAGATGCTGCCGATGATGCCGAATCCTGGTTCAGTGGGTAGTTGGATCTGAAGTGCCCCTGTTTTCCGCACCGGAAACAGTAATCCTGCCGCTGTGAACAAGTAGTAACTGCATGTGCCCCACCACAAATGATGCAGGGCCTGTCCCCTGCTGAGTCCGAGGATACTTGGGTGGTCGGCCACCCCCTGTTTGTCCACCACTCGACTGAGAACAAGTAGTCTTCTGCCCTGTCGTCGATAGGCTCTTTGCCCCCTGCTGAGTCCAAGGATACTTGGGTGGTCGGCCACCCCCTGTTTGTCCACCACTCGACTGAGACTGTGACCGCTTCTTGTCCCAGTTGTGGTCGAATCCCTCACTTCGAGCGCGAGCCAAGACGGCTCCTTGCTCTATCAATGTGGCCCTATCGACCACCTGCAGAAAGGTATGCAAATCTACCGACTAAACAAGTCTGAAAATATCACCTCTCAATTGATCAACAAACAGACGAGCCTTGTGAAACTCATCCCGAATAACAAAGGGAACACAGTTGGCCAATCTTACAAATTCCCTTTAATATTCGATAACAACACGACTCTCCTGTTTAATATTCTTCAAGTCGTCTTCAAGCTTTTGCTTCACGCTATCCGAGAAAAATGCTCCAAATAACATCTCTTTGAAGGTAGTCCATGATGGGAAAGTAGTGCCACTAGACGGAGTAGGTCGTACAGTTTTCCACCAAATACGGGCGGTCCCCTCAAGAAAATGCACTGCTAAGGGAACCCGCTCGTCCTCCATCATCAGATCCTCAAATAACTTTTGTATGTTATCCACCCACTTCACCACCCACGGGTCGGTCGTCTCTCCCTCAAAGATGACTGGTTTGTACTTTCGGAACTCTGCCAAACTTGCCCTCACTCTCGCCCATTTCGTGTGCAACATCGGATCCCTTCCGGCAATGGCGGCGGACAGAGTGGGTGAAGGAGTAGTGATGGCCTCCCCCACTGGATCCCTAACAGTAGCTCCCGGCATCGGCTCTTGACCTGCTGGTGATGGAACTTCCGGGGGTTCTGTTGCTGGAATTGCTGAAGCCCTCGCCGTGGTAGTCTGAGTAGGGGTACCATCGTCACCACCTGCTGCCGGCGCATGCGCCTCAGGTATAACCGGCTCGGGAGTAGGAAGCTGGGTAGCAGTAGCCGGGGTCGCCGTCTGGCGGGCTATCTGCTGTACAATCTCGGTGAGCGCCCTCAGCTGCCCTGATAAATCTTGAACCTGTTGCCGAAGCAACCGGTTCTCTGCGGCCACAGAGGCCTCGGCGGCAGTCGGCCTCGCCCCACCCTCTCCTCTGCCATCAACCGACGATCGAGTACGAACCATACTCTGTACACACAACCAATGGGGTCAGCAAACAAAAATGCGAATAGATAAAATGTGCAGAAACCGACAGAAATGATCATCATAAAAAACCAAACGAATATAACAACACGACACTGAAAACCCTCTCTCACGTGACTAGGGGACCTTGGTTATTACATTGGTTAATCAGCATGAGTTATCGAATACCGTGGATGTTGGACAAATGCATACTTTTAGAAACTAGAAAACTCCGTGGTTGATGTCGTTTCGCTCTGATACCATTTTAATCTGTCACGCCCCGGGAGTGGTTTAAAAGCGAAAATCGATCCTATATTTTTTTTAATCATTCACACTGGCACGTGCTCAGACCCGCCACATATATAAGATCTCTCTACACAAACGGACAGTCTCCCTTGTATATGCACGGCGTCGCACAACATACAACCATCAACCAACACTAGTTTAACATACATACACAGCGAATAAAGGGATAAGCTAAACCTTTGCATCATATAAGAGAAGATCGTCCACTCGGCATACTCCAAGTTGAAAGGATAAAGCCACAAGGTTTTAAAAAGGTGCCTATTCCACACTCAGTTTTGGAAACAATTTTCGCAAACGTTTTATCATTTTGAAAGACCTCCACATTCTACATACATTCGCAACAAGATAAACGAAATCCAAAAGTTCATTGTCCCAAAGAGCTCATATGTCCCTACATCCACGTCACAGAAGGTTCACATCACCAAATGTCCATATTTCATGCATAAGTATCAACCGTATGTAATGATCAAAAGAGAGGAGTAAAAATATCACCGGAACGACGAAAAGCCAGGTTACTCCCGCATCGAAGCCTCTCCTCCGTCTCCGCTTGAACCTGTCACATAGTGGGAGTTAGTGACAAAAACCTTAGAAAGGAAAACAGATAATACGATGATTTAATGCAACATTTAGGTACAATAAAGTAAATAGGACATCAAACCGGAAGTCGAAACTCCTAAGTCATCCATACCACTTTTCTTCGGTTCCCACCACGGAACTCGGGAATACAACAAACCTGCTCATATCCTTGGTGCTCAACAAACCCACATCGTCCTGATTCACGATTCCGCTATGTCCGCGGGGGTCCCCTCACGCCTGACTGACGTAGGGATCACAACCATACAGACCACTTCTCCGGAAAAGTACATCCTTGCTGTGGCCAAACCGCTGGTGTACGTGACAGCGCCATGAGCCTCACGATCCCATACTTGTGAACAAATTGCAGTAGCTGAAACTGATAAATTGAGTATTCGTCCATGTCCTTCACGTATGTACCATTTCGTCTCCATGACCGTGACCATGTCCTTTCTTTTATTTAAAAACAACAATATCAAAAGAAACAATAAAAGGAATAGAAGGGTTGAACATCGCCGTTCAACAACATCCCCAACCTTAGTTTGGTTACCCACCTCAACCGGTGAAGAAAACGAGTCTCCAAAAACTCCTCAAAACCCCTTCAACCTTGATAGGACGAAAGATACACCAAAAACCGTTATAAAAAACACAATCAGATAGCAATTTCGTAAATCGTGGGTCAAATCGGGGCTCCAACGGTGAAAACGACATTAAAAGCCGCTTAACGGAACGAGCATGGCGTCGACGCGAAGCAACGGCGAAAAAACCCCAAACGGCGGCGCAAGGTTTGCGCATGCGGGCATGCGGCGGCAGCATGCAAGCGGCGGCATGCATGTGGAGCGGGCAGCGCGGGCTGCTTAGCGTAGCCCGCTAGGCGCGTGGCCCGCCAGGCGCACGCGGCGCTGGCTGCGGTGCTGGTGCGGCCTGCCTGGCGCACGGCTTGCCAGGCGCGCGTGGAGCTGGCGCTGCAGCGCAGGCTGCGGCGCTAGCGCTGCTGTGCTGGCACGCGGCAGGCAGCGAGCGGCGCGGCGCGTCAAGCGGTGCGGCGCGGCGGCGTTGCGGACAGTGGCGCGGCGCGCGGCTAAGCAAGCGACGGCGGCAACCCCGCGACCACCGCTAAGCCGAACCTTTTGGCCTGGCGCTGCGGCTGCGGCTTTGCGATTCCGTCAACGGCAGCGGCGGCCTCCTGTCTTCTCCGACGGCGTCGGCGACCTTCCGTCTTAGAGAACGGCGGCGTCGTCGACTCTGCACAAGATAACGGCGGCGGCGACGACTCCGCTCAAGCCCCCCATTCCCACGGAAATCCCAAGAAACCCAACGTAAGCACAGAAAAAACCCACGAATACCGAAACGATGCTAATGAAAAGCCAAGAACCGACTTTTTTACCGACGAAGAAGACGATGTGATGCCTCGACTCGCTCTCCGATCTCCGGTCTCCGACGGGGATGGTGCTCCCGCTCCGGTCTCCGATTATGATGGCAGTTCCGATTCCGATCTCCGGCACGCACCTCGAGGAAGAAGACGAACCCCTCTCTTTCAAAAAGGGGAAACGAGGGATTTCTTGTTTTTAATTTCTAATGTGTAAAAAAGAAATCGATCCCCGATCCCCTTGTATTTATAAGAGAATTTCTAACCACTTTAACCGTTTTTAACCGTTCCTTTCTCGATTTGCGTGCCAAATTTACCGGAGCGCCCTTCATGCATCGGCACGGATTTTAAAGCACCAAAAGCCATTAATGGGTATTTAAAAAGCCTCTTTCACCCATTAACTTAGAAAAATTCGCACCGGGAGATCTGTTCATCGGATTTTCGAGTAGATCGCACCGCCGTTCTCCGTTTAATGAGCTCTACAATATGAAAGGCAAAACCAATTAAAACGACACAAGATAAAAATGAGAAAAAATAATACACACACCGAAAGTGACTCGAAGGAAAACCGTGGACTCTACGGAGATGATGCTAGTCATTTTATGCAGCTAACAGAAACCATGAGCCTGTAACATAGCGTAGTAATTTTTGTGCATGAGATCTTAGATTCAGATCCAAGCATGCTTCAAATGTATACTATCTGATATTATGAGTGTTTTTCAGGGAATTGCCGCCTCTGCTCTTAATTATTGGCTGTTGACATGGTCAAATAAGATTCTAGGTCCTGCATTGGTTGCTTTATATAATCCACTTCAACCTGTGGTATCTGCCTTCTTCTCAAGGATTATTCTTGGAAGCCCCATTTACCTTGGAAGGTTTTGAATAAACTTACCCCCTCCTACAGTAACTCAGATATTTTTTGTTATCCACATGTTCGTAGATCATACTGTAGTGCAAAGAGTTATGCTAACACGCTTTTATATCTAGTCTTTCGATTAGAAGATCAGTTTTATTTCACATCTCTTTTCTAGGAGAGTTATGAAAAACCTACATTCTAATGATATCTATAATTCAAGTTGCAATTTCTTATGATTGCCAACTCATTTCAATGAAGTTTTCCATCTAAGTTCAATGATCATCCCAAATATTCGGCCTCAAAGTTCTAGGTATTTCTTTTAATGTAATCTTTTCCCATAATTAGCCTTTTGTATCTTTTGTGGAAAGCATCCTAGTCTGAAAAACATTGTGAAAGCAGAATGTGCAGATATTGTGCAGTCTTGCACTTGCAAAATTTGATTCCTACTATGCTAAATTTAATTCCCAGTTTTTTTTCCCTTTTTCTTTTTTCCTTTGTTACCTTTTACACAATATTTTTTTATATACTTCTTTTTTGTTAACAGCTTTCTTGGGGGCCTTCTGATTATCTCTGGTCTTTATCTTGTAACTTGGGCGCGTCATAGAGAGCGACACTCAGCCACTACTGGGATCTCATTTGTCAAATGCATTACTGAACTGCCCGATGCTGAATTACCGGCAACAAGGAGAGGAAACATATTCTCCGGCTTCTCATCCACATTTCCTTGGCCGTGGGTTGAGCCCCACGAATCATGATATTTTCGTATTATTTTGGCCCATTTTTTTATTTATCTATTTAGTATATAGGGATAGGGAACATGAGCTAGCGAGAGTGACCATTTTAGTGAGAATAGAGTTTTTATATTACAGGTTTTTTGTAAGGATGTTACAGCAATCAAATACTTTTCAACCTGATCTTTTTGAAAATGTGCTATATTGGATGCGGCTGCATCTATCTTGTGCTTTTCACATGATGTTATACGGTAGCAGCATAGAAATGCTTTTATTAAAACTTTTATCGGTGTAGCTTTCTTGTGTTTATGACCAATCGAATCATCACGTCTCCTTTTGTTTTGGTGCTTGGTTTATGATCAAAATTGCGACGTTCTCCACAGATTTTCCGACTTAATTCATCTACTATCACATTTGCCTTTCTGGCATGATACAAGATGATAATAGCGTAATTCTTTAACATTTCTAATTTCTAATCACCTGCATTCAAGTATTTTTGTGTGAACAAGTACTTGAGGTAGCTGTGGTTTGTATAGATTTTGCAATGCTTGCCATATAAATAGTGTAGTCATAACTTCGGGGCGAAAATCACTGCAACAACCCTCTTCATGGATAAGATAATACTTTTCATAGCTCTTCAATTGCCGAGGTATAGGCTATTATTTTCTTTTCCTACACCAAGGTACACCCAAGATCATTTCGGGATGGATCATTATACACCATATAGTAATCCAGATCCCCGTGTAGCTTTTTCCTATGTTTCGGGGTGTGGAACACTTGTTATTGGTGTGTTGGACCCACAACACGTCGAAGGGATGTGTTGGATGGACTCGGAGAGGGTTTGGGTTAGAGCCTGTCTTTCGGCTGTGTTTGCCGAATTTTAGAAATGGTTTCAGGCTGATTGGAGGTTGTATTTGGATTCAACGCGGAAAAATATTTGAAAACGGCTATTTGTATTTTTCGAAATTCGGACGCCCAAAAACGGACACCCGAAAGTTTTCTGTGCAAAATGGTGCACGGGGGGAGCCGTGGACCGGCCTATGACACGTGGCAGCACGGGATTGGCCGGCGCACGACGCCTGGTCCACGGGTTATGGCCGCTGGTGCACGGTGGACCGGCGGGGACGCGTGGCAACCGCCCATTGGCGGGTCTGTGCTGCGCGGTCCATGGGACCGCGCGGCTGGCGCGTGGACCCGGGCGCGCCACGTGGCGGCCCCGGACTGGATGGCGCATGTGCGCGCAGTGCACCCACGGGCGCGCGGCTGTGGCCGTACGCGCACGCGGGCGCAGGCGCGCGGGCGGCGCGCTGCCGCGTCGGCCGGCGTGTCGGGCGGGGCGGCGCCGCGCCACGTAGCGCTGCGCCAGCGGCTGGCGCCGAACCGTGGGCGGGACGCGTGGCGGCGCCCGATTTGCTGGCGCTGCTGTCCGCTGTTTTGCGGACACGTGTTGTTAAGGAATTTGTTTTGGCGTATTTCGTGAAAATGGTTAAGTCTTGAAGATTGAAGATGAAGAAGTTTGGATCATATACCTCAATCTCAAGTAAGAAGAATTCAAAAGGATCATGTACGTTTAACTAAATATTTTTGGTGATCCGAATACTTTTTATAGTGTAGAAACACTTGGATGGATTTTTAATCGCATAAAAATTAAAAACTGGACATGTTATATGTTCAGGATCCGGAACAGGTAACTACAGTCCGGACCCCGAACATAGGGTAGTTCATGCGCAAATCCAGTCCGGAACACATCGGTTCAGTCCGGACCCCGAACGTGGATTTTGCAGAAACTGCATGAACAGTCCGAACCGTGGATCTTCAGTCCGGACCCCGAACGTGTGTTTTTCTGGAAATAGTATGTTTAGCTACGACAGTCCGGACCGCAGTATTCCAGTCCGGACTGTCGTCCTGAAAAATTCCAGATAAGGTTAGTTTTTGATTCTTATCCCCTTCCAATGGTTTCTAACCTATAAATAAACCATACGATTCATTTTCTAGGGTAATCCAACAGAATCCAAAATAAGTTTTATCTCTGGGAAATGAATGAGAAAAATTAACGGAGATAAACTTATTAATCCACATATAGAGAAGTAAGGAAATAACTAGATTAATTCTATATTTCTTCATTTATATTAATTAATTTGATTCTAGATTTTCATACTCAGAATTTGAGTAAAATCAAATTAATGAATACTTAGATGGTATTTCCGATCTATCTTTGATCTAAGTATTCGGCGGATTATCACCACCCAAAAACAACGATTTTTCCAAATCGGCGCGTGGACTCGCGTGGCCTTGTGGATTCAAGGTGCTACCGCTCTCGTGGATTTGGAGCTAGGTACGTTCGTGGATTCGAGACGTACTACTGGGTGAAGACCGTGGATTCGGTCAGACGTCGTGGACTCGACGTTGGACGCCGTGGATTCGGCGTTGGACGCAAATCGTGGATTCGAGGCGCGTTGCAGAGCGAGCGGAGAAGATCAACTCGGAGCGTATGGAAAAAGGATGAGTCGTCTATGAGTGCGTTATATCACCTTTGTACGTGTTATAATCTTAGTTCATTTCACCGTGTTATCGGTCCCGTGGTTTTTTACTCCTGGTTTTGGAGTTTTCCACGTAAAAATCTTGCGTGTTATTTTTATTTCCGCATTGGGTTTTTATTACGCAAAGATTTTTGAGTGTTTATCGTTTACACCTATTCACCCCCCCTCTAGGTGTTTTTTCCTCTATTTAGATCCTTATTATAGAGTTGACCCAACAATTGGTATCGGAGCGGGAATAGGGTTGTAAACAATGGTTGAAGGTGGAAACATCAACAGACCCCCGTTCTTCGATGGAACAAACTATGCCTACTGGAAAGTACGGATGAAAGCCTTTTTAATTTCCATCGACGAACGGGTGTGGCAATCTATCAAGTTAGGATGGTCAAATCGAACTGAAGTTATTATTGATGTTCACACCATCAAACCTAGGTCGAAATGGACCAAGGAAGAGATTGACTCATCTTCTTACAATGGCAAAGGAATTAACGCCTTATTTAATGCTTTGTCACAAACTGAGTTCTCTCGCGTCTCGGCATGTGAGACTGCTAAAGAAATCTGGGATGTTCTACAAGTTACACATGAGGGAACAAACCTTTTTGAAGATTCAGAAACTGCAAATGCTTACGAGCAAGTTTGACTCTATTTTCATGGCAGAAAATGAATCTTTCACAGATTACTATACGCGATTGCAAGACATCGTGAATACATGTGCTAACTTGGGAGAGAAAATTTCAGAATTTAAAGTTGTAAGAAAGATTTTAAGGACTCTTCCTGAAAGATTTCGTTCCAAGGTTACGGCCATTGAAACTATTAAACACCCGGACGAAATCCGTGAAGAAGAATTAGTTGGTGCACTTCAAACATATGAAATGACATTTCCTACTAACTATTCTTCTAGAAAAGCATCATCTTCTAAGTTTTCAGGTTTTGCGTTGAAAACAACAAAAGAAGAAGACGCAGATTCATCCTCCTCAGACGATGACGAGAACTTATCTATAAAGGACTTTGAGAAGCAACTTGCTCTCTTGACAAGAAAATTTCGCCGAAACTTTCGAAGGGGTAATTCAAGTAAAACCTCATCCTTCGTAAAGTCGAAGAAAGGCAAAGGTTTTTCAAGCCACAAGTCAAGAAAGCAAGAGAGTTTTTCAAAGGATAAGAAAAGCTCAGAGGGACAAGTCCAATGTTTCAAGTGCCGAGGGTACGGCCATATCTCAACGGAGTGTCCCAACAAGAATCCGTCAAAGAAGAAAGCGATGCAAGCCGTCACTTAGGATGACACCTCAACGTCAAATGAGTCATCTTCCAGCGATGAAGAGAATAACGCAACGGCGTTCCACGCGTCCACAACTTCACCTTTCGTGTGCTTTATGGCAAGTACATCCGATTCCTTGTCCAACTCCTCCCAAGTTGAAAAGAATGCAACGGACAACGAATCGAGCAACTCCGAAGGTGAAGACTTTGCTTTTGCCTACCATAAACTTTTAAAGGATTCAAAGAAACTGGCAAAGCAAAACAAGGGGTTAAGAGGGAGATTGCAGGATCTCGAAGAAGAAGTAAAAATGGCAACTTCTCTCTCAACCGGTCTTGAAGTGGAAAGGGATAACCTGATAAAAGCAAATGCTTCACTTCAAGAGAAAAATTAGCATTTCGAGAAGGAACATGTAAAAATGGTTGATAAAGCTGGTTACTTCTTGAAGCTCTACTCCGAGGCTCGACAGGAAAAAATGGAGATGACGAAGACCATTTTCCAACTTAAAGATGATTTAAAGCAATTTTCTTCGGGAAGGAGCAAGTTGGATAAGATGCTTGGTCTTGGTCAAACAAACCGTTTCGGCCTTGGATACAATCGAACTGAAGACAATCCTAGTTCGGTTGGGACAGTTTTTGTGCCCCAGTCGGTAACTCCTCCTCTTCCGACGGAATTCACTACAATCAACGACAACAACCTTACCTCACCTACTTCGGGATCGTCAAGTACAAAGGTATGTTTTTGTTGTGGTTATGCAGGGCACATAAGAAGAAATTGCAAGATTGGAGCGAAACAAACAAATCAAGCACCTCTTGCAACTACTACCAATGAGTTCACTCCCCGGAAATCAAAGAAGGATTTTTCAAAAGAAAAGAACATTGGTAGTACATCAAACAAGACGATGACGTCAAGGAAAAGCGATGAATCAATCAAAACGCTTTCACCTAGGAGAATAACTTCACAATCATTGTCGACGCAGTCCAAAAAGGTTTGGGTGCGCAAAGGTGAAATCTTCCCCTGTCTTGTTGTTCATACTTCTTTACACGCTTATGACAACTCGTCTTGGTATCTGGATAGTGGATGTTCCCGTCACATGACCGGTGACAAAAATAGTTTTCAAACTTTAGAGAAAATCTCCGGAGGACATGTTGTTTTCGGAGACGGTCGTTCTTCTAAAATTGTTGGAAAATGAACAATCGCTATTCCAGAAGGCCCGGTTTTGAACAATGTCTTATTTGTTGAAGGCCTAAAGACTAACCTTATTAGTATAAGTCAACTTTGTGACAATGGTTTCTCAGTTAATTTTTCTTCTGTAGAATGTATTGTAACTGATAAGGACCATGTATTCTTTTTGAAAGGGGTTAGGTCAGAAAATAATTGCTATGTTGTTTCAAACAAAATTTCTGAAAAGTGTAACCTAGTTTCTTTAGATAATGAAACTCTTTGGCATGAAAGACTAGGTCACATAAATTTTAAAGAACTAGCAAGGATTTCAAATAAAGACGTGGTTAAGGGGGTTCCTAAACTTTCTTTTAAAGATAACATTGTGTGTGGAGGTTGTCAAAAGGGAAAACAATCAAGGGTTACACACAAGAACTTGAACCACGTTGGTACCAATCGGCCCTTGGAATTACTGCACATGGACTTAATGGGGCCGACTAGTCAACCATCTTTGGGAGGTAAATGGTATATTTTTCTTTTGGTTGATGATTTCTCTAGATATTCATGGGTAACATTTTTAAAAGAGAAAGCGGATACTTTCGACTCTTTTCATGAGGTTTGTCATCGTATTATGATTGAAAGAAATGAAAAGATTGTTCGTGTTCGAAGTGATAGAGGTGGAGAATTCATAAATTCTAAATTCATTGATTTTTGCACTTCCAACGGCATAAAACATGAATTCTCAGCACCCTATACACCTCAGCAGAATGGTGTAGTCGAGCGCAAAAACAGGGTTGTTCAAGAGATGGCGCGTGTTATGCTTCATAGCCGGAATTTACCGTTATATTTTTGGGCTGAAGCTGTGAACACCGCTGTCTATGTAATTAATCGAGTGTATTTGCGCCCGGGAACTTTAAATACACCATATGAGTTGTGGTTTTGTAGAAAACCGAATATCAAATATTTTTGTATCTTTGGGAGTCGATGTTCCATTTTACGTGACCGCGAAAATCTTGGAAAATTCGACTCTCGAAGTGACGAAGGGATTTTCATCGGTTATTCTACAAATAGCAGAGCATATCGGGTATTTAACTTGGAATCTAAAACGATGGTAGAATCTATAAATGTTGAAGTAGATGAAGCTTTTCACTTTGCATCTGATAAATCTACACCTGATATGTCTCTAGATGATGATACTCCTGTAAATGCATCTTCTCGTAATAACTCTTTCGATAAAGTTGATGCATCTAATGGTTCTTCTAGTTCATCTGATATGCAGGAATCATCATGTGTACCTCCGAGTACTCCGTTACCTCAAACGCTACGGATCTCCAAGGATCATCTGGAATCGAATATTATTGGAGACCCACAAGAAAGAGTCAGGACTCGGAGACAGTTGGTTTGTGAAGTCGCATGTTACGTCTTCATGGTAGAACCAAAGAACGTCGATGAAGCTCTTCAGGATGACTACTGGATTGAAACAATGCAGGAAGAGCTCCATCAGTTCGAAAGAAACAAAGTCTGGGAACTAACGAAGCCACCAAAGCAACACAATGTGATTGGTACTAAATGGATTTTCAAGAATAAGAAAAATGAGGATGGTACCATCATCAGGAACAAAGCACGCCTAGTTGCTCAGGGCTACTCACAAATTGAAGGTATAGACTTTGATGAGACGTTCGCCCCAGTTGTATGACTCGAGTCGATTCGTATGTTGTTAGCGATTGCTTGTCATTTTAAAATCAAACTCTTTCAAATGGACGTTAAGAGCGCGTTTTTAAATGGGTTTTTGAACGAGAAAATTTATGTGGCTCAACCGAAAGGTTTTGTAGACTATAAACAACCTAACCATGTTTTTTGTTTGAAAAAGACTCTTTACGGTCTAAAACAAGCACCGCGAGCGTGGTACGAAAGGTTAACAAAACACCTATTGGAAAAGGGCTATACTCGAGGGGGAGCAGATCGGACTCTCTTTGTGAAACATTATCAGGATAATTTCATTGTAGCACAAATCTATGTCGATGACATTGTATTTGGTGCAACTAGAGACAATGATGCTTCTAAATTCGCAGAAACCATGGAAAGCGAATTTGAGATGTCTATGATGGGGGAACTAACATACTTTCTTGGATTGCAAGTGAAACAAAGTGAAGAAGGCATCCATTTGTGCCAATCCAAGTATGCAAGGGAGTTGGTGAAGAAATTCGATTTAGAAAATTCTAAAGATTTTCCGACTCCAATGGGAACTAGCAATAAGGGATTAGGAAGTGAATCTCTTAGTGAAAGTGTAGACGAGAAGCTTTATCGCAGCATGATTGGAAGTCTACTCTACCTCACGGCTAGTCGCCTGGATATATCATTTAGTGTTGGGATCTGCGCGAGATATCAATCAGCACCAAAGGAGGTTCACCTGAAAGCGGTGAAGAGGATCATCCGGTACGTCAAAGGAACACTGAACTTCGGAATTTGGTATCCTATGGGAACAACGCTTGATATTATAGGATATTCAGATGCCGATTGGGCAGGATCTGTGGATGATCGGAAAAGTACGAGTGGTGCATGTTTTTATCTTGGCCATTGCCTTGTTGCATGGCATAGTAAAAAGCAAAATTGCATAGCACTCTCGACTGCCGAAGCGGAATATATTTCAGCAGGTAGTGTCGAGTTATAATAATAATGATCTAAATAGGGGAAAAAACACCTAGAGGGGGGTGAATAGGTGTAAACGTTTAAACACTCAAAAATCGTTGCGCAATAAAACCCAATGCGGAAATGAAAAATAACACGCAAGATTTTTACGTGGAAAACTCCAAACCGGAGTGAAAAACCACGGGACCGATAACACGGTGAAATCCACTAGAATTATAACACATACAAAGGTGATATACCGTACTCACAGACGACTCAACCTTTTTCCATACGCTCCTAGTTGATCTTCTCCGCTCGCTCCGCAACGCTGCTCGAATCCACGATTAGCGTCCAACGCCGAATCCACCACGTCTGACGTCGAATCCACGACGTCTGACCGAATCCACGGTCTTCACCAAGTAGCACATCTCGAATCCACGAACGTACCTCGCTCGGAATCCACGAGAGCGGTAGCACCTTGAATCCACAAGGCCACGCGAGTCCACGCGCCGATTTTGGAGAAATCGTTGTTTTTTGGGTGGTGATGATTCGCCGAATACTTAGATTAGAAATAGATCGGAAATACCATCTAAGTATTCATTAATTTGATTCTACTCAAAATCTGAGTAAGAAAACCTAGAATCAAATTAATCAATAGATGAAGAAACATAGAATTAAATCTATTGATTTCCTTTCTTCTCTATAGGTGAATTTTTCTTTTTATGGCCGTATTTTGATTTATTCGGATTATACGGCTTATACGGCTTGCCCTAGAAAATGAATCATAGGGTCTATTTATAGGTTAGAAACTATTGGAAGAGGATAAGAATCAAAAACTAACCTTTTCTGGAATTTTACAGGACGACGATCCGGATCGGATTTACGGCGATCCGGACTGTCGTAACGAAACAACCAATTTCCAGAAAAACAAAGGTTCGGGATCCGGATTGAAATGCCTGATCCGGACTGTTCATACTTTTCAGCAAAAACCAATGTTCGGGATCCAGATCAGAAATGGCTTGGATCCGGATTGGATTTGCATATGAACCAACACCCTTCGGGATCCGGACTGTCGTGTCTGATCCGGATCCTGAACATGTCCCATGTCCAGTTTTTGATTTTTATGCAATTAAAAATTCATCCAATTGTTTCTACACTATAAGAAGTATTCGGATCACCAAAAATAATTAGTTAAACATACCCGATCCTTTTGAATTCTTCTTTCTTGAGATTGAGTTATATGATCCAACCTTCTTCATCTTCAATCTTCAAGATTTAATACTTTCACGAAATGCGCCAAAACAAATTCCTTAACAATCTCCCCCTTTGGCGGTTTCGTGACAAAACACAAATCCACTTAAGAAAATTTAAAAAGATATTTTTGTTGCTATCACCATACAACAAAAATTTACAATAGAGATCCAAAATTAAATACACGAGATAAACTCCTAAAACAGACTCTAGACTTAGACATCTGTACTCTCTGCAAAAAGAAATCATTCTTGACAAAAGAGATCATTAGATACCTCAAGAATATTTAGCATTCAAAATCTAACAGAGATAGAATTTATACTCACCATGACATTCACGAATTCAGATATGTAATAAGATCACAATCAAACATCGACATATCTTCTAAGCAATAAAATTCAAAATGTCATAACTTTGTTAGTAATCAAACAACTTATTAGTAATATTACATGCCCAAATAGTTAGTCGAATAGTTAGTCGAGACATGCATGTAATCACAATAAAAACCAAAGTTGAAGTTACTTTCAAGTTGAGGTTATACTTACCTTTCAAGTTGAGGTTATACTTACCTCCATAGTTTCCATAGTTTCAAGTTTCTCACAATCTCAAGCATTGTAAAGTAACATTGTGTCATTGTTTATACTTCTCTCCCCCTTTTTGTTACTAAAGTTAGCCAAAATTACAAGAGAAGGAAGATTAAAAGTTCAGAAAATGTGAAAAACCTGAGAACTAAACAAAAATACTAAAAGCCTGCAAAAGAAAAATGAAAGTTAGAGCACAAATCAATCATCTGAGTCTGATTCATCTGAGGCGCTGCATCCCATTTTCGACAACATTTTCTTCATCAACTTCTTCATCGAAGAGACTGTCTTGGTCATTGTGATGTGGGATGCGGTGATGATTTCAAGTTTCTCTGAAATACGCCTCTGTTCTTTCGTAATTTGTTCTTGTTCAAAAGATAAGCGTTGTTGCTGTTTATAAATTGAGGTGACCGACGCTTCCCGTGACGGAGATCTAGAGGTGCCGACGCAATGTTTCTTTCCGGATGAAGGAGCCGTAGTGACATGAGGCAGTTTATGAAGAGACTTCATCTGAGACCTTTGTAGATTTCTCCGTTGATTCAGTGCCTTCCAAACATATTTCTTTTATAACTGTTTGCCACAAAGCATTTGTCAAACTTCTTCCAGTTAAGTAGTTAATCCCCGATCTGCTCGATTGCATTCCTAAGACTTCCCCGATTAACTGTGGAGTTATTTTGAGTCTCGTCCCTTGGATATTTGTATAAAACTGCATAGAACCGTGTTCATTTTCCTGAAGATGTCTTGCGTTTGTGTAAAAAGTCCTCACTCGATGTAAACAATATCCAAGCAATTCCGGGAATCTGCAAACTTGAAGAAGGTCGGCTTGTTCAATTAAAAACCCGAATTCCGGTGAGTGATCTCGAAGAGCACCAACATTGACATGTCTTTCGCCGATGCATTCTCGATGTTCAAATGCCCGAAGACGGTCAGTATTAATGCACACTTCCTCTAAGCGAGGTGGAGAATCAGGAGCTATTTGTTCGTTAATTTCAACACCTCTTGCTCGTCCAGAGCGTCGAGCCAGTCTTTTTCTCTTCATCGAGATGGATGAAGAGGTCATTGGTGCTTTTCCTTTATCCATGGCAGTTTTTCCTTTTGATGTGTCGGAGGTCTTCCGTGTTAACTTAGCGGGAGTCGTTTCCTCATTCATTAATTCGTCCCAATTCACTTCATCCTTTTCTGATTCGGTCTCTGAATCTTCAACAAGAAGACATTCTCCCTTTTTAAAAGGTTTCTTTGCCCTCTTCAATTTATTAGTTGCTCTCATGTGCACCATTGCAGAGAGAAGGAAGATTACCCAAGTGATCACCATTTTGCTATTGTTTGTGAAGAGGAGAATCCTGTGAGCAACAACTCAAGAATACGACAAAAATTGTTTATTTTCAAAAATTGGAAAAATTGTACCTAAACAATCATTATCATGTAGAGAGACTAGGTATCAAACTAGTTTTGCCAAAAAATTTTTAAAAATAGATCAATCCCATGATTTTCAAAAATTCCTATTATATGCCATAAAATCAAAATTTTAGAAATCGAAGCCTAAAAATCCGTTAATCAGTAGAATACCTAGCATATAATCAAAACTATTCTACCCAGAGTTCTTATTTCAAAAGAAATTTGATCAAAAACCAATCCAAAACGAAAAAGATACAAAATTTTCATCACGTTTTGAGGAAAAACATGAAAAATTGTGAAAAACCGAGATTTTGATCAAGAAAACTTACTTAGAATCGAAGAACTTGAGTTTGGAAGCCTCCAAAATGGATGAATTTGTAGTAGCCGCTGGTTTAAAATATTTTAAGGGTCTACTTTTGGTTTCGTTAATTCCGCATTTCGTTTCGGGGGCTGGAGGGTGATCGAATAATTCCTTATTTCTGGACAGACCGTCGGGGCCCGCGGGTATTTTTAGTTAATAGGGCTCGCGAAACGGAGAACGGCGGCGAAATCGGTTTTGAATTCCGACGCCGGAATCTCCCGGAATAAATTCCGGAAGGTAACTAACGGTTCAGGTGGTTAACGCGGTTTTTCAGACAGACCGGACTCTGGTTCGCACCCGACTAGTACCCGTTTTAACTTGATCTGGGTTCATTCCCTTTACCCAATTTAACCGCTCCCGCCACCTTAATCACTCCCGCGTTTTTCCCATCGTACAACTCCCCACGAACCGCCCCCAACTTCCCACCACTTCCCCCAACTTCCCACCACTTCCCCACAACTTCCCACGAACCGCCCCAACTTCCCACCACTTCCCCCAACTACTGGCCACTCCCTACAACTCCCCTTAACTCCCCCTGCGTACGAAACCCCAAAGGAACGAAAACCCACTTCCCCAACCTTTCAGTTTCCCAACCGTACCGTACCTTTCCCCAATCGATCGAGAGGAGAAGCAAGGCGGAGCGGGTGAGGAGAAGGAAGATCGCCGGCATACCTTCACCCAAGAATAGGACGATCATCCCCTAGATAAACCCTAGCCGACGAAACCTAGGTAAGCATGGCTTAGGGTTCTTGTTTTGGTCGTTTCTTGGTTCTCTTAGGAAAAAGGGAGGGGAGTCGGCGCCTTTACCGGAGCCACGCATGCGGGCGGCGCCGCATGAGGGCGGCGCCGCGTGCATCCGCATGCGGGCGGCGCCGCGTGCGGGAGGCACCGCATGCGGGCTGCCGCATGCGGGCGCCGCCACTTGCGGGCGCCGCCGCATGCGGGTGCGGGCGGCACCGCATGCGGGCTGCCGCATGCGGGCGCCGCCGCTTGCGGGCGCCTCCGCATGCGGGTGCGGGCGGCACCGCATGCGGGCTGCCGCATGCGGGCGCCGCCGCTTGCGGGCGCTGCCGCATGCGGGCGCCGCCACTTGCGGGCGCCGCCGCATGCGGGTGCGGGCGGCACCGCATGCGGGCCGCCGCTTGCGGGCGCCGCCGCATGCGGGTGCGGGCGGCACCGCATGCGGGCTGCCGCATGCGGGCGCCGCCACTTGCGGGCGGCACCGCATGCGGGCTGCCGCATGCGGGCGCCGCCACTTGCGGGCGCTGCCGCATGCGGGCGCCGCCACTTGCGGGCGCCGCCGCATGCGGGTGCGGGCGGCACCGCATGCGGGCTGCCACTTGCGGATGCCGCCGCTTGCGGGCGCCTCTGCATGCGGGTGCGGGCGGCACCGCATGCGGGCTGCCGCATGCGGGCGCCGCCGCTTGCGGGCGCCTCCGCATGCGGGTGCGGGCGGCACCGCATGCGGGCTGCCGCATGCGGGCGCCGCCGCTTGCGGGCGCCTCCGCATGTGGGTGCGGGCGGCACCGCATGCGGACAACGCCGCATGCGGGCGTCACCGCATGCGGACGGCCACACGCAGTTAGTACGCCGCCCAGCCGTGCGGGGCCAGGCGCGTACGTGTGCGAATTGTGCGCAAGGTGAGGGGGCGCCGGGCGCTCTAGTCGTTAATCTGACAAAGTCTTAAGTTGCTGACTCCTATATGACAGATTCGTGTAGGTCCGGGCGGGCACCCGAGACGCGAGAGAACCTAACATCAGTCAGGAGCGCGACAACAAGGTGGGTTTACGGTCGGGGCAGAGTATTGTGTTGGTAAACCGAAAGGGACTTTTTATTGTTAATCGGTACTAACACTGACGGTTTCTATGATGTACTATATTACCCCGTGTTTTGGTTACTTATGCTCGAGTTGCGACACGCGCACCCGCGGTCTGGCCACCGCAAAGGGTGCTCTTTTCCGGAAAGGCGGTCTTCGACCCGTGTTACCCCACGAGGTGACGTAGTGGGGGCCCCCGTAGGTGTGGGGTTTGAGGCAGCGAGGTGCGAGCGGTGCGACCTGTCGGGATTGGATCCCGATGAGGTCAGGTGTGAGACCTGTCGGGATTGGATCCCGATGTGGTCAGGTGTGCGACCGCCGGGATAGGTGCCCGACGCGGTCAGGTGTTACAGGTGATACCGGGGTTGCAGGTGTTACAGGTGGTACAGGTGGTTGCGAGTTACCGTTACGAGTAGAGCGGTTGTTCCGGCTAGTCTTACTTTTGTGGCTTGGTATTACTTTACTGCTTTAGTACTATTCTTATGATAGTGTCGCTGACTACCCACTCTGTGACAGGTACCTCCAGGGGGTAGAGGTAGGCGACGGTGAGGCCGAGGTGGTAGCAGTCGGGCTGAGGGAGCCCTAGTATGCTGTATCATTTACTTTCTCTGCATTTCATTCGGTATTGTAAGTTACTGTGTGGTTCTCGATACCCTTGTGGGGTCGTGTGGATGTTGAGTACTTTCTTTCTGGTTATGCACTACTGTTTCCTTTATTGTTCCCGTTGGGCCCGTTTTCTAAACCGTGTGGATTTATGCCGTTTTCCAATCTGTTTTCAAAACCTAAGGCCGTGTGGGCCTGTTTTCAAAACGGTGAGTTTATACTTTCAACTTGACTGGCCACGGGTATTGTTTAGTCCTCATGCACCGTACTACTTCGAACTGTTGTGATTAAATGGGAAAATGATTGCTTATGTTCGACTATTGTAACAGCCGCGACGCCGTGCATATACAGAGGAGACTCTGCCCGATTTTTCGAGTAAATCTGTATATGTGGCGGGTCTGGGCACGCACCGGGGAAGGAGGTTTTTAAACAAAAAAAATTTGTACGCACTCTACGCGTACTTTGAGGTATCGTTTTCGCTAAAGTAAAACCCCCGGGGCGTGACAGAATTCTAGAGAGAGAAGCTCTGGAGACTTAGGAACAAAAGATTGAAGTAAAAAGAAATCAAAACCCTTTTGTTCTATATAAAACCCTAGCCGCGATCCGGATCGGATCGTGAATCCAGTCAGGATCGGCTACCCGCAGGAAATACCTGCGTTCGGGATCCGGATCGGCTTGTCAAATCCGGATCGGCTCCAACTTTTTCTTCAGAATAATTCAGAAAAATTCCATAAAATTCAGAAAATTATGTAAGCACTTTTGTGTATCAACTTTAAATGAAAATCATCGTTTTATACAACAAGAAATAGATTATGTCAAGTCTATCAACAATATCCAACAAATGAAACGAAAATTTATAAAAATTAAATCCCTTAAAGTTGAACAACTTCAATCACATCTAACATGATCTTATGAGTAATGCCTTTATCAAATCATCAATTTGGTAAAGAAAATGAAATACCAAGATCAATAGATGTTTGAAATCCCAGATAAGTTAGATAATATATCTAGTCAAATTATAGTAAGGAGTGGCTCTTTGAGCATCTTTCAATAAAATCCCCACCTTATACCAACCTTGGAATTTGACAGGGTCAAGTATTCCAAAAAGCATTTTATCTAATCAATCTTGAAAAACCATGCTTGGTATTCATGTGGTAGCTGCACACAGTACTCGGACGACCGAGGTGGTAGCTCTTTCCTCCATGTGGTGGTAGTTTTCACACTCCTCATTGGGATGTAACTCTTTCCACATCTTTTGAGCATAACACTTTTCTTTGACTCCCTCTCAATTGGCTATCAATTATTTAAGATATAAAGTATTCAACCAAAAATTGATCTCAATTTCATAATCGACTCAATTGTCAAATAAGATAAAAACTAAACCAAGAGATCATTTGAGAGAGAAATTGACTTTGATCAAAACAAAGATGATTTAATTGACATAAATGATCATTGCATCAAATGAATTATTATGATATCCAAAGCATAATAAATTTCTAAATAAACGAAAAGATGCTATTAAAGTCAATAATGTGGTGACCCGGATCTTTGCAGGGCTTCTACAGTGTGACCAGCAGCTTCTGGAAGCCTACGTGGCATGTCGGCGGTGTTCGCGCGCCAGTTTGGACACAAGAGATGGACTCGGGGCTTAAAATGGATCTCGTAGGTAATCGGGGGACCCCATCGGATGTTTAGAACAGTTTACGCGAGGAGTGGATATCAAATTTAGGCTCGGTGCGGAATTCGGATTAAAAATACCTTTCCGGGAGCCTCCGGCAAATTATAGGATTGGAATTTGGCAAAATGGACGCCGGATTTGGAATCAGCGCGCGAAAACGGTCAAGATGGGCTATTTACTTACTGTTTTTGAGCTTGCGGGTACTGTTCATGCCGGAACAGTATTTCCGGCGATCGCCGGCGGCGGCGGGCCGCGTCGGCGGGCGGCGGCGCAGCCTCGGGCAGGCGTTTGGCGGCCGCGGGCAGGCGGCTGGGGGCGCGGGCAGGCGGCTGAGCGCGCGGGCAGGCGCGCGGTCCACCGCGGAGGTCGTGCACCGGGGGCGGGCCACGTGGCGCTCTCCGGTTGGCCGGTTCAGCGGGAGCGGTCCACTGAAATTGGGCCCGGGTGCACGGTAGACCGGGTGGACACGTGGCGTGAGGTGATTGGTTCGGTGTTGTGCTCCCGGTCCACGCAACCGGTGGAGTGGGTGACCGGGGCAGGTGGCCGTACGGCGGGGCAGGTGGCCGTACGGCCCGGGTCAGCCGCGACGTGCGCGGTCCACGGCGCGACATGCGTGGTGCACGGGTTGCCGGGCCACGTGTCGCGTCGCCATTTGCGGGCGCAGGTGCACCGGGTGCAGTGGGGCCCGGGGGAGTAGTGGACTGAGCTGTGTGGTGGACCGGGCCGCACTGTGCGCGCCCGAAACTTGGCGGGCCGGGCCGCACTGTGCGCGCCCGAATTCGGGCGGACCGGACCGGGCGCCCGAAAGTTGGGACACAATGGGAATTTTTCCAATTGTTTCCTCAGCCTATAAATAGGCAGCCCGAGCCCTCTTCTTTGGCTCTTTTCTCTCAGCCCACGCACCATCTGCCCGAGCACCTTGAAGAAGACTTGTTCAACTCTTAATTCTTGATCTTCCTGCCAAGTTCTACGATTTTAGGAGCACGCATCCCGAGGTTCTGGATTTTACGGTGCGGCGCGATGTTGCTTTCTAGTGTTCTTCTTCGGCGCAGCGGCAGTGTTTTGGCTCCCCTGGGCTACCCCGAGATCATTTTGCAGTGATTCTTGCGCCGACAGACTCCTAAGAGGTAGGGCTTCATCTTTCGTATTGATCGCGCTTTCCTGTTTCGAGTTTTTGGCACGGATCCCGAGGCAACACTGTGACCCTTTTTCTGTTTGGCTTTGTGGGACAGCATCGAGGTGTTTTGGCCATATCTTTGCGCACAAGCGTCAGCCGGAAACGAGCTTATACAACTTTTTCTTCTACAGATTGCAAGGAACGCGCTCGTATTTTTCTTGGATTTTTCTGAGATTTCATCAGAGGTGAAAATTACTGTTTTCTCAGTGAACAGTGTACAGTTTTAATACAGATTTTTGTATGAGTGTACCCCCTTGCCGAATTTTTATCTTGACTTACCGAACTCCGATTTGGGCGTGCAAGGTACCGTTTCGAAGCTATCGACGCAAGGATTGCTGTGATATTTTTATTGGAATTTTCTGGGCACTATCTGCAGGTGATAATTTAACAGTTCAGAATTCGAGGTTGTATGCGGTTTTAAGTGCTATATTTGGGAGCCTAGTGTAATTAGTGGACTTTGTTTTGTGCCAGGAGTGTTACGGGTGTGCTGAACTTATTGGAGCAAGGGATTAGAGTTATTTGGTGTTTTCAGCTGTTGGGCTTTGGACAGTCAGCTTTTCAGGTGGGTGCCTTATTCCCGGAACCGGTGGACGGTTCTCTAAATTTTCATATGTTAGCATTGCATGCAGGTGAATGGTACAATAGCTGGGATTGATCGGTAAGTTTAACAATGAGGATTTTATGGAAATTGCAAGTGAATTATTCACAGTATGACAATGGTATTAATCAAATAGTCATGTTGATGATTAGTGAAAGCTTATCTAAGGCAAGGATACCCTATATGATTAATTATCATGCCATATTAGCACATAACCTTTTATGAGGATGGTTTATGCATTGGGATAGGATTATGTAGTTATGTGCAGGTTCTACTCTGAGGAGCCATTATGGATTGAGAATTATGGACAGGTATGGTCATTGATAATTTTGGCATGAGGTTTATTTTCTTTATTCTTCTTGAGGACAAATGCATGCTTGTATGGACATATGTGTATGGACATATAGTTAGGCCACCTTTTACTGCTGCACTACATATTGGAATTTGACTTAGGAGAAACCATGATTGCTTTCTTTCTCCTTTTTATTTAGACTTTTGAGTCATGTTGCTCGGGTTCGAGCAGAGGTTTGGGATAGTGTAGCTGGGACCTTAGGGTCAGAGACAGGGTGTGCTTGATGTTGGATTGTGGGTTATTGCGGCAACCGCGGACAGTAGGCGGTTGACCGGATCTTGATTAATTTACCCAATTGTGGATTGTAGGTTATTGCGGCAACCGCGGACAGTAGGCGGTTGACCGGATCTTGATTAATTTACCCAATTGTGGGTTGTGGGTTATTGCGGTGACCGCGGACTTTGGGCGGTTGACCGGATGTTGACTATTGCATCAGATTGGGTATCAGATTTGTTCTAGTGGATGGTGTTTCCCACTTTTTGAGTACTATTGCATCAGATCGGGGTTTTGTTAGTGGAACGGAGTTTCCCACTTTGATCATAGTCTTGATCCAGTCCTGCTATTATGAGACAGTGGTTACAGAGATACTCGATACAGTGATGCTTGATACAGTGATACTTTACTCGTGTGGGTCGCTCCCCTCGAGTGCCACTCCGGAGTAGGCTTTCCACGGTGTGAGCCCCGGGCACCAGGCAGGGTTCTTGAGTTCGACAGCAGAGCAGGCAGTACCAGTGATTACTGGTCTATCGATTGGGTTTATTCAGGCAGATACTTTTTGTTACACTCGTGCCTGGGGGACCGAGTGGAGTCTAGTAGCTTTGTTTAGACCAGTGCTTGTATTGTTGGGAACCGTTCGGTTTGACGGTGGTCCCGTGGTCGTTGTGAGTTCTTTGACCATTGTGTGAGAGGTTGAGCATCTTGAGTCTATCCGTTCTGAGAGAGAGAGCATGGATTATGACTATAGCCTGCATGAGCCACTACTCAATAGCGAGTTAGTCCGTTTGGACGCCCTACGTAATTCCTGCCCGTCAGCGGGAGGTGGTTGTAGGTGGGCGCAGGTTTGACTGGACCCGATGTGGCAGTCAGCTCGATTGGGTCAATTGAGCACCTCGTGTGCGAGTGTTGCATA
This sequence comes from Tillandsia leiboldiana, assembly GCA_029204045.2. Taxonomy (NCBI): domain Eukaryota; kingdom Viridiplantae; phylum Streptophyta; class Magnoliopsida; order Poales; family Bromeliaceae; genus Tillandsia; species Tillandsia leiboldiana. Next base: position 19,034,741 of record CM055065.1, on the reverse strand, counting down.
TCTTCATCAGAGTTTCCCCATTTGAGCATTTGGATAGAGGCATGGTAGCTGTAGAGTGTTTCCAGCTTCTTCTTTCAGTTTTACTGCATCGGTTATCTTTTGCCTCTAGTAGCCTTGGTGGGCAGATCGTTGGGCCTAGTGGCGATACCCACTGAGAACTCCCTTATTGCGTAGTTCTCACGCCCGTTGGGGGTTTTCCCCCTTTTGTCCTTTCTCCTCTTTGTTTTGCATAGTCTTGGCGGGTGTTGCCGTTCTGTGGTTGCTGTGCGTGGTGAGGGAGTAGCGAGCTAGATCCAGACCCATCTTTGGAGAGTAGCGGTACCCCCTTTGGAGGAGATCTTCAGTATAGTCGGTAGATTGGTATTTATTTCCTCTTTTGAGAGACTGATGTAGTGAGGATATGATGTATTGAGAGCTTGTACACTGATGTTTTATTTGAGATATCTCCCTGTTGAGCTATGAGTTTTGTACTCGAGGTTAATGTATGATTATCTTTTTGGGAGATGGACCTTGTTGTTTTATCTTCAGTTGTACAGTGGTTGATTTTATTCTACAGCAGTTTTATCTTTTAGCTCTGATATCTGTTAGCTGTAGTTCTTTTTGCAGGTAGGACGCTTCGCCTATGCGGGTTTGGCATAGGTGGCGGATCTGTTGGCGAGCCCGGGTCGCAGTTTCGACCCCGGGGCGTGACAAATAATACACATGCTCAATTAATGTTCTATGTCTAAGCATAGATTATGAACAAAAACACAAAAACAAAACCTAACCTAAGCAATGATTTCAAAAGGAATTATTTCACGGAAAGCATTCCAATTGCCTTACGCAAATGAATAAATCGTTTTAGATCCAAAGGTTATGTTAAGATGTCAGCTAATTGATTCTCAGTTGAAATATAGGAAATTTGAAGAATATTTGATTCAACTAGCTCTCTTAGAAAATGATATCTAAGTTCAATGTGTTTTGTTCGCGAGTGCAACACAGGGTTTTTAGAAATGTTTATAGCACTTGTGTTGTCACAAAGAATTGTTACCGAAGTTGCTGAAATTCGGAAGTCGCTCAACACACTTTTCATCCAAATGAGTTGGGTTGAACAACTACCTGCTGAAATATATTCCGCTTCGGCAGTCGAGAGTGCAATGCAGTTTTGCTTTTTACTATACCATGCAACAAGGCAATGGCCAAGATAAAAACATGCACCACTCGTGCTCTTCCGATCATCCACAGATCTTGCCCAATCGGCATCTGAATATCCTATAATGTCAAGCGTTGTTCCCATAGGATACCAAATTCTGAAATTCAATGTTCCTTTGATGTACCGGATGATCTTTTTCACCGCTTTCAGGTGAACCTCCTTTGGTGCTGATTGATATCTCGCGCAAATACCAACACTAAAGGATATATCCGGGCGACTAGCTGTAAGATAGAGTAGACTTCCAATCATGCTGCGATAAAGCTTCTCGTCTACACTCTCACTAAGAGATTCACTTCCTAATCCCTTATTGCTAGTTCCCATAGGAGTCGGAAAATCTTTAGAATCTTCTAATCTGAATTTCTTTACCAACTCCCTTGCATACATGGATTGACACAAATGGATGCCATCATCATTTTGTTTCACTTGCAATCCAAGAAAGTATGTCAGTTCGCCCATCATTGACATCTCAAATTCGCTTTCCATGGTTTCAGCGAATTTAGAAGCATCATTGTCTCTAGTTGCCCCAAATACAATGTCATCGACATAGATTTGTGCCACAATGAAATTATCCTGATAATGCTTCACAAAGAGAGTCCGGTCAGCTCCCCCTCGAGTATAGCCCTTTTCTAATAGGTGCTTTGTCAACCTTTCGTACCATGCTCGCGGTGCTTGTTTTAGACCGTAAAGTGCCTTTTTCAAACGAAAAACATGTTTAGGTTGTTTACAGTCTACAAAACCTTTCGGTTGAGCTACATAAACTTCCTCATTTAAAAACCCATTTAAAAACGCGCTCTTAACGTCCATTTGAAAGAGTTTGATTTTAAAATGACAAGCAATAGCGAATAAAATACGAATTGACTCGAGTCTAAGAGATTCACTTCCTAATCCCTTATTGCTAGTTCCCATTGGAGTCGGAAAATCTTTAGAATTTTCTAAATCGAATTTCTTCACCAACTCCCTTGCATACTTGGATTGGCACAAATGGATGCCTTCTTCACTTTGTTTCACTTGCAATCCAAGAAAGTATGTTAGTTCCCCCATCATAGACATCTCAAATTCGCTTTCCATGGTTTCTGCGAATTTAGAAGCATCATTGTCTCTAGTTGCACCAAATACAATGTCATCGACATAGATTTGTGCTACAATGAAATTATCCTGATAATGTTTCACAAAGAGAGTCCGATCTGCTCCCCCTCGAGTATAGCCCTTTTCCAATAGGTGTTTTGTTAACCTTTCGTACCACGCTCGCGGTGCTTGTTTTAGACCGTAAAGAGTCTTTTTCAAACAAAAAACATGGTTAGGTTGTTTATAGTCTACAAAACCTTTCGGTTGAGCCACATAAATTTTCTCGTTCAAAAACCCATTTAAAAACGCGCTCTTAACGTCCATTTGAAAGAGTTTGATTTTAAAATGACAAGCAATAGCGAATAAAATACGAATTGACTCGAGTCTAGCTACCGGGGCGAACGCTTCATCAAAGTCTATACCTTCTATTTGAGAGTAGCCTTGAGCAACTAAGCGTGCTTTATTCCTGATGATGGTACCATCCTCGTTTTTCTTATTCTTGAAAATCCATTTAGTACCAATCACGTTGTGTTGCTTCGGAGGCTTTGTTAATTCCCAGACTTTGTTTTGTTCGAACTGATGGAGCTCTTCCTGCATAGCTTCAATCCAGTAGTCATCTTGAAGAGCTTCATCGATGTTCTTTGGTTCAATCATGGAGACATAGCATGCGACTCCACAAACCAACTGTCTCCGAGTTCTAACTCCTTCTTGTGGGTCTCCAATAATATTTGATTCCGGATGATCCTTGGAGATACGTAACGTTTGCGGTAATGGAGTAGTCGGAGGTACATGTGATAATTCCTGCACATTAGATTCACTTGAGGAACCATTAGATGCATCAACTTTATTGAAAGAGTTATTGCGAGAAGATGCATTTACAGGAGTATCATCATCTAGAGACATATCAAGGGTAGATTTATCAGATGCAAAGTGGAAAGCTTCATCTACTTTAACATTTATAGACTCTATCATCGTTTTAGATTCCAAGTTAAATACCCGATATGCTCTACTGTTAGTAGAATAACCCATGAAAATCCCTTCGTCGCTTCGAGAGTCGAACTTACCAAGGTTTTCGCGATCACGCAGAATGAAACATCGACTCCCAAAGATACGAAAATATTTGATATTTGATTTTCTACTAAACCACAGCTCATATGGTGTATTTAAAGTTCCAGGGCGCAAATACACTCGATTAATTACATAGACAGCGGTGTTCACAGCTTCAGCCCAAAAATATAACGGTAAATTCCGGCTATGAAGCATCACACGCGCCATCTCTTGAACAGTTCTGTTTTTGCGCTCAACAACACCATTATGCTGAGGTGTATAGGGTGCTGAGAATTCATGTTTTATTCCATTGGAAGTGCAAAAATCAATGAATTTAGAATTTATGAATTCTCCACCTCTATCACTTCGAACACGAACGATCTTTTCATTTCTTTCAATCATAATATGATGACAAATCTCATGAAAAGAGTTGAAAGTATCCGCTTTCTCTTTTAAAAAAGTTACCCATGAATACCTAGAGAAATCATCAACCAAAAGAAAAATATACCATTTACCTCCCAAAGATGGTTGACGAATCGGCCCCATTAAATCCATATGCAGTAATTCCAAGGGCCGTTTGGTACCGACGTGGTTCAAGTTCTTGTGTGCAACTCTTGATTGTTTTCCCTTTTGACAACCACCACACACAATGTTTTCTTTAAATAGAAGTTTAGGAACCCCCTTAACCACGTCTTTATTTGAAATCTTTGCTAGTTCTTTAAAATTTATGTGACCTAGTCTTTAATGCCAAAGAGTTTCATTATCCAAAGAAACTAGGTTACATTTTTCAGAAACTTTGTTTGAAACAACATAGCAATTATTTTCCGATCTAACCCCTTTTAAAAAGAATACCCGGTCCTTATCAGTTACAACACATTCTACAGAAGAAAACATAATAAATAGAAATTTATTATGCTCTGGATATCATAATAATTCATTTGATGCAATGATCATTTATTTCAATTAAACCATTTTTAATTGATCAAAGTCAATTTCTCTCTCAATGATCTCTTGGTATAGTCTTTATCATATTTGAAAATTGAGTCGAGTATGAAATCGAGATCAATTTTTGGTTGAATACCTTATATCTTAAATAATTGATAGCCAATTGAGGGGGAGTTTATTAAAATTGTTATGCTCAAAAGATGTGGAAAGAGTTACATCCCAATGAGGGGTGTGAAAACTACCACCACATGGAGGAAAGAGCTACCACCTCGGTCGTCCGAGTACTGTGTGCAGCTACCACATGAATACCAAGCATGGTTTTTCAAGATTGATTAGATAAAATGCTTTTTGGAATACTTGACCCTGTCAAATTCCAAGGTTGGTATAAGGTGGGGATTTTATTGAAAGATGCTCAAAGAGCCACTCCTTACTATAATTTGACTAGATATATTATCTAACTTATCTGGGATTTCAAACATCTATTGATCTTGGTATTTCATTTTCTTTACCAAATTGATGATTTGATAAAGGCATTACTCATAAGATCATGTTAGATGTGATTGAAGTTGTTCAACTTTAAGGGATTTAATTTTTATAAATTTTCGTTTCATTTGTTGGATATTGTTGATAGACTTGACATAATCTATTTCTTTGGATGTGAAATGATGACTTATGTTTAAAGTTGACATGCAAAAGTGCTTACAATCTTTTTCTGGTTTTTCTGGAATTTTTCGAAATTTTTCTGAAGAAAAAGTTGGAGCCGATCCGGACTGGAAAATCCGTTCCGGATCCCGAACGCAGGAAATTCCTACGGGTAGCCGATCCGGACTGGATTCATGAGGCAGTCCGGACCGCGGCTAGGGTTTTATAAGAAACAAAAGGGATTTGATTTCTTTTTACAACAATCTTTTGTTTCCAAGTCTCCAGAGCTTCTCTCTCTAGAAATCATCCAATTTAGAGCCTTTCCAACTAGAGTTCTTCGAATCAAAGTGAGTTTTCATGATCAAAACTTCGGTATTTCATAGTTTTTCTCTATTTTGCTCAAAACGTGGATGAAATCATGTAACTTTTTCGTTTGAGATTGGTTTTTGATCAAATTTCTTTTAAAATAAGAACTCTGTGTAGATTAGTTTTATTTATATGCTTGTTACTCTATTGATTAACGGATTTTTAGGCTTCGATTTCTGAAAATTCGGTTTTAGGGCATATAATAGGAATTTTTGAAAATCATGGGATTGATCTATTTTTAAAATTTCTTTTGCAAGACTAATTTGATTCCTTGTCTCTCTACATGATAATGATTGTTTAGGTACAATTTTTCAAATTTTTGAAAATAAACAATTTTTTTGTTCTTGAGTTGTTGCTCGCAGGACCTTCTCATTCACAAGAAATAGCAGAGATGGTATTCACTTGGATAATCGTTCTTCTGACTGCTATGGTTCACACTAGAGCAACAAACAAGCCTAAGAGGGTTAAGAAGACCAAGAAAGCTCAGAATGATTCCGAGACGGAATCTGAGACTGAATCCATTGATTGGGATGAGCTGTTGGTAGAAGCGACTGCTCCTACTGCTTCAAAGGGGAAAGCCCCTGCTGCATCCTCAAAGGCAAAGACCCCGCCAACTGCCGCAGAAAAGGGCAAAGCTCCAATGGAAGAAACTCCTATCAAAACAAAAAGAAAAAGCGTTGCATGCAAAAGAGGGAGTGCTCGGGGAATATCAATTGAAGAGCCACTAGCAAGTCAGCCTCCTCCAAAAGATTTCATAAGCTCTGAGAGGATTAAAGACTTTGAGAAAAGAGAATGCATTGGCGAAAGACATGTCAATGTCAAAGCTCTGAAGGAGCGATCTGCACTTTTTGGCACTCTGTTTGACCATGCGGGACTTGCCCCCATTTGTCATTTCTCAGAATCTACAGGCTACTGCCTTCACCTTGTCAGGATGTTCTACCAAAATGAATCAAGGTTGGTAGATCTTGCAGACGGGCCAAGAGAATTTCAAACATCTGTCCGCAATATTAAGATTAAAGTCACACCTCAGTTGATTGGAGAGGTGTTAGGAATGAAGGCCCAGGTTGATGGAACTCATTATTTAAAGGGTCATGTTTTAAGCAATACAACCTGGAGAGTGGTTGTAATTGGAATTTGTCTTCCAGATACTCTGTCGTCGGGGAACTCAATTCTTTCCAAAGAACTTCGACCTGAGTATAGGTACTTGAACTTTATTGTTTGCTACAACATCCTCCCCAACATGCAAACAAAAGTTCTTAGATGGGACAGGATGTTGTTTCTTTATCTTCTTGGAAATCCCACAGCGGCCTTGGGATCCAACTTCAACATTCCTTATCTCATTTGGTCAAGGATGGCGCGATATGTGGAAAATGCCCATCCTACTGAGAGACTTCCATTCCCAATGATCATAATGCGCATTCTTCGCAAGTTCAAGATCGACACTAGTGCGAGCTCGTACATGCACAGCTTGGGAACAATTAATGATACAACTATTGTGAAGTCCCTCTCCACAAAACAAGATGAGCCTCCAACACCTCCTCACAGAAGAAGACCAACACCAGCAACAACAGCAGCAACAGCTTCAGTACCACCAGCAGAACAACCTGCACCTCCTTCAACTACAGAGGATGATGCCTCAGTTACCTCTATTTATAGAGAGCAACAACGACTTTCCTCTGAACAGGAACGCATGTCGATTGAATTTATTGAAATGAAGGAAGAAATACGAGAAGTCAAAAAGGAACAGTCATCCATGAACAAGCGCATAAAGAAAATTTTCCAAAAACTCGGATGCGTTAGTTCGGAGGATTCTGAGTAATCTTTATCTTTCTAACTTTCTTTTGCAGGTTTTTAAGTTTTTAGTTCTTACATTTTCATTTACTTTCTTTTTGAACTTTTAACTCTCCTTCAATTTTTGTAATTTTGGCTTGATTTAGTGACAAAAAAGGGGAGAGAACAATGAACAATGGTTACAACAATGGTTACAATGGTTTGTAAGAATGGTTACAATGGTTTGTAAGAACTGTGAACTTTGAACTTTGAAGGTAAGCACAACTCAACTTTGGTTTTGTATTGTGATTGAATGCATGCCTCGACGAACTACTCGACTAACTATTTGGGCATGTATTATTACTAATAAGTTGTTGTTGACTAACAAAATTTATGACATTTGGATTTTAATGCTTAGAAGATATGTCTATTTCTGACTGAGATCTTATTACATATCTGAGGTTATGAATGTCATGGTGAGTATAAACTCTATCTCTCTGTTTGGTTTTTGAATGTTGAACATTCTTGAGGTATCTAACGATTTTATTTTGTCAAGAATTAATTCTTTTGCAGAGAGTACAGATGTCTAAGTCTAGAGTCTGTTTTAGGAGTTTATCTCATGTATTTATTTATTGGTTCTCAAATGTAAATTTTTGTTGTATGGTGATAGCAAAAAAAATATCTTTTTGAATTTTCTTAAGTGGATTTTTGTTTTGTCACGAAACCGCCAAAGGGGGAGATTGTTAAGGAATTTATTTTGGCGTATTTCGTGAAAATGGTTAAGTCTTGAAGATTGAAGATGAAGAAGTTTGGATCATATACCTCAATCTCAAGTAAGAAGAATTCAAAAGGATCAGGTACGTTTAACTAAATATTTTTGGTGATCCGAATACTTCTTATAGTGTAGAAACACTTGGATGGATTTTTAATCGCATAAAAATCAAAAACTGGACATGTTATATGTTCAGGATCCGGAACAGGTAACTACAGTCCGAACCCGAACATAGGGTGGTTCATGCGCAAATCCAGTCCGGAACACATTGGTTCAGTCCGGACCTCGAACGTGGATTTTGTAGAAACTGCATGAACAGTCCGGACCGTGGATCTTCAGTCCGGACCCCGAACGTGTGTTTTTCTGGAAATAGTCTGTTTAGCTACGACAGTCCGGACCGCAGTATTCCAGTCCGGACTGTCGTCCTGAAAAATTCCAGATAAGGTTAGTTTTTGATTCTTATCCTCTTCCAATGGTTTCTAACCTATAAATAAACCATACGATTCATTTTCTAGGGTAATCCAACAGAATCCAAAATAAGTTTTATCTCTGGGAAATGAATGAGAAAAATTAACAGAGATAAACTTATTAATCCACATATAGAGAAGAAAGGAAATAACTAGATTAATTCTATGTTTCTTCATCTATATTAATTAATTTGATTCTAGGTTTTCATACTCATAATTTGAGTAGAATCAAATTAATGAATACTTAGATGGTATTTTCGATCTATCTTTGATCTAAGTATTCGGCGGATTATCACCACCCAAAAACAACGATTTTCCCAAATCGGCGCGTGGACTCGCGTGGCCTTGTGGATTCAAGGTGCTACCGCTCTCGTGGATTCGGAGCGAATTACGTTCGTGGATTCGAGACGTACTACTGGGTGAAGACCATGGATTCGGTCAGACATCGTGGACTCGACGTTGGACGCCGTGGATTCGGCGTTGGACGCAAATCGTGGATTCGAGGCGCGTTGCGGAGCGAGCGGAGAAGATCAACTCAGAGCGTATGGAAAAAGGATGAATCATCTGTGAGTGCGTTATATCACCTTTGTACGTGTTATAATCTTAGTTGATTTCACCGGGTTATCGGTCCCGTGGTTTTTTACTCCTGGTTTTGGAGTTTTCCACGTAAAAATCTTGCGTGTTATTTTTATTTCCGCATTGGGTTTTTATTACGCAAAGATTTTTGAGTGTTTATCGTTTACACCTATTCACCCCCCCTCTAGGTGTTTTTTCTTCTATTTAGATCCTTATTATAGAGATGACCCAACACGTGTCGCACCCAGGAATTTTCGGGCGCGGGCTGGGCCGGGCTGCGGGCCGCACTGTGCGGGCCCGAAAAGATGCGGGCGCCCGGTTTTGGGGACACAGAGGGAATTATCGCATTTGTTTTTTGGGCCTATATAAATACCTCCACCTCTCTCTCTCTTTCTCTCCTTTTTCGAGTTCTAGAGAGGGAATGAGAGGGAGAGCTCTACAGCAAAGTTGTTCCCCTTGATGTTTTTGATCTCATGGTGGATTCCCAGAATTTTTGGGGGCTCGACAGCGGCGATCTCGATTTTACAGTGCGCCTCGACTTTTCTCCATTTCGGCCCGTTTCCGTCGCATTTCAGTCGGAATTTTCCTGTGCGCAAACCACGGGGAATATTTTGGCGATTTCTACGACAGCGCGTTCCTAAGAGGTAAGGCTTCGATTTTCGTGTTGACCACTTCGCCCCGTTTCGCACTTTTGGCACGGTTCCCGAGACATTTTTGACCCCCCTTTTTCTGTGATGAATTCTGGACAGCACCGGCTTGTTTGATTTATATCTCGGCCTAAGATCATCGGATCAAGGCGTATAAGTACTCGTTTTTGATCTACTCGTTTCAGGGAACGCAACCGTATTTTTTCTGGATTTTTCGGAGGACTGTACAGAGGTGAAAACTCCTCTTTTCCGTGCTGTTTGGAAAAATAGCAATAGCTGTATTTTGGGATTTGTGTTTACACCGGGTGCGTTGTTCTGTACATTTGTGCACTGTTTTCGGCGGGTTGCGGAGTTAGAGGACTGTAGACAGCGAGGAGGCTATTTGGGTGTGGATTGCGCTTTTCGATGTGGGTGGTTGTTGCTTACCTCACTTTTGACTAACTCACTAGGAGTATTAAAGATCCCCTATTTTAAAACTGATAATCGATATTCCAATTGTGAATTGCATGAGTTGACCCCACAAATTATATGACAACTCATTTATGTTAAATTGGGACACTGTTGTTGGGACAAATGCTATATCATAATCTCGCATGCAAATGACTTATCATGTTGGTACAGTAAGACCAATCTTTTTAAAATAAATATCAGACACTTTTCTACAGTTTAAAGGAGGACAATTGCATGCTTGTATGGACATCTAGTTAGGCCACTATTTATTGCTACACTATCATACTGGAACTTGACTTAGGAGAAACCATGATTGCTTCCTTTCTCCTTTTCATTTAGACTGTGGATTCATGTTGCTCGGGTTCGAGCAGGGGTTTGGGATAGTGTAGTCGAGACTGTACTAGATTGTGGACTTGTGGGGTATTGCGGTAACCGCGGACAGTAGGCGGTCGACCGGATGTTTATCCTTGCATCAGATTGGGGTTGAGCCTCGTTTATTTTGCATCAGTTGGGGATTGGGTTTCTGTAGTGGATGGAGTTTCCCACTTTGATCATAGTCTTGATCCAGTCCTGCTATATTGAGATATGTGTGACAGAGTTACTTTACTCGTGTGGGTCGCTCCCCTCGAGTGCCACTCCGGAGTAGGCTTTAGACCGTGACGGGTACCGATCTATCTGATTGGGATTTCGAGCCTTGTGTGCTGGTCCCCTTGGGATTTCGAGCCTTGTGTGCTGGTCCCTTACTGAGTTCTTGAGTTCGACAGCAGAGCAGGCAGTACCGGGTTTCATACCGGTCCATCGGATTGGGTTGATTCAGACAGCTAGCATTATAGTTGCATGCATACTGTGAAGACCGAAATCTTTGTGAGTTGGGTTACTAGTGGATTGGTAGCTCGTCGGCACATTTTGGGTGTGTTAGAGTTGTCGGTGCGTGAAAAGGACGCGAAACTCAGATCCAGTGCGAAAAACTGCATAAAGTAGATGTACTGAAGTGCGGTGGTTGTACAGTTATGGTTTGGAGAGCTTTGAGTATACTTTTTTTGGTATGTCGGGACCCTCGATTCGCCAAATGGACGAGAAAAATGGACTCAGGGCGAAAAACTGTGCGAAATACACTATTTCTGAATATTTTTGAGTTAAAATAGAGTTTGGGTGCATACTGTAGCTGTGAACCGGGCTCACGGGGGTCGGCGTACGGGCTGTACACCGGCAGGTGCAGCGTTGGTGCAGGGGGCGGCGCGTGCACCAGGTCCACGGTAGGCGGGCGCACGGGCATGCGCCAGCGCGGTGCGCCGCGGGGGAGCACGCGGCGCTGGACCGGGCTCGCGGCGCAGGCTGGGGCGACCGGTGCATCGCGCGTGCACCGGAGGCCGCAGCGCGCGCCAGCGCTGCGCGCATGTGGCACGCATTGCGGGCGGGTCCCTGCGGGCGTGTCGTAGCGCGGGCGCCCGGTCGGACGCATGGTCCGACCCGCCTTGCGCGGGATTCATTGCAAGGAAGTGTGGAGTGTGTGTGTGTGTGTGTGTTTGGATGGACCTTTGGTGCATTTTAAGGGGATTTTGAGGCTATAAATTGCACCATTGGACAGTAAATTGGTTCTTTTACATTCCTAGCCTATCTCCACTCTGTTGTGAAGGAAATTAAGGGGTTTTCCATCATCTTCTTCACCCAAGAACTCCATGAATGGAACTTGAAGTTCACTATTGGAGTTGACCATGTCGTCGCATTTTCTTCCCGGACATCTCCAGAACTGTAGAAGTGGAATTTCAGGGTGATTCTTGCCGGGTTCTCTTCACAACTTCAAGATCTACAACTTTTGTATAGAAGATGGGACCTAATTGGAGCTCTAAACCAGGTAAATATAGCAATCTATGAGACACTTGTTTTCTGTGGAGGATTCTGAGCAGAGGTTAGTGTTTTTACTCCCCTGGGATGTACAAATGGAATTTTAAGTTGGTTTTTGTTGGGAAATTTCCAGGACTTAAAGAGATTCAATTTTTGTATTTTCTAGAACTTCAAATTTGGACTCTAAAATAGGTAAATTGAGCCATTTCCAAGACTTTTGTGCACAACTGAGATTCTGGATGTGGTTTTGAGCAATGTTCAGTGTTTTTGCTCCCTAGGACTGAAGGAGTGGAGTTTTGGGCTCATTTTTGTATGGATTTTACCAAGACTCAGAGACCTACATTTTTCATGTTGAAAAGGAAGGGGGATTTTTGCTTCTATCAAGGTAAATTTTACCATCTTTGAGCTTCTATGTGCAGAGTGTAGTTTTGGACAGCATGTAGTAATATCGAGATATCTTTTTCTCCTCTTTATGAAATGATGAATTTCAAGTTGAGTTATCTTCTAGACTTCAAGTGGAACAATTTGATACCTTACTCTCAAAATTTGGATAAGAATTGATATGTCATATTTGTTGGGTTATGCTTATAATAAGGATCTAAATGGGGGAAAAACCACCTAGAGGGGGGGTGAATAGGTGTAAACGATAAACACTCAAAAATCTTTGCGTAATAGAAACCCAATGCGGAAATGAAAATAACACGCAAGATTTTTACGTGGAAAACTCCAGAACCAGGAGTAAAAAACCACGGGACCGATAACACGGTGAAATCAACTAAGATTATAACACGTACAAAGGTGATATAACGCACTCACAGACGACTCATCCTTTTTCCATACGCTCGGAGTTGATCTTCTCCGCTCGCTCCGCAACGCGCCTCGAATCCACGATTTGCGTCCAACGCCGAATCCACGGCGTCCAACGTCGAGTCCACGACGTCTGACCGAATCCACGGTCTCCACTAGGTAGTACGTCTCGATCACACGAACGTACCTCGCTCCGAATCCACGAGAGCGGTTGCACCTTGAATCCACAAGGCCACGCGAATCCACGCGCCGATTTTGGGGAAAATCGTTGTTTTGTTGGTGGTGATGATCCGCCGAATACTTAGATCAAAGATAGATCGGAAATACCATCTAAGTATTCATTAATTTGATTCTACTCAAAATCTGAGTATAAAAACCTAGAATCAAATTAATTAATATAGATGAAGAAACATAGAATTAAATCTAGTTATTTTCTTTCTTCTCTATATGTGGATCTCTAAGTTTTTCTCCGTTAATTTTTATCTGTCATTTTCCAGAGATAAACTTAGTGTGGATTACCCTAAAAGATAGAATTAGGGTTTACTTATAGGCTAGAAACTATTGGAAGAGGATAAGAATAAAAAACTGATTGTAACAGAATTTTTCCCGCACGACGGTCCGGACCGGATTAGGCTCGTTCAGGACTGTCGTTGTTTTTTCAGAGAATTCCTGAAAAATCAAGGTTCAGGGTCCGGAACGAAATCCACGGTCTAGACTGTTCATGCAGTTTCAGTAAACTCCACGTTCGGGGTCCGGAACAAAATCCTATGGTCCGGACTGTTCATGCAGTTTCACCAAAATCCACATTTGGGGTCCGGAACAAAACAGGGATGTTCAAGACTGGATTTGTGCATGAACTACCAACGTTCGGGGTCCGGACTATAGTCCCCTGTTCCGAATCCTGAACATGTAACTGTAGAGTTATGAATCCCAAAGGATCTAAATAGGTACTATCAAACAACTAGAGGGGGGGTGAATAGGTGTAATACTTATAAAACTAAATCTCAGTGCAAAATAAAAATCAATGCGGAAAATAAAAACAGCACACCGAGATATACGTGGAAACTCCAATCCAGGAGAAAAACCACGGGACCAACACGCAATAACAATCCAATAAGAATAGAAGAATAACAAGGTGATTACCGACTCCACGGACTCAAACCCCTCCTTCAGCTTCTTCGGACCTTGCGCTGACCGGTTGGATATCCGCGCAATAACAATCCCTAAGAAAAGAAGAATAACAAGGTGATTACCGTCTCCACGGATTTAACCCCTCCTTCAATTTCTTGGACCTCGCGCTCCACCGTTTGCACGTCCACTGCACACGTTCGAATCCACGAACACCACTCGAATCCACGAGCACACGTTTCGAATCCACGAAACGCCTTTAGCACACCGAATCCACGATGCCACGCCGAATCCACGACGCAAACTCAGTCGATAAGAATATTGACTTCGATGGTGATCCTTTGCTTAGATTATCAATGAAGAACCATGGGAGAAATCTCTAAGCAAAGATTAGATCAATTCGACAAAAGATATGTTCTTGAAAGAACCATCGAATTGACCTAAAAGAGGCTATAAAGAAGAACGATAAAAACCTAGCCTCTAGGGTTGCTCTCAAGTGTTTTATAAAATAATCGGCCGTGCTCCCCCGTTTTTGAGAAACCCTAAACGTCTATTTATAGTTTAGAAACCTTTGGAAAGAGATAAGAATAAAAAACATACCTTATCTGGAAATTTTCAGGACGGCGATCCGGATCGGATTTACTGAGATCCGGATCGTCGTAACGAGATTGACGATTCCAGAAAACCAAGGGTTCGGGATCCGGATCGCATTGCCCGATCCGGATCGTTCATACAAATCAGAAAACTTAACATTCGGGATCCGGATCGGAAATTGCATGGATCCGGATCGAAGTCTTGTATGAAGCAACAACCTTCGGGATCCGGATCGTTGGCTCTGATCCGGATCCTGAACATGTCCGAACACCAGTTTTTGATTATTATGACAATAAAAGTTCATCCAAGTGTTTCTACACTATAAGAAAGTATTCGGATCACCACAATTATTTAGTTAAACATACCTGATCCTCTTGAATACTTTCTTCTTGAGATTGATGTAACTGATCCACAATTCTTCAACTTCAATCTTCCAGACTCAAGACACTGAGTGTCAACTTGAGCTCTTGTTGAATCTTCTCTAAGTCTTTGAATGCTGATTGACAATTTGATCCCTTTAAGACTCCGACTCAACTTACTGACTTGACTCACGAAATATGCCAATACCAAAATGCCGTAACAATCTCCCCCTTTGGCAATTTCGTGACAAAACCCAAAAAATACATAAAAACGCTCAAGTCACTCATCTTAAAACAAAAAATCGAAATTCAATGTCATCACCAAAACATTGATTTTCTTTGCGTGAAAGATCCAATAAATACAAAATTACATTAGAACCAAACAGTCCTAGAACATACTCTATGACTTAGGACTTAGAGTCTTAAAGTGATGTAATTCCTGCAAAACAAAACTCCAAACGAAATCAAACGTTAGTCGTTAGAAATTAGAATCCTGCATTTGATCCGTCTTCCTTTTGGTTCTTTTGTTTTTCGGCTCTTTCAATTTTTCTTTGTCTCCCCCTATCTTGAGCATCTCTGTTCTCCCCCTTTGTGGTACGATCATCATTTTCCGTTCTCCCCCATTTTTCTATTTTCGTTTCGTTTGTCCTCTCTTGATGATCTCATTTCCGTCATTTCTCTTCTCCCCCTTTTTGTCACAAATTGTCAAACAGTGAACATACTAGACAAAAGGAAATCACTAACAACATCAGTTCAAAGAGAAAGAGAGATAAAAGCTCAGTTCCGGTATATAACAAAAATGCAGATTGCGTACCGGTACCAGAAGGCAAAAAAACAAATAATTACTTGAAACAAATCCAAATTTTAGAATCTTTTCAAATACCGATTTGTATTCCATCAAGAAAACAATTTAAGTGCTTTAACCAATGAATTAACAAGATGTCATTCAATCCAATTAATTTCACAAGAATTAAAAAGATTTACTCCGAAATCATGAAAAATAAAGGTAAAACATTATAAACCGTTTTTCATGTTATATTCATCAAACACAAGTCATCAAAAATAATCTTGAGATCCAAAGTCTATCAAGATGTAACGGATGTACAAAGATGACTTACAGAGATTTCCAAATGACATCAATTTGATTTCTTACCCTTTCAAATTTGAGATAAGCACTAAAATACCTAAGGGTGGCTCTTTGAGCATCTTTCAACTATCCCACCTTATACCAACCAGGAGATTATTCAAAATATAAGAGCTTTGCATATAAATCTCCAAATGCTTCAACTAAAGATTTTCTCATAAAATACTATCAAGCATCCATAACATGTGGTAGCTTCACACACAAACCAGACGACCGGGGTGGCAGCTCTTTCCTACATGTGGTGGTAGTTTTCACACTCCTTTCGGATGTAACTCTTTCCACATCTTTTAAAATTCACTTATTTACCCTTGTAAGAATGCAATCTCTTATGTGAAAGAATTAAATCCCAAATTTTAATCAATCGGTTGTCTCACGTTTATCACAATGAATTCACACAACCGAGATAGATTAAGCATCTAAAGATCACACATGATTTCTAAAATTTGATGCTTATAATATCAAAAACTCCTATAATGAAGTATCTTCAAGATTATGATTAAGGAGTAAAGTTGATAATCCAAATAAAATTAATTTGGAGTGAATAAAGGTGAAGCCCTTTTTATTCAATGCACTTGTTCAGTAAAAACCCTTTTGTTCAAAAACAAAGTATAAAAACGAAGAGCATTGAAAAACATGTAATGCAAAGATTAAGAAAGATATGAAGGGAAAACCAATCAAATTACATACAGTCATAAGCTATTTAGAACTTAAGACAAGGAAAGATATCACCTTTTCGAATCCAAAATCGCTGGATTTTGGGTTGTCTTGATTCGTTGTGACCGGGGGTTGTCCGCTTTGACTGTTGGTCCACCTTAGGTCTTTGCCTCGCAATGATCCACTTGTATGATTGATGTTGTGGCTCGGACCTTTGGTGGGTTGAGTGAACTCCTTTAACTTGATGTGTCTTTTGATTCCGTTGAGTTCGCTCCGTAGATGAAGTTGCCGAAGGATTTTTCTTTCTCTTTTTCGGGCAATTCTTCACCAAATGTCCTTCAAGTCCACATAAGTGACACGTTCTTCCTTTCAATTTCATTGTGGAACTTGAAGCATGCACAGTTTGGTCCTTTTTGAATCCCAAACCAACCTTGCTTGTTTGGCCTAATCCGGACATACAAACATGTTTCTTCGAACCGGTTGAAATCCTTTGTATGTCGGATTTAAGTTGATGGACTTGCTTGGTCAAAGCTTGATTGGTGACATGAATATCCTCAAACTGTTTTTCTAGAAAACCAATCTTGTCCATATATGATTTAGCGTTTGTCTCCGATTGGTTTCGCTCTTCTTGGAGGATTTTATTGTTTTCCAATAAACGTTCTCGTTCCTCCTCGAGATCATGAAGTTTTATCTTTAAAGCATGATTCTCGTCTTGATCTTCAAGTCGTTGCTTTCTCAACTTCTTGATATGTTTGGCCATCTTCTTAGATTCCGCAAGAAGTTGTTGATATGCCTCAATGAGTTCTTCCTCGTCCGACTCCCCCTCACTTGATGACTCTCCGCCGGTTGTTGATGTTTCATACAAAATCAAAGGAGTAGAGTCAGTGACTAAAGATGATAAACAATTATTAGAAGAGGGAAAATGAGAGGCATGAGAAGCAACGATTTTTTCCTCTTTACTTGAGGTCGATTCATTAGAAGTAGAATCGTCCCAAGTTTTTGCTTGCAAAGCCCTCTTTTTATATGATTTCGGAGAAGGACAATCCGTTGAAAAATGGCCGTAGCCTTTGCATCGATAGCATTGGATTTCCCCTTCGAAATCATCTTTCTCTTTTTCTTTAGAGGGTTTTGCAAAGCTTTTGAGGTTAGAGGATTTAGAAACCGATGATCCTTTAGAAGGTTTCGTGGATGAAGATCCATCGGTTCGATTCTTCCAAAATTTCCGACGAAATTTCTTTACGATCCGCGCCAATTGTTCTTCAAATTCGGCAAAAGAGATTTCATCGTCGGAACTTGATTCTCCATCTTCTTCCTTTGTTGATTTGAATGCAATACCTGTAAGCTTAGAAGAAGACTTGGAAGAAACTTGATTAGTAGGAAAAGTCAATTCATAAGTTTGCAAAGCACCTACTAATTCCTCTACACTCATCTCATCCGGATGACTAACGGTTTCAATGGCGGTAACCTTTGCCCTAAGCCGTTCCGGAAGAGTCCGAAGTATCTTTCTTACAATTTTCGACTCCGGGATCTTTTCTCCTAAATTAGCACATGTATTTATTACATCTTGAAGTCTAGTGTAATAATCTGTAAACAATTCATGCTCTTCCATATGAATAGAGTCAAATTGACTTGTAAGCATCTGGAGCTTTTGAATTTTTACAAGATTAGTACCCTCGTGTGTAATTTTGAGAATATCCCAAATTTCCTTCGCGGTTTCACACGCGGAAATTCTTGTGAACTCAGTCGAGGAAAGAGAGTTAAATAAAGCGTTCATACCTTTTCCATTGTAAGAAGATCTTTCAAATTCCTCTTTGGACCATCTAGAGCGAGGTTTTGGGGTAGTAGAATTTCCTACTTCCACAACAGGATGCACCCAACCGTATTCCACGGATTGCCATACCCGCTCATCAATTGCGATGAGAAAAGCTCTCATCCGCACTTTCCAATAAGCATAATTAGTCCCATCAAAAAGAGGAGGTCTATAAATATTACCACTTTCACCCGACATGATAGATAAACCTAAAACCCGCTCTGATACCAATTGTAGAGTTATGAATCCCAAAGGATCTAAATAGGTACTATCAAACAACTAGAGGGGGGGTGAATAGGTGTAATACTTATAAAACCAAATCTCAGTGCAAAATAAAAATCAATGCGGAAAATAAAAACAGCACACCGAGATATACGTGGAAACTCCAATCCAGGAGAAAAACCACGGGACCAACACGCAATAACAATCCAATAAGAATAGAAGAATAACAAGGTGATTACCGACTCCACGGACTCAAACCCCTCCTTCAGCTTCTTCGGACCTTGCGCTGACCGGTTGGATATCCGCGCAATAACAATCCCTAAGAAAAGAAGAATAACAAGGTGATTACCGTCTCCACGGATTTAACCCCTCCTTCAATTTCTTGGACCTCGCGCTCCACCGTTTGCACGTCCACTGCACACGTTCGAATCCACGAACGCCACTCGAATCCACGAGCACACGTTTCGAATCCACGAAACGCCTTTAGCACACCGAATCCACGATGCCACGCCGAATCCACGACGCAAACTCAGTCGATAAGAATATTGACTTCGATGGTGATCCTTTGCTTAGATTATCAATGAAGAACCATGGGAGAAATCTCTAAGCAAAGATTAGATCAATTCGACAAAAGATATGTTCTTGAAAGAACCATCGAATTGACCTAAAAGAGGCTATAAAGAAGAACGATAAAAACCTAGCCTCTAGGGTTGCTCTCAAGTGTTTTATAAAATAATCGGCCGTGCTCCCCCGTTTTTGAGAAACCCTAAACGTCTATTTATAGTTTAGAAACCTTTGGAAAGAGATAAGAATCAAAAACATACCTTATCTGGAAATTTTCAGGACGGCGATCCGGATCGGATTTACTGAGATCCGGATCGTCGTAACGAGATTGACGATTCCAGAAAACCAAGGGTTCGGGATCCGGATCGCATTGCCCGATCCGGATCGTTCATACAAATCAGAAAACTTAACATTCGGGATCCGGATCGGAAATTGCATGGATCCGGATCGAAGTCTTGTATGAAGCAACAACCTTCGGGATCCGGATCGTTGGCTCTGATCCGGATCCTGAACATGTCCGAACACCAGTTTTTGATTATTATGACAATAAAAGTTCATCCAAGTGTTTCTACACTATAAGAAAGTATTCGGATCACCACAATTATTTAGTTAAACATACCTGATCCTCTTGAATACTTTCTTCTTGAGATTGATGTAACTGATCCACAATTCTTCAACTTCAATCTTCCAGACTCAAGACACTGAGTGTCAACTTGAGCTCTTGTTGAATCTTCTCTAAGTCTTTGAATGCTGATTGACAATTTGATCCCTTTAAGACTCCGACTCAACTTACTGACTTGACTCACGAAATATGCCAATACCAAAATGCCGTAACAGTAACTTGTCCAGTTTTTGATTCTTATGCGATTAAAAATCCATCCAAGTGTTTCTACATTATAAGAAGTATTCAGATCACCATTAATGTTTAGTTAAACTTACCTGATCAGTTTGAATTCTTCTTTCTTGAGATTGAGGTATATGATCCAAGCTTCTTCATCTTCGATCTTCAAGACTTAAACACTTTCACGAAATACGCCAAAACTAAAATCCTTAACAATCTTTAGTCCTATTTGCAGTACATTGTTGCTGAAAATCTGCATGTAAGTTGGTAATGGCTTAGGTGGTAAATTGAGGGTTTTATATGATTTCGTGGTTAAGTGTACTTGAGGTGGTTAATTTTAAGTGATGAGTATAATCTTAGGTGCAAGATGAACAAGTTTACTTTTGGGTTCAACATGTAAAGGTGTTTCCATTGGAAGTTATTTCAAGTTGAACCTCAGCTTATATTTCCACATCGAAAATTGGGGGTAGTAAGGTGTTCTTTTCTTGGACTTATGAAAAGAGTGAGTTTAGTTGTTGTAAACTCTTTGGTAATTTGACATTAATTGGAAACCTAAGGAAACAAATGTGGGGCTGAGGTAATAGAGTTACTAGATATATATATTAGATCATGAGTTTTCTCTATTGATGCAAGTCTATGGAACCCGGGCAAGTTGTAATGTCTTTATAGTAATTCTTTTCAACAGGAAGCTCAAGGCATATTACGAGTTGTTGGAGAAGCATCGAACAACTTACCTTGGTCGCTGAAACTCTTTGCAACTAAATTCCAGTTTACTGAGCTAGCAGGTGGGTTGTTGAGCACATCGAAATTGCGGCCTACAAGTCGACTCAACCAAAAGTGCAACCTTGTGTGATGCTTACTATCTATATGGGTTTAATCATACTTATATTTAAGTTTCTTGTTGAAAACTATATTGATCATGTGTGAGAACTATTCCTTGATATCTAGACATATAGATAGGCCATATCTCTTTTATTCATGCTATACTATTCATGTTGGAATCAAACTTAGGAGAAAACCTTTTTCTTTCCTCTTATGCTATTATTGCTCGGGTTAGAGAGCGGGGATGGGAATAGTATAGCTATATTGTTGAGTCGGGTGGGATAGCACCAGATTATCGACTCGGGTTATTGTTTCAGCAACCGCGAACTGTGGGCGGTTGGACCGATTAGTGTTATGCATCAGTTGGGGCTGGGTTTTGCATTGTGGATTGAGTCTCCACTTTGAGCATAGTGTCGACTTTTGCCTGATTGACTGAGATACTTGATAGAGCTGTTGGACATGGGTTACTTATTGACTCGAGCGGGTCGCTCCCCTCGAGTGCCACTCCGGAGTAGGCGAGACCGGGTTGTTGTACCGGCATTGAGAGTGATACTGAGACCGGGTTGTTGTACCGGCATTGAGATTGAGCTATATACCGGGTTGTTGTACCGGCGTGAGATTGAGCTCTATACCGGGTTTGTGTACCGGTTGTTGAGATTGATTTATACATGCAAGTCTGGCCCTATCCAGGACCATCTGATTGGGTTATACATTGATAGTTACCTTTTGTGATGCATACATATGTAGTTATACATTTGAGATCATACAGTTGAGGATATCATATAGCTCAGTAGTTGTTTCTATGAGGTATGCATGTGTCTATTTGAGATCATACAGTTGGAGACATTATTGGTACACGAGGGTCGTGATACATTCATTCATGCATACTCTTGACATTATTCAGTTGGTTTTGGGCATAGTAGAGTAGTTTCCTTTTCAGCTATTACTGTTATTCTTCTTACTATCACCTACTTTGCCCTTATGGTAGACTCGGTGGGTAGGTCGGAGGTTCGATGATTTACCCACTGAGGACTGCTGTTTGTAGTTCTCACACCCGTTGTTGCTCCCCAGTGATCTCTTCTGGAGTAGCGATACAGGCAGAGCGCGGCAAGGGAGTCGCGGACTAGATAGAGCTCCACCCCGATGGTTCTGATAGAGGTCGCCCTATAGTTTATTTATTTCTTTCAGTTTTTTTATGTACCCCGACTACTGTATATTTGGTCTGGCTGGAGCCAGCTTTATGTATTTATGTCAGTCCCAGAGTTGTATTCTTTTGGTGTTGTTGTTAGAGATGTTTTGGAGTTGCTCTTATTATATTTGTTGGAGAGTTGGTTGGAGTGGTGTACTGGTCATTTGTTGTAGTAGTATTATTATTTTGAGACTTGTATATGTGATATTCTTGGGGTTGTACATTGTGGAGCAGTATGTTTGGGATTATTGTAGTATAGTGGAGTTGTACTTTGTTGTTGGGTTTGGTGTTATGTTGTTTATGTTTGGGAAAGCCTTGTGGTTGTATGTCTATAGTTCATTTCAGTTGAGTTGTTGTATCTTTCATCATGGATTGGATTTTGTAGTCTTGATTGGAGTTTATTCTTAGTGGTGGAGGCTTGTTTGGTGGTGGTTATTTAGTAGTTTTGTCTGTTGGCGGTGTTTGTTTATACAGTAGTTTATGTTCATTCCTCACTCTGAGCCACTTTTTGTGGCTATATATTCTCGTGTACACTACACCTAGTTGCTTGAGTTATTGTATCGCTTCGTATATGTGGAAAATACTACATATACGGCGGATCTGTTGTCGAATTCGGGTTCTGGTTTACACCCGGAGTCCATCACTTATGTCCAATTGGTGCACCAACACCGCCGACACGCCACATAGGCCTCCAGAAACTGCTGGTCACACTGTAGAAGCCCTGCAGAGATCCGGGTCACCACATCCTCCCCCACTAAAAGAAAGTTTCGTCCTCGAAACTAACACAACTTAAACAAGAGTCACGAATACCAAGGGTAAGTGCTCAACATCACCGTCTCCAGCTTCTAAGTCGCTACTCGCTCCCCGTGATTACTCCTCAACAACAACAATAACAACCTGTACGGCATGGCCCGATTGCGCAATTCCCTCACCTCACGAGCCAGAATTCGCAACGGGCGTTCCTCGTACTCCAAACACTCACATATCTCAAATGGAGTGAGTCAATCACGGGCGAGGGATCCAAAAGCAAAACACTCCTGAGCTGAGACGTGAAAAACCAAAGGGGCTCCAAAAAAGGCTGGGGGAAAAGGAAATAATCACTTAGTGCAACACGCACCAAACCACATCCTGTGTCAACTCAACCAAGGCAACCCGAAGCATACCCACACTATCATCCAATAAAGAAAAGAGCCCCAACAAAGAGGGTCCTCACTCGGTCACTCCTGAATCTTGACCATCCGAGTGGACTACTCAGCCGCGGTCTACCATCCAAAGGAACCCTCAGGGACACAACCACAAGCCCTGGTGATCGCAACAGCCCCACACAGCTCTGGAATCATCAAACTCAACCCCAGACAGCTCTCCTGCTCCAGGTATCTGCCATCACAGTGGCCCTGTCGGGGTAATCTAGAATGTTCAACAATAACCCAACGGTAATTCTACAGTCACTATGGGAGGTATCACTATAACTCGCAAATCCATCTCCCATCGCTGACTAAGCTAAAATCGGCGAAGGTATCAATCTCATCATCTGCTCGTCAAGCTCTGCTGGCACTGCCCAGTCCAAGAAGCTCCAAGCTTCAACAATCAGTGTCGGTCTCTGCCAATCCTCGAATAGCATCCCCTTTGGCCGGATTTCCACCGCCGCTACTATGGCTAGAATAATGTGGCCCAAGAAGGTAAGCCTCCGAAGCTAAAAGTTGCACCTCAACAACTCGGCATACAGCTTCTCCCATACAGGCGTTGTAGTATTATCCACAAATACTCCATGTGCTACAAGTCACTACGGGAGTAAATCCAAATATCCTTGGGAAATACTGCTACCAATCCGTCCAAGTACAGCTGGAACATCCAATTCCTCAAATCATAAAGGCGGCAGGGCATTAGTCAATTCAATTGGCCTCACTGTGAGCTTATAATGCCCCTACCGGATCCAGAACGCCGTCATGGCAAAATACGCAGCTGTATAATTCCAAATAAGTACAGGCGGTACAGACGAACAACTGCCGGAGTATGACTCCATCAAAAGGTTCTAAATAAAGCCCGGACCTGTCTGCACTCAATTCACAGTAAAACCTCACTGTCGTGTATCACTGACGTGGCACTGGGTCAAACAGACCCCTCGATCCATCAGATCCTGCGACTGCGCCGTCAGCTCTCTAACTACTCCACTGGCGATATCCAATGAGGTGCTGTCGAGGGTGGCGCGGTTCCCCGAACCACGTCAACCGCAATCTCAATCTCCCTAACCGGCGGCATCATCAACAGCTCAGGTGAAAATCACACCCGGGATCTCGTGGCAACAGGAATATCCTTGAGTCCCGGTGCCGCCGTAAGCACTGTGAAGACCCGAAATTCCCACTTATGGAGCACTGTTGCCTCTACAGCTTCTGGAGGCCTATGTGGCACGGCGGCGGGCAGGCGCGGGCAGCGCACAGCGCGCGGGCAGCGCACAGCGCGCGGGCAGGTGCGCGGTCCACCGCGGAGGCATGCACCCGGGAGCAGGGCACGTGGCGGCTCCCGGTTGGCCGGCGCTGTAGGCGTGGTCCACGGAAAATGTCGCGGGTGTACGGTGGACCGGTGGTGACACGTGGCGGTGTGTGTTTGGCGCGGTGTTGTGCGCTCGGTCCACGAAACCACTGCACCGCCTCGGGGCGCGTGCGTGCAGAGGGCGCAGGCGGCGCGCGCAGGCGCGTGCCAGGCGCGCGTTGACCGGGCTTGCCACGTGTCGTCGTCCGGGCGGTCCACGTGGCGCGAGCTGGGTGGTCCACCGCCGCTGTTTCCTATTTTGTGGGCTACGTGGAGGCCCGTGGGAGATTCGGGCCTGCACAGTGTTGGGCCGGGCCCAACACTGTAGCAGCCCGGAAAAATTCGGGCGCCGGTTTTGGGACATATTCGGTATTATTCGATTTGTTTCTGCAGCCTATAAAAGCAATTCGAACCGCCTTCTTCATGGCTTTTTCTGCATTTCCGAGCCTCCAATCATCCCGAGCCCTTAAGCAAAGTTGCTCCCCTACATGTTGCGCACCCTCTGGAGGAATTCTAGGATTTTTGGTGGCACGCTTACCGAGGTTTCAATTTTTATGGCGCGGCACGACGCTCGTCCATTTGTGTTCCCCTTCGTCGCGTTTCGGTGCGCGAGCTCCCCCGGCCTACTCCGACCACCTTTTCGAGCGATTTTTTCGCCGCTGGATCCACGACGGACAGATCTACGATCTAGGTACTTTTGGCTTTCCCTCATTTCGCGCTTTTCGAGGGGTTCTTCCATGTTTACTGTGACACTTTTCTGTGAAGGAGTTGTGGACAGCGGCGGGTTGTTTCGAGGATATCTCCGTAACCGGGCATCGGATTGAGACGAGCCTTTGCACATTTTTCATCTACTCGACGCAAGGATTATCACAGTATTTTTCTTGGATTTTTCTGAGTTTTGCCCGAAGGTATATGTTTTTCCCCTTATCTGTGCATGGAAATACAGATGTGTGGTTGTGTGTTTGTGAGCGCCCTGTATTGTGGAATTTGTAACTCGGCCTACGGGGCTCGGAATTTGACGTGCAGGTACTCGTTTCGAAGGTATCGACGCGAGGAACACGACAGTAATTTTGTTGGATTTTTCAGAATCCGTTCTGCAGGTGAAAACTGCACATCTTCGGGGCTGTTTTCTGATGTTGTATATACTTGGAATATTTTGGATTAAGTGTAATGTTGGACCTTATTGTTGTACCCAGGGGTGTTTGCAAGTGTTGCTGGACCCGTTGGGTCTGGAGACTATGATTTCGGGGTACTTTCAGCTGTTGGAGCCGAGGCCTTCGCGACATGTACCGAGGATGCAGTTTCGGCAGAATTTGGACTGTGAGCGTCTGCACTCTTTACCGACTTCAGGTTTGCCTTGGTTTAAGCACTTCAGGTGGGTAAACTTATTAATGGTAACTGTTTGAGGGAATGGCAGGGTTTATATGCATGTTATGCCTTATGGGAGGTGTAACAGTGGATGTTCATGTATGGTTAAGATAAGCTTACCTGTGGGAATGTCACCCTCTATGATTGATAGCATGCCTAATTTAATGTACAATCAATATGAGCGAGAGGTAAGCATGGAAACAGCCTTGATCATGTGGATTGATGCTTACCTGATAATTGTACATGTTTGTTGAACTAGATGATATAGAGATCATACATGTTTATTCATTAGCCTACTTGTGTGAGATTAGTACAGTATAGTAGGAACTTTTTAGCATGCTTTGCTATTACATGTTTCACCCACTTTTATCGTTTCTGAGGACAAAAGCATGCTTGTTTGGACACGTAGCTAGACCATCTTTTACTGCTACCCTACTTATTGGAACCTGACTTAGGAGAAACCATGCTTTTGTCCAAACTTCGCGCTGAGTCCAATTTTAATATCCGTTTCGCGCGAAACCACTTCTAAACATCCGACGGGGTCAACCGATTACCCACGTAATCCATTTAACACCCGGAGTCCATCACTTATGTCCAATTGGTGCACCAACACCGCCGACACGCCACATAGGCCTCCAGAAACTGCTGGTCACACTGTAGAAGCCCTGCAGAGATCCGGGTCACCACACTAAAAATATAACTTTTTGGAGCCAAAGTTCTCATATCTTTAGCTTGGCGGATAGCTCCCTCTCCTAAATAACCTACAAGACTTTCCTCAAATGTTCTTCATATTCTTCATCACTTTGAGAGTAGACCAAAATATCGTCAATGAAAGCCACGACAAATTGGTCTAGGAAAGACTTGAAGACGTGATTCATAAAATCCATAAAGGCCGCAAAGGCATTGGTGAGCCCAAACGGCAAGACAATGAAATTTATAATGATCATATTGCATCTAAACGACATTTTGTGCATATCTTTTGATTTGGTCTCCAATAGATTGTCACGCCTCGAGCCCGCAATGGAGGCATATTCGGGCGCATGCATAAACTCGCTGAACGAACAAAATTTCTCCTGTCCGCCCAAGATGTCACAACCTATACAATATAATTTTCAATAGGAACAACTTTTACAAGGATTGTATAGGGGCATCCATTTTGTCACGCCTCGAGACCACCAATTTGGTCAGTTCGGGCACGCCAACAGGCCTGCCAATCGAGCAAGACCTCCCATATGTCACTCCCCGGGGTCAAAACTGCGATCCGAACTCGCCAACAGATTTGCCACCCATACGGGAAACCCCGCATAGGCGAAACGTCAAACCTGCAAAACATAGAGGCAACACCTAATAAATATTTTTCTAAAAAAAAAAAAAACATCTAATAGATATTAGAGCTAAAATAAAAGCTACTATAAAAACTCAAATCCATTGTACATCTATAAACAAAATCCAAATACATGATCCACCACTCAAAAGGGTAACTTAAAGTACAATACAGAAAGTGTCACGCCCTGGGGTCGTAATTGGGACTCTGGCTCGCCAACAGATCCGCCACCCATACGGGAATCTCCGCATAGGCGAAGGGTTTAACCTGCAAAAGATAGAAACTAGCAACTATACAGATATCAGAGCTAAAAATAAACTACTGTAGTAAAAAAAATCAAATCCACTGTACAACTGAAATAAGGAGACAAGATCCATCTTCCAACAATAATAATTGCAATAATCTGGTCCACTGAATCAAAGTACAATCAAAATCCACCAATACAACAACTGTGAATCCAAAAAGGGAGGTAAACTAAAACAATAAAGATACATCAGTGTACAGTATAAACCCACAATCCGGGTTGGTACATCTATCTCACCAAAAAGAACAACACTGGTAGGGATCTATCTCGCGATTCCCTCACCTCGATCCGTCGAGCCAACCAAAGCAGGGACGGAAGTAAAGCCTCTACAAAACTGTCACCAACAGAGGGTGTGAGAACTACATCAATCAGTAGTTCTCAGTGGGTACCGTCTCCAAACCCAACGGTCTGCCCACTAAGTATACTAGAAGTATAAGATAACAAGAATACTGTAAAAAAGAATAGATAAGCTGAAAAAAAATCTACAGTTATCATTGTAGTGTACCGGTTTTTGGATTGAGCTTTCTGACTCCACCGACGAGCTTTTTGACTAAGGAAAGGTGCGAGCATGTGTATTTTCAGATTACAGCGGAGTTTGGGAGGTTCCGGACTGCGGCGGAGGGTCCGAAGCTGAAAAGTGAGTTATGGTGGGCTTTAATAGTTTATTTTATTAATTAACTTTAAATGCTTATTATGGTTTTCTTTTTTTTTTTAAGTCTACTGTTGGGAGGTGATGGTGGGCAGATGGATGAGATGGGGTTTTAATTCCTTGGTTGGGGGTTAGGTGGGTTTTAATTAACCTTACTACTTTTTGCTTCTTTTATTTTTTTATTTATCTACCCTTAACTGCTTAACTCTTTTAACTCCACCTCAGCACCTCCATCTCCTGTGAAGACTTGGTTGGCTTGGTGTGGGGCAGCAGGAAGAGAAAAGAAGAGAAAGAGAGAAGAGGGTTTAGAAGTTTTAGCTTTGTGATAAGCTTGGAGCGTGGACCGACTGTTGGTTGCCAGGGAGCGCCGAGCGAGGAGCGCGCGACGGCAACGACAAGGTTGGTGGTTGATTTGGTTTAATTCTTTTTCTTGGGATTTTGGAATGTTTCTTCTCTTTCTTTCTTTTTCTTTTTCCTTTCTTCTCTTCCCTGTTGCTGCGGGTTGCGGACGGGTTGTCCGAGGTGTGGAGCTGCACGAGCCGCGCGCGCAATTAGCGGCGGCGCGTGGCTGTGAGGGCTGCGCTGCGCGTGCGTGCTTGATCACCGCGCGCAGCGCGCGCCCTGCTGCCATATTTGTGCAGCAGGGCGCAGGATTGCCCGGGGCTGCGGCATGGGGCCGCGCGGCCCTGCAGGCCGCACGCTCGGCGCACTACACTGCAGGGGTGCCGCGCGGGCGGCCCCTGTGCCGCGCGTCCCTACAGGCCGCGCGCAGGGCGCGCAGCACTGCAGGGGTGCCGCGCGGACGACCCCTGTGCCGCGCGGCCCTGCAGGCCACGCGCATGGCGCGCGGCACTACAAGGGTGCCGCGCGGGCGGCCCCTGTGCCGCGCGGCACTGCAGGCCGCGAGCTGGGCGCGCGGCACTTAAGGGTGCCGCGCGGGCGCTGCAGAGGGCCGCGCGGGTGCCCTTTGGGCCCCGCGGCCCTGCAGGCCGCGCGCCAGGCGCGCGGCGCTGGAGAGGGCCGCGCGGGCAGCCCTTTGGGCCCCGCGGCCCTGCAGGCCACGCGCATGGTGCGCGGCGCTGCAGGGCACCGCGCGGCGGCCCTGCAGGCCGCGCGCTTGGCGCGCGGCGCTGCAGGGCACCGCGCGGGCAGCTCTTGGGCCGCGCGGCGCTGCCGGCCGCCACCGCGCAGGGCGTGTTTTTGGGCTGTGCGGCCGTGGGCTGCACTGTGCCGCGTGGACTGCGGCACGGAGGTGCGCCGCGGCGGGTGCGCGAGGGGTTTTCCGCGCAACGCCCAGCGTTCTTCGTCGCCGGATGGGTTTTTCCGCCGTTTTGAGTGCGGTTTTGACCGCAGGCTTTTCTGATCCCAGTTTCTCGCCATTTTTCGCAGTGTGACTCAGTGTCAGTGTAGCACTCGAGAAATTCAAGTATGGTTGCGAGCGAGGAAGCAGATCTAAACCTTAGTGACTTGCATACCGGTGCGCGTATTGCACAGTTTACGGAGCACTATGTCTGCCTTTCGGATCCGAGTCTGATCTCGAAAATCTGAAATCACTAGTGCGACCGTCTCGTCGAATCGATTGAAAATGATATAAACTAATTGTCGATCCGACGGTCGGATTGTTCAGAAATCAGTAAAGAAGCTTGTGGGGCCCCCGACTTAAGTCGTGAATAGTAACCTCCTGATTTAATTCCCCACCGAGCGAACGTTAGCCGATTCACTGTCTGGAGTCCGAATCTAGCGATTCGGGTAGTCGATTTGAATGGCACCGCCATTCTGAGCACAATGGCACTGACGGAATTCGCGTTTAGTGATCCGGGTGCATCGAAGTGCGTGCGTCATACTGCAACTTACATAACTTTATGGCCCGAGATTTTATTCGAGCGCTGAATCAAGCAAACAAATACGCTACTTGATAGGTCTCGACGAGCCGGACGTCGTGGCGAAGTCGGTTTCGCATTTTGACGAACCACTCGTCTCGAAATGCGTGAAATACGTCGAAAAAAGTGGTATTTTTGTAAAAAGCCCAATATTTTATGTGTCAAATGCAATGAGGTTACTTGGAGAGGGACCTCTATGCATAAAAGACCTACAGCTATGGACTGAATAGTAATAAACAAGGTATAGAGGGACCTAAATGCAAAGAAAGTGGAAAATTCACTAAACTACCCTATACACTAAGGTGGTGGGTTTGGGAGCGGTTGCAACCGCTTATCCACGTTCCTCACCACCTCTGCCACGACGCCCACTCCCAGAACCGCTCTCCCTCCAGTGGGGTGGCTCGTAGTAAGGTGGGGAGGCCGGTTATAACAAGGGGAAGTGGACGTTGGAGGGGAGGGGGATCACACAGAGTTTCTTGCACCCAATTCCCGTCAAAGCTTTCTCCCACTTCCTCTGCATCCTCCCCGTGGCCGCGCGACGCTGAGAGGAGCGAAACGGGCACCAACCCATCTTCCCCAACTCCGGCGAGGTAAGCCCTCTTTACTCTTGGAGTTTTAGAGGCCAAGACCTTTGGAAGTGAGCTTTGTAGGTTCTAAGGATGCTCCACGCACAGCCCCGAAAATGGGAAGCCATCGGTTGGTCGGCGGCCGAGTTGCACAGCCGAGAGCTCCGCCTCGAGCTATCTTTGCTCCCGGCGACTTTTAATGAAAAGTAAAATGATGGGTTGGGACTGTAGGACCAATAGGTCATTTCTGCAAAGTTTGGTGAAGTTTGGTTGAGTAACCACGTTGCAGTTTGAAACCCTAGTTCTCGGGTTTTTCCATCTTCGGCCGAGCTATGTGCTCCGGCGCCGGCGGGCCTCCCCACCTCCGGCCAAATGGTCGGGGAGCTCCCTGGGGATGAGAGGGTTGCATCCATGCCTTTGCATGGCTTCCATGCAGCCCGAATGAGGGCCGGCCATGGGTGGCCGAGCTTGAGGCCATTAATGGCGGCCGGTGATCCGGCGACCTCCGACGGCGGGGACAAGGCCAGACCTTCCTGAAAATTTGCTAGGAAGCTATTTCCGCTGTCCTTTTCACCCGAAACCCATTGAGTGAAAAGTTGCCATTGTTGGTAGAAGCCCCAAAACCGAGCTTGCCACCGCCGCGCCGCCGCCGTGTTCTGCTGCCGGCCACAGGCACAGGAGGGTTCACTTAGGGTGTTAGCACCTGTAGATGCTTTTGGTTAAGTCCCAGAACTCTTGGTGGAACAGTCCCGAATTTCGAGGTTGAGGCATCTTCTTCAACTTCGGGCCCCGGCCATCCGAGGGTGCAAGGCGAAAACCAAAATGCTGGGAATGTTGCCTGTGTCCTGTGGAGCATTTCCCTTCAAATTTCACAGGATTTGGTCCAGTAATTGCTGAGAACCAGGTCGGGGAATGGCTTGCGTGTGTTGAGAGGAATAGAGCACACCACCTGTTTGATGAAATGCCTGAGAGAGATTCTGTTTGGATTTAGGCTTTGAACAGAATATGAAAGTTGCTCAAAAATGTCTCCTGAGCTTGATGCTCACTTCAGATCAAGTTAGATCTGGGTAGACTGAGGTTTGGTGCATCGTATGCGTTGTTAGTGGACTAGGTGTGGATCTGGTTGATCCAGCAACTGCTGGGCTGCAAATGAAGCAAGCCCCAGGTTTTTTAGGTTGCTGTGAGCTTAACCCTAAAGCAGATTTTGATTTGGGTTATTAAAGGTGAAGTTATAGGTTAACCAACCCTTAAAAGAATAGTTTAGCCCAAACACTGTTCCGGGCGGTTTGCGAGGCCGCGACAGTGAGCTCCTGGCTAATTTGGGGTCACTGGACGCGATGCTCGCGTCAGATCTCGGTTTCGTTGAGCCGAAGAAAAAAAAAATGCATTTAAGCTATGTTGGAGAGGTATTTTATGGCCCGAAGTTTTCCTCGGGTACCGTGCTGCTGCAAATGGGTGAGCACGGTGTTCAGCGGGTCGAGTGTCACTTACTGGAAGTGACGGTTCGTAAAAATATTATCCCAGTTAAGAGAACGAGCAAAAACGACTCTTATTTCATTGTAAAAGTGCGATTGGGTAAGACTCTAGGGGTCTAACTGCAATTGTAGCCTCATGGGCTGTTTTGGGCTGTACGCCCATGATCTCTAAACCCTTCGTGGGAGGCCCAATGGCTTTCGTTGAGCGGAAATCGGATTTCCGGAAAGTGCCGGCAAAATCCCGGGACTTCGGCGAAGGTTGCCGTATAGCTTGCACACACAGTGAGTTAGTAGGGATGGATACGAGAGAGAGAGCCTATTATTGACTTGGATTTATTATTCAGGTACTAGCAGGCAGTCGCTAGCCGGTGAGACTCCCAGCGGATTCCGGGATCGCTTGTGTTGAGGTGGGTTTACGGTCGAGGCTGAGTATTGTGTTGGTAATCCGAAAGGGACTTTTATTATTAATCGGTACTAACACTGATAGTTTCTATGATGTACTACCTTACCCCGTGACATGGTGACATGGTTACTTGGTTACTTGGTTACTTGGTTACTTATGCTCGAGTTGCGACACGCGCACCCGCGGTTTGGCCACCGCAAAGGGTGCTCTTTTCCGGAAAGGCGATCTTTGACCCGTGTTACCCCACGAGGTGACGTAGTTGGGGGCCCCTGACCGCTGGGGGGTCTGAGGCAGCGAGTTGCGAGCTGTGGGACTGCCGAGATTGGATCCCGATGTAGTCAGGTGTGGGACTGCCGGGATTGGATCCCGATGTAGTCAGGTGTGGGACTGCCGGGATTGGATCCCGATGTAGTCAGGTGTGAGACCGCCGGGATTGGATCCCGACGCGGTCAGGTGTTACAGGTGTTACCGGGGTTACAGGTGTTACAGGTGGTACAGGTGGTTGCGAGTTACCGTTACGAGTAGAGCGGTTGTTCCGGCTAGTCTTGCTTTGGTGACTTGGTATTACTTTACTGTTTTAGTACTACTCTTATGATAGTGTCGCTGACTACCCACTCTGTGACAGGTACCTCCAGGGGGTAGAGGTAGGCGACGGTGAGGCCGAGGTGGTAGCAGTCGATCTGAGGGAGTCCTAGCATGCTGGTTTATTTACCTTCTCTGCATTTCATTCAGAACTGTAGGTTATTGTGTGGTTCTCGATACCCTTGTGGGGTCGTGTGGATGTTGAGTACTTTCCTTCTGCTTATGCACTACTGTTTCCTTTATTGTTCCCGTATGGCCGTTTTCAAAGCAACATGACTAGAAAAGAAAAGAACTTCGAAAACTATCTTTCAAAATCTGGGTCGTGTGGACCTGTTTTCCAAACCCTGTGGATTTATGGCATCTTTTCAGACTGTCTTCAAAACCTTGGGTCGTGTGGACCTGCTTTCAAAACTGTGAGTTTATCCTTTCAACTTGATTGACCACGGGTATTGTTTAGTCTTCATGCACCGTACTACTTCGAACTGTTGTGATTAAATGGGAAAACGATTGCTTAGGATCGACTATTGTAACAGCCGCGACGCCGTGCATATACAGAGGAGACTCTGCCCGAATTCCGAGTAAATCTGTATATGTGGCGGGTCTGGGCACGCGCCGGGGAAGGAGGTTTCTAAACAAAAAAAATTAGTACGCACTTTGTGCGTACTTTGAAGTATCGTTTCACCTAAAATAAAACCCCCGGGGCGTGACAGATTAAGATGGTATCAGAGACTTTGCTTTAATCACAACGATGACGACCCAACATCCACTGAGATATCACACTTAACTACGAATAAATGAAATGTGTGGGACGTAAGGTTGTAGGACGTGAGTGAACGTGGGGGAAAGGGGAATTTGTGTGATTTATTACGCACGGTTTCTTTGGTATGCTGGGACTAATATGTTTCCTTGGTGTGCACAGATAGAAACCATGGACTTTGCGGCAGAGGCGAACCGCGTACTACACAACCAGCTGCGAGACGTGGCTGTGAAATTGCTAACTCTTGCAGAGCAGGTGGGTATACTGACCCAAGAGCTCGAGAGTGTCGACCGCGCCCAGCACGGCACCGGTGGTGTTAACCCCCGTGGGGCACCCCCGACTGGCGTTTCCACCTTTCAGGGAGCGGTCAATTTGGCCGTGCGCGCGGAGCTAGAGCGCACACGACGAGCACACCCCTACCCCGGGCCGACAGGGGGCCCCTTCCAGTGCGGCAGAGCGACCAAGCGCCAGAGGAACAGGTCGAAACCCGGGCAGGCAATGAGAGAGGGACCTACACCACCGACCCCGTGCGTCATTTGTGACGGTGCGCATCCCATGATGGAGTGCCCTTGGCGGAATGAGCATTGCTTCCGGTGTGGCAGGCCGGGCCACACACGTTACGAGTGTCCCCGGAGGCCAGGTGTCACCAGACCCCCGGCACCGAGACCCGACGACCCACGCCTGACGGACTCTTCCGATACCGAGACTCCACCCCGCCACGTCGAACGTAGCTGGCCCAAAGGTTGTGGACGGACCTCCCCAGCCACCCCGGGGAGCAGTGATGCAGAATCCTAGGACAGGTATATATATATATTTTTATTCCCTTTACGGTTTTTCTTTGGTTAGGCATCGATTCCCAACTTCCGTATCTGTTTTTTTCTTCCTCCGCGTACGGTACGGTTGTGTCAGGGGGGGAAGGGTTATATAGGATAGGAGTGGGGTACTCCCCTAGTCCGCCTGAGGAGTTGCGAACGCTAGATAGGAATCCCTTACAAGTGTCGAGGAGAGAACCCTACCTAGTTGTTGGTCTGTTCAAAACCCCGGAGGAGGAACTTCGCGGGAGTAACCACTACCGCGACTGCAGCAGGCAAAGTGTCACCAACTCCCGACGACGACACCAGAAGCGGTGTTTTGAATTCTCGAAGGATTACGACCTAACGACCCAATATCACCCCGGGAAAGCAAACGTGGTAGCGGACGTTTTGAGCAGGAAGGGGCGATTGTGGGAAGAATCGGTAGGTGCGATAACTGAGCAGAGCGACTTGATCGCAGAATTTTCTCGACTAGGGTTGGAAGTAGTGTCAGCGGGCACGGTTGCGCAACTTCTAACTCTGGTAGTCAAGCCAACACTGTTAGAAAAGATTCGAGAGGGACAGCAGGCGGACTCGCACTTACAGCTCGTAAGAGACAAGATCTCACCGGATCAGGAGGGGCGCAAAGCCTTTTGGGAGCGCAAGTCAGGCATGCTTGAGCCTTTCCCCACTTATTGGATTCATGGTGTATTTGAGTTTCGGGGACGAAACTTCTTTTAAGGTGTGAGTGATGTAGCACTCGAGAAATTCAAGTATGGTTGCGAGCGAGGAAGCAGATCTAAACCTTAGTGACTTGCATACCGGTGCGCGTATTGCACAGTTTACGGAGCACTATGTCTGCCTTTCGGATCCGAGTCTGATCTCGAAAATCTGAAATCACTAGTGCGACCGTCTCGTCGAATCGATTGAAAATGATATAAACTAATTGTCGATCCGACGGTCGGATTGTTCAGAAATCAGTAAAGAAGCTTGTGGGGCCCCCGACTTAAGTCGTGAATAGTAACCTCCTGATTTAATTCCCCACCGAGCGAACGTTAGCCGATTCACTGTCTGGAGTCCGAATCTAGCGATTCGGGTAGTCGATTTGAATGGCACCGCCATTCTGAGCACAATGGCACTGACGGAATTCGCGTTTAGTGATCCGGGTGCATCGAAGTGCGTGCGTCATACTGCAACTTACATAACTTTATGGCCCGAGATTTTATTCGAGCGCTGAATCAAGCAAACAAATACGCTACTTGATAGGTCTCGACGAGCCGGACGTCGTGGCGAAGTCGGTTTCGCATTTTGACGAACCACTCGTCTCGAAATGCGTGAAATACGTTGAAAAAAGGGGTATTTTTGTAAAAAGCCCAATATTTTATGTGTCAAATGCAATGAGGTTACTTGGAGAGGGACCTCTATGCATAAAAGACCTACAGCTATGGACTGAATAGTAATAAACAAGGTATAGAGGGACCTAAATGCAAAGAAAGTGGAAAATTCACTAAACTACCCTATACACTAAGGTGGTGGGTTTGGGAGCGGTTGCAACCGCTTATCCACGTTCCTCACCACCTCTGCCACGACGCCCACTCCCAGAACCGCTCTCCCTCCAGTGGGGTGGCTCGTAGTAAGGTGGGGAGGCCGGTTATAACAAGGGGAAGTGGACGTTGGAGGGGAGGGGGATCACACAGAGTTTCTTGCACCCAATTCCCGTCAAAGCTTTCTCCCATTTCCTCTGCATCCTCCCCGTGGCCGCGCGACGCTGAGAGGAGCGAAACGGGCACCAACCCATCTTCCCCAACTCCGGCGAGGTAAGCCCTCTTTACTCTTGGAGTTTTAGAGGCCAAGACCTTTGGAAGTGAGCTTTGTAGGTTCTAAGGATGCTCCACGCACAGCCCCGAAAATGGGAAGCCATCGGTTGGTCGGCGGCCGAGTTGCACAGCCGAGAGCTCCGCCTCGAGCTATCTTTGCTCCCGGCGACTTTTAATGAAAAGTAAAATGATGGGTTGGGACTGTAGGACCAATAGGTCATTTCTGCAAAGTTTGGTGAAGTTTGGTTGAGTAACCACGTTGCAGTTTGAAACCCTAGTTCTCGGGTTTTTCCATCTTCGGCCGAGCTATGTGCTCCGGCGCCGGCGGGCCTCCCCACCTCCGGCCAAATGGTCGGGGAGCTCCCTGGGGATGAGAGGGTTGCATCCATGCCTTTGCATGGCTTCCATGCAGCCCGAATGAGGGCCGGCCATGGGTGGCCGAGCTTGAGGCCATTAATGGCGGCCGGTGATCCGGCGACCTCCGACGGCGGGGACAAGGCCAGACCTTCCTGAAAATTTGCTAGGAAGCTATTTCTGCTGTCCTTTTCACCCGAAACCCATTGAGTGAAAAGTTGCCATTGTTGGTAGAAGCCCCAAAACCGAGCTTGCCACCGCCGCGCCGCCGCCGTGTTCTGCTGCCGGCCACAGGCACATGAGGGTTCACTGAGGGTGTTAGCACCTGTAGATGCTTTTGGTTAAGTCCCAGAACTCTTGGTGGAACAGTCCCGAATTTCGAGGTTGAGGCATCTTCTTCAACTTCGGGCCCCGGCCATCCGAGGGTGCAAGGCGAAAACCAAAATGCTGGGAATGTTGCCTGTGTCCTGTGGAGCATTTCCCTTCAAATTTCACAGGATTTGGTCCAGTAATTGCTGAGAACCAGGTCGGGGAATGGCTTGCGTGTGTTGAGAGGAATAGAGCACACCACCTGTTTGATGAAATGCCTGAGAGAGATTCTGTTTGGATTTAGGCTTTGAACAGAATATGAAAGTTGCTCAAAAATGTCTCCTGAGCTTGATGCTCACTTCAGATCAAGTTAGATCTGGGTAGACTGAGGTTTGGTGCATCGTATGCGTTGTTAGTGGACTAGGTGTGGATCTGGTTGATCCAGCAACTGCTGGGCTGCAAATGAAGCAAGCCCCAGGTTTTTTAGGTTGCTGTGAGCTTAACCCTAAAGCAGATTTTGATTTGGGTTATTAAAGGTGAAGTTATAGGTTAACCAACCCTTAAAAGAATAGTTTAGCCCAAACACTGTTCCGGGCGGTTTGCGAGGCCGCGACAGTGAGCTCCTGGCTAATTTGGGGTCACTGGACGCGATGCTCGCGTCAGATCTCGGTTTCGTTGAGGCGAAGAAAAAAAAATGCATTTAAGCTATGTTGGAGAGGTATTTTATGGCCCGAAGTTTTCCTCGGGTACCGTGCTGCTGCAAATGGGTGAGCACGGTGTTCAGCGGGTCGAGTGTCACTTACTGGAAGTGACGGTTCGTAAAAATATTATCCCAGTTAAGAGAACGAGCAAAAACGACTCTTATTTCATTGTAAAAGTGCGATTGGGTAAGACTCTAGGGGTCTAACTGCAATTGTAGCCTCATGGGCTGTTTTGGGCTGTACGCCCATGATCTCTAAACCCTTCGTGGGAGGCCCAATGGCTTTCGTTGAGCGGAAATCAGATTTCCGGAAAGTGCCGGCAAAATCCCGGGACTTCGGCGAAGGTTGCCGTATAGCTTGCACACACAGTGAGTTAGTAGGGATGGATACGAGAGAGAGAGCCTATTATTGACTTGGATTTATTATTCAGGTACTAGCAGGCAGTCGCTAGCCGGTGAGACTCCCAGCGGATTCCGGGATCGCTTGTGTTGAGGTGGGTTTACGGTCGAGGCTGAGTATTGTGTTGGTAATCCGAAAGGGACTTTTATTATTAATCGGTACTAACACTGATAGTTTCTATGATGTACTACCTTACCCCGTGACATGGTGACATGGTTACTTGGTTACTTGGTTACTTGGTTACTTATGCTCGAGTTGCGACACGCGCACCCGCGGTTTGGCCACCGCAAAGGGTGCTCTTTTCCGGAAAGGCGGTCTTTGACTCGTGTTACCCCACGAGGTGACGTAGTGGGGGGCCCCTGACCGCTGGGGGGTCTGAGGCAGCGAGGTGCGAGCTGTGGGACTGCCGGGATTGGATCCCGATGTAGTCAGGTGTGGGACTGCCGGGATTGGATCCCGATGTAGTCAGGTGTGGGACTGCCGGGATTGGATCCCGATGTAGTCAGGTGTGAGACCGCCGGGATTAGATCCCGACGCGGTCAGGTGTTACAGGTGTTACCGGGGTTACAGGTGTTACAGGTGGTACAGGTGGTTGCGAGTTACCGTTACGAGTAGAGCGGTTGTTCCGGCTAGTCTTGCTTTGGTGACTTGGTATTACTTTACTGTTTTAGTACTACTCTTATGATAGTGTCGCTGACTACCCACTCTGTGACAGGTACCTCCAGGGGGTAGAGGTAGGCGACGGTGAGGCCGAGGTGGTAGCAGTCGGTCTGAGGGAGTCCTAGCATGCTGGTTTATTTACCTTCTCTGCATTTCATTCAGAACTGTAGGTTATTGTGTGGTTCTCGATACCCTTGTGGGGTCGTGTGGATGTTGAGTACTTTCCTTCTGCTTATGCACTACTGTTTCCTTTATTGTTCCCGTATGGCCGTTTTCAAAGCAACATGACTAGAAAAGAAAAGAACTTCGAAAACTATCTTTCAAAATCTGGGTCGTGTGGACCTGTTTTCCAAACCCTGTGGATTTATGGCATCTTTTCAGACTGTCTTCAAAACCTTGGGTCGTGTGGACCTGCTTTCAAAACTGTGAGTTTATCCTTTCAACTTGATTGGCCACGGGTATTGTTTAGTCTTCATGCACCGTACTACTTCGAACTGTTGTGATTAAATGGGAAAACGATTGCTTAGGATCGACTATTGTAACAGCTGCGACGCCGTGCATATACAGAGGAGACTCTGCCCGAATTCCGAGTAAATCTGTATATGTGGCGGGTCTGGGCACGCGCCGGGGAAGGAGGTTTCTAAACAAAAAAAATTAGTACGCACTTTGTGCGTACTTTGAAGTATCGTTTCCGCTAAAATAAAACCCCCGGGGCGTGACAGTCAGCTTGACTACGTGATCGGTGGTGAGCGCTGTGCCACGTGGAGTTGTGAGATCGCGTCGAGATCTTCGTTTGGCGCGCGGTTTTTGCGGGTTCTTCACAGGTGGGTTGGTTTCTTCCGAAAGGATTACGGGATGCCCATTTTGTTTCCAAACGCAAAGGTATTGTGACCTTGTGCTATCAGGCAAGTGCGGGTCGGCCGTGTAAGTCGTGGGTTATGGTTTCCGACTAAGACATGTATTATGCTCTTGGGTGTTCGCTCTGGATTACACAGCTGTATTCGATGCCCCTGGCCGAGTTACCAGGAGGGCATTTTCCCTGGCCGAGTTACCAGGAGGGTATTTTTCCCCGGCCGAGTTACCGGGAGGGCATTTTCCCTGGCCAAGTTACCAGGAGGGTATCTTTCCCCGGCCGAGTTACCGGGAGGACATTTTCCCTGGCTGAGTTACCAGGAGGGTACTTCCCTGGCCGAGACACCAGTGGAAGTTCGCCCCTGGCCGAGTTACCGGGTGGCTGCGGGGGAATGACATGTGCGGGTGGTCATTCCATATGATTCTAGATGTCATTTAGTACAGCATTGCATTGAGGCATATAGTGATAGATTTACTTACAGCTTTCATTTCAGTATTATCTATCTATCTATCTATCTATCTATCTATCTATCTATCTGTTTTTGCCTCCAGTGGACTTAGTGGGCTACCAAGGATAGGACATCGGTACCCACTGAGATCTGACTTTTCAGTTGATCTCACACACGCCGTGTGTGACAGGTGTTTCTGAGGCGGCCGTTCCCGGGCCGGCACGTGCGGAGTCTTTTGACCGTGGCAAGGGCTTGGCCGACTAGTGCCTTCTGGGTCTGCAGAGTCAGAGGTAGAGGTTACCCGGTTACTTTTGTTTCCCACTTTTGTACTAGATAGTGATGATGTACCCTATTTTGGGAGACAGTGGATGTTGTACCTGGGCTTTTACTTAGTGACCCCTGTATACTGTTTATTTCCTCAGTGCTGTTCCTTTCCCGCTATGATACTTGTACAACTAGATCTCTTTTACAGGTTAGACGCTTCGTCTGTGCGGCAGTTTCCGCACAGACGGCGGATCTGTTGGCGAGCCCGGGTCGCAGTTTCGACCCCGGTGCGTGACAGATTAAGGTGGTATCAGAGCCTAGGTGTATAGGTCATTGGGGACTTAGAGACCCTAGGCTTTTGGTTGGACAGTGGAGTGACTGTCGGGAGAGATGATTTGTAGCGAGAGTTTTGGTTGTGTTGTGACTCCCCCGGGATTTCGGGCGAGTGACTTTACATGTTAGCTCTCTAAAGTAGTTCTGTTGGCTGCAGACAACACAACACTTTAGAGTTGGAAACATGTTTTAGACTTTCGCTTGTTTTGGGTCGTGAGGTTTTGGTTCTCTAACACCCTGTTTTCCCTGTCGTAGTTGCCTGAGATGCCTCCGAGACGTCGTGCGACGACGAGGGCGCACTCCGCGTCTGAGGACAGGCCCGAGCAGGAGGAGGCCACACAGGGAGAGGTTCATGAGCTGCGGGCCCAGGTGGCCCAGATGTCAGAGGCGTTGCGGCGCCAGGAGGAGGCAGCCAAGCGCCAGGAGGAAAATATGGAGCGGATGATGAGGTTACTTGAGCAGAGGACATCTGCGGCACCGCCAGCAGCGACTTCGTCGACCTCATCACAGATCGCCCCGTTGACAGAGTCGGGGCAGAGGGAGCTCACGGATCGATTAGCTTATGTCAGCCAGTTCCGTCCTCCGCGATTCGCCGGGCAGAGTTCAGAGCCACGGGAAGTAGAAAACTGGATTTCAGCAATAGAAAAGTTATTTGAGAACATATTTATTAGGGAAAAGCATCAGGTGTATTTGGCTACACACTTCCTGGAGGGAGACGCTGAGACTTGGTGGCGTCGAGTCCGCCCCGTTGGACCGCCAGGAGCTCAGGTGATGTCTTGGCAGGAGTTCCGCGCTTTGCTACTCGGGGTCTATTTCCCCGATAGTGCAAAGCAGAAGCTTGAGGGGGATCTCCGTCGACTGCAGCAGGGTAGTCGACCCCTTCTGGACTACATTCGAGAGTTCCAGTGATTATTGAGCAGTGTGCCGCATGTCCCCCCTGATGAGGCTCAGAGGGTGGATTTGTTTGAGCGAGGGCTGCACCCGGATATCTATCACCTTGTTCATTCTCACCGATCACCGACTCTGGACGCAGCCATGGAGCGTGCACGGTGGGTCTCTCGAGGGACGGTGATCATGGCAGAGAGGAGCAGGGCGCCAAGGACTAGCTTCGGGGAGAAGCGCCCTGCACCGCAGGATTTTGGTCAGACGAGCAGATCGAGGCCCCCGAGGCCGCCACAGATCCAGCCTCGAGGCCGCGGGGCACAGAGGAGGCAGAGATCGGGGGGCTCCCGGCCTCCTAGGCAGCAGCAGCAGCAGCAGAGCCGCACCGATAGTTGTGTGATTTGCGGCGGACCCCACGCCCCCCAGCAGTGTGATCAGCGGCAGGGCCGATGTTACCGGTGTGGGCAGGCAGGGCACAGAGCGTGGTCTTGTCCTAGAGCGGGGTCATCAGCAGCGTCGGCAGCTTCGGTTCTTCCTCCACCGCCCTTTCAGACGGGCGGATCTTCGACAGGTTTTGGCCAGGGGGATAGGGCCACTTCGTCGCGGCAGTCTGACAGGCGACCACCCCCGAGCGGCAGGGTGTACACAGCACAGGTCGATGATACGGGGGCAGCTGGCCACGTGGTGGCAGGTATTATCCTTATCTCCTCTACTCGCACTAGAGCTTTATTTGATACCGGAGCATCTCATTCATTCATCAATAGGACATTTGCATTCATGCATGGGCTAGAGATAGGACCGTTGTCTTGTGCTCGTGAGGTTCAGGTACCCGATCATGTTCTACACGTTGATGAGTGTTGTTGGTCCTGCCCAGTGCAATTAGGGCCTTGGATTTTACCTGTTGATCTTTTGGTCCTTCGTCAGCTTCGGGATTTCGACGTAGTATTGGGTATGGATTGGTTGACTCAGTATTACGCTACTATTGATTGTCGAGAGAGGACTGTGACCCTCCGGGAGCCGGGTCAGGAGGAGTATGTCTTCAGGGGTTGTCAGAGTACGCTTTTTGCAGCGACGATCTCTTCTGCCAGAGCACGACAGCTGATGAGTCGTGGTTGTGTTGCTTTCTTAGCTACTGTTGTAGAGGTGCCTACGGCGATGCCTGGGCTCGAGGACGTTCCTATCGTCCGAGAGTATCCAGATGTGTTCCCTCCTGAGCTATTGTCTATGCCGCCGGATCGAGAGATTGAGTTTGTGATTGACGTGGTTCCTGGAACTACGCCAATCTCTAAGGCACTACAGAATGGCACCGGCAGAATTGAGGGAGTTAAAGGCTCAGCTTCAGGATCTCTTGGATCGCGGGTTTGTTCGTCCTAGCGTTTCTCCTTGGGGAGCCCCGATTCTTTTTGTAAAGAAGAAAGACGGGTCACTTAGGCTTTGTGTGGACTACAAAGAATTGAATAAAGTGACCGTCAAGAACAAGTATCCACTTCCTCGGATTGATGATTTATTTGATCAGCTTCAGGGAGCCACGGTTTTCTCGAAGATAGATCTTCAGTCCGGTTACCACCAGCTGAGGGTGAGGGCCGAGGATGTGTCCAAGACGGCGTTTAGGACTCGGTAT
This sequence comes from Tillandsia leiboldiana, assembly GCA_029204045.2. Taxonomy (NCBI): domain Eukaryota; kingdom Viridiplantae; phylum Streptophyta; class Magnoliopsida; order Poales; family Bromeliaceae; genus Tillandsia; species Tillandsia leiboldiana. Next base: position 18,991,554 of record CM055065.1, on the reverse strand, counting down.
GGGCATTACGAGTTTACAGTGTTACCTTTTGGTTTGACGAATGCCCCGGCTGCGTTTATGGATCTGATGAACCGAGTCTTTCAGCCGTACTTGGACCGTTTTGTGGTGGTTTTCATCGATGACATTCTGATTTACTCCCGTAGCGACTTTGAGCACGAGGAGCACTTGAGGTTAGTGCTACAGCTTCTGAGGGAGAAGAAGCTGTATGCGAAGTTAAAGAAGTGTGCTTTTTGGCTTCGGGAGGTTTCTTTTCTGTGCCACATTGTTTCAGCCGCAGGAGTGGCAGTGGACCCGACGAAGATTGTTTCAGTTCGGGATTGGCCTAGACCTACGACGGTGACGGAGATTCGGAGCTTCTTGGGCCTTGCGGGCTACTACCGTCGATTTGTTGAGGGCTTTGCGAAGCTCTCTACCCCCCTCACTAGATTGACCAAGAAAGGGGTAAAATTTGTTTGGACAGAGCAATGCCAACAAAGCTTCGAGGATTTGAAGCAGAGATTGATTACAGCGCCAGTCCTTGCACTACCAGTCATGGGAGAGGGGTTCGTGATTTTCAGTGATGCCTCCCACAGTGGCCTTGGATGCGTGTTGATGCAGCATGGTAGGGTAATTGCCTATGCTTCACGTTAGTTAAAGGATTATGAGAGAAATTACCCTACACATGACCTAGAGTTGGCTGCGGTTGTTTTTGCCCTGAAGCTCTGGCGGCACTATTTGTATGGGGAGCGCTGTGAGGTCTTCACCGATCATCAGAGTCTGAAATACCTGTTCACCCCAAAAGAACTCAATCTAAGACAGCGCCGGTGGCTTGAGCTGCTAAAGGATTATGACATGAGCATTCTCTATCATCCCGGCAAGGCCAACGTGGTCGCGGATGCTTTGAGCAGGCGAGCGGGGCAGACCTTGAGCATGCTTATTACCCAGCAGAGACCACTGAGAGAGCAGCTGAGGAGTTTGGATTTAGAGATTGTGTCCCCGGGGGATTCTGCGAGACTTATGTCTTTGGTTTTGCAGCCCACTCTGTTGGACAGGATCAGACAGAAACAGAGTGAGGACCCCTATCTTCTGAGGGTTCGAGACCAGATGCAGCTTGGTCAGAGCGGGGACTTTCCTGTGGATGCCGCGGGAGTACTCAGGTATAGGGACCGCATTTGTGTGCCTGTGGATTTGGATATTAGAGAGCTGATCCTGAGAGAGGCTCACTATACACCTTACACCCTCCATCTTGGGGGAACTAAGATGTATAGGGATTTAAAGGCACAGTTTTGGTGGCAAGGCATGAAGAGGGATGTTGGTAGGTTTGTGGCCCACTGTCTAACTTGCCAACAGGTTAAGGCAGAACATCAGGTTCCCGCTGGCAAGTTACAAAGCCTACCAATCCCTGAGTGGAAATGGGATTGTGTCACCATGGATTTTATCGTGGGTCTGCCGAGGACTCAGAGTGGAGCTGATGCTATTTGGGTGATCGTGGATCGGTTGACTAAATCAGCCCACTTTCTGCCGATTCAGTCAGGTTGGGCCTTGGAGAGATTAGCGCAGTTATACCTTGATGAGATCGTGAGGCTTCATGGTGTGCCAGTGTCTATTGTAGCAGATAGGGACCCCAGGTTTACCTCTCAGTTTTGGAGGAGCTTGCAGACGGCTTTGGGGACCCAGCTTCAGTTCAGCACTGCCTTTCACCCACAGACCGACGGACAGTCTGAGCGGACTATTCAGACTCTGGAGGACATGTTGAGAGCTTGTGTCCTGAGCTTTTGTGGCAGTTGGGATCGACATTTGAGATTAGCAGAGTTAGCCTACAACAATAGCTTCCAGGCGAGTATCCAGATGGCGCCCTATGAAGCATTGTATGGTAGGAAATGTCGATCACCTTTATGTTGGAGTGATGTGGGTGAAACGAAAACCTTGGGGCCAGATTTGCTTTTGGAGGCCGAGGATAAGGTCAAGGTTATTCGGCGCCACTTGGTCACTGCACAGACCCGACAGAAGAGCTACGCCGATAAGAGGCGGCGAGACTTGGAGTTTCAAGTGGGAGATCATGTGTTTCTGAAAGTCTCGCCCTCCCGAGGGATTCGGCGCTTTGGGGTGCGCGGGAAGCTGAGCCCGCGTTTTATCAGACCATTTGAGATTTTAGAGCGTGTCGGACCTGTCGCCTACCGGGTTGCTCTACCGCCGCGATTAGCCGGTACTCATGATGTTTTCCATGTATCTGTCTTGAGGAGGTACGTCTATGATCCCTCTCACATTGTGGACTTCACTTCTTTGGAGCTGGACGAGGAGCTGCACTTCCAGGAGCGCCCGATTCGAATTCTTGCTCGAGAGACGAGAGAATTGCGAAATCGGGTCATACCTTATGTGAAGGTATTGTGGAGCCACCATGATGAGAGAGAGGCTACTTGGGAGCCCGAGGATGAGCTGAGGACTACCTACCCACACTTATTTGAGGCCCCCTCTTGATTTTGGAGTTTTTGTGGTTTCGAGGACGAAACCATTTGAAGGGGGGGAGAGTGTAGTGTACCGGTTTTTGGATTGAGCTTTCTGACTCCACCGACGAGCTTTTTGACTAAGGAAAGGTGCGAGCATGTGTATTTTCAGATTACAGCGGAGTTCGGGAGGTTCCGGACTGCGACGGAGGGTCCGAAGCTGAAAAGTGAGTTATGGTGGGCTTTAATAGTTTATTTTATTAATTAACTTTAAATGCTTATTATGGTTTTCTTTTTTTTTTAAGTCTACTTTTGGGAGGTGATGGTGGGCTGATGGATGAGATGGGGTTTTAATTCCTTGGTTGGGGGTTAGGTGGGTTTTAATTAACCTTACTACTTTTTGCTTCTTTTATTTTTTTATTTATCTACCCTTAACTGCTTAACTCTTTTAACTCCACCTCAGCACCTCCATCTCCTGTGAAGACTTGGTTGGCTTGGTGTGGGGCAGCAGGAAGAGAAAAGAAGAGAAAGAGAGAAGAGGGTTTAGAAGTTTTAGCTTTGTGATAAGCTTGGAGCGTGGACCGACTGTTGGTTGCCAGGGAGCGCCGAGCGAGGAGCGCGCGACGGCAACGACAAGGTTGGTGGTTGATTTGGTTTAATTCTTTTTCTTGGGATTTTGGAATGTTTCTTCTCTTTCTTTCTTTTTCTTTTTCCTTTCTTCTCTTCCCTGTTGCTGCGGGTTGCGGACTGGTTGTCCGAGGTGTGGAGCTGCACGAGCCGCGCGCGCAATTAGCGGCGGCGCGTGGCTGTGAGGGCTGCGCTGCACGTGCGCGCTTGTTCACCGCGCGCAGCGCGCGCCCTGCTGCCATATTTGTGCAGCAGGGCGCAGGATTGGCCGGGGCTGCGGCATGGGGCCGCGCGGCCCTGCAGGCCGCACGCTCGGCGCGCGGCACTGCAGGCCGCACGCTCGGCGCGCGGCACTGGAGGGGTGCCGCGCGGGCGGCCCCAGTGCCGCGCGGCCCTGCAGGCCGCGCGCATGGCGCGCGGCACTGCAGGGGTGCCGCGCGGGCGGCCCCTGTGCCGCGCGGCCCTGCAGGCCGCGCGCTGGGTGCGCGGCACTGCAGGGTGCCGCGCGGGCGCTGCAAAGGGCCGCGCGGGTGCCCTTTGGGCCCCGCGGCCCTGCAGGCCACGCGCCAGGCGCGCGGCACTGCAGAGGGCCGCGTGGGCAGCCCTTTGGGCCCCGCGGCCCTACAGGCCGCGCGCATGGTGCGCGGCGCTGCAGGGCACCGCGTGGCGGCCCTTTGGGCCCCGCGGCCCTGCAGGCCGCGCGCTTGGCGCGCGGCGCTGCAGGGCGCCGCGCGGGCAGCTCGTGGGCCGCGCGGCGCTGCCGGCCGCGCGGCTGGCCGCCACCGCGCACGGCGTGTTTTTGGGCTGTGCGGCCATGGGCTACACTGTGCCACGTGGACTGCGGCACGGAGGTGCGCTGCAGCGGGTGCGCGAGGGGTTTTCCGCGCAACGCCCAGCGTTCTTCGTCGTCGGATGGGTTTTTCCGCCGTTTTGAGCGCGGTTTTGACCGCAGGCTTTTCTGATCCCAGTTTCTCGCCATTTTTTGCAGTGTGACTCAGTGTCAGCTTGACTACGTGATCGGTGGTGAGCGCTGTGCCGCGTGGAGTTGTGAGATCGCGCCGAGACCTTCGTTTGGCGCGCGGTTTTTGCGGGTTCTTCACAGGTGGGCTGGTTTCTTCCGAAAGGATTACGGGATGCCCATTTTGTTTCCGAACGCAAAGGTATTGTGACCTTGTGCTATCAAGCAAGTGCGGGTCGGCCGTGTAAGTCGTGGGTTATGGTTTCCGACTAAGACACGTATTATGCTCTTGGGTGTTCGCTTTGGATTACACAGCTGTATTCGATGCCCCTGGCCGAGTTACCAGGAGGGCATTTTTCCTGGCCGAGTTACCAGGAGGGTATTTTTCCCCGGCCGAGTTACCGGGAGGGCATTTCCCCTGGCCGAGTTACCAGGAGGGTATCTTTCCCCGGCTGAGTTACCGGGAGGACATTTTCCCTGACTGAGTTACCAGGAGGGTACTTCCCTGGCCGAGACACTAGTGGAAGTTCGCCCCTGGCCGAGTTACCGGGTGGCTGCGGGGGAATGACATGTGCGGGTGGTCATTCCATATGATTCTAGTTGTCATTTAGTACAGCATTGCATTGAGGCATATAGTGATAGATTTACTTACAGCTTTCATTCAATATTATCTATCTATCTATCTATCTATCTATCTGTTTTTGCCTCCAGTGGACTTAGTGGGCTACCGAGGATAGGACATCGGTACCCACTGAGATCTGACTTTTCAGTTGATCTCACACCCGCCGTGTGTGACAGGTGTTTCTGAGGCGGCCGTTCCCGGGCGGGCACGTGCGGAGTCTTCAGACCGTGGCAAGGGCTTGGCCGACTAGTGCCTTCTGGGTCTGTAGAGTTAGAGGTTGAGGTTACCCGGTTACTTTTGTTTCCCACTTTTGTACTAGATAGTGATGATGTATCCTATTTTGGGAGACAGTGGATGTTGTACCTGGGCTTTTCCTTAGTGACTCATGTATACTGTTTATTTCCTCAGTGCTGTTCCTTTCCCGCTCTGATACTTGTACAGCTAGATCTCTTTTACAGGTTAGACGCTTCGTCTGTGCGGCAGTTTCCGCAAAGACGGCGGATCTGTTGGCGAGCCCGGGTCGCAGTTTCGACCCCGGGGCGTGACAATCATGCCTCTATCTACGATGCTCAATGGGTGAAATAGATGATGATATACAACCACTCTAACTCGAGGTGCCCAATCGACCTAATCGTAATGACTGTCAAAAAGGAGTCAGTCAAGCCCGCGCTCACCTACAACCACCTCCGCTCATTCGGCAGGATTTACGTAGGCGTCCCAATGGACTAATATACGCTCACCTACAACCACCTCCACTTATTGGGCAGGATTTACGTAGGGCGTTCGAACGAACCAAAACAACCATCACATCCGGAGTGGCACTCAAGGGGAGCGATCCCACTGAGGAAAAAGAACATTGCAGAATCGAGAACCAGAACTGTAGCATATGCAGCCTGTAATCAAAGACCACGATCAAACAAATTGGAAAACTCGCAAACCCAAAACAACTAACCACGCTGGCCTGAACACTCATTGGCCCAACATCAGAACCCAACTCAACTGCTAGTAACGATGACGGGATCAAGAATTCCGGGAAACTGACGCCTATAACCCCAATTAAACAAGAACAGGTTCCAGGCACAACCTCTTGTAACTCTCGACCCAAATAAGGAGGTAGCCCTTAGAACCCTGATCATCTGAACCCTTGCCGGGGTGGGGAGGTATATATAAAAAGATGATATTTGTTTCTGAAAGTCATTTTCACTCGACCGCTCTCTGGGTGAGGACAAAAAGTAACTTCTTTTTAGAGAAACAATCTTGATTTGAGGAAACCCAATTTTAATAAAGTTTAGTTCTTTATGAAAATTAGTTAAAGACAGGTTTTATTTCCCAAACCTCGAAGGACTAATGCCTTCGCCCTAATCAAACAAGAACGGGCTCTGGCGCCCCTCGAAATTTGGAAGGAAAATATTGGTTTACTAAAATCATGTGTGTCTAAAAACATTCTGGATTTAAGGTTTTGCTATCATAAGATCAATACTGCCACAACTCAGTGGCCATAAACCGATCAGCGAAAAACCCAACGACCCAGGATCACCGTCATCCCAAACGACTCCCGACACTAGCACCAAATTAACATCAACCACTAGACTCCACTCGGCCCCCGGCACGAGCACAACATCCGTCCTACACTATCCCGACCACTCGGCCCACTACCCAGGCGAGGAGAAACTCTAAGTCGAGGGAACGATAATGCAAAGTGTAGGAAATCTAGAACATGAGAGGAACTAGCCCAAGTGAGGATTTTCTACTAGTCTGGTTAATACATGCAAACATATGACGGGGTGCTAGTCAAGGTTCCACAATTCCATTATCATAAGTCATAATACTTTACTAACTTGTAGTGTCACGACTTTTTAGGTGTATTTGAACTCTGTTTAAGTATGGTTAGCCCTAATATTGTGAATATGTACTCGTGAGTATTTTTCTGGTTTAGAGCACGGAAAACGGTGAACGGCAAAGCGATCGGATCTGAAATCCGATTTATGGATCTCCCGGAAAGGGGTTTTGAAGGTCTCGATATACGTAGTGTGCATCGAAATTCGTGCTAAGTGATCGGCACACTTTTCGAGGAGATTGTGTCACGCCCCGGCGTCGAAACTGCGACCCGGGCTCGCCAACAGATCCGCCGCCCATACGGAAAGCCCCGTATAGACGAAGCGACTAACCTGCAATAATCAACTATACTATACAGATATCAGAGCTGAAAGTAAAATGCTGAAAATGAAAATATATACAACTCAAAGTCCTCCCTGAAAACATAAGTCTCTCAAAAGAAAAGTACAACTCTATACCTCACTACAAAGGTCTCTCAACATGAACTCAAAAAGTAAGGGGGTACGTCTACTCTCTAGACGATGACTGGTAGGGATCTATCTCGCGACTCCCTTACCTCGATCAGCCGGATCAGCAACTGGAGCAGTAGGAATAGGAGTAGAAGTCCCTGGGGAAAAAGACACCACGACGGGTGTGAGAACTACATCCCAAGTAGTTCTCAGTGGGTGCCGCCAACAAGCCCGACGGTCTGCCCACCAAGTCTACTAGAGGCATAAAGTAACAATATAATACTGAAATGAAAGGGCTGGAAAGTAACTCTACAGCTACTATGCCTCTATCTAGATGCTCAAAAAGTGGAACAGATGGAAACATGATGCATCTACTAACTCTCAAAGTGTAGTCACCCAATCTACACTGACTGCCGCATAGGGTCCAGTCAAACCTGCGGCCACCTACTGCCTCACATCCTCAACAGGACGGGTCTACCGTAGGGTGTCCGTGACTGCCAAAACTGGCCCAGCCAGAGGGACTGCGTCGACAAGTCGCGATAGCAAGTAACAGGCCCAACTCCGGAGTGGCACTCGAGGGGCGCGACCCCACCGAGGAAAGTATCCGCGCATCTCTATCGAGCTCAATATGGCTCATGCAGGCTATAGTCCAAACCACATCAATAAGATTGACTAACAACACCAACGCTCACTCACAGGCTGGAAAACCACACAGCAGGGACCACCGTCCACCAGACGGCTCCCACAACAGAACACTAAACTCACAGATAACATAGAAAAGACCGACACCATAAGGGTTCGGAAACCCGATAGGTCGATGCTTAGAACCCTATCAAACAAGAACAGACTCTAGGCTCCGCCTATCGAAGTTCCCGACCCCCTTATAGTTCGGGAACATGACAACCTCGGTACAACACGCAGAAGACACCAACCAGGGCTCGAAAGTTCCGGGAGACCTACACCTACAACCCTATCAAACAAGAACAGGTTCCAGGCTCGACCCCCGTGGCTTTCATCCCGACAAAGGAATGACCCCTAGAACCTAGACCACTCGAATCCTTTCGAGTGGGGAGGTTTACAAGAAAAAGGTGACATTTGTTACTGAAAACCATTTCCACTTGACCCACGCGGGGTGAGGACTAAAAGTAGTACCCTTTTTGAAAAACTATCTTGGTTTGAGGAGAAACCCATTTTTAATGATTTTTAGTTCTTTTAGGAAAACAGTTAGAAGACAAGTATTTATACCCAAACCCCGAAGGACTGATGCCTTTGTCCAATCCAACAAGAACAGACTCCAGCGGCCCTTCGATGCTTGGAAGAAAACATTGGTAGACTAAAATCATGTGTATGTCGAAAAGGGTTCTGGGTTCTAGGTCCTGCTAACACTGGCACACTACTGCCACTAACACAGTGGCGACAACCCAAACAGGGGAAACAAGACCTCCCGGGACCACCGTTTACCCCAAACGGTTCCCGACACAGACAAACGATCAACTACATCTACCAGACTCCACTCTGCTCCCAAGCACGAGTGCAAATGCATCCCACACTAAAAGGAAGTCCCGACCGCTCGGCCCACTACCCGGGTGAGGATAACACTAAGCCCAGGAATGAAACACAATGTGTGGATGTCTAAACATAAATAACCCTAGCCCAAGTGAGGGTTTTCTATAGGTCTGGTTACACATGCAACATATGACGGGGGTGCTAGGTCAAGTTCCAAGAAAACTATAATTAAACAGATGATAGAAGGCAAAGAGGTCACAAGATCCTCACATAATATAAGGAATATCCATTCCTACATTCTAGTAAGCTAAAAAGTACTACCATGTATGATCCTACATCAATAGAGTTACTGAACAATCCAAAGGTCATGAAGACGAGGCCACCCACCTGAAGGCGCTATCTGTCCAAAGTCCCACAGCTGATAATACCAAGAAATAACAATCTCCAGATCCAACGGGCCCAGCGACACCCACAAACCCTCCTGGGTACAACACAAGGCTTATAGTTACACTTTATTCCAAAATTTAACCAAGTAATCACAATCTGAAATTCAGCCTCAAAGATGCTAATTTTTCACCTACAGAAAGGGCTCCGAAAAATCCGATAAAAATACTACTAGGATCTTCGCGTCGAGACCTTCGAAACGGGTACCTGCACGTCCAATTCTGAGCCCCGTAGGCCGAGTTACAAATTCCACAGTACAGGTGCGCAAAATCTCACAACCACACAACTGTAAACTTATGCACAGATAAAGGGGAAAAAGTATACCTCCGGGAAGGTCTCGAAAAAATCCAAGAAAAATACGGTGATAATATTTGCGACGAGTAGATGAAAAAAGTGTATAGGCTCGTCTCGATCCGACGCTCGAGCGCGGAGAACTCCACGCAGCAATCCTGCTGTCCCCGAAATCCTCACAGCAACAAAGGGTCCCAATAAGCATGGAAAAACTCCAAGAAAAACCCAAAACTAGGAGATGCTGAAAATACCAAGATCGTAGCTCTACCTGTCGCGGATCCAATGGCGAAGGAATCGCTCGAAAAGGTGGTCGGAGTAGGCTGGGGGAGCTCGTGCACCGAAACGCGATGGGAGGAAACACCGGAGAAGGAACGTCGCGACGCGCCAAGAAAATGGAAATCTTGATAAGCGTGCCACGTAAAATCCTAGAAATCCACAGAAGGATGCAGCACTGCGAGGGGATCAACTTCTCTGAAGAAACCGCAGCGAGAAAAGGCTCGGAAATGCCAAAAAGCCCAAGGTGAATGCGGTTTGGGCTTTAAATAGGCCCACCAAACAATTCGGATAATGACCGAATTGTCCCCGGTTTCGGGCGCCCGAAACCGGCGGAACACCGTACCGCGAGGATGCGCCCGAAACGCCCCAGTGCCGCTACGTCACCCGCACAGCAAACAGCTGTGCGGGGCGTGCCGAGAGTGGCCACGTGGCCCTCCCGGAGACCGACACGTGTACCGCACAGCAAACAGCTGTGCGGGGCGCGTGCGGTGCCGCCGCATGGCGCCTCCCCGGTCAAACGGGTAGGTGGCGCCCGCGAATAGCGGAGCGCCACCTGTCCCGCACTACCGTCGCGGTCACACGTGCGGGCAGGCGCAGCCTGGCCGCCTGCCACGCACGCGCCCCGAGGCGCCCGCCCGCGACCCCATTCGTCGTGTCTCGTGAGCCCGCTAAAGGCACGCCGACACGTGTCCCCTGCACCCGGTCCACGCACCCTACTTCGGGTTCCATGGACCGCGCCGCGTGCACCGACCAACCGGGGACTGCCACGTGTCCCCGCCCTGGTCCATGCACCGCCGCGCCAACTCTGTAGACCGCGCGCCAAGAGCCCGCCAATCAGACGGCACCACGTGTCCCTGCGCCGGGCTCATGCACCCCGCCGCGACGCTCTATGGACCGAGCACCGCGGACCGGCCAATAACAGGCCGCCAAGTGGCATGCCGGCGGTCCACGACCCCTCCCATGCACCGAAATCCAATAAAAACTCCCGGGAGTCCGTTTTTGGGCCTACGGACTCAGAATCAAGCAAGCAAATAGCCGTTTCCAAGCGTGTTTCCGCGCTGAATCAAAATCCAACCTCTGTTTGGCCAAAAACCTTTTCAAAATTTTGGCAAATGTAGCCGAAAGCCAATACAGCTAAAGACACCTCACAGGGTCCATTTGTGGCATCCCTTTGATGCACAATGGGCCAGATACACCAACTCTAGGTGTTCTAAATAGTGGATTCACTGAAAAAAGGGTGCATGGAAATCTGTGCCACTACAGATTGAAATCTCTCGCTCTATTTTAAACGACTAAGGGGTTTTATTTTTTAGTACGTACAAGAGGAAATAGTATTTTATATTATACGTTTTATTTTATTTATCTCTTTCAAGAAACGAAAATCCTAGTAGGAGAGAAAAAAAAGAGAGAGAGAGAGAATTTCCCTTCTTCTTCGTTGATCAAGCGTGTCGGAGGCGGGGAGCGGAATTGGATTCTCATCGCCTACGAGGAACGAGTTATTCTTCTTCTTCCTCTTATTCTCCGCGAGATCAAGGTTAGCGGTTTGATGTTTTAGTTTCCGTGTTATGTTTTCCGCTTCGTGCGTCGGGGGTTTTCGCCATTTTGCTTTGCTTGTGTCGTTCGTAGCGCCGCTGTCTTGCCCTTGCGCGCCGTCGCCGCGATGCCCCAGAGCACCGCCGCTGCCATGAGGCTGCCGCCCGCACTGCGCTCCGCGCGGGGTTGGTGCCCGCGCGGGGGAGGGCGCGGGGCCGTACCGCATGCGGCGCGACGCCCGGGACTGGTGCCCGCGCGGGGCTGCACCGCATGCGGTGCCGGCATGGGGCTGCACCGCATGCAGCGCGCCCGTGCGGGGCTGCACCGCATACGGCGCCCGAGCGGGGCTGCTGCCCGTGCAGGGCCGCACCGCATGCGACACGCCGCGCGGGGCTATACCGCATGTAGCGCGCCTGCGCGGGGCTGGTGCCCGCAAGGGGCCGCACCGCATGCGGCGCGCCGCGCAGGGCTGCACCGCATGCAATGCGCCCGCGCGGGGCCGCACCGTCCGCCGCCGCTGCTGCCGCTGCCGCCGCCGCTGCCGCAGCCGCCGTCGCTGCAATCGCCGCCGCCGCTGCCGCCGCCGCTCGGTTTCCGCTTTTACCTTTGCGTGTTCGGGACCTCAGTTTTTCACAGGCAAGTCTAGTCTTACCTGTTGTTTCTTTTGGGGATTTTTTAGGTGCGGGAGTCGTTCGAGGGCGCGGGTCGGTTTCAGGTGTTCCGGTCGACGCGATTCGAGGTGGGTACCCCTTTCTGTCGTCTTTGGAGTTTAGGTCTATCTTTATGATGCAAGAGTAAAGTAATTACACTTTTGAAATCTTGTCTAACCCCCTTTCGCATTATTGTTATTATCTGTTGCGACTGAGCGTCGCGGTGCTCTATGTTACACTTTGACTATGGTTACTATGCTCATGGCACCAGCGGTTTGGCCACCGCATCGGTGTACTTCTCCGGAGAGTTGGTACGTTTACCCGTGAATCCCCACAAGGTGACATAGTGGGGGCCCCTTGCGGTTGCTTACGGTGCTGCACAAGTGCTGCGAGGGGTTAAAAGCACCAAGGTGAGAGCGGTGTGTATTTCTGAGGCAGGTGCTCAATTCTACTTTTAACAGGGGGTTACGATTGACTGCATGATGGGGAGTGTGGATGCTCTGGTCTTTCAGTTTGCGTTATTCTTAGTTTTTATAGCATCTTACACTTTTTACGTTTTACCTCTTACTCTTTGTGTCACTGACTTCCCACACTGTGACAGGTTCGGTCAGGGGTGGGATCTGGGACGACGGTGAGGCCGCGACTTGAGGACTTTAGCCTTGTTCTGGGCTGGTGACTTTTCTCTTTTATGTTTTGATTATTTCGGTTAGTTAGACTATGTGCATATGTTACCTTTTTGTGGATGATGTGGATGTTGGGATTGTTTTATGTTCATGTGGATGAACGCTTTTTCTTATTACTTGCTGGTATGGCCAATTTTCAAATCATAGAAAGAGATTGCGAAAACATTTTTTTTAAAAAAATTAGGTGTTGTGTGGACGCCGTTTTACAAACTCGTAGGTTTATCCTTTAAAAATTTGGTGGCCTTATTGGATATGGTGCATGTTTACTTTTTCCCTTCTCGTTTCATACTTGACTGGTGTGGTCAAAGTGAAGTTGTATTATCCCACGCCGTGCATGCGCAAGGGTCGCTCTGTTCATTTCGTCGAGGACTCTCGCGTATGTGGCGGATCTGTGCACATGTCTGGCGAGTGTTCTTTAAAAAAAAAGAAGATAATACACGTTTTTCTGCTTAATTAAACCCCTGGGGTGTGACAGATTAAGATGGTATCAGAGAAAAACAACTTTAACCACGGTAATCGGTGTCCAACATCCACAGAGTACATTACCACTAGCTACTAACTAATGAGATGATCAAGGTATAGGTGCGTAGAGCGCGAGTGTTTTGGGAAGGGGGGGGGGGGAATTTGAGTCCCTGTTTGATCGTAGGTTATGGTGCTAGACCTGTTAAGTCTAGGGTTGACTTGGTTTCTATGTATGCATAGATAATGGCCCGGACTAAAGCGTCAACTGATGACGCGGGGACAGGCGGTACGGCGTCGATGGCTGCGGAGAATCAGCTTCTTCGACAACAACTACGAGAGATGGCCGGGCAGTTAGCGACCCTCACGGAACATGTACGTCGGTTGACGCAGCAACCAGCTACGCCGGTGGTGGTCGCCCAGGTTCCTCCACCCGGACCAACCGCACCTACGACGGGACCGCCGGTAGCAGACGGCGAGACTATGGCCACCCCTCCTCAGACCACGACAACCGGAGTACCGTCGGTTCAGCCAATAGCACCTTCAGTAGCCCCGACACCAGCGGCTTCGGGACCTACGCCGGGAGCCACTGCCGGGGGCCCTTTGAGAGAGACCGTGACGACACCTATTCCCGTAGTGTCTGCCGTCGCCGCGGGGGAAGCTTCTATCCAGCAGACCGAACGGGACAGGGTGAGAGCGAATTTGGCGGAGTTCCGAAAGTACGACCTACCTGTGTTTGAGGGGAAGACGACCGATCCTTGGGTCGTGGAAAAATGGGTGGATACCATGGAAAAGCTTTTTGAAGATCCGATGATGGAGGAGAGCGAGCGGGTTCCCTTAGCAGTACATTTCCTCGAGGGAACTGCCCGTATTTGGTGGAAGACGGTGCGCCCTGACACCTCGGGGAGCACTGCCCTTCCATCGTGGATTACCTTTTGAGAGCAGCTTTTCGGGGCGTTCTTCTCTAACAGCGTCAAGCAACAGCTCGAGGATGATCTGAAGCATATTAAGCAAGGAAACCGATTAGTTATGGAATTCCAACGGGAATTTGTGAGGTTGGCCAACTGCGTCCCCTTTGTCATAAGGGACGAATCCCACAAAGCCCATCTTTTTGTGGATGGTTTGCGAAGCGATATCTTCGAAGTTATGCAAGCGGCGGATTTGCACACCTTCCAGAAGGTGGTTGATAGAGCCACCATAGTGGAGCGCGGATTTGCGGTTACACGTGCCTGACGGGAGTGTTGGGTTATGTATAATTGGATCTAAATAGGGGAAAAAACACCTAGAGGGGGGTGAATAGGTGTAAACAATAAACACTCAAAAATCTTTGCGATATAAAACCCAATGCGGAAAAATAAAGAACACGCAGAGATTTTTACGTGGAAAACTCCAAACCGGAGTAAAAAACCACGGGACCGATAACACGGTGAAATCCACTAGAATTAAACACGTACAAGGTGATATACCGTACTCACAGACGACTCAACCTTTTCCATACGCTCCTAGTTGATCTTCTCCGCTCGCTCCACGACGCTTCTCGAATCCACGATCTGCGCCCAACGCCGAATCCACGGCGTCCAACGTCGAGTCCACGACGTCCGACCGAATCCACGGTCTTCACCCAGTAGCACGCTTCGAATCCACGAACGTACCTCGCTCCGAATCCACGAGAGCGGTAGCACCTTGAATCCACAAGGCCACGCGAGTCCACGCGCTGATTTGGGATAATTCGTTGATTTTTGGGTGGTGATGATCCGCCGAATACTTAGATTAGAAATAGATCGAAAATACCATCTAAGTATTCATTGATTTGATTCTACTCAAAATGTGAGTATGAAAACCTAGAATCAAATCAATCAATATACATGAAGAAACATAAGATTAAATCTCTTGATTTCCTTTCTTCTCTATATGTGGATCTTAGGCCGTATATAAGATGACGGCGTTTTGGATTAGCGGCTTACCCTAGAAAAATGAATCATAGGGTCTATTTATAGATTAGAAACCCTTGGAAGAAGATAAGAATCAAAAACTATCCTTTTCTGGAATTTTACATGACGACGATCCGGATCGGAGTTCGGCGATCCGGATTGCAGTAGCGAGAAAAACAGTTTCCAGAAAAACGAAGGTTCGGGATCCGGATCGAAGTGCCTGATCCGGATCGTTCATACAGTTTCACCAAACACCAACGTTCGGGATCCGGATTGGAAAGCCTGATCCGGATCGTTCATAAATTATGGTAAAACCAGTGTTCGGGATCCGGATCAAAGGAGGCTACGATCCGGATCGAACTTGTGTATGAACGAACAACCTTCGGGATCCGGATTGAAGAGCCTGATCCGGATCCTGAACATGTCCCATGTCCAGTTTTTGATATTTATGGAATCACAAGTTCATCCAAGTGTTTCTACACTATAAGAAGTATTCGGATCACCAAAGATATTAAGTTAAACATACCTGATCCTTTTGAATTCTTCTTTCTTGAGATTGAGTTATATGATCCAACCTTCTTTACCTTCAATCTTCAAGACTTAACCGAATTCACGAAATACGCCAACTTAAATTCCGTAACAATCTCCCCTTTGGCGGTTTCGTGACAAAACATAGATCCACTCAAGAAAATTCAAAAAGATATTTTTGTTGCTATCACCATACAACAAAAATTTACAATGGAGATCCAAAATAAAATACATGAGTTAAACTCCTAAAACAGACTCTAGACTTAGACATCTGTACTCTCTGCAAAAGAAATCATTCTTGACAAAAGAAATCGTTAGATACCTCAAGAATTTTATATCTTTCAAAAACCACATACAGAGATGAAGTTTATACTCATTTATACTTACCATGACATTTATACATTCAGATATGTAATTTGATCATAGTTAAAACACCAACATATCTTTTATGCAATCAAAATCCAAATGTCATGTTAGTGAACATCAACTTGTTAGTTATATTACATGCCCAAATAGTTAGTCGAATAGTTAGTCGAGGCAAGCATTCAAACACAGATGAAAACCAAAAGTTGAAGTTCTACTTACCTTTCAAGTTGAGGTTATACTTACCTCTATAGTTTCAAGTTTCTCACAAACATTGTATCATTGTTTGTATCATTGTTTATACTTCTCTCTCCCTTTTTGTCACAAAAGTTAGCCAAAAATTACCAAAATGGAGAGAATAGTTAACAGTGCAAGTACCAAAAGTTTGAGAACTAAAAACTAAAAACTAAAACCTTAAAACCTGCACAAAAGAAAAGATCTAAAATTGATAAGAATTAGTCAGATTCATCTGAACTGATGCAGCCGAGTTTTTGGAAGATTTTCTTTAACCTTTTGTTCATGGATGACTGCTTCTTATTTACCTTCTTTATTTCTTCCTTTACCTCAATAAGTTCATTTGATAGACGTTCTTGCTCGTTGGAGAGCCTTTGCTGTTCTTTATAGATTGAGGTAACTGATGCGTCATCATCAGAAGTTGATGGAGGTGCTCGTTGTGCTCCATGTGCTGGTTGGACTGGAGGGGTTGCTGCCGGTGCAGAGGTTGTTGCTTGATGTTGTTGTGCTCGTTGTCGGTGAGGAAGTAATATGGGCTCGTCTTGCTTTGTCGAGAGAGACTTTACAATTGTCGTTTCATTGATCGTTCCTAGACTGTGCATGTAGGAACTCGCACTTGTGTCAGCTTTAAATTTGCGAAGAATGCGCATAATGATCATTGGATAAGGTAGTCTCTCTGAAGGGTGAGCATGTTCCACATAGCGTGCCATCCTCGCCCAGATGGTGTAAGGAATGTTTAAGTTTGCTCCCATTGCTGCTGTGGGGTTTCCAAGAAGATAAAGGAATAACATCCTATCCCACCGAAGAACCTTCGTGTTCATATTTGGAAGGACGTTATAGCAAACAATGAAGCTTAAGTAGCGATACTCAGGTCGTAGCTCTTTTGAAAAGACTGAGTTTCCTGCTGACGGAGTATTGGGAAGACAGATGCCATCAACTACCACTCTCCAGGAGTTGGTGTTGAAGACTTGATTCTTCAGATAATGAGCGCCATCAGCTCAGGCCTTCATCCCTAATACCTCTCCAATCAGTTGAGGCGTTACTTTAATCTTAACATTCTTGACCAATGTTTGAAAGTCTCGACGTCCGCTCTCCTGATCAACGAGATAGCAAGCATTTTGATAGAACATCCTCACTGAGTGAAGACAATACCCAGTGGTCTCGGGGAAATCGCAAATGGGAGCAAGACCTGTCTGGTCATACAGAGTCCCAAATGGCGGAGATCGTTCCTTCAAGGCTTTGACATTAACATGCCTTTCGCCAATGCATTCCCTGTTCTCAAAGTCCTTTATCCTAGCAGAGCTGATAAAGTCTTGTGGAGATGGTTGGCTATCAGCTGGTTGCTCAATGAAAATTCCTCGAGCACTCCCTCTTTTGCGAGCAACACTTTTTCTTCTTGTCTTCCCAGAAGTTTCTTCCATTGGAGCTTTGCCCTTTTCAGCAGCAGTAGGCGGAGCCTTTGACGTTTCCGCAGGCGCTTTTCCTTTTGAAGCAGTGGGAACAGTTGTTGCTTCAACTTGAAGCTCATCCCAATCAATTGATTCCGTTTCAGATTCTGTATCGGAATCATCTTTAGCTTTCTTCGCTTTCTTAGCCCTCTTGGGCTTGACAGTGTCTCTCGTATGTACCATAGCAGCCAGAAGAAAAATGATCCAGGTGATCACCATTGCTATTGGTTTCTTGTGACAAGAAATCCTGTGAGCGACAACTCAAGAACACGAAAAAAATTGTTAATTTTCAAAAATTTAAAAAATTGTACCCAAACAATCATTATCGTGTAGAGAGACTAAGAATCAAATTAGTTTTGCAAAAAGAATTTTAAAAATAGATCAATCGCATGATTTTCGAAAATTCCCATTATATGCCCTAAAACCGAAAATTTTGAAATCGAAGCCCAAAAATCTGTTTATCTTGAGAATACCTAGCATATAATCAAAACTAATCTACCCAGAGTTCTTATTTCAAAAGAAATTTGATCAAAAACCATCCACAAACGAAATAGATACAAGAATTTCATCACGTTTTGAGGAAGAATATGAAAAACTGTGAAAAACCGAGATTTTGATCAATAAAACTTACTTGGAGTCGAAGAACTTGAGTTTGAAAGCTTCCAAGATGGATGAATTCTAGAGAGAGAAGCTCTGGAAACTTTGGAACAAAAGATTGGAGTAAAAGAAATCAAAACCCTTTTGTTCTATATAAAACCCTAGCCGCGATCCGGATCAGTTCGTGATTACGATCCGGATCGGCTACCCGCAGAGAAAATCTGCGTTCGGGATCCGGATCGGCAAGTCCAATCCGGATCGTCTGCCCGCAGAAGAATATCTGCGTTCGGGATCCGGATCGGCAGGTCCAATCCGGATCGGCTCCAACTTTTTCTTTAGAAAATTTCAGAGAAATTCTAGAAAAACCAGAAAAAGATTGTAAGTACTTTAGTGTATCAACTTTAAACGAAAATCATCGTTTCATACAACAAGAAATAGATTATGCCAAATCTATCAATAACATCCAACAAATGAAACGAAAATTTATAAAAATTAAATCCCTTAAAGTTGAACAACTTCAATTACATCTAACTTGATCTTATGTGTAATGCCTTTATCAAATCATCAATTCGGTAAAGAAAATGAAATACAAAGATCAATAGATGTCTGAAATCCCAGATAAGTTAGATAATATATCTAGTCAATTTATTGAAGAGAGTGGCTCTTTGAGCATCTTTCATTAAAATTCCCACCTTATACCAACCTTGAAATTTTGACAGAGTCAAGTATTTCAACATGCATTTTATTTAATCAAACTTGAAAAACCTTGCTTGGTATACATGTGGTAGCTGCACACAGTACTCGGACGACCGAGGTGGTAGCTCTTTCCTCCATGTGGTGGTAGTTTTCACACTCCTCATTGGGATGTAACTCTTTCCACATCTTTTGAGCATAATACTTTTTCTTTGACTCCCCCTCAATTGGCTATCAATTATTTAAGATATAAAGTATTCAACCAAACATTGATCTCGATTTCATACTCGACTAAATAGTCAAATAAGATAATAACTATACCAAGAGATCATTGAGAGAGAAATTGACTTTGATCAAAACAAAGATGAGTTAATTGACATAAATGATCATTGCATCAAATGAAATATTATGATATCCAAGGCATAATAAATTTCTAAATATATAAAAGGATCCAGTTAAAGTCAATAAAACTAATGCTCAATTAATGTACTATGTCTAAGCATAGATGATGAACAAAAACACAAAAACAAAACCTAACCTAAACAAGAGTTTCAAAAAGAGGTTATTTCAAGGAAAGCATTCCAATTGCTTTACGTAAATGAATAAAACGTTTTTGATCCAAAGGTTTTGTAGTGATCCGGCCTTTCGAGGTATTTTTGACTTACGTGTAGTCATTTAAGCCTTTAAGCGAAATAAAATTATTCAATTCTTAAAAGTTGGCCATTGTGGGGTGCTAGTATTTTTCTGCGATAGAGCGCGGAAAAAGAAAGCCGACGGTGCGATCGGATCTGAAATCCGATATCGGGATCCCCCAGAACGGGATTCAAAGTGATACGGTGATTAGTCGTGCATCGGAATCCGTGCAAAATATCTTGCACCCGTTAGAGATAAGGTGGGTTATCTCGTAGGGGATAATTAATTAGTTAATTAATTATCCCAGACGGAAAATAATAATTCTCTTACGTACGAATTAAAGAGAAATTAATTAGAGATAAAGTGCGACTATATAAGGGATCCCGATTAAAGAAAAGAAAAGAAAAGAAAGAAATAAAAACCCTAATCGGTGAGAAGAGAAAAAGAAAAGAAAAGACGGAACCCTAACCGGAGGAGAAAAGAGGAAAAGAAGGAGGAAGCAGAGGAACCCGATCGCCCTGATTCACGTGCCGGAGATCGGAGAACGAGACGCCATCGTCTACGGGGAGCGGATCCGGGTCTCCAACGCCGAAAGGAAACAAGATCGGTTCTTTAATTCCGATAGATTGAGGTTAGTGGTCGTTAATCTTCTTGTAGAATTAATCGGGGGTTTTCCGTGTTCTCGTAAGGTCGTTTTAATTAGTACACCGATCGCGGATTTTCGTCGGGTTTTGATCCATGTTTTATTCTCGTTCTTGATCGAGGGTGATCGATGGTTTTTATCGAGTTTAATTGATGATTTTTAGTCGGTTTCTTTTTATCGGACTTGGTCGAAAATTCGATCGGGTTCCGATTTATGTTTTGGTTGTTCGTGGATCAACGGTTTAGCCGTTAGATTTACCGCGGATTTATTCGGAGATTTTTGGGGATGTTTCGTTGGAACATAGTGGGTTAACGGGAGGCCGCCACCACCGTTGTTAAACGGGAGGCCGCCGCCGTCATTACCATGGTCGCGGGGTCTTCGCCGGAGTCGAACGGGAGCGAAAACGGAGAAGAAATCGCGAAACGGGAGCGAAAATGGCGAAGAAAACCGCGAAATTAGGGTTTACTGTGCTTGTCCGTACAGCACGGTCCACGGGTCCAGGCGTGCACCCGGTGCATGCCCGCAGCGTCGGAAGCACCAGACCCGGTGCACGGTTTCGTGCACCGGCCCGGCCCAAGGCGCGCGGTGCACGCCTCATGCGTGCACCCGGCGCACGCGCTTGCGGCGGAAGGGCAAGGACCCGGTGCACGCTGGGGTCGTGCACCGGCCCGGCCCGAGATGCGGGGTGCACGCCTCCTGCGCGCACCCGGCGCATGCCGCCGCCGCCTGACGCCGTGAACCCGGTGCACCGACAGCCCGAAGTTCATTTGCTCCGTTTTTGTCCGTTTTTCCACCGTTTTGAGTGCCGTCTTCGCCGTTGGGATCACAATCTCCGCGGTTTTCTTGGCATGGCAACTTGGGACCTTCTTGGTCATTATTTTATTATGTTGGGTGCCGATTTCGCCGACACTCCGCGCCTCGACAAAATCGTCGGGGGCGCGCCGTCGGGTCCCTTTTTCTCATCGTCTTCGTCGTCGGGGCTTCTCGGCTGGACCGTTGACATCCCGAGTGGGCTACCGGCTGAGGATTGAGTTTTGTTGGATTTTCGGCTTTCGTCAACCCGGATGGTGTTGGACTTTTCCGTCGAAAAGAGTAAATTGGGTCTTGTGTTTTCGGATGTTAGTACACGCTTTTGACTATAGTTATCCGTGCGGACTTTCTTTAGGTCCAGACGCGCAGCGGGGGTGCGCGAAGGATTCGGATGTTCCGATCTCTTTTCAAATAGGTGGGTACGGTTGCTGTAAATACAACTAGTGCAATAAGTGCATCTATCGTCATTAAAATGCTCTTAATTTATCTAACAAAGTAGATGGACAGTTTAACCTTTCGCATAATTGTGTTTTTATCTAACAATTGAAGCGGCTGCGGTCGCGGTGCTCATGACACGCCGATCTCGGCAAATCCGTTTTCGTATGCTGCACGTACACAGGCGGATTGGCCTCCGCATGGGTGTACTTTTCCGGAAGAGTGGTCTCTTATGACCCGTGTTCCTCACAAAGGTGTGGGTGCCGTGAGGACCTCTTCGCGCCCGCTGAAAATAGCACACCAGCACCGCGAAGAGGTTAAAAGCATCAAAGTAGGTGTTTGCGCACGAGGGGAGACTTTAGTCTCTCCGACAAATATTCTGGGGTTGGTGCCCAATTTAATTGATAAATCTGGGGTTGGTGCCCAGCTTAATATGTGCAGGGTTTTAGCGAAATGGTTCCGGTGTATTCGGTTTGCTCCTTATTTCCTTGTTGATATTAGACATCTACTTTGTTTGTCACTGACATTATCCACTCCGTGACAGGTGTTACGATGTGCGTTAGCTGGGAGGGCGGTGAGACTGTGTCGCGAGAGCCGTAGTCAGAACACTTGGTTTTTATTATCTCATTTCTCTTACGCTTAATTTAGTCAATTTGCTTGTGGGTCGTAATATTCGTGGACATGTATTACTTAGCGCTGTGGATGAGGTGTACTTTTATATTTCGGTTCTTTTGGTGATGTTTTCTTATGCGGCACGTTTTCATGATAAACCAAATGACTTCGAAAAGGTTTTCTCAAAACGAAGTGCCGCGTGGGCACGGGTTTTGCAACCGCTGGCTTTATCCTTTCTAAACACTGATGCCGCTTTAATATTCCGCTTGATGATGTATGTCTATTGTATGGTTGATGGTTGGTGTTTGACGTATGTTGTTGTAAATGAGACGCCGTGCATATACAAAGGAGACTCTGTCCGTGGGCAGGGAGAATTTGTGTATGTGGCGGTCTGGCACGCACCGGGGATGAGGTTTAAATTACCTTGTTAAGAGGAAAAAAAAAAAGATACACGCGATTTTCCGCTTCGATAGACTCAAAAACCCCCGGGGGCGTGACAGATTAAATGGTATCAGAGAAAAACAACCATAACCATAGTAGACGTGATCCACATCCACAGTGTAGGGTACCACAAGCAAATTAGACCTGAGATAACCAAGGTATAGGTGCGTAGTACATGAGAGTACGGCGAAAAGGGAACGTAATGTAGGTGTAATCGTAAGACAGGGTGTTAGGGTTATAACCTTAGGGTTAACGTGGTTTCTTTGTCTATAGCGGACGATGGCCCGGACTAGATCGTCCACCGAGAATGCGGACGCGGACAGAGTGACCCCGACCACCGCAGGAAACCAGCTCCTCCGACAACAACTGCGGGAAATGGCCGGGCAATTAGCGACGCTGACGGAGCAGGTTCGTCACTTGACGCAGCAACAGGCAACCGCGCCAGCCGAGCGCGATCCGACCCCTCTGCCCGAAGCCACCACACCCACTACGGGACCGCAAGGGACGGGTGGCACGACGACGGAACAGCCCCCATCCCCAAGGGATGTACCTACTCCGACGACCACGGGGCCCGTGATGGGAGCGACAGCAGGGGAGGCAGGAACGACCCCTACTCTCGGGGGGTCCGCCGCTGTAGGAGGGATCACGGAGCAACGAACGACACGGGAAAGGGTCAGGACGAATTTGACTAGGTTCAAGAAGCATGACCCTCCCACTTTTGAGGGAGAGACGACCGATCCATGGGTCGTCGAGAAATGGGTAGATACCATGGAAAAACTCTTCGAGGACCTACTGATGGAGGAACACGAGCGGGTTCCACTAGCCGTCCACTTTCTCGAAGGGAATGCACACATCTGGTGGAAGACGGTACGCCCGGACCCATCTACAAACGACCCGCTACCGACATGGTCGGCCTTTAGAGAGGAACTTTTTGGCGCTTTCTTCTCCGATAGCGTCAAGCGGCAATTGGAAGACGACCTGAAGAACATTAGACAAGGGAACCGCTCGGTCATGGAATATCAAAGGGAGTTTGTAAGATTTGTGGTTTCTCTTTTTCCTCTTAGAATAGGAACACCGGTTACACCTTAGCCTGCTACCCCTGTTAGACTCTCTCTCTCCCTCCCTCGATCTAAAATCCTTAAGTATTAGGCGAAGCCTTCCCCGGCCGATGTGCGCGGGCGGGCTTCGAAGCATAGGAGAACCTTGTGTACTCGGGGCCCATTAAGGGCCATGCAAGGAATAAATAGGCTCCACCCTATGCCTTGCAGCCGAGGACCCAATGGGCCGATAGGTAATTCAGGGCCGCTCCCCAGATAGGGATCAGCGGTCCCGTGGTAAGGGAATTTCCAGACGTGTTTCCGGCAGAGCTCCCCGGGGCGCCGCCGGAACGAGAGGTCGACTTCCCTATTGAACTACTTCCCGGCACCAAACCCATCACCAAGGCAC
The DNA here is from genome assembly GCA_029204045.2 of Tillandsia leiboldiana. Taxonomy (NCBI): domain Eukaryota; kingdom Viridiplantae; phylum Streptophyta; class Magnoliopsida; order Poales; family Bromeliaceae; genus Tillandsia; species Tillandsia leiboldiana. Next base: position 18,967,983 of record CM055065.1, on the reverse strand, counting down.
CGTACAGGATGGCCTTCGCGGAGTTGAAGGAACTCAAGGCACAGTTGGAGGACCTTTTGGATAAGGGCTTCATCAGACCTAGCGCGTCACCCTGGGGCGCGCCCGTCCTGTTTGTGAGAAAGAAGGACGGAAGTCTCCGATTGTGCATCGACTACCGGGAGATAAATAAGGTCACCATTAAGAACAAGTACCCCCTGCCAAGGATCGACGACCTCTTCGACCAACTACAGGGGGCGACGGTGTTTTCAAAGATTGACCTGCAGTCGGGCTATCATCAGGTCCAGGTCAAGGGGGAGGACATCCCCAAAACGGCTTTACGGACTCGCTACGGTCATTACGAATTTACAGTAATGCCGTTCGGGCTCACGAATGCCCCGGCGGTGTTCATGGACATGATGAACAGGGTATTCAAACCCTTCCTGGATTTATTCGTGGTGGTCTTCATCGACGATATCCTCATCTACTCCCGTACAGACGATGAACATGAAGAACATCTGCGCACAGTCCTCCAGACCCTATGGGAACAGAAACTCTACGCCAAACTCAAAAAGTGTGAGTTTTGGCTCCGAGAGGTTGGCTTCTTAGGGCACGTAATCTCAGCGGCTGGAGTCGCAGTCGATCCGAAGAAGATAGATTCGGTGACGGACTGGTCCCAACCGACGACGGTGACGGAGGTTCGAAGCTTTCTAGGATTAGCCGGGTACTACCGGCGCTTCGTGGAGGGTTTCTCCAAGATAGCCACCCCCATAAACCGCTTGACTAAAAAGGGGGAAAAGTTCAACTGGACGGACAAATGTCAGAGGAGCTTCGAGGAGCTAAAGGATAGATTGACGCGAGCCCCGATTCTCGCCCTGCCAGAACCAGGGGAGGATTATGAAGTGTACTGCGATGCGTCGCGAAATGGACTGGGTGGAGTACTCATGCAACGGGGAAAGGTCATAGCCTATGCGTCAAGGCAGCTCAAGGAATACGAGTGAAACTACCCCGTGCACGATTTGGAACTCGCAGCGGTTGTGTTCGTCCTCAAGCTTTGGAGACACTACCTGTATGGGGCATACTGCAATGTGTACTCAGATCATAAAAGTCTTAAGTACCTTTTCACCCAAAAGGAGTTAAATTTGCGACAAAGACGGTGGCTCGAGCTACTGAAGGATTACGATTTAACGATCCACTACCACCCGGGAAAGGCAAATGTGGTGGCCGACGCTCTGAGCCGTAAGGGGCAGGCCGAGAAGGCAGGGGTAAGTGCCATCACCCAGCAAGATAGTCTGATTGCGGAATTTTCGCGACTAAGACTAGAAGTAGTACCAGCGGGTACAGTCGAACAACTTCTGACACTGGTGGTCAGACCTACCCTGCTTGACAGAATTCTCGAGGGGCAGTCGACTGATGACCAACTCCGGCTGGTGTGAAGTAGAGTAACTGCCGACCAAGAAGGTGATTTCACAGTAAACTCCGACGGCACGATACGATTTCGGGGACGAATCTGTGTGCCGGATCTACCGGAACTCAAGAGGAAATCCTGTGGGAGGCGCATACTGCTCCATATACAGCGCATCCCGGGGGAACGAAGATGTACAAGGATGTCAAACAGACCTTCTGGTGGCCCAAAATGAAGGGGGACATGACTCGGTATGTGGCACACTGCCTGGTGTGCCAACGAGTGAAGGCCGAACACCAGCGTCCAGCAGGAAAATTGCAACCCTTACCGGTGCCCGTGTGGAAGTGGGACATGATTACCATGGATTTTGTGACCGGGTTCCCGAGATCGTCACAGGGACACGATGCAATATGGGTAATCGTGGACCGTCTGACGAAATCGGCCCACTTTCTACCCATACACACGACGTGGGCGCGGGAACGACTGGCGCAAACCTACATCAACGAGATAGTAAGGTTGCATGGGGTGCCGAAGTCCATCACGTCGGACAGGGACACGCGATTTGTGTCAAACTTTTGGCAGAGCCTGCAGCGAGCAATGGAAACCAAGTTGCACTTCAGTACGGCTTTTCACCCGCAGACCGATGGACAATCAGAGCGGGTGATACAAATTGTGGAGGACACGCTTCGGGCATGCGTTTTGGACCTGGGCGAAGGGTGGGCACGGTGTCTGCCCCTAGTGGAATTTGCCTACAATAACAATTACCAGGCCAGCATTCGGATGGCACCATACGAGGCCCTGTACGGGCGCCGCTGTCGGTCTCCAATATGCTGGGACGACTTGGGTGAGCGTAAGTTTCTGGGCCCAGATTAGGTGGAGGAGACCGAAGCAAAGGTGCGATTGATTAGACAAAGACTACTGACCGCCCAGAGCAAACAGAAAAGCTACGCGGACAACAGACGCCGAGACTTAGAGTTCATGGTGGGTGAACATGCGTTGCTCCGAGTTTCGCCCTCCAAGGGGAACCGACGCTTCGGCATAAAGGGAAAGTTAAGCCCGAGGTACGTAGGACCGTTCGAGATCCTAGAATGCATAGGACCGGTGGCGTACCGATTAGCCCTGCCGCCAAATCTCGAACGAGTCCATAACGTGTTCCATGTCTCAATGCTCCGGAAGTACCTAGCCGATTCCTCTCATGCCTTGGATGCCTCCACCATCGAGTTGCGAGAGGATTTAAGCGTTGAGGAGACGCCGGTGCGGATTTTGGCGAGAAAGGACTATAAGATTTAGTCTGGCGAATCTCCAAGAGGATCTTGGGAGATCAAATAACGGACACGTGACTACAACTTGTGCGAGACAGAATGTCCTCGGAGCAAGACGGAGTTTGTATGGCTGACACAGATGATGTAATAAGGTGCCGGGGACGAATTTGTGTACCCGGTAAGCTAGAAATAAGGGAAGAGAATCTAGCAGAAGTATATAATACCTCATACACCGTGCATCCCGGAGGTACAAAGAGGTGCAAGGATCTGTGGCAGACCTTCAGTTGGCCCAAATCGAAGGAACGATGTGGCACAAATCGTGGCGCAATATTGGGTGTGCCAACGGGTGAAAGCGAAACATCAGCGACCGGCGGGGGAAAGCAGACGTTTCGGCTACGAGGGAGGCAGTAGCAAGGAAGACCTCTTACAAAGAGTAATTTTGGCCACGACCCCAGAGGAACCCTTAGAAGTAATGCTTCGTACCTTCCTGCCCAATAAGGAGGTGACGACTTAGTTGTCTTATTTGTTGGCTATTTAGTTAAGGGTTAAATAGGTCCAACTTCCGGCCTTGTGACAATAGACCCGAGGCGTTGTAACAGTATGCCTTGGACGTCCAGGTGAGGTGAGTCGGGCCAAGACCCGAGGCGTTGTAACAGTACGCCTTAGACGTCCAGGTGGGTTGAGTCAGGTCAAGATCGGTAGCGGTGTGACAGAACGCCTTAAGTAAATGGGTTGCGTATTTCTTATAATTCGAGCTTTTGGGATTATTGGTTGGAGTCGACGACCCGACATTTGGGATTTCGGGGCACGTAGGCCCGGTGGCATACCGGTTGACGTTACTGCCAAACCTCGATACGGAGGCTGGCATGGGAGGAAAAGAAACTCCGCAACTGGACAATCCCTTACGTAAAGGTGTAATGGAGTAACCATGAGGAGCGCGAAGCGACTTGGGGACTTAAGACGAAAATGAGGGAATGTTTACCCGAATTGATTAGTGGGGTTTGTATTTAAGTTTCGGGACGAAACTTTTTATAAAGTGTGAGTGGTGTAGTGATCCGGCCTTTCGAGGTATTTTTGACTTACGTGTAGTCATTTAAGCCTTTAAGCGAAATAAAATTATTCAATTCTTAAAAGTTGGCCATTGTGGGGTGCTAGTATTTTTCTGCGATAGAGCGCGGAAAAAGAAAGCCGACGGTGCGATCGGATCTGAAATCCGATATCGGGATCCCCCAGAACGGGATTCAAAGTGATACGGTGATTAGTCGTGCATCGGAATCCGTGCAAAATATCTTGCACCCGTTAGAGATAAGATGGGTTATCTTGTAGGGGATAATTAATTAGTTAATTAATTATCCCAGACGGAAAATAATAATTCTCTTACGTACGAATTAAAGAGAAATTAATTAGAGATAAAGTGCGACTATATAAGGGATCCCGATTAAAGAAAAGAAAAGAAAAGAAAGAAATAAAAACCCTAATCGGTGAGAAGAGAAAAAGAAAAGAAAAGACGGAACCCTAACCGGAGGAGAAAAGAGGAAAAGAAGGAGGAAGCAGAGGAACCCGATCGCCCTGATTCACGTGCCGGAGATCGGAGAACGAGACGCCATCGTCTACGGGGAGCGGATCCGGGTCTCCAACGCCGAAAGGAAACAAGATCGGTTCTTTAATTCCGATAGATTGAGGTTAGTGGTCGTTAATCTTCTTGTAGAATTAATCGGGGGTTTTCCGTGTTCTCGTAAGGTCGTTTTAATTAGTACATCGATCGCGGATTTTCGTCGGGTTTTGATCCATGTTTTATTCTCGTTCTTGATCGAGGGTGATCGATGGTTTTTATCGAGTTTAATCGATGATTTTTAGTCGGTTTCTTTTTATCGGACTTGGTCAAAAATTCGATCGGGGTTCCGATTTATGTTTTGGTTGTTCGTGGATCAACGGTTTAGCCGTTAGATTTACCGCGGATTTATTCAGAGATTTTTGGGGATGTTTCGTCGGAACATAGTGGGTTAACGGGAGGCCGCCGCCGCCGTTGTTAAACGGGAGGCCGCCGCCGTCGTTACCATGGTCGCGGGGTCTTCGCCGGAGTCGCACGGGAGCGAAAACGGAGAAGAAATCGCAAAACGGGAGCGAAAACGGCGAAGAAAACCGCGAAATTAGGGTTTACCGTGCTTGTCCGTACAGACGGTCCACGGGTCCAGGCGTACACCCGGTGCATGCCCGCAGCGTCGGAAGCACCAGACCCGGTGCACGGTTTCGTGCACCGGCCCGGCCCAAGGCGCGCGGTGCACGCCTCATGCGTGCACCCGGCGCACGCGCTTGCGGCGGAAGGGCAAGGACCCGGTGCACGCTCGGGTCGTGCACCGGCCCGGCCCGAGATGCGCGGTGCATGCCTCCTGCGTGCACCCGGCGCATGCCGCCGCCGCCTGACGCCGTGAACCCGGTGCACGGTTGCCCCCGTGCACCAACCGACAGCCCGAAGTTCATTTGCTCCGTTTTTGTCCGTTTTTCCACCGTTTTGAGCGCCGTCTTCGCCGTTGGGATCACAATCTCCGCGGTTTTCTTGGCATGGCAACTTGGGACCTTCTTGGTCATTATTTTATTATGTTGGGTGCCGATTTCGCCGACACTCCGCGCCTCGACAAAATCGTCGGGGGCGCGCCGTCGGGTCCCTTTTTCTCATCGTCTTCATCGTCGGGGCTTCTCGGCTGGACCGTTGACGTCCCGAGTGGGCTACCGGCTGAGGATTGAGTTTTGTTGGATTTTCGGCTTTCGTCAACCCGGACGGTGTTGGACTTTTCCGTCGAAAAGAGTAAATTGGGTCTTGTGTTTTCGGATGTTAGTACACGCTTTTGACTATAGTTATCCGTGCGGACTTTCTTTATTTCCAGACGCGCAGCGGGGGTGCGCGAAGGATTCGGATGTTCCGATCTCTTTTCAAATAGGTGGGTACGGTTGCTGTAAATACAACCAGTGCAGTAAGTGCATCTATCGTCATTAAAATGCTCTTAATTTATCTAACAAAGTAGATGGACAGTTTAACCTTTCGCATAATTGTGTTTTTATCTAACAATTGAAGCGGCTGCGGTCACGATGCTCATGACACGCCGATCTCGGCAAATCCGTTTTCGGATGCTGCACGTACACAGGCGGATTGGCCTCCGCATGGGTGTACTTTTCCGGAAGAGTGGTCTCTTATGACCCGTGTTCCTCACAAAGGTGTGGGTGCCGTGAGGACCTCTTCGCGCCCGCTGAAAATAGCACACCAGCACCGCGAAGAGGTTAAAAGCATCAAAGTAGGTGTTTGCGCACGAGGGGAGACTTTAGTCTCTCCGACAAATATTCTGGGGTTGGTGCCTAATTTAATTGATAAATCTGGGGTTGGTGCCCAGCTTAATATGTGCAGGGTTTTAGCGAAATGGTTCCGGTGTATTCGGTTTGCTCCTTATTTCCTTGTTGATATTAGACATCTATTTTGTTTGTCACTGACATTACCCACTCCGTGACAGGTGTTACGAGGTGCGTTAGCCGGGAGGGCGGTGAGACTGCGTCGCGAGAGCCGTAGTCAGAACACTTGGTTTTTATTATCTCATTTCTCTTACGCTTAATTTAGTCAATTTGCTTGTGGGTCGTAATATTCGTGGACATGTATTACTTAGCGCTGTGGATGAGGTGTACTTTTATATTTCGGTTCTTTTGGTGATGTTTTCTTATGCGGCACGTTTTCATGATAAACCAAATGACTTCGAAAAGGTTTTCTCAAAACGAAGTGCCGCGTGGGCACGGGTTTTGCAACCGCTGGCTTTATCCTTTCTAAACACTGATGCCGCTTTAATATTCCGCTTGATGATGTATGTCTATTGTATGGTTGATGGTTGGTGTTTGACGTATGTTGTTGTAAATGAGACGCCGTGCATATACAAAGGAGACTCTGTCCGTGGGCAGGGAGAATTTGTGTATGTGGCGGTCTGGCACGCACCGGGGATGAGGTTTAAATTACCTTGTTAAGAGGAAAAAAAAAAAGATACACGCGATTTTCCGCTTCGATAGACTCAAAAACCCCCGGGGGCGTGACAGGTTTTGTTAAGAAGTCAGCTAATTGATCTTCAGTTGAAATGTAGGAAATTTGAAGAATATTTGATTCAACTAGCTCTCTAAGAAAATGATATCTAAGTTCAATGTGTTTTGTTCTAGAGTGCAACACAGGGTTTTTTGAAATGTTTATAGCACTAGTGTTGTCACATAAAACAGTTACCGAAGTTGCTGAATTCCGGAAGTCGCTCAACATGCTTTTCATCCAAATGAGTTGAGTTGAACAACTACCCGCTGAGATGTATTCCGCTTCGACAGTCGAGAGTGCAATGCAGTTTTGCTTTTTACTATGCCATGCAACAAGACAATGGCCAAGATAAAAACATGCACCACTCGTACTTTTCCGATCATCCACAGATCCTGCCCAATCGGCATCTGAGTATCCAATAATATCTAGACTTGTTCCCATAGGATACCAAATTCCGAAATTAATGGTTCCTTTGATGTACCGGATGATCCGTTTCACCGCTTTCAGGTGAACCTCCTTTGGTGCTGATTGATATCTCGCGCAAATCCCAACACTAAAGGATATATCCGGGCGACTAGCTGTGAGGTAAAGTAGACTTCCAATCATACTTCGATAAAGTTTCTCGTCTACATTCTCACTAAGAGATTCACTTCCTAATCCCTTATTGCTAGTTCCCATAGGAGTAGGAAAATCTTTAGAATCTTCTAATCCGAATTTCTTTACCAACTCCTTAGCATGCTTGGATTGACATAGATGGATGCCTTCACCATTTTGTTTCACTTGCAATCCAAGAAAGTTTGTCAGTTCGCCCATCATAGACATCTCAAATTCGCTTTCCATGGTTTCTGCGAATTTAGAAGCATCATTATCCTTTGTTGCTCCAAAAATAATGTCATCGACATAGATTTGTGCAACAATGAAGTTATCCTGATAATGCTTCACAAAGAGAGTCCTGTCTGCTCCCCCTCGAGTATAGCCCTTCTCCAAAAGGTGCTTTGTCAACCTTTCGTACCACGCTCGCGGTGCTTGTTTTAAACCGTAAAGAGCCTTTTTCAAACGAAAAACATGGTTAGGTAGTTTACAGTCTACAAAACCTTTCGGTTGAGCCACATAAACTTCCTCATTTAAAAACCCATTTAAAAACGCGCTCTTAACGTCCATTTGAAAGAGTTTTATTTTAAAGTGACAAGCAATAGCGAATAAGATACGAATGGACTCGAGTCTAGCTACAGGGGCGAACGTTTCATCAAAGTTTATACCTTCTATTTGAGAGTAGCCTTGAGCAACTAAACGTGCTTTATTCCTGATGATGGTACCGTCCTCATTTTTCTTGTTCTTGAAAATCCATTTAGTACCGATCACATTGTGTTGCTTCAGAGGCGTCATTAATTCCCAGACTTTGTTGCGTTCAAACTGATGGAGCTCTTCCTGCATTGCTTCAATCCAGTAGTCATCCTGAAGAGCTTCATCGATATTCTTTGGTTCGATCATGGAAACGTAACAAGCGAATCCACAAACCAACTGTCTCCGAGTTTTGACTCCTTGTGGGTCTCTAATAATGTTCGATTCAGGATGATCCTTGGAGATGCGTAACGTTTGATGTAATGGAGTACTCGGAGGTACATGAGATGATTCCTGCACATCAGATAGACTTGAAGAACCATTAGATGCATCATTAATATTGGAAGTATTATCATGAGAAGATGCATTTACAGGAGTATCATCATCAAGAGAGATATCAGGGGTAGATTTATCAGATGCAAAGTGGAAAGCTTCATCTACTTTAACATTTATAGATTCTACGATCATTTTAGATTCCAAGTTAAATACCCGATATGCTCTACTATTTGTAGAATACCCCAAGAAAATTCCTTCGTCACTTCGAGAGTCAAATTTTCCAAGATTTTCGCGGTCACGTAAAATGTAACATCGACTCCCAAAGATGCGAAAATATTTGATGTTGGGTTTTCTACAACACCATAGCTCATATGGTGTATTTAACGTTCCCGGGCGCAAATAAACTCGATTAATAACATAGATTGCAGTGTTCACAGCTTCAGCCCAAAAATGTAACGGTAAATTCCGGCTGTGAAGCATAACACGTGCCATCTCTTGTACAACCCTGTTTTTGCGCTCGACAACACCATTCTGTTGAGGTGTATAGGGTGCTGAGAATTCATGCATAATGCCGTTGGAAGTGCAAAAATCAATGAATTTAGAGTTTATGAATTCTCCACCTCTATCACTTCTAACACGAATGATCTTTTCATTCTTTTCAATCATAATACGAAGGCAAATCTCGTGAAAAGAATCAAAAGTATCAGCTTTCTCTTTTAAAAATGCTACCCATGAATACCGAGAGAAATCATCAACCAATAAGAAAATATACCATTTACCTCCCAAGGATGGTTGACGTGACGGCCCCATAAGATCCATATGCAATAATTCCAAGGGCCGTTTGGTACCGACGTGATTCAAGGATGAAGGAAGAATTCACCTTTGCGTACCCAAACCTTTCGAGTTTTGGTGTACGTCGGAAATGATTGTGAAGCTGATACCTTTGGTGAAAGCGTCTTGTGTGATCCATTGCTTTTCCTTGAAGTCGTCGTCGTCTTGTTTGATGAACTACCGAGGCTATTTTCCTTCGAATAATTTGCATTTGATTTTCGAGGAATCACCCTTTTGGTAGTCGTTGCAAGAAGTGCTTGAGTTGACCGTTTGGCTCCCATCTCGCAATTTCTCCTTATGTGCCCTGCAAAATTACAACGAAAACATACCTTAGTGCTTGACGATTCCGAAGAGGGTGAAGTAGGCTTGTTGTCGTTGCTTGTCGTGAATTCCGGTGTCGGAGGAGGAGATACCGACTGAGGCACAAAAACTGTCCCAACCGAACTAAAATTGTCTTCAGTTCGATTGTATCCGAGGCCGAACTTGTTTGATTGACCAAGACCAAGAAGCTTATCCAACTTACTCCTTCCTGATGAAAATCGCTGTAAGTCATCCTTGAGTTGGAGAATGGTCTCTGTCATTTCCAATTTTTCCTGTCGAGCCTCGCCGTTGAGCTTCAAGAAGTAATTCGCTTTGTTCACCATATCTATATAATTCTTCTCGAGTTGCTCATTGGACTCTTGAAGGAAAACATTTGCTTTTATCAGATTATCCCTTTCCACTTCAAGATCGGTCGAGAGAGAAGTTACCCTTTTTACTTCTTCTTCGAGATCCTGCAATCTCCCTCTCAACCCCTTGTTTTGCTTAGCCAGTTTCTTTGAATCCCTCAAAAGTCTGTGGTAGGCTAGATCAAAATCTTCACCTTCCGAATTATCCGATTCATCGTCCGTTGCAATCTTTTCAACAGTGGAGTTGGACAACGACTCGGATGTACTTGCCATTAAGCACATGAAGGGTGAAGATGTGGACGCGTGGAACGCCGTTGCGTTATCTTCTTCATCACTTGACGATGACTCATTTGACGATGAGGTGTCATCCCAAGTGACGGCTTGCATCGCCTTCTTCTTGGACGGATTCTTATTTGGACATTCCGTTGAGATATGGCCGTATCCTCGGCACTTGAAGCATTGGACTTGTCCTTCTGTGCTTTTCTTATCCTTAGAAAAACCCTCTTGCTTTCTTGACTTGTAACTTGAAGAACCCTTGCCTTTCTTCCACTTTCCGAAGGATGGAGTTTTGCTTGAATTACCACTTCAAAAATTTCGGCGAAACTTCCTTGTCAAGAGAGCGAGCTGCTTCTCAAAGTCCTCCATAGATAGGTTCTCGTCATTGCCTGAGGAGGATGAATCCGCGTCTTCTTCTTTTGTTGTTTTCAATGCATAACCTGAAGACTTAGAAGAGGATGCCTTTCCCGAAGAATAGTTAGTAGGAAATGTCATTTCATAAGTTTGTAATGAACCAACTAATTCTTCTACACGGATTTCGTCCGGGTGTTTAATAGTTTCAATGGCTGTAACCTTGGAACGAAATCTTTCAGGAAGAGTTCTTAGTATTTTTCTTACAACTTTAAATTCTGGAATCTTCTCTCCCAAGTTAGAACATGAGTTTACGATATCTTGCAATCGTGTGTAATAGTCTGTGAACGATTCATTTTCTGCCATTAAAATAGAGTCAAACTTGCTCGTAAGCATTTGCAGTTTCTGAATCTTCACAAGGTTTGTTCCCTCATGCGTAACTTGAAGAACATCCCAGATTTCTTTCGCAGTCTCACATGCTGAGACGCGAGAGAACTCTGTTTGAGACAAAGCATTAAATAGAGCATTAATCCCTTTGCCATTGTAAGAAGAAAAATCTATCTCTTCCTTGGTCCATTTCGACCTAGGTTTGATGGTGCGAACATCACCAATAAATTCAGTTGGATTAGTCCATCCTAATTCAATTGATTGCCACACCCGTCCGTCGATGGAAATTAAAAAGGCTTTCATCCGTACTTTCCAGTACGCATAATTTGTTCCATCGAAGAACGGAGGTCTGTTGATGTTTCCACCTTCAACCATTGTTTACAACCCTATTCCCGCTCCGATACCACTTGTTGGGTTATGTATAATTGGATCTAAATAGGGGAAAAAACACCTAGAGGGGGGTGAATAGGTGTAAACAATAAACACTCAAAAATCTTTGCGATATAAAACCCAATGCGGAAAAATAAATAACACGCAGAGATTTTTACGTGGAAAACTCCAAACCGGAGTAAAAAATCACGGGACCGATAACATGGTGAAATCCACTAGAATTAAACACGTACAAGGTGATATACCGTACTCACAGACGACTCAACCTTTTCCATACGCTCCTAGTTGATCTTCTCTGCTCGCTCCACGACGCTTCTCGAATCCACGATCTGCGCCCAACGCCGAATCCACGGCGTCCAACGTCGAGTCCACGACGTCCGACCGAATCCACGGTCTTCACCCAGTAGCACGCTTCGAATCCATGAACGTACCTCGCTCCGAATCCACGAGAGCGGTAGCACCTTGAATCCACAAGGCCACGCGAGTCCACGCGCCGATTTGGGATAAATCGTTGATTTTTGGGTGGTGATGATCCGCCGAATACTTAGATTAGAAATAGATCGGAAATACCATCTAAGTATTCATTGATTTGATTCTACTCAAAATGTGAGTATGAAAACCTAGAATCAAATCAATCAATATAGATGAAGAAACATAAGATTAAATCTCTTGATTTCCTTTCTTCTCTATATGTGGATCTTAGGCCGTATATAAGATGACGGCTTTTTGGATTAGCAGCTTACCCTAGAAAAATGAATCATAGGGTCTATTTATAGGTTAGAAACCATTGGAAGAAGATAAGAATCAAAAACTATCCTTTTCTGGAATTTTACATGACGACGATCCGGATCGGAGTTCGGCGATCCGGATTGCAGTAGCGAGAAAAACAGTTTCCAGAAAAACGAAGGTTCGGGATCCGGATCGAAGTGCCTGATCCGGATCGTTCATACAGTTTCACCAAACACCAACGTTCGGGATCCGGATTGGAAAGCCTGATCCGGATCGTTCATAAATTATGGTAAAACCAGTGTTCGGGATCCGGATCAAAGGAGGCTACGATCCGGATCGAACTTGTGTATGAACGAACAACCTTCGGGATCCGGATTGAAGAGCCTGATCCGGATCCTGAACATGTCCCATGTCCAGTTTTTGATATTTATGCAATCACAAGTTCATCCAAGTGTTTCTACACTATAAGAAGTATTCGGATCACCAAAGATATTAAGTTAAACATACCTGATCCTTTTGAATTCTTCTTTCTTGAGATTGAGTTATATGATCCAACCTTCTTTACCTTCAATCTTCAAGACTTAACCGAATTCACGAAATACGCCAACTTAAATTCCGTAACAGGGAGGGCTCTGAGCATAACAGGGATAAGAAGCGATCTCAATCTTATTTCGGCGGAGGCTATTCCAGCGGGAGCCGACCCCCTAAACATCCGAGATTGCAATAAGGAACCAGGAGCGCGCCAACGGGAGGACAAAGGCCGGGGGACATGCCTTGCATCATTTGCGGTGGAGCACACCGGGTGACTGAATGTTCCAAGAGGCACGACCACTATTTTCGTTGCGGCAAGCCGGGGCACTTTCGTTTCAACTGCCCCTTGAACACGGGGACAGCATCCTCAGCAGCTTCTACTCCATCGCTGCAGTAGCAGGGATGGGGAAAAGCTCCTTCAGGATCGGCCGCTCATCGAGCTAAAACTTGTACCTCAATAACTTGGCATACAACTTCATCCACACAGGCAGGTAGCACATCCATAAGTGCTCCACGTACCCCAAGTCGCCCTGGGAGTAAATCAAAATATCCTCGGGGAATACCACCCCCCAATCCATCCAAGTACAACTGGAACACACAATTCCTCAAATCTTGAAGACAACAGGGCATTAATTATTCCATTTGGCCTTACTATGAGCTCATAATGCCCTTACCGGATCCTGAATGCCATCATGGCAAAATACGCAACTGTACAATTCCACATAGGTACAGGTATCCCAGACGAACAACTGCCGGAGCATAACTCCATCAAAAGGTCCTAAATACCACCCGAACCTGTCTACACTCGAACCATAAAAGGACCCTCACAGTCGTGCATCAACGACGTGGCATCACCACCGTACATCAACGGCGTGGCACTAGGTCAAACAGACCCCTCGATCCATCAGATCCTGCAACTGCGCCATCAGCTCTCTCAGCTCTACAGGCGATATCCAATGAGGTGCTGTCGAGGGTGGCGCGGTCCCCCGAACCACGTCAAACGCAATCTCTATCTCCCTAACCGGCGGCATTATCAACAGCTCTGGTAAAATCACACCCGGGATCTCATGGGCAACAAAGATATCCCTGAGTCCCGGTGCCGCCGTAAGCACCTCTCACACTGTCGCTAAAGCCTGTGTGCTCTAATAATCTCACCAAGCGAGCCTTCTCTTGTCTGCCTTGCCGAAGATCAAAGTCCTTTCTTCTGCAGTCAAACATTCTGTGGCACTGTACCAACCAAAACCCAAACACTTGGTCAAAATACCGAACTGCCACAATTACTAATAAGCCTGCCGGCATAATTCATGGCCTCTACTGCACTGGACATAATCCACAAGCCTCCTCCACATGCACAGCACTAACAGGAACCTGTACCTCTAGTGCACGTGGTAACAAATCTGCCTCTAGTCCATGCAGGAATGCAACATGCTCTAACTTCGGCTGCTGTGATGAAATCACACTTGCAACAACTCCATCCACTGCCGTGGCGCCCTCCAACCGGGCGGCACAGATTCATCCATTCGATGCCGGCGGTTGTCGCTCAATCTGCAAGGAAAATCTAGACCAAACACAAAGGGAGCACGACCTCTATCTCTGCTCACACTGAGGCGACGAATAAGGTCCTCCGCAGATAACAAATCCACGCTACCGCTGCGCCACTCTGATATAGATCCTGATGCCACCATCGGGGTCCACCCGATCTCTGGCATCTCGGGAACCCGTTATTCCGGAAAAAGAAATCAGAAATTCCTCTGCTGGTCGATCTGTCCTCCATCACCCGGCGCCAAGCGCCAATATCCAAAACTCGCCCCTGGCGGCAGATCCCTATCCAAAGGAACTGCAGTGCCACGCTCCATACACAATGCCTACTCCAACGAGGCGTCAAAACCTATAACGGAGGGACTGAATAAACTGAAAGGTATCATGACGCAATCCACTACCAGCCACACATATCCTATGCGCCTCGTCCCTCGAAATCTGGAGCGCGCAGTTCGACAACTGCAAAAACTCTCTAGCACAGGGAGGCTCTCAAGTAATCACTCCATTACCACCAACCACGACTATACCTCCAAAGGCTCCAAACTCAATCTTACAAGTCGGGGTGGTTCATCTGCCGAATCTGGCTCAATAGATCAATCATGTCCCACAGCTCCTCTGCTGTCAACTATCCACCCTACCTCGGTGCCTCGACACTAAACATTGGCACGGAGGGGGCTACTCGGTGCTCCGACAGCTGTGTCACTAAAACCAGCTGCTCGCTCACTCTGCCGCTGGTAGGCCTCTAACAATCCTGTCATCTGGGTCTGGAACTCTCTGACCTCAATCCGGGTATCCGGCCCAAAACCAACCGCTCAAGCTCAACTGCCATGACAGGATGCACATGGGTCAAAACCCAGCGTCGGGGAGACACCGCTCGCCACGACGAAACCACAAAACAGCACACAACAACGCTCGACCCAATCCAGCGAAAGTCTAAAGCATGTCACCCGTTCCACAGCATTATGTTGTCTGCAGCCAACATAATCACTTAGGAGAATAAACATGCCAATCACTCCTCCTGTCCCTTGGGAGAGGTATAAAACTCAATCAGGACTCTCGCTATAAATCACGACTCTCACGAAGTTAACCAAGGGTCAAACCATAAGCCTAGGGTTTCTAAGTCCACCATGACCTACAACCTAGGCTCTGATACCAACCTAATCTGTCACGCCCCGGGGTCGAAACTGCGACCCGGGCTCGCCAACAGATCCGCCACCTATGCCAAACCCCGCAAAGGCGAAGCGTCCTACCTGCAAGAAAAGTACTACAGCTAACAGATATCAGAGCTATAAATGAAAATCTGCTGTATAACTAAAATCAACCACTGTACAACTGGAAATAATACAACAATGTCCATCACCCAAAAATGATAATGATACAATATCCTCATATACAAAGCTCAAAACTCAACAGGGAGATATCTGCAATAAATACATCAGTGTACAGGCTCTCAATACATATCATATCCTCATTACATGAGTCTCTCAAAAGAGGAAAACAAAATAGCCAATCTACTGCAGGTCTTCTCTGAAGGGGGTACCGCTACTCTCCAACGACGGGTAGGGATCTAGCTCGTGACTCCCTCGTCTCGATCAACAACCGCAGAATCAGCAACACCCGCTAAGACTCTGCAAAACAAAGGAGAGGAAGGAAAAAGGAGGGGGAAAACCCCCAAGGGGTGTGAGAACTACACCAAAAAGGGAGTTCTCAGTGGGTACCACCGCCAGACCCGACGGTCTGCCCACTAAGTCCTCAAGAGACATAAAATAACCAAAGAAGTGGGAACTGAACAAGAACGCTGATGTCACCTAACAGCTACCAAGCCTCCATCTAAATGCTCAAGAGGGGAGAATCAAAGAATGGTATGCAACAACTAGCACACGAAGTGCACAATCGACCCAATCGAGCTGACTGCCATATCTGGTCCAGTCAAACCTGCGCCCCACCTACGACCACCTCCCGCTGACGGGCAGGAATTACGTATGGCGTCCAAACGGACTAACTCGCTATCGAGTAGTGGCTCATGCAGGCTATAGTCAAAATCCACTCTCTCTCTCAGAACAGATAGCCTCAAGATAACCAAACCTCTCGCACAACGGTCGACTAACTCACAACGACCTCGGGACCACCGTCAATCCCCAAACGGTTCCCAACAACACTAGCACTGGTCTAAACACAGCTACTAGACTCCACTAGGTCCCCCTGACACGAGTGCAACAATAAGGTAAATGCCTGTAACGACCTCAATCTGGTGCCACCAGTAAAACTGGTACTGCCTGCTGTGCCTGACAAATCGGGTATGCTGGCCAATGCATAACACCGATAAGGGATAGGAGTCTCAAGGACTCAAAGTAAGTAACAGATCGGCCTCTCTAACCGTCCGATCGCACACTCCGGAGTGGCACTCGAGAGAAGCGACCCACACAAGTAAAGTATCTCAGTAACCAGTAACAGAAGTATAAATCAGCAGGACTGGATCATGACTCTGATCAAAGTGGGAAAGCCCAACCACTAAAGAAGCCTCGGTCCTCAATCAGATGCAAAAATACTCAAATAGTGGGAAACTCTGTCCACTAGAGAAATCAGATACCCAATCTGGTGCATAAATAAATATCCGATCAACCGCC
Organism: Tillandsia leiboldiana; assembly: GCA_029204045.2. Taxonomy (NCBI): domain Eukaryota; kingdom Viridiplantae; phylum Streptophyta; class Magnoliopsida; order Poales; family Bromeliaceae; genus Tillandsia; species Tillandsia leiboldiana. Next base: position 18,951,340 of record CM055065.1, on the reverse strand, counting down.
CAATATCCGCGGTTGCCGCAAACCCTGCCAACCGCAATCCAACACAACCCGTCCCTGACACCAATGTCCCGGCTACACTACCCAGATCCCTGCTCGACCCCGAGCAACACTGACCACCATACTAACAAAGAAGGAGAAAAGGATAACATGGTTTCTCCTAAGTCAAGTTCCAAAAGTAGTGCAGCAGTAAAAGATGGCCTAACTATATGTCCATACAAGCATGCTTATGTCCTCAGAAACGATAAAAGAGGGTGAAACATATAATAGAAAAGCATGCTAAAATATTCCTGCTATGATATACCAATCTCACACAAGTAGGCCATTCCTTGCTTACCTCTCGCTCATATCGGTTGTACATCAAATATGCCTGCTATCAGTCATAGAAGGGTGACATCCCCCATAAGTGCACTTACATTCACCATAACATAACAATCTTATCAATATTAAGCTTACCCACCTGAAGTGCTCAATCCAAGGCAAACCTGGGGTCGGTGAAGTGTGCAGACGCTCACAATCCGAAATCTACCAAAATTGCACCCTCGGTACATGTCGCGCAAGCCTCGGCTCCAAACAGCTGAAAACACCCGGAATCCACTATCTCCAGTTTTCTCCAGTTCCAACAGGTTTAGAAACGCTCGTGAACCTTCCTGGGTACAACAATAAGATCCAAGGTTACACTTTTATTCAAAAATATCCAAGTATATACAAGTCTGTTGGAACAGTCCCAAAGATGCGGATTTTTCACCTGCAGCAAGAACTCAGAAAAATCCAACAAAAATACTATCACGATCCTCGCGTCGAGACCTTCGAAAGGAACCTGCACGTCCAATTCCGAGCCCCGTAGGCGGAGTTACAAATTCCACAACGCGGTGAGCACGAAACTCCACAACATACACAACTGTATCACATTGCACAGAAGAACGAGAAAAGTATACCTTCGGGCGATTTCCAGAAAAATCCCAAAAAAATACGATGATAATCCTCGCGTCGAGTAGATGCAAAAAGTGCACAGGAGATTCTCAATCCGATGCCCGGTTGCGGAGATATCGCCGAAAAACCACGCCACTGTCCAAGTCTCCATCACAGAAATAGTGTCACAGTAAGCTCGGAAAAACACTTCGAAAAGGGCAAAACAAGGGAAAGTAGGAAATACCAAGATTGTAGCTCTGTCTGTCGCGGATCCAGCGGCGAAGAAATCGCTCAAAAAGGTGGTCGGAGTAGGCCGGGGGAGCTCTCGTACCGAAACGCGACGAAAGGGAACACCGCCGAAGGAGCGTCGCGCCGCGTCGTAAAAATGGAAACCTCGAAGTGCGTGCCATGTAAAATGCCCAAAATCCACAGATGGATGCTTCACAGCGCGAGGAGCAACTTTGCTAAAGGGTCCAAGGCAAGGGGAGGCTCCAAAACGCGAAAAAAAGGAGGAAGAAGAAGACTCGGGTCTTTAAATAGGCTCCTCAAACAAATCAAATAATGACCATTATGTCCCATGTTCCGGGCGCCCGAAATGTTTCGGGCGCCAACAGTGTCGCTGTCCACTATCTCGCGGAATGCCCGAAATGACCCGGTTCCGCCACGTCACCCGCCAAACAGGCGACAGCGAAACCGGCCACCCGCCGAACGACACGTGGCCCGCTGTGGTGTCGAAACGTGGCAAGCACCCGGTCAACGCGCGCCTGGCGCGCGCATGTGCGCGCCTGCACGCGCCGCCTGCCATCTCTGCACGCACGCGCCCCGAGGCAACCTGCACCCGCTCCGTGGACCCGGCGCACAACACCGCACCAACCACACGCTGCCACGTGTCACCCTCCGGTCCACCGTACACCCATGCTTTCCCGTGGACCGCGCCTGCTGCGCCGACCAATCCTACGCGGCCACGTGTCCCTAGGAAACCCAATGAGAACCCGACACGTGTCCCTAGGCAACCCAATGAGGACCCAAAATTTCCACGTAAGGATTACTGTTGGTTCGGCAGCTTCTGGAAGCCTTTTGTTGAGTGTTGGAGGCTTTGCGCGCAAATCGGACTTCAAAACCGGACTCAGCGTGAAAAATGGATCGAGTTGGTGTGTTCGGATGCCCCCGTAAATTTTTAGTGGTGGTTTCGTGCGAAATGGATATCGTATTTGGATTCAGCACGGAAAAACGATGGAAATCGGCTGCTTGGTTGTATTTTTCGGAGTCCGGATGAGCGAAAACGGGCAACCAGAAGTTCGGGAGGTCTTTCGGGTGCATGGGGTGGCTGTGGACCGTGGGTGCCACATGGCGGCGCCCCGTTGGGCCGGCGCTGAGCGCGCGGTCCACCAAGCGCCCGTGCGGACGCGTGGCGGGCTGTGAATGGCCCGCCGCCGTCGCAGCGCGCGCCCACGTGCGCGCTGTCCCCGCGCGGGGACACGCGGCGCGCGCCTAGTGGAGGCGCGGCGCCCTCCCGGATCAAGCCGAATGGCTTGATCCGGGTGGCCCTGCTACAGTGCCGTGGCGGCCCGGATGGCCGCCACGTGTCCCGACCCGCGGGGCCGAGCGGGCCGGGCCTGCACTGTAGCAGAGGGAGAGTGGAGGGAGGGGAGCTATTGTGCTTTCTCCTCCTTCTTCTTCTTTTCACCTTCTTCTTCCTCCTCCTTCTTCCTCCTTGGACCAGGGATTTTTGGGGGACTCCAGGCAGAGCTGCACCAGCAACCCTACCTCATCTTCATCACCATGGATGGGCCATTGGAGCTCCATGATCATCATTTTCCCCATGATGGAGCACAAGCACCATTGCTGGATTTTCGGAGCTCCACCATCGCAGTTTAGTACGAAAATTCCCCAGGCTTCATTTCTTAGAATTTCGAGCTCATTCTTGGTTCTATGTTTTCACAAGAGGTAAGGCTACAATCTTCCTATCAAACTCTCCCCTCAGATCTCATGTTTTTACAGAGTTTTAGGGCCATCTTTGGGACCCTTTGTTTCAGTCTGGATTTTTGGGCAGCCTTTAGTATTTTGGTTTTTCTGGATTGTAGGAGTGGAATTTTTGGATGATTCTTGTGAAGAAATTTCCAGGACTCGAAGATCTACAATATTGGTATGTACCATTTTCCCCAGATCTGAGTTTTTATTAGGGTTTATGCATGATCTTTGGAGCACCTTGCTGCATTCATGTACAGATGGAACTTGGTGGATAGTTCAAAGTGTTTATGGGTTTTCTCCTTCATTCGAGCATGAAAATTGGAGTTCTTTAGCTCAATTTGTATCTACTCTCGACAAGGAATCCAATGGTACCTCTCTTGCAGGATTTGGAGCACGTTTGATTAGGTAACTTTAATGATCTTTCCAAGTGCTATTATATGGATTACTGCAGTCCCTGTTTTAGTTTTGATTTGAGCAATGCACCTTGGAATGCAGATAACTTTGTGGATATAAGGTCTTTTTCTGAAATTCAAGTTGGTACTTTTTCTTAACTTCAAGGTGAGCAAATTCTATTTTATGAGCTATGGATGAATCCCTTTGGAAAAGCCCCTAATTAAGCTTGGAAATGCTAGCAAGTTTATGTTAGCAATTTTTGGACAGCATTGTGATTCTTGCTACATTTGAATGTTAAGGGAAATTAATGGTGGATTTTTGGGGACTTGAAGATATTTGTATAAAAGTGGAGATCTTTGTTTTACTGTTGGAGACTTCATTTTGAGGTATTTGAGGTTGCACCTACTTTTTATTTAACCTTGTTGCACTTGCTGAAATTCTGGAATTTGAGTGCGTAGTGTGCATTGTTTCAGTGATTGCGCCCAATCCGTGAGGCGGATTTGGATGATTTTCATGGGATCAGACTCCTGAGATTGCGCCCAAGCCTTAGACTATTCATTGGTGATACATGATTGAAAGTCTATGATTAAGTAATGTTAAATGATCCGAAGAATATTCATGTATGAATGTGAGGTTTGACAAGCGTTGAATCACCTTATGTGATGTTGATTATGAGTGACTCTTGGGTTAGAATGTTGATTGCGCATCGTGGATAAAATTGCAGGCTTGGTTGAGATCAAAACATATCATGTTAGAAAGAAAAGGCCAATTTATACCTATGAGCATCGTGTATGTGGTATAGGCAGGCATAGGCTATGTTGCGCTTAATGATCTTATGCAATTATCAATATGTTGGAATAGCATGCTCTAATAAATGTAAGAACATCGACACCTGTTTTCTTTATATCATCTTGGGACATTTTCATGCTTGTATGGTCATCTAGATAGGCCACCTTTTTTTCTGCTACACTATCATGTTGGAATTTGACTTAGGAGAAACCATGCTTTATACTTTTCTCCTTTTCATTTTAGACTCTGGGCATTTGTAGCTCGGGTGCGAGCAGGGGGTTTGGGATAGTGTAGTCAGGTTTCTGGGGATTTGGGACAGGCAGGGCCTGATGACAGGGATTGCGGCAACCGCGAACTGTGGGCAGTTGACCGGATTATTATTATTGCATCGGATTGGAGGTGAGGGATCGGGCTTCCTTAGTGGATGGTTTTTCCCACTTATTTAGAGTCGTGATCTAGTCCTGCTACATCAGGTTACTTATGACTACTTATTTCACTCGTGTGGGTCGCTCCCCTCGAGTGCCACTCCGGAGTGTGTGACCGTGCCGGTCAGGAGCCGGTCTGTTACTTGTTTTGGGTGTGACCGTACCGGTCAGTAGTCGGTCTGTCACCTATTTCGGGATGCGACCGTACCGGTCAGTAGTCGGTCAGCATTCCCGCAGTTGAGTCGGAAGTTCGGTAGGCATGGCAGGCAATACCAGTGTTTACTGGTGTATAGATTGGGTTTAGTCAGGCAGGCATTTATATTCTGATGCACATATTTAGCTATCCTTATTAGCTCGGCATTTAGAGGCATTTTTGTGGTAGCTCTCTTTTATCAGTAGTTCTGTTCATAGCTTACCACCTCTCTTATTCTTTTTCTTGCCTCTGGTAGACTTGTGGGTACGTCGGGGTTTGAGGCTTTACCCACAGGGGGAGGCTACTGGTTTTACTAGTGGTTCTCACCCCCATTGTTGTTTTTCCCCTTTCCTCCCTTTATTTTGTAGTGTTTGCTGCGGGAGTTGCGGATCTTCGGTTGACAGTTCGAGGCGAGGGAGTCGCGAGATAGATCCCTACCAGTGTTGATTTCTACAGTGGGATAGATGTACCAACCCGGATTGTGGGTTTCACTGTACTCAGTTGTATTTTATTATTTCAGTTTATCTCCCTTTTTGGATTTATAGATGTTGTATAGGTGGCCTTTACTTGTATTACAGTTTCGGTGGATCGGATTATTGTATCATTTATTTATGGGAGATGGATATTGTACCTATGTTTTTCAGTTGTACAGTGATTCAGGTTTTTATTTCAGCAGTTTTTCTTCAGCTCTGATATCTGTTTAGTTGTTAGATAGTACTTTGCAGGTTGGACGCTTCGCCTATGTGGGGTTTTGCATAGGTGGCGGATCTGTTGGCGAGCCCGGGTCGCAGTTTTGACCCCTGGGGCGTGACAGATTAGAGTGGTATCAGAGCCTAGGATATAGGTCATGGTGGACTTAGAAACCCTAGGGTTATGGTTTGACCCTTGGTTGATTTCGTGAGAGTCGTGATTTTTTTTTTTAGCGAGAGTCCTGATTGAGTTTTATACCTCTTCCAAGGGACGGGAAGAGTGATTGGCATGTCTATTCTCCTAAGTGATTATGTTGGCTGCAGACAACATAATGCTGTGGAACGGGTGACATACTTTAGACTTTCGCTGGATTGGGTCGAGTGCTGTTTTGTGGTTTCGTCGTGGCGAGTGGTGTCTCCCCGACACTGGGTGTTGACCCGTGTGCATCCTGTCATAACAGTTGAGCTCGAGCGGTTGGTTTTGGGCCGGATACCTGGATTGAGGTCAGAGAACTCCGGACCCAGATGATAGGATTGTTTAAGGCCTTTCAACAATAGAGTGAGCAGCTGGTTTGGGTGACACGATTGTCGGAGCAGCGAGCAGCTCGACAGTATTTCCTTCTGAGACCACCCGGTTGCAGTATCCTCAGTGGTAGGGATTTCTGTGGCACCGATGGAGCGAGTAGCCCCCTCTGTGCCAATGTTTAGTGTCGAGGCACCGAGGCAGGGTGGATAGTTGACAGCTGGTGAGCTGAGGGGTCATGATCGATCTATTTAGCCAGATTTGGCAGATGAACCACCCCGACTCGTAAGATTGAGTCGGAGCTTTTGGAGGACAGATTGGCCGGCGGAGGCATTTCTGATTTCTTTTTCCAGGATAACGAGTCCCCGAGATGCCAGAGATCGGGTGGACCCCGATGGCAGTATCAGCATCTATATCAGAGTAGCGAAGCGGTAGCGTGGATTTGCTATCTACGGAGGACCGTATCAGTCGCCTCAGTGTGAGAAGAGACAGAGGTCGTGCTCCCTTTGTGATTTGTCGTGATTTTTCTGGCAGACTGAGCGACGACCATTTGCATCGAGCGGATGAATCTGTGCCGCCCGGTTGGAGGGCGCCACGGTAGTGGATTGAGTTGTCGCAGGTGTGAGTTCATCACAGCAGTCGGAGTTAGAGCATATTGCATTCTTGCATGGACTAGAGGCAGATTTATTACCACGTGCACTTGAGGTACAGGTTCCTGTTAGTGTTGTGCATGTGGAGGAGGCTTGTGGGTCATGTCCAGTGCAGCTGAGACTACGAGTTACCGACAGATTTATTGGTAATTGTGGCAGTTCGGTATTTTGACCCTGTGCTTGAGATTGTTTGGCACAATGCCACATGATATTTTGACTAAGGAGAGAGAGGACGTTGATCTTATGCGAGGCAGACGAGAGGAGGCTTGGCTATTGAGATTGTTAGAGCACACAGGTTTTAGCGATAGTGTGAGAGGTGCTTACGGCGGCACCGGGACTCAAGGATATCTCTGTTGCCCATAAGATCCCGGGTGTGATTTCACCTGAGCTGTTGATAATGCCGCCGGTTAGGGAGATAGAGATTGCGTTTGACGTGGTTTGGGGAACCGCGCCACCCTTGACAGCACCTCATTGGATATCGCCGGTAGAGCTGAGAGAGCTGATGCCACAGTTGCAGGATCTGATGGATCGAGGGTTCTGTTTGACCTAGTGCCACGCCGTTGGAACACGGTGGTGATGCCACGTCGTTGATACATGACTTTGAGGGTCTTTTTATGGTTCGAGTGTAGACAGGTCCGGGTGGTATCTAGAACCTTTTGATGGAGTCATACTCCGATAGTTATTGTATGATGCGAGTACCTACTTGGAATCAGACAGCCAAGGACTTTGCCTAGATGGCATTCAGGATCTGGTAGGGGCATTATGAGCGCACAATGGGCCAAATGGAATAATTAATGCCCTGTTGTCTTCAAGATCTGAGGAATTGTGTGTTCCAGATGTACTTGAACAGTTTGGGAGTGGTGTTCCCCAAGGATATTTGATTTACTCCCAGAGCGACTTGGAGCACGAGGGGCACTTGGAGATGTGCTACCGTGCCTGTGTGGATGAAGCTGTATGCCAAATTATTGAGATACAAGTTTTAGCTTCTGAAGCTTACCTTCGTGGGTCACACTGTGTTAGCCGTAGGGGCGGCGGTGGAAATCCGGCCAATATAGATACCATTTGGGAATTGGCGAGGTCGACAATTATTGTCAAGGTGAGGAGCTTCTTGGACTTGGCAGTGCCAGGAGAGCATAGCTAATGGATACTGACACTGATATCAGCGCCGACTTTTGCATTGTTAGTGCGGGGTGATGGACTTGCGAGTTACAGCGATGCCTCCCATGATGGCGGTGGAGTTACCGTTGGTTTACTTTTGAGCATTCTAGGTCGCCCCGACAGGGCCACTGTGTTGGCGGATACTTGGAGCAGGAAAGCTGTCTGGGGTTGAGTTGGATGATTCCACAGCTGGTGCTGTGTGGACTGTTGTGGCAAAACATGGCTTGTGGCTGTGCCCCTAGGGGTTCCATTGGATGATAGACCGCGGCTGAGTAGTTCACTCGGATGGTCAAGATTCAGGAGTGACCGAGTGAGGACCCCAGCTTGTTGGATTCTTTCCCTCTTGGTTGATCGTGTGGGGTGTGTTTTGGGTCACCTGGTTGAGTTGACACCCGGGGTGTGGTGTTGGTGCGTGTTGCACTGGTTGTTCTTCCCTTTCCCAGCCTTTGTGGAGTCCCTGAGGTTTTCCGTATCTCAGCTTAGGAGTGCTTTGCTGTTGGATTCCCCGCCCGTGATTGACTCGCTTTGTTTGAGATCTGTGTGTGTTTGGAGTACGAGGGACGCCGTTGCGAATTCTGGCTCGTGAGATGAGAGGATTGCGCAATTTGGGCCATGCCGTACTGGTTGTGTTGTTGTTGTTGTTGTAGAGGAGTAATCACGGGGAGTGAGTGGCGACTTGGGAGCTGGAGACAGTGTCGTTGGGTATACTACATTTTTTGAGACCCTTTTGAGTTGTGTTAGTTTCGAGGACGAAACTTTCTTTTAGTGGGGAGGATGTGAGGACCCGAAATTCCCAAGTAAGGATTACTGTTGGTTCGGCAGCTTCTGGAAGCCTTTTGTTGAGTGTTGGAGGCTTTGCGCGCAATCGGACTTCCAAACCGGACTCAGCGCGAAAAATGGATCGAGTTGTGTGTTCGGATGCCCCCGTAAATTTTTAGAGGTGGTTTTTCGTGCGAAATGGATATCGTATTTGGATTCGCACGGAAAAACGATGGAAATCGGCTGCTTGGTTGTATTTTTCGGAGTCCGGATGAGCGAAAACGGGCAACCAGAAGTTCGGGAGGTCTTTCGGGTGCATGGGGTGGCTGTGGACCGTGGGTGCCACGTGGCGCGCCCGGTTGGGCCGGCGCTGAGCGCGCGGTCCACCAGTGCCCGGGCGGACGCGGGCGGGCTGTGAAATGGCCCGCCGCCGTCGCGCGCGCGCCCACGTGCGCGCTGTCCCCGCGCGGGGACACGCGGCGCGCGCCTAGTGAGGCGCGGCGCCCACCCGGATCAAGCCGCGTGGCTTGATCCGGGTGGCCCTGCTACAGTGCCGTGGCGGCCCGGATGGCCGCCACGTGTCCCGACCCGCGGGGCCGAGCGGGCCGGGCCTGCACTTAGCAGAGGGAGGGTGGAGGGAGGGAAGCTATTGTGCTTTCCTCCTTCTTCTTCTTTTCACCTTCTTCTTCTCCTCCTTCTTCTCCTTGGACCAGGGATTTTTGGGGGACTCCAGGCAGAGCTGCACCATCACCCTACTTCATCTTCATCACCATGGATGGACAAATTGGGAGCTCCATGATCATCATTTTCCCCATGATGGAGCACAGCACCATTGTTGCTGATTTGGAGCTCCACCGTCGCAGTTTAGTACGAAATTCCCAGGCTTCATTTCTTGGAATTTCGAGCTCATTCGTGGTTCTATGTTTTCACAAGAGGTAAGGCTATACAATCTTCCTTTCAACCCTCCCCTCAGATCTCATGTTTTTACAGAGTTTTAGGGCCATCTTTGGGACCCTTTGTTTCAGTCTGGATTTTTGGGCAGCCTTTAGTATTTTGGTTTCTGATTGTAGGAGTGGAATTTTGGATGATTCTTGCGGAATTTCCAGAACTCGAAGATCTACAATATTGCTATGTACCATTTTCCCCAGATATGAGTTTTTTATTAGGGTTTATGCATGATCTTTGGAGCACCTTGCTGCATTCATGTACAGATGGAACTTGGTGGATAGTTCAAAGTGTTAATGGGTTTTCTCTCCTCATCCATCCGAGCATGAAAATTGAGAGTTCTTTAGCTCATTTGTATCTACTCTCGACAAGGATCCATTGTACCTTTCTTGCAGGATTTGGAGCACGTTTGTTAGGTACTTTAATGATCTTTCCAAGTGCTATTATATGGATTCTGCAGTCCCGTGTTTTAGTTTTGATTTGACAATGCACCTTGAATGCAGGATAACTTTGTGGATATAAGGTCTTTTTTCTGAAATTCAAGTTGGTACTTCTTCTTAACTTCAAGGTGAGCAAATTACCTTTTATGACTATGGATGAATCCCTTTGGAAAGCCCCTAAATAGCTTGGAAATGCTAGCAAGTTTATGTTCGCATTTTGGACAGCATGGTGATTCTTGCTACATTTGAATGTTAAGGGAAATTAAATGGTGATTTTTGCGGGACTTAAGATATTTGTATGAAAAGAGGAATCTTTGTTTTACTGTTGGACGACTTCATTTTGAGGTATTGGAGGTTGCACCTACTTTTTATTTAACCTTGTTGCACTTGCTGAAATTCTGGATTTGAGTGCGTAGTGTGCATTGTTTCATGATTACGCCAATCCGTGAGGCGGATTTGGACTGATTTTCGTGGCATCCGGACTCCTGAGAAGA